>CM045931.1:7421457-8621457 GCA_025177825.1 Aechmea fasciata | reverse complement strand
AAAGATGCAATGGCACATCCTTTTTATAGCCTTCAGATACGCCGCCAAAACAAAACTTCGGAAACTTTTGTTTCAAAATTTCCAGTCAAAAAGGGGCCGTCGATCAAGCCAAGTATCTGTACACGTTAGGATTTTCCGTATCTCTCTCCAAGTACTCTCTATTGATGAGATCCTCGATCCGCTTCTTTATCGCCGTCAAGTCCGGCTATAAAATGTAAACACGATATAAGATTTCTTTCTTAGTAAAAAGATAATCTTAAAAACGTATTGAACTAAACTGAACTATGGATCATTTTGAATCAGCTATCTAATTATCAAAATTTTGATTTCACTACCTAACATTTCAATTTATTTGATTTGAGCAGGTCAACAGTACTTTGACTTTAAATTTTAAGCTAATTAAATACTACAGTAAATTTATCGTCATGCAAAAATTGCATGAAGTATACTAACTAAATCTATAAAGATGTACAACGTATTCAAACTGTGAAGTCAAAGTATCGTTAACTGACTCAAATCAAACACATTGAAAGACTGGGTAATAAAATCAAAATTTTGAAAGATTGGGTAGCCAATTCAGAATGGTTCCATAGTTCAGGTAAGTCCTGTGTGTTTTTCCCAAAGTAAAACAATATATTTCTATTCATGAAATGTGGTCACCACTTTACGGAAAGTACATAAACTAACCATTGTTAGCAAATTCAATCTCAAAACTCGCAATGTTCTACCTTGAAATAGAACCTATCATAAATTTTGGTTTTTAATATAGTGTTATAAATGGAATTCGTGACTTAATATTCTCTCAAAACAATTCCTCATATGGCCTACTTATTGGTGTTTTGAGTTTGACTTTTTTTTAACTTTAATATGTGATGATATAACAATTAGCCATTCATGGACAACGACACAATGATTTGCTATTTTGATCTCACAGTATAGATAGTATTAGCCACTATGATCCTCATCTTTACAGCGTTGCCCTTATATACTACCACCCAGACCAAGTGAACAACAACACGAATGACGAGAAAACCTAAATTGGGAAAAATGTGAAAAGATTCCTAATACTTTAGCACTTAAGAAAACAAATGCTTGAACTTTCATTTTTGCCCATCTCCTCGAGAAGTTACTAACAGACCAGCCATTCTGATGGCATGTCTTGCACATAATTTTGTACAACTTCAAGAACAAAAACAAAAAAGCCTATTATTTTCTGTTCTACTTATGATGATTAAGCCTCCGGTTCGAAAAATAGAGTGAATATATCTTCAATTTTTATTTTTTTTTGTGTTAGAATAAAAGAAATAAATTTCAGTGTTTTAAAGCTTTACAACATTATATGCAATACTAGCAACTAAAATGGCTACGCAATGAGTAACTTCCATATAAGAGAGGGGCACATGGAACTGTTGGATAAAGTTTTAGGGGGTGTGTAATTGCCAAAATTAAAAGTTCATTTGCATGTTAGCAAAGGTGCTATATTTTCCCAATTTAAATTTTAAAATATGAGATAATTCCTATAATAAGATTACACCTTTCCAGCAGTTAAAGCTAATCCTAGCAACTCCATTTGGACGCTACCAGAATGTTCGCCTTCACTTAAGTTCCTAATAATTAGGATATATTCTTATAACTAACCGTGGATAGAGAGATGGTTTAACCATTATTAGCAAAGTTGAGGATTCCAGAATTCTACCTGTTTACGGGAAGTGCAGCATCCAGCAAAGTAAAATTCTCTCCTAGGAGAAGTAACACGCGAACATGATCATGCGAAAACTAGGAGAAAGACAAGTACCTTGAACATGCGACTAAGCTGTTCGACGCACTCTGTTACCAGCAGTTGATGACTTAAAACTTTACGGCTCTTCATGATACGCACAACTGCGGCGTCAATGTAAAATCTTCTATCTTTGTGGACATCTTCAATTACCTTTTTCTTCTCTTCAACTGGCGGAAGAGGTATCTGCAGCTCAAACAAAACGTATGAAAATTATGAGCAAAGAAACAAAGCACATCAACAGATGGATGGTGTTCCTGTAATTTCTCTAAGAAGTCTAGCGTAAATCAATATTTTTTCCAGTCAATTGCACAACTTGGGTTCACTTTTTCTGTTTCTACATTTTTTAGGACAATTTTTCTAGGGTTGCTTGCATATATACTGCCTGAAAACATATGAACTCTCCCAAATATGCCTGCATGAGTTAGTACTTAAGTACAAATTCCTGAAACTCTAGATTAGTTGTGCACATAACTTAGCAGGGAAACCTATGCAAAAAAAACTATGCTAATAACTCCGATTTTTGCGTAGATACGATATCCCTGATGGGGAACATGCACAAATAATTCCACACATTTGTAGGAGTATGAATGCGAAAAAAAAACAAAAAAAAATAGAAGACTGAAATATCCCCGATGGAAGCTGTGGCATCCGAGCCAGGACATATGGGTCCCATGCATGGATACTCAAGTCCAAATTTGCATAAACAGAAAGCATCAGGCATTTGTTCAAAATCTTGATAAGGGAGGATTTTAATGCAAATTGGCATCTTCCTAGAGAGGTTTGTACCTTGATTCTTCTCATCTTGTCGGTGAACTTCAAATTGAACCCGAAAACATCAGTTGGAGAGATGGTTTCGGTATTCGGCTCTTTCACAAGAATCTTGTATTTCGGACAGGAAAGGGAATGAAGCAATCTCACTACATCTTCTTCCGACAAGTTAAGTTGTGCTACAATATCTGAATAACTCAATCTATCTGAGGAATTGAATAACAGAAGGAGTGCGGCCTATCAAACAAGAAAAAAAAAAGTCACTATAAAATTCAGCAGGAAACCTCTTTTTTCCCACTATATGTAATAATGAAAAGTGCCCAATTATATTAAAGGGAAAAAAAAAATTTGAAAACCTGATAGGTTGTGACGATCAGCTCCACAGTTTTGGGCTCAAACATACCAATGATGTTGCAAGTGCCTAATGAAAGTATCCATGAAAGCTTCCTACATTTGGTTTTTGTTGTGTAAAACTCCTTGAAAACCCCAACGCATTTAAGCTGACAAGGTTAAATTCAAATGGTTTAGCTTAAACAATTCCCTTAAATGGCCTAGTTTGACAATACGCAAATCAACAGTCATCCTTTAGGGTTTGATAGAAGATTTAAAAAAGGATGAGCGAAAGAATGGAATAACTTACCATCTCAGCAGGAAGGTTGAGATCAAAGGATTTGTAACTTGGCCAGAATCCAGTTGTCAAGGTGATCACCGTGAAATCTAAACCCAGCTTCACATTAGGTATAGATTGTAAATATTCCTCAAAGCTTGCTTGATTTTCTCTCGCAAGTGTAAGATCAGAAAGCATTCCCTCCATTTTTGAGGTGTATTGTCCTCCGTACTGCAGCTTCAACTTTGTGAGAATACTCCTCTCATGATCATCATTAGCACTTCTGCTAAAAAGCAACCTCTTAGCGAGCTTTTTCCTGCAAATTACGTTTAGAAAAACAGATTGATAAGCCTGTAAGAGGGATATTACTAGAATACGGTCGAGTAAAGTTTTATGAAAGATAAAAAGTAACCTGTAAAATTCAGCAAAGAGGTCCTTGTCGTGGAAAAAGGCAAGCAACTTTACGACCTGAAGGTTTTGCATTTCAGATCAGTGTCCATAGAGCTGCATAAGATAGTGCAGGGGCGGAGTGAAGTAAAGAGAACAAGATTAACCTTCTCGAGAATCTCTTCAATAGCTTCATCACTTAGTTTCTCGCTTCCACCCTTCTTTAGTACATTATCACAAAAGCTAGCCAGCAACTCAGCACTTGAACTACCTGCAATGTTCTTGTTGCAGAAAGCCTCGAATGCATCTCTGAGCGCCTAAGATAGGGTAGAAAAATGTTAAATAGCAAAAGGGAGACCATAATTCTTTTTTCCTCAAAATTTGAAAGACAAAAGTACTAACCTTATGGAAAAGGGAGTGACTCTGGAAGCAATTATTCACGTACACCAAGTATTTGTCGTGAAGCTCGATAACTTTTCTAACAAAAATCTAAGATTCAAGAATTAATTGGTTAGAAAAAACAGTGCTAACATCTAAATCAATCGTTCAAAAGGAAAATGTTTAAGACCAACCTGTTCGCTAAAACCAACGACATCCTTTTTATCTGCCTGCAAGCATCATCACAATTAGCAAAATTTTATAATCTACAAAAAGAGCAGATAAAGGATCACAACAAATACTATCAGGCAAATCAACGAATAGCTTGCGGATATTGTCTATTTCTGATACATCCATAAACGTCTTCATGAGTTCAACACATATACTCCTATAAATCAAAAGTTCTCAACAACCATTAACTTAAACTACAACATGTACTGATCTCATAGCTTGTCAATCTTGCTTCTTATCTTTAATTCTTTTTCCTGAGAAAACTAATCCACCTTTTGAGTATCTAAACTTTATCAATAGCAAACCTCTTATAATATTTATAATATTTAAAGCTCATAGTAACAGAGGAGATGAAGTTGCCACAAATTTGCAGCGTGTATTTCCAGGCATTCGAAAAAAGTGCCAGCAGCATGAACTATAAGCTTTTTTCAAGTGTCATATATAACAACTGTATTTCATTTCTAACATAAGAGCATCTAGTAAAATATTTTTAAGGAAAAAAAAAAGCTAAATGCTACAAGGGTGGCAAAATGCCTCACCGGCTTATTCCTAGCTGCATTCTCTGCTTGCATGACCACGGCGGTACCTTCGGCAATGATATGCTGCATTAGAGCGATCATTTTAGACATATGAGAACAAGCAAAACGAAAGAAGCACAATGCACAAAGTACAAAAAGACAAAGTGCGAACCTGCTTGAAAATGTGCAAAATTAGACCTAACGGGTAAGTCATCGTCTTAAAGAGCCTATACATTCTTGAAAGATCATCCACCTAACGTAAAGAACAAGATGCATTACTATCAATCTCCATTACCATATGCTTCTCAAAAAATCAAAAAAAGAAAGAAAGAAAGAAAGAAAAAGAGGAAGAAGGAAAGAACAAAGGAAAACAGATAGAAGAGGCTTTCCCCTCTGTTTAACCTTGTCATGTCGAAACAATTCACGGCAACCACCATTTTCCCTCTCCAAAAGCTGACTAGCATATACAGTTAGTAACTGCTCTTCGACTTCCTGCCAACATCGCAATAGAAATCAATAACAAAAGATAAAGAAAGCAACCAGTTAGTAAGATGCAAGAGGTTCGCTCTTGAGTAGGGTACAAGAACCATTAATCTCTATTCAGGAGCAAAATTATCCCAGTGCTAGTCACGTGACCTAACATAAAAACAAGATACACAAATATTACCTTGAACACCTTCACTTTGCTACTAGGATGCAAGTAACGGGCAGCTCTATCCATTTCCCTCTTTAAGCACTCCTCGGCCTACAAGAAACAACAAAATATACATGAAATTTCTTTACTACTCATAAAAGAAAAAAAAAACAAATATTTATTGAACTTCAAGGAAATACAGTTCGCATGTAATCTGAGAATGACTTCTCCCAAAACCAATCTGAACCCTTTCGAGAATAATATCCACAAGTACGCGTAAGAAAGAAATCTTCAAAATCATCTTTATAGCAGTCCGTATCTGACAGTCCAATTTCAACAAAGATATCCAAGATATTCTTCACCAAAGCTCTATCAATCTGCTCGCCGTCACGTTCTTGGTTGATCTGTTCCAAAGAGTATGCTTAGCTTTAGCAACGCTACGATGTTAGTAACTAATGCAATCAAACATTTGGGAAAGATATCCCACGTACCAAAGAGATCACAATATCTTTTACTTCGCATTTGACCTCTGTATAGGCCTGTAATAACAAGAGGAAGGGGAATATATATATATAGAGAGATAGATAGATAGAAAATAAGAAAAGCACATAGGATACGGTCACAAAAATATAGGGCTAAATCGCAATAACCACCTCCTGCACTTTCCCCTCTTTGTCAATTACCTCATTTTTTAAGTTTCAATCCTGTACTTTACTCTCATGTAAAGTAGTTCAAAACATTTGGGATAACTATTAAATTCGGAATACCTTCTTTTCAAATTTCTTCAGTTTCAATCCTGCGCTTTTCTCTCATGTAAAGTAGTTCGAAACATTTGGATAACCATTAAATCCAGATATAAAACTCAACTGGTATTAACATAAAACATTAGTTGTATATTTGAGATATTTCAAAGTTTATAATCTAAAAGATAGATATAAAGCCGACAAAGAGATCTCTCTACTAGCTTTACATAACTTGTATTAGACAAATGCTTTCAATTTATAAGATCATTTCCTAGTAAGTAAAACGACCACCATTAGCTGGGTCAACAAGTTTGCATCAAAATTGAACAATAATCCCAAATCTTTATACCTACTAGAACGGAGGCAAAATGCAAGATTAGAACTAAAGTAATTGAAAATATAGGGTAACAAATGGGAGAGGGGTGGAAGTTCACAAGTGGTTGTCACAATCTAGCGAAATTAACGGAAAAAGAGGAGTCAGACAATTCACATACCAGATTGCGAAAACATATTATACCAATATTAGTAAGACTCGAAGCTGATAGCCTTGCAGGGCGGTAACGTTCAACATAGTGGAAAAAATGTGAAAGCCATCGGACCATAAGTTTATAATTCGACCATTGTTTTACTAGCTCCTTCAACAAGAATTCATCGTGCTTCTCTCTCAGCAAAGGCAAGAGCTGGGACATAAAAATTGCAGAACTTTGTTCATCAGACGAAGAAGGAAGTCCTGCTATAAGTTATTTAAAAGCGATAAATGAAAAGTAGATAAACGTTAAGAACCATTCTTTGTGATGAACAGAGGATATCAGCAAATAACAAGTTTTTAAGGGAATTTTACATAGAATTGAAAGAGCTTAGGAGCTAATATGAAAAAATCCCAATAAGGGACTGATTTATTATCATAATGAGTAATGATATTACCAGAGAAAAAATTACTAGTGATGGATAAATTCACTGAGTATTGTCATATCGATCAATGGCATAGTAATAATCCTCACCGTTGAAGTGATGTAGTCTTCAAGCGACACTTTATACTTGTCATGCAGTTCATTCATGTAGTTATAAGGATGAGACTGTGTGCTCAAGGTGAAGATAGTTCTGATCCAAAATAACACCACCAAAACAATAAATTACCATGCAAAAACCAAAATAAAAGATCTTCAAAAAATAATAATAATAAGAAACAAGGAAAAAGAGGGATAAGATAGAAAACCCTACGTGTAGATGCTAACATATGTCTCAGAACTAAGGGGGCTTTCATCTCGCCCTTCCAAGGTGCCCTTGACCTTTGTGATCCCTTTCTCTATGATGCCCCATCCCTCCTCCAAATCTGTTAGAATCTTCTCAGGTGCCTTACCCATCTCAATGCTATGCAAATGCAATTGAAGCACAATTAGCTAAAGAAATTACGCGAGGCTTAAAACCCCAAACCCTAAATTCTCAATCGAAGCAGATTAAATTAAGGGGAAAATATTGAAAAAGATAAAAAGAAAATACCACAAAAGTGGTCATGCCCAAGACCTGATTTTTCGAATCCAACACATGATGACAAGCCACAAAAATACCACAAAAACTAAGGGCATATTCTTCTCTAAGCATGGAAAGCCTAATACCAAAAATTTTCCTCACATATATTATAATAATTTATAAAGCACACATAAAATTCAACCACAAGAAAAACTAATCACTTAAAGCAGAAAAATGTTCTCCGAAACTAAATCCAATACGTCCCAAAGCAAATTAAATTGTCGAAATTCTTCGACAACAAAATAACCAAAGTCCTCGTGTCCTCTAACTAACTCCGCATCCTCTCCCGTGGACATTCCTATTGGCCACTCCTATTGACATTCCCTACCTACAAACATCAAATAACTCTTTTTGAATGAATGCTCAACAAGGTTTATAACTGGCAATCTATAATGCGCTAGAATGAAAGTAACTTGCAAACATCTTGAAATAGAAGCAAGAAACAAAGTTACGAATATCGCCATCCCTATAGTTTTCCAAAAGCTCACATATAACTTTTGAATATCCAAAAGTGTCTTATTCATATTCTTATATGTTATTGGCCATACTAGTTTCCATTTCCAAGGCTCCTACCCCAGAACAAATTCCTTCACAAAAGTTATTTCTGTGTATGCTCATACACTTTGCAGAGGTCGCCGAGGCAGACATAATTTGGCTTCCAATCGTAGAAGCATTATAGTGCATATTTCAGTATCATAATTCCTAAATTGACAATCATAATTTTCAGTTTTAGCTTGATATGAACCAAACTGTCACAAAAGCAAAGATAATATTTGCAGAAAAATCACATATCCATAGTATTCTAAAATATGAAACAAAGGGCCTAGAAAGTAGCATGTGATATATGAGACCAAAAAATACACAAAAAAAAAAAACATAAAATTACGATTCGTGTAATTCATGCAAAAAAAAGTAATATTTGTACTTATCCACAAGTCTCAAGTCATTAAGTAAGGATCTCTTTGCCTCTTAAAATTTAGAAAAATCATAAAAGTGCTCATTTACTAGTCCTCGCCTATCCCAGCACCTAAATCGAGACTATCATCCTATTATTACATATTGTGAATGATTTTTCCTTCCTGATATTTTCGTTCGTCAAATTTTAGCTATTAATACGGCTTTAATTTAGATAAACAGAACCGATTAGTCCTGTTCTAACTTTTAAGATGAATTTGTGAACAGCTGAATCATCGCAATTCCAGCTACAATGAAAAGATTATAACCATATTACAAATTAAGTCCATGGGATAAATCTAGCCCATCTCTCATGTGAACTCCACAATTAGGCCTAAATCGGGCCCATAGCAATCTTTGGACAGAAAAAAGAAAATTCCAAATCCCAGCCCGAATTTCCCCTTCTGTTTTTTGATTCCACAAAGCTTTGGATTGGGTTTTCAACCACATGAAATTATTGCCTGCACCAGGAGCACAAGTAAAGCTCATATACCATGTTTTAAAATTAAAAGGGTAAATTATACTTTTGGTCCTGGACTATGAGGCGCGTGACACTTTCCTCCCCAAACTTTAATTTATTGCAATTTCTTGCTCGAACTTTCTGAATTGTTGCAATCAAGTCCCACAACCCAATTTGATTAGCCAAGTATTGACAAAGTTGATGTCGAATTGTATGCAGCATCTTAATTATTATTGCATCATCCATCACAATGCCTCCACGTCACTTCTACATCAACAATTTGTCAAAATTATTTAGTTAAATAAGTTAGGTTGTGGGACCTCGCAGTTTGACGAATGACGACCAAAAGTGCAATTTACCCAAATTAAAACCTAACATAACACACTAGATATATTATATTCCATTCAAAAGGCCGAAATATAAAAAGCCGCAAATCAAACAATAGTTCTTTCTCTGCCTAGAAGGTTTTCCAAATCTTTTATCTTCTTTACAGGGTTTTTTAGTACAATAGTCTTCTCCTAAAATTTTATTTTAAAAATAAACCTATTAAATTTTTATTTATAAATATAGTCTTATAAAAGCGGTGAATGATTTACTGCTTTTAAAAGCGTTGAACCATTCACAGATTTTTTCGTTTTTCTCAGTTATTTTTATATTTGTTTAATAGTAAAAGCGGTGCATGATTCACCGCTTTTATTTTTTTTCTATTCTGTATGAGTGGTTATGAATGCGGTGAATCATTCACCGCATTTAGAGGTTTATTTTTATAATTATAAAAATCGATAGGATAAAAAAAAATCTTCTTTATACATACATAGCATAGGGTCTTTAGATGGTGCAAATCGCATCTATAAGATTGGATTTTGATTTTGAGACGACGATCATAAAGAATTCGGCAGATACACCGGGTGCAGGATAATAATTTCTCCTTCACCACATAAATACCCAAAAAAAAAAAAAAAACAATTTGGGCACCATGAAAGCCCCAACGTACGTAGTTATGGGCTCCTTCCCACTTCTTCTTCCTCCTTGAAACCCTAACCCTAACCCTAACCATGGCTCCCAACCCCAACCGCCACCACCGGCGCCACCACCAACCTTCGAAAGGCTCGGCCACCCATGGCGAGCCAAAAAGGCACCAGGGAAGGGGGCGCGGGGCGAGGATTCGGGCAACGAAAAACGAAGGCGAAGAGGAAACCGAATATGAGGAAGAAGAAGAGATTGATGGAAACCCTAAACGGCTAAACCCTAAAAAAAAACCCTAACCCTAATTCTCACCTTTGATCTTCCCTTCGTCGCTTCCTAGATCGCGTCGCCATGATCGTCTAAGGCCTAATTCCACGATCGCGTCGCCAAAAAAATATATAAAATAAAAAATAAAAAAAAACAAAAAAAAACAAAGGTTCGATCCCTCTCTTATATTATAATTATTATAATAATTATTATCATAGTAGTATAACTGTATAAGTAAATAAATAAATAAATATATATATATATATATATATATATATATATATATATATATATATATATATAGATAGATATATATATAAATATATAATTTGGATTAGAACTCTAATTGTTGTTTTTTGGCTTAAATTAAATGTATAAGTTAAAACACTATTTTTAAATTAGTTTAAATTACTTTATCTATTAAAAAATCGCTGGTTTTTTTCTTTTATTTTCTTACAATTATGTGTCGGTAATTTTTTTTTTTATTTCATTTATTTTCGTACTGTAGAAAAATATTGTCCATTCTAATTAAAATAAATAATTAAATTTAGATACTTAATTAGAAAAATTAGAAAAATTAGAGATGGAAATAAAAAAATTGGACAAAGGGTGGGAAATAATGGTGTAATCATTAAAATTTCCTCTAACACCTTTTTTTAGATATGAGTCCTATATTTATCATGCAGGATAAATTAAGAAAATTCTAATCCAAAATCAATTTAAAACCAAATTTAAAATTTTCTAAAAATTCTAAATTAATTTTCAGATTTTAATAAAAAATTTAAAATTTTTTTTAATGAATTTTAAATTAATTTTCGTAATTAAAAAAAAAATCAAAAGTAGTAGGACTCAAAGAAAAGATTCAGAGTAGAACCTTTTAGAAATGAGACTTTTGTCGGCGCACACGGAAAGAGAGAGAAAAGGTAGAAGATACCACGACCGCAGTCAAATCATAAACATCAAACTAATTTTTATAACTCGTCTCCAAATTACAAATTATAACCTATATTTATAACTTTCCAAACGTAATCCTAATCTAATTCAAATCCCAAGATTTTAGAAATATTTTTCTTATTCGAGTATATCTAAAAAAATCTAAATCATATCTCTAACTTTTAGAGATTTATTCCATATGATAAATCCTAAAAATCTTTATAAAAACGACTAAAACAAATTAACAAGCAAAATAATTTCAAAAATTAGAAAAAAGTTAAAACCTAAACAAATCAATCCTATCCGCACCCGATTCTGCATCATTCGCTTCCGCTGCGCAGGATCTCGTTCTCGAGATACCTGTTGCAGCTCGAAGATATTTTGGATATGGCCCAAGAATTCCATCACCTGTAGCGAAGTCAACTCGACGTAGAAGCAAGTTTTTGCCCATCTTCTTCAATTAACTTCGCAATATTAGTTAATTTATAAGGCATGAATTTCAATTTTGATCTGGCACAGTTGAACGAATAAGTATTTTCATATCCATCGTGCTTCATTTCGTGATCATATATCCATGGCCTTCCAAGTAGTATATGTGCGACTTCCATAGGTAGAACATCACACGATACTTGTTGAATTAACTTACCAATTGAATATACCACTAGGCATTGCCCAATGACTTTCAAATTTTAGTTATTCACCCATGCTAACTTGTAAGGCTCAGGATGCAGTGTAGTTTTCAATTTCAGTTTGTCAACGGCTTATTCAGAAATAATGTTTGCACAACTTCTCGAGTCTATAATCATTGAACAAACTTGTTCATTACAAAGAACTCGAGTTTGAAAGATGGTATGGCGTTTCCACTCCTTATCGTCTTCTATCACGTGGGTTGAGAGCATCGGCCTAATAACTCCGCAATGTTCAAGCTCTTCATCATATTTGGGCTCGGGCACTTCAATATCATCATCATCATATGGTACGGCGCATAAATTTTCAAAATCATCATGTGCTTGAGCCATTGGTAAGTTGCGCTGTGGACATTGGTGAGCATAGTGCTCAACCTTGTTGCACTTGAAACACCTGCCTTCTTTTTTCTTTGATGCCTTAAAGGTTGATGCCTTAGGGGATGCCTGGGGAGTGGATATTGGTGCTTCATCTTTCGGACGCGGTGTAGTGGTGCTTAGATCTTGACTCAGGATTTCGTAGAAAGTTAGGCCGTGTCGGTGAAACATGCGCATTTTTCCCCTCCACAATCTGGTGTGCAACTTGAACTACATCAGCAAGGGAGAGGAATCAACTAGAGCCTAACTTTTCAGCAATATTGGAATGGAATCCTCGACGATACATGGTAATCAACAAATCCTCACTCTATGGAAATTTTAATCGTGCTGCCAGATTGTAGAAGCATGAAAAGTACTCCTCGACTATCATGCTACCTTGAGTCAACTTGGTAAACTGCTATTGAACGCGCTGCCTATAATCAATTGGTATGAATTGACGTGTCATAGCTCTTTTCATATCCTCCCACGTACGAACCGCCATATAAGAATGTTGATGTTCTCGTGTCCACCAGATACGTGCTGTACCACAAAGTTTTGTTTCAACAATCATAATTTTTTGATCTTCCGCAGGCTGGTACCAATGAAATATGCCTCTAGGCTGTAAACCCAATCTAAAAATATTTCGTGGTCCATGCCACCATGAAACTCCTCTATATGAAACTTGATACCTCTTTGATTTTCTATCTATAGCTTTAGTATGAGATGTAGTGGTTTGAGTTTGCGGCGGGGTATTTTGAAAAGATTGAGGAATAACAAGAGATAAGGGCGGGACGGAAGTTGCGAATGTTAGAGAGGAGCTCACGGGCGGTGGAGATTTAGAATGAATGAGATTGTAACGACCCAGCCCACTAGCAATAATAATTCGTGGCGATCGGCAGAAGCGAAATGCTTAAGGCTCGGTGTGTCACGGAGTGTCGAGAGAGGTACGACGTGTCGTCAGTCCAATCACACACATAGCCCAAGATCACAAGGCGATGTGAGACTCGTCTCACTAGCCTTGTCATCTAGACCTTGTCATAACCGGTCACCTTGTTAAACGGATTCCGACATATAGCTTATAATTGTTTATCCAGGACTGGCTGGTACTTAAATAAATAAATATATATATTTTCAACCGATGATTGGCTCTGATACCAAATATAACGACCCAGCTCACTAGCAATAATAACTCGTTGGCCCAACCACCGGTCCAAAATGCTTAAGCCCAGTTATTATTACTAGTGTCTAAATCTCTTATATACCCAATCACATCCCTATTTTTATCCGATGTGGGATTATTGGGGTGTGACAGAGGTTTTCTAGGGGTTGTTTGATTTTCGCTAATTGTTGGTTAGTTGATCGTAAATTAGTTTCTAACTTTTCAAAACGAGCGTCGGTAGAAAGTTTAAATTCTTTTTGAAAATTAATTTATTGATTCATTTTGCTCCGATACCAAAAATATATGCCGTACAAATTAAGAAAACCCTAATCTATCTTGCAAGCGATGAGCCCAAAATAAATTTAAAACCAAATTTAGACTTTTTAAAAAAAATTAGATTAATTTTTAGATTTTTTTTTAAAATTTTTAAAAAGATTTTAATGAATTTAAAATTAAATTTTGTAATTAAAAAAAGGAAAAAAAATTCAAAAGCAGTACGACTCTAAGAAAAGATTTCGATAAACTTTTTTGTAATTTTTTTTAAATAGCTAATAATAGAAGAAAGATAAGAAAAAAATAGACGAAAGAGAAAAGATGAGGAAGGAGATGGTGGAACCTTTTAGAAAGGAGACTTTTGTCGGCGCAGACGGCAAGAAATAGGAAAGGAAGAAGATACCACAACCGCAGTCAAATCATAAACATCAAACTAATTTTCATAACTCGTCTCCAAATTACAAATTATAGGCTATATTTATAACCTTCCAAACGTAATTCTAATCTAATTCAAATCCCAAAATTTTAGGAATATTTTTCTAATTCGAGTATATCAAAAAAAATCTAAATCATATCCCTAAATTTTAGAGATTTATTCTATATGTTAAATTCTAAAAATCTTTACAAAAACAACAAAAACAAATTAACAAGTAAAATAATTTCGAAAATTAGAAAAAAATTAAAACATAAACAAATCAATCCTATCCGCACCCGATTCTACATCAATTTATCTTTTTTCTTGCATGATAGAAGTCCTTCATCTATCCTCATTTTGCAGAAGGGTCCCTCTAGAAAAGATTGGAACAAATTAGTTTAAAATTTTAAAATAAAACATGATCTATGACACGCAAAGTATGTACTGAGCGCTATATGCGAATGTAAAATTTTTGCACATTTGAATCGAAACTTAGAATTATACTTATGAAAAATTCCCACCCATTGCCTACAAAAATAAAAAGAATAGTAAGCATTTAATTTATTTTTAAAAAAAGGTAAACTTTTATTCACCTCGACTTAGTTTAATATATTTTCACTTTGTCATCTTTTAGTTCAAGAAATTGTACTTAACTTTTCATAATTTAGCATGTGCTCAGTTTGCCACTTTACGATTTAAAAAATTATATTTTGCTACCCCGTAATTTTATTTTTATTTTGTTATAAAGATCTAACATTTAACAGAGCATCATTCTATAATTTTTAATCAATTTTACTTTGCAATCTCATTTGAAATATTAAATAGTTAAGTGCAACTATTAAACCATAGAAAGGTAAAGTAAAATTGCGCTAACCCACGAGAGGGGAGGTTAAAAATTAGACTTCAAAAACTCAAATTTAAAAAAATGCAAAGGCCTTAAAAAAAAAAAAACTAAAACTTCAACAAATTATATGCCAGCATGCACGACGGATGTGACGTCTCAAATTGGGAGCTATAAATCAAAACAAAATATTAATAGGGACAATCTCCAGTACGATACTTTTTCGTCCGTCATTTATCGTACGAACAACACGAATCTCAAAGTTACATGAACGGTGGATGCGGAGTCTCAAGTCGAAGACCATCCCACCAAATCTTTTTTTGGGGTCAAAGATTTCGTAGAACAAAGAGCACGGTAGGGGGTATTTGGAAATGGAGAGTCCGAGGGCGAGAAACTTGCGAGTTTCGCGAAGTCGACTTCGACCTCCGCCCCGCCGAAGTCGAAAGACTGGTCTTCATATAATTGCGAGCAAAAGTTCAGATAATTTCACAACTTCGGTGCCAAAATAAATACCGACACAAAATAACTTTTTCAGAGTCACAAGTTCAACCTCCTCCGACAAGGGTTAGCCAATATTTACTGTGTCTAAATCCGATCTGAATCCAGATCCGGACTTTTGGCGGTAAATTATGCAGATTTCAAAATAGTTCAAATTAATCACCAAAAAAGTTAAATTGTTTTAAAAAAAATGTTATTATCATAAAAAAAAAAACCTAAATAAATTTATCTAGCTATTTATATTCCAAAAGAAATAGGAACCTATGAGTGTTACTAATACTAGAGGGGACTCTAAAAATTATGTACAAGAAGGAAATGCTTCAATGAAGCCCAATTTGCATAAAAAATCTACTAGTTTTGAGCTTTTGCAAAAGTGGCCAAAATATCCTTGTACCTTGTACCCTAGTTTTGGGCTTCAGCAAACTGCCCAAAATACCTTAGTTTTGGGCTTCAGCAAACTGACCAAAATACCCATGTAGTTTTTCTCTCTCCTCTTTTTTTTTCTCGTTCTTTTTTCTTTCTCTTCCCAGAGAGCGGCGGAGGCAGCGGCCTACTTCAGTTTTGTCCAGCGCATCCTTACCCTCGCCCACGCACCCCGCCTTCCTCGCCTCCGACCACGCCGAGGTCATGCTGTGACTTTTTTTTCCCCCTCTCCGACCCTTCTCCATCGCCTCCGACGACGACGCCTATCTCACCCTCTCTCGCCCTTCTCGCCATTTCCCTCTCCCTCCTCCGCCGCCTCCTCCGACGACGCCTCTCCGCTGACATAGGCGCCGCAGCAGAGGTCGCTGCGGCGCCGCAACCTCGAAGAGGGGGGGGGGGGTCTTTAGTAGCATTGTCGCCGGAGCCGTGGCCATTAGCGGAGAGTCGTGGCAAAAAAATAGTATAGAAGAGGAAAAAGAAAAAAATAAAGAAAAAAAATTATATAAGAAGGAAAAAAGATGATAGATGTTGCACTAAAAATTAAGATGATGCATCACTTTTATATCAGTGATGTGTCAATATTTAACCAACTAAATTAGGTTATGAGATTTAATTACAATAATTTTAAAATTTTGAGCTAAAAATTACAACAGATCAATGTTTGGCGACTAAAATGTCACCCACCTCATAACTTGAGGATCAAACAGGCAATTTATCCCCAAAAATATTGAGAAATGCTAACCCTACAATCATTTCCTGATTGTATTTTCACAATTCTATCGTATACATGTTATGGATTTTGCTTTTCAGTTTTCTTCTTTGCAATTACCCAAACTCCAAAAGGGATTACTACTAGAGGTTTGGTGGAGTCTTTTCAAAGCATCGAGACTACTGGCACAAAAATTGAAAAGTCAAGTGTCTCTCAGAGTTTCTAGGAGATATAGTACATAGGGATTCTTAGGAGCTCGTAGCCGCCTGCTATGGTTTGTAACTTTTCACAACTTGACACTTTTTATTTGCTTTCTAGGCAACGAGTGGCCCATATATACTTATGGCCTCCACCCTATGAGAATAACTCAATTATGACTTCTCTACTCTCCAAGCAATAAAATACAATATTTATCAAATCCTTTCTTATACTTAGTCTTAACTCTTAAGACGAGTAGATCCAAGCCAGCAAGCAGAGAGGCAAGCTTGCTCATTTCGCGAAAGAAGTTGAGTGCCTCGTGGTCTTATCATGCATTTTATTTAAGTTCATGATAAATAGGATCATAATTCTTCACTAATTTTACCACTCTTTATTTTCTTATTGCTATTTTTTTTAAAAAAAAAAAGAAATTATATCCAAAATTGTGGGATTATAATCCTTGGATGAAGGGTTGTAATCCTACAACTTTTTGGCTTGTAGATTTAGTATTTCTCAAAAAATATTATACTATAACAAGTACAGAAATTTAATTGGATCCGCACTACACTTTTAAGTTCTTTGTTTCTTTTCATGCATTAGACTATTTTTTTTTCTTTCAAATACACTACTTAACAATTGTTTTTTTAGTCTCTAGCATAGGTTGATAAATGCAATAAACCTATTTGTCTATAATTTTAAACAAAAGCGGGTACCTCTATAAAAGAAAACATTGCTTAGATGCAGCATAGCGTATATTCGGCCTATTTTGATGAGAAAAAAAATTAAAAATAATGTGAAAAATAGTTGAAAGTCATTTGATAAAAAAAATTGAAGTTTTTTTTTAATGAATCTATTTTGGATGCTTATTTTTTTTTTCTATTGTTTGATCGGTGCTTGTCAAATAGGATTATAGTTTCGCTTTAAAATAAGAGATTTGTTGATAAAAATATGAAACAGGCAAACATTGTAGTTTAATGGCATTTTTGGAAAAAAGAAATAAGATAAAATAGTAAATGATGAAAATAAATATAAAGTATAATATAGAAATTGATAAAAAATAATAATATACTATCAAAAAATATATATATATAATATCACAAATGAAAATAGGAGTAAACTATAATATTTCTAAAAGAACCAATCCTTTGAAACGTTAAAGTTATTTTTTCAATTATGTTGTTTCGTAATCAATGATCGATACTGCTAAACATCATTTATATATGAGAAATTTCCTAGAAACCAAATTTTATATATTTTTTTATATTATTTAACTAGTGATCAAATTGTCTTAACTCTACACTATATATGCCATTGAAATTTAATGACTTTGGGCCCACTTGAATAATAAATAAATAATATTAAAAAAATCACAACATTTGGTTTAAAAAAAGTTTATAAAACATTGATCATATTTAACCGTATTAATTATGGATTTCGGATGCTCCATCATTAGATACAACTAAAAGTATAAAATAATCGGCAATGGGTAATTTATACTTCTAATTATCAAACTTGAGATGCATGACACTTTGGTCGTCGTATCATAATTTATTGTAATTTTGAATAACCGCAATCAAATCCACAAATCAACTTAATTCATTAGACACTGACAAAATATAAATATAGAAGTGATTTAGCATTATTACTATTGTTGCATAATCAATCATAACACTTTTTTATTACTTTTACATATATCATTATCAATATTTAGCCAGCTAAATTAGATTATAAGAATTGATTGCAATAATTCAGAAAGTTTAAGCTAGAAATTACAACAAATTAAAATTTATTTTAGAACCAAAGTATCACTGTACTCATAGTTTGAGGATCGAAAGTGTAACATACTGATCGCAGTTAATATCTTTTTGATCTTGTGACGCTCATTCATCGCCTACACAAACGAGCGAGTCAAACCGTCCCCAAACACAATTTCGCATTTTTTTTGAGAGAGAGAAAAATAGGTAACACGCTATCTATTTTGTTTATTTCATTTAGAAATAAACTTAGCCGGAAATGTGAATCAGCTATAATTCGAATTTAAAATCTCGGATACCAACCACCAACCCTTTTGCCAGTTTCGTTAATTGTTAGCGACCGAAAATTAAAAAAATAAAAAAAGTTGGTACAAATAAAGAATATTTTATTGACACACGAATCGAACTTTGCTTATAGCGAAGCCGACTCACTTACTACCAACACCAAAAGAATACTAAAGTACGTATAGTATAGTATAGTATATAGTATAGCGTAGAGTAGAGTAGAGTGTAATTAAGATTTATTTTTTCCTTTTCTTTTTCTCCATTTCTCATTTTTCTAGAAGTTTTTTTTTTGACGCTTTTGCCCCCGTCGCCTTCTTCTTTCTCCTCTCTCTCTCTCTCTCTCTCTCTATCTCTCTCTCTCTCCGCCCTTACGTTTCTTTTCTCTATCGAAACCCTAGATCTCCGACGACGAATTCGAACAGCAACAGATCCATATCGTCTTCTCCATCGCCCGAAACCCTAATCGCTCCGCCGATTTGAAACCCTACCGAGCGATTTGGAGGTCAAATTGTATCAGATCTTGGTGCGAGCGCCGATTCGGGGGGTGGGGGTGATCGGAAGCTCTAGATCGGGGGATCTGAGGTGTGGTTTCGCGTGATCTCGATCTCGTTGGGGATGCTTTCGAGAGGGGGCCCGTCGTCGTGCCGGGACCGGACGCAGGAGTTCCGCGCCGCCGTGGAGAGCGCGCGGAAGCACTTCGTGGCCTCGGCGTCGGCGGCGGCGGCGGCGACGAATGGTGGGATCGGCGGCGGTGGCGGCGTCGGATCGAAATTGGATGGGTCGAAGTCGGTGGCGTCGATCCAATCGGAATTCAACCGCAGGGCGTCGAAGATCGGACTCGGGATCCACCAGACCTCGCAGAAGCTCGCGAGGCTCGCGAAATGTAAGTGCTAACGATTGTAATGTAGCTTCTAATTATCATTTCATATCATTTCGTGTGAAATTTAGGTAAATTGATTTGGAAGTGAATTGTTTTGATTGGAATGTTGTGTAATATGATTGAGTTGAATGTTTAGTGTCTGTTAAAGAAATGTAAGTGCCAAAAATGGTTGCTTCCTAATCATCAGTTCATACGAAATTGAGGTAAATAGATTTGGAAGGAAATTGTTTTGATCGAAATGTCATGTAATATGGTTGACTTGAATGTTTAGTGTTTGTTGAAGAATGCAAAACAACCGTTTCTTTCCTTAAGCTTAAGTTGTCGGAGAATGGTGACTTAATATTGCAAATTCAACCGTCTCCCTCATGCCTGGACTCGAGACTTTTGATAGGCCCAGGATGTGGACAAGTTAAATTGGAGAAAATTAAACAAGAATAGGAGTATGGTGGGATTCAAATTTAGAATCTCATGCTCTGATTCCATGGTAAATAAAGTGAAACAGTTGTCTTTCTGCAAAAGCTTAGGCGTCAGAGAACGGTGTTTTGATATTGTATATTGAACAGTGTTTCTGTTTTAACATTAGTCGCATAACCATATGAAAATCAGAAACAAAACCCGCACGGAAATTAGGGAGGTGTTTTCGGGTGGAGAAATATTTTTATGTTTGAGAAAAACTTAATTCATGGCAAATCAAGCAGGTTTGCTTACACTTATTGAACTCATTGTAAATCACCAGAAAGGAAGAAATCACATTAAATCACATTTGACTAGTTTTCCATGTCATTGAAATGTGATTTGCAATTCCATTCAAATCATTGATTTATAGACAAGCGTTAGATATTTTTGCTCCTTGTTCCATGCTTAAGATTAATAATAGTAAGATGGATTAAAAAGTAGTCGGTTCCGCTTTAGTTTTTCGAAACTTTGATACCGTCCATCTCGGACCATGTGGGCATATTTTGCATGCTGTTCAGCATTTGTTTACCAATCATTTTATTTGATGCTGTAGATGCTATTTTTGAGGCTTGAGAGTTTTAGTTGTTATCAATTACAACCAGGTTAAACTTTGGTTAGAAGAGTTAAGAATGGTATTTCAAGTAGTTTTTATCTAGGATGAATGTACAAGCACTGTTCACACAGTAAAATAGCATTAGACCTTATCTGGGATGGTCTTTTCGTGTTTGGGTATTACAAGCTTGAGTTTGAATAGGATTTATATAAGGCAGCTACTCGTGGAGTTTCTAAAACAAAAAAGTTTTATCTCATTTATTACATTGAACTTCAAATTTAGTTAATAATCAAGCTTCTGTTCTATATCATAAATTCTTTCAATTGAAAAATCCAAAGTCAATTCTATTATTTGGAATAAACTTATCTGATGATTGAAGTACTTATCTTGCATCCTATCCTATGTTACACTATAATAAAGCGTAACACTTCGTTTTTGCTTATCTTGCTTTTCTTTTTCTTTTTGGGGGGTGGGGGGTAGAATAAAAGCTTGCTGCCTAAGCCATTGGGAAATTCACCTAAACATCTAAAGCAATTCCTCAGTGTTTTAGCACTCCCTCAGTGTTCTACAGGGCCTGCCGCCTAGAAGTATTTGGCAACTTCTCAACTTTGATGAAGATGGTTAAATTTGTTTTTCAATCTGCAAATTAGGCAAAACATTTGCACTTACGGAGCTGGTTGTACCATTAATTTTCATGTTCAATTGTCAACTCCGGCTTGCTCTTCACATTTTTAAAGCATATGGTGGGATAACAGCCTTTCTAAAAGAAATTTTAAGGCCACAAACATCGCAGCCTGTAAAACCCATATAGTAGGAGCCCATGTAGTGAGAGAGTTATGTTCTTCCTGCTATCTTAGGATTAACTATGAATTCTATAACTCAAGATAGTCTCTAGTAAAGTTACAAGTCGATTATGTTGTGCATTTTTATCTGTTCTTTCTAAATATGTTTGACTTAATTCTCCAAATATTGGGTTTCTGGGCAATTTGCGTTATGTGAAGATGATTAGGTGCGATTTAAATCCTCTCCTTGTGTTTGCAGTGGCAAAGAGGACGTCGGTTTTTGATGACCCCACAGTAGAGATACAAGAATTAACAGCTGTTATCAAGAAGGATATTACTGCTTTGAATTCCGCTGTGGTAGACCTCCAACTTATTTGCAATTCACAAAATGAAAGCGGCAACATTTCCAAGGATACCTCCAGTCATGCAACGACAGTTGTCGACAATTTGAAGAACCGCCTGATGAGCGCAACCAAGGAGTTCAAAGAAGTTTTGACCATGAGGACAGAGGTCAAATGAATATTACCTTCCTTGTGTTTTCCCATCTTTCGTAGGTTTTACATTTTTGTAATAGTTTGAATAAAATGTTGAAATTAAGTTTTGTTTATTCTAATATGCAGAACTTGAAGGTTCATGAGAATAGAAGGCAGTTGTTCTCTTCATCTGCGCAAAAGGAATCAACCAATCCTTTCATCCGACAACGTCCTCTGGTTCCCCGGCCAGGTTCTGAGTCGGCGCCGCCTGCACCCTGGGCTAATGAGTCATCTTCTTCTTCTCCACTTTTCCCAAGGTAATATTAAGAACAAGGATGCTAATCTTAGCTATCACTCCTAATGATCATATATGTATTTCATTTGAAGATGGGAATGTACGAGATAAATAAGAGGAAGTAGTCATATTTTAGTAAGTTTACCATGCAAAACGATTGGACATTCTCCATCTTCTTGCAGAGTGAAGCTTGTTGAAAGCCAGGATTAACTTGCATTTCTGAAAGCTTCTTTGATTCGCTGTTGCATTATGTCAACAACACTCTCTGCTTTAATCATGTGTTGTTTGATTTCAGATAACCGTGGCAACTTAAGAATAATTTTTGTCTCTTTTTGAAGGAATATTCTGTTATTTAGTGGAATCTTCTGAAACCTTCTATGGAAATCCTTAAGCTCTGAACATACCTGATAGAATTTCCTGAAATCAAAGAACAGTAGAGTTGAGCTGTTCAAGTCCGGAAAGCAAGTTTAGGGGCCTGTTTCTGAATGAGCTGTAATTGCTAGGGTATCTACATTATCACCTTTCTACTTTCAAAACTCAAAACATCCCTGGTTTGTATGTTGATCTATATAGAGGCTGTAGGTTTAAGGATCACAATTTCGCTCGAAAAAATAAAAAAAGGCTAATTTTCAAGGAACTTAATATAAGAGATAGAATAGCTGCTTCGCGCCATTGGAAATCATTCTGCTATAATCACCAGCCAGTGCTTTAGGAATTCTTGGTCTGATATTCAGGAAGAAGACGAATGGGGACCCATTCTCGTCGACTCAACCCTTGATGCAACAGCAACAACAATTGGCGGTACAGGATACGTACATGCAGAGCCGCGCCGAGGCTCTTCAAAATGTCGAATCAACGATTCATGAGCTGAGCAACATCTTCACCCAATTGGCTACGATGGTTTCTCAGCAGGGAGAGCTTGCCATCAGGTTCAACTCTCTTCCTACTACATTTGTTTAATTTAATTCAAAAATTAAGACCTTAACTACTTGCTAACATTTCGAGTCATGTCAAATTGAGAATGTATGATTCTGCTTACGGCTACAATGCTTTGATGTTTAGTGCTATTTTCTTATAGGGATAATTGCCTATATACCCCTCATACGTTTGAAAATATCTCATTTGCCCTTACTTTTTTTTTCTTTCTAAAATACCCTTCATATGTTCCACCGTTATTGCAAAATACTCCCGCAGTTATATTGTTAAGTTAACTTCGGTTAAACGTGAGTTAAATATCTACCACAGGTCCACAGTTAAAAAAAAATTAAAATATCAATTTTGCCCTTAACTTGAGGGCAAATAAGAAATATTGGTGACGGTAGAGGGATATATTGGAAAAGATCAAAAGTCAAAATATTTTTTTTGCTCCTGACTTTGAGGGCAAATAAGAAAGTCAGTAATAGTGGAAGGGCATATTCGAAAGGGCAAAATAGTAATACAGAAATAACAAATTTTTTTTTTTTTTTTTTTTTTTTTTTTTTTTGAGAGAGATAGGTAGCATGCTACCCGCTTTATTTATTTCGTTAAGAAATAAACTTAGCTAGAAATGTGAATCAACTAGGATTCGAACTCGGCTCTCCAGAAATAACAAAATTAATTAACAGATTTTAACTCTAGGGGTATATTAGAAATAGGTTGGAACGTAGAAAGAGTATTTTCAATATTAGCCTTCTAAGAGGGATAAATCGGAAAGTCGAGAACTTTTCAGAGGTATATAAGCAATTGCCCCTTTCTTATATAGTTATATTTCCTGCATCAAATGCTACCCGGTGTATCATGTTTGCTTTAACTTATGCTAGACCATGTTTCTTTCTGCGGGCTGTTTCTTGCTGTGTGGGGAATTTTTCGCGGTACTTCTTCACTATTGCTTGTATTCTTGTGCAGGAATCAGATAATTTTGCCTCTGATTAGGGCACAGAAAGTTTTAATGCTAATAACTTTCACATTGTTAATCTTTTCTACTGTTGCTGCTAGATGTGTGTTCTCTGCTATTCATTTTAATCTAATTCAATGTTCTAAAAAATAAACACGATAGGATCGACGAGAACATGGACGACACGTTGGCGAACGTCGAGGGAGCGCAGGGCCAACTTCTCAAGTACCTCAACAGCATATCCTCCAACCGGTGGCTGATGATCAAGATATTCTTCGTCTTGATGGTCTTCCTCATGATCTTCCTATTTTTCGTCGCATAATATGATCCCATAGTTATATTTTACCATACCCCCCCTTATGCTTTTTTTTTTTTTTTTTTTTTTTTGCTCTCAATGATCTGTTATTACTCAATTCTCCTGTTACCATCAATCTGTGCTGTGGATTATATGCTCCTTTCAATGTAGATTTTCTTTTTCTTTTTTCTTTTTTTTTTACCCCCCTCTTTGTTGGATTCTATGCTCCTTTCATCATGTATTTTTCTCTATGTTAACAAAAAAATAATCATCTATTTTTCTCTGTGACCTTGTCCTGAAAAGTTACAACTTACAAGTCTTTTCAGTTAACATGTTTTGTTTCTGCTAGTTTGAGTACCAAAATCATTATTATTAATAATCGGCACCGTTAAACATAATATTCGTCTCATAAACATTTTTTTTTTTTTGAGAAAGAGAGATAAAGAAGACGCTACCCGCTTCGTGAGTTAAATATCTACCAAAGTTAAAAAAAATTAAAATACCAATTTTGCCCTTAACTTAAGGACAAATAAGAAAGGTTGGTGACGATAGAGGGTATATTGGAAAAGACCAAAAGTCGAAATACTTTTTGTGCCCCTGACTTTAAGGGCAAATAAGAAAGACGGTGATGGTAGAAGGGTATATTTGAAAAGGGCAAAATAGTAATTTTCATAAAAACAAATTTCATAAGTTTTTAATATTACTTATCTATTATTCAAATGGGATTAAGAATCAACAAATTTAAACATAATATTCGTCTCATAAACTTTTCAAAAAACAAATTTCATAAACTTTTCAAAAAACAAATTTCATAAGTTTTTAATATTATCGTCTCATAAGACTTTTTATAAAGTAACCTTCTAGAATTTTAAAATTTGCGAAATGACCTTTGCAAAATAATATTTATAAAACTAACTTTTCAAAAAACAAATTTCATAAGTTTTTAATATTACTTATCTATTATTCAAATGGGTTTAAGAATCAACAAATTTAAATGGCATATATAAGATTGTATTTGGGTCTCATAAATAATATCGAAAAATCTATATTCTATATATAGTCTTAACGACCACATAAAAATTATAACAAATTACATATAATTTTAACAACTTGAAAATTCTAATAATTTATTCATATATATTAGAATTTTTATTTGATTGTTAGAATTTTATAGATAGATTATTATGATTTTTCGGTTGTTAAAATTATATGTGATTTGTTATAATTTTTATTTGCTTGTTAAGATTATATATAAAATATAGGAAAAAATATTAAATGAGTAAAAGACTGTGAACCATTCACCGTCTTTACTAGATATATTGACGGTGAAATTTTCTCTCAGCCTACGTGGCGAAATAAGGGTTAGTTTTACAAATATAATTTTGAGAGAGTTATTTCACAAATTTTAAAATTCTAGAGGGTTAGTTTATAAAAAAGTCCCTCGTAAACTTCTCAAAAAATAAATTTCATTGCTTTTTAATATTACTTATCTATTATTCAAATGGGTTTAAGAATCAACAAATTTAAATGGCATATATAAGATTGTATTTGGGACCTCTTGATTACTAGATAAATAATATCGAAAAATTATGAAAGTTGATTCCTATGAAGTTTATGAGACATAGATAATGTTTAATGGTGTCGATGATCGTCCAATTTCTAAATTATCATAATAAAGTCCTACAATACAATTTATTCGACTAGATATTGATGCCATGTTATCGTATGACTAGGGATGTTAATGGGTATGGATACCGAAAAATTACCCGAACTCGAACCCGAACGGACGGGTATCAAACGGATATGAATTTGGTTATGGATATAAAAAATAAAAACCCGACGGATATGGGTACGGATATGAATTTTGTGTATACCGAACCGGAACCCGAACCCGTACCGAACCCGAAAAAAATTATATATATATTGTTTATTTATTTATGTAAAATATAAAATATATAAAATATTATAGTAAAATATTTAATTATGTTTATTTATATAACATGAATGTATTTTGATTGTATTTTATTGTCTTTTAAAATTTTGACTTTACTATAATATATTTTAAAATATGATAAAAAAAATCATTATTTTGGGTTTGGGTTTTCGGATTCGGGTTTTCGGGTTCGGGTTCGGGTTTCGGGTTTTTGGTCGGTTCCGGATATGGGTATGGATTTTTAAAACCCGTCGGGTTCGGGTTCGGATTCGGGTATTAACTTCGGGTTCGGGTTCGGGTTCGGGTTTGAGTTTTTGAAAATCCGACCCAAACCTGACCCGTTGACATCCCTACGTATGACATTATCACACTACCATCACACGGGGGTAACACATCAGTATTTAGTCAACTAAACTGATATGTAAATTTGATTATAACAATTTAAAAAATTTAACCGAAAAATTACAAGAAATCAAAATTTGAACACCCCTCTTAGGCCTGTTTGGTTTTGAGACCCCATCTAATACTAATAAAATAATTAGACCGAAAATATAAAGTCTTTTAGTGTGATCGTAAAAAATATATCGTAATTAATTCATTACAATATACGAAATACGATATTATTTACAGAAATCAATATTTTTTTTCATCGTACTTTTTTACTCTGTGTATCGCTCTTTTGCTACGATTGTAATAAAATTATGTTAGGTGCGGTAAAAAAAATACGATTAAAAAATACTTTATTTTATATTCTTATGTTATAATAATAAATTTTTTTTCCGTTATTACCCAAAAACACTAAATAATAAAATTGTCCCAAACCAAAAGTGTAAGCGGCTGTGAGAATGACACGTGGGCTATGATTCCCGTGCCAGCCACGCGCCACGTGCTACAACCGTGACATACAACGGTTACACCAAAAAACCACTGCGGGTATCAAAAGGGTGCTGCGGATCCGCCCCGTTTCAGAACGGATCCGAAACAAATTAATTCGTATGTTATTTTTAGTTCCCATTTACCGCTTCGTTCGAGATGGATTGAAAAGAGAGCGAATTTTTTTACATGACTTTTAATGAATTATAATGAATCAATTTTTTTTTTTTTTTTTTGACAGCTCTATTTTGTTGGCAGATTGATACAAATACGAAACGAATGTGTTGAGCTATTATACTATCGAAAGTATAAGAGAATTGATGCTTCAGACTTATTAACCCTTCGATCAAGAGTTGTAGGATAATAACATTACTTTAAGCCTCCGTTTGGTTGGGGATTAAGGGGTGGAATAATCCCTTAGGTTAACTAATCCCACCTCAAATGGGTTATCCCGGCTTAGCTAATCCCACCTAATCCAACCAAATCCAATCAAATACTATTTTCTATTCATAATAACCCACTATCCTTCTTATCACACCTATTCCAACCAAACACTATTTTTCACTATCCTGCACTAACTTCAACCCCAAACCAAACACAAAAATATTCTAACCCCACCTCAAATGAGTTATAAAACATTGCCAACCAAATCCCAACCAAACACTATTTTCTATTCATAATAACCCATTATCCTTCTTATCCCTATTAAACCAAACATTTTTTTTTATATCATGAACTAACTTTAACCCCAAACCAAACACAAAAATACTCTAACCCCACCTTAACCCTAAACTTAACGCTATTCTCCCGTTTGGTTGGAGGTTAAGGGGTGGAATAACCCCTTAACCCCCATTTTATCCCCAAACACTACTAAAAAGAGGTGGGGTTTCTTAACACCTCAAAAAGTTATCGAACATTGTCACTTTGAAATCCCAACCAATATTATTTTTATTCATAATAACGCATTATCATGCTTATCGCTCTTGACCAAACTCTATTTTTTTATTATCATAACCCCAACTACCAACCAAATATAAAAATACTTTAACCCCATCTTAACCCCAAACTTAACTCTATCTCTAGAATAACCACTTTTTCTTAGCAGAAGCAGGCGAAATAAATAAAATAAGCTAGCTTTTTATAACAGCTTAAAGAGTAGGAATAAATAAAATATTTTATGTAGGCAAATAAAATTTTTTTTTTCTTACTCCCCTAGAGAGAGAGAGAGAACATTGAGAACTTCCTCTTACAAAAAAAAAAAAAAAAAAAGAAGAAAGTCGTAAAAGGGTTATTAATTAGAGTTGGGGTACAGATGGGCCAAGCTCTCCGGCGATCCTCGGGGAAGGTGCGCCCCCCTCCGCCGCCTCCTCCTCCGCCGCCACCGCCGCCGCCGCCGTCTCCTCCGACTCCTCCGCCGCCGGCGCAGCCGCCGTCCACGGCGGCGAGGGGCGGCGCCGCAGCGCAGGATCGGGTCGACATTTCCGATGCAGGTCGAGCGATCCAATCTCCCCCCCCCCCACCCCCACCTCCCTCTTCTTCTTCTTTTTCTAATCGGTAAACAAGTACAAGAAATTTATCTGGGCTATGCACGATTAAAGATTTTTAATCGGGTACCCAACCTTTTATTAAGATTTTAATTTTACTATCAAACCTTCCGATTTATTTGAATTGTTGTTGGTCACTGCACTTTGACTTTAAATTTAAGCTAATGACTTAATTTTAATGAATTTATAGGTGCGAGAATCGCACAAAATATACGAACTAAATCTGTAAAAATAAACAGTACATTTAAATTTTGTAGGCAAAGTGTCGCTGCTGCTCGCTAACCGACTCGAATCAACCAAATTGAAATGTTGGATGGTAGAATCAAAATTTTGAAAGGATGAGTAGTCAAATTTAAATGGTCCATAGCAAGGTTTTAAGTGCCTGTTGGCACGGGTTGTATCCACCGTGCCGTATCGTGCCAACAAGATACCGACGACATCTGACTGGCAATGATGGTAGCGCTCAAAAACTCTATTTTTAAATTAGTAAGTAATTTTTTCAATAAAGTTCAAAAGACGTGATAAGGAGATATATTATATATTTAGAAAATTTTGTTGCTAAAAAAAATAGATATTTTATGCTATTATGTGTCGGCACGCAAGAATTTTTTTGACCGGCACGTATCGGCACGGCTCGGTATACACCGTGCCGGCAAGTTTCCTGCACGACCCCGTGCCACGACACTTAAATCCTTGGTCCATAGTTCGGATAAATTCGACATTTTTTTTATCTATATATATATATATTGGATTTTCCTTTTCTTCTTGTTGATATGAGTTGCTTATGAGTGATTTTTATGGCTATTTTTTTTAGCTGCATTTATAGGTGGAAAATGTGCAGGGATCCCCCCCAATTATAGGACATTTTGACTAAAAGGACACCCTCAAGTAGCAATCTCTTGGATTTTTTTAAAAAATTTATTGTTTTTGATTGGAGTTGTTTTTCTCTATTAAAATGAGGTTTTAGTTGAAGTTACTAGTGCTTTTATCAAATTTAGCCATGTTTGGTTGTGGGAATATTTTATATAACTTGTTTCGGGACGAGGATTTTCTTTCGTGATTGAAACTTAGGAGTTCGATTTTTGGTCCTCGAAGGCCCTGTTTGGATGCTCGAACATCTTATCACAGGGTATCTCTTTGATCTACTCAAGAAGTTTATAGTACTTGGTAAATGAGGAGTGTGATCAAACGTCCAAAATGATGTACCATATTCGGTATCACGAAGATTTTCTTTGCGATTGAAATTTAAGAGTTTGATTTTTGGTCCTTGAAGGCTCTGCTTAGATGCATAAACATCTTTTTCGGCATATCTCTTTGATTTACTCAAGAAGCTTATAGTATTTGCTAAATGAGTAGTGTGATCAAATGTCTAAAATGACGTACCATATTCGGTGTCAGAAAGATTTTCTTTCGTGATCGAAACCTTGGAGCTTGATTTTGGTCCTTGAAGGCCCTATTTGGATGCACGAACATCTTATTCGGCATATTTCCTTGATTTACTCGAGAAACTTATAGCATCTGGTAATGAGGAGCGTGATCAAATGACCAGAATGACATACCATATTCAGTCCTCAAGGCATTTTCTCGGCATATTTCCTTGATTTATTTTGGAATAGTCATTATAGGATATTACTTTAGGCTTGATTCACGAACATGTTATTTTGGATTCATAATGATGTGATCGGATCAGTCCATTTTATTATTCGGATTCAGAGATATCAACGCCTATGAAGCACAAGTTGGTGTATCGAGATTTGTTTTTCTTTTGGAAGTATTAGTTTGGAAGCTCAATGGGTAGCAAAACCTAACAGTACGTCATACAAATGGAATATTTGTTACCCGCATAGTTGTTTTTAAGGCACGCATATAAAGCTGATCTGCTTAGTAAAAGCATACTAAAGAAATCTATAAAAGAAATGATTTTCAGATTTGGAGAAAATACAAGGGATGTAATTATAGAGAAGCTATTATTTGTTACCTCTCCAACACTAAATATGCAATTGATGGATCTGATTTCGGTGGCGTTCGAAAGTATCCGTATGTACTGAATGATACATGTAGACAATTTTTAAATCTGCATTGTATATCATAGATTCCTGGCTGTCTCAGATAGATAGCATGCAAACCATATTCACCTCTACCTGCTGAACTATTTTATTGTATGTAATCTCCAAAGCTTAAAATGAAGATGGTTTCCACTAGTTGCCCACTTGCTTGAATTTTTTCAACTCAAAATAACAATTAAACACAGTTTAGGGGCATCTCATTGTATCGAAGCTCAAAAGATTCTGTTTAGGTAAACTTTTTATTTTATGCGCCTGTGTTAATTAAATTTTTAGTAAAGTAATTTCACATCCTAAGTGGTTTTAAGGCTTAACCAAACAGCTTTTCCTTAAAACCATCCATTCTCTTTTTTTGTAAGTAATAACATGCAATTTCAGAATGTTTATTCATACTTCTCTTTTCTGTAACTGATTTCTTGTTTTAATGTTGTTATTAGAGGTGACTACTTCAACTAAAGATGATCATGGTGTACTTGCGGAGCGGGATCCAATGTATGACGGCATGCTTAGTCATATGGTTGGTAGAATCACATCAAAGCCTGGAGGCAAATTAGAAATGGGCGAGGTAAGGTTCAAAAGTTGATGTTTTATGCTTTTTGCTTTTGACATGTCATAGATTACGATAAATGTTGTACTACATTTTACCTGCCTTATCATGCGTGGTCATTGAATATAAAATATTAAAAGCACTGTTCTCTAGTAGCTTAACCTATTGGAGAGCAACGGTTGTTTCATATTCTTCAACATGGTATCAGAGTAGGGGGTCTGCTAGCATAATTATGAGATGCATTTCTTCAAGCTCCCCGAAAAGACATTAGATAGATTGGAGTAGAGGAAAATTTTCTCCTATTTAATTCAAGTCCACGTCGTGGGCCTATCAAAAAATCTTAAGTCTAGACATAAGGAGAGTGTCGAATATAAAATATTTAAAACACTGTTATCTAGTAGTTTAAGCTTTTGAGAATAATGATTGTTTCATATAATTTAAAACAAGCTATTGAGATCTAATAGTGCTTTTGCTTAATTTACATACTCCGCCCATTTGTTGAATACATAGAAGCAGCTAATAATGAATGCTTAAAAGAGACTATTGTATGAAATTTTATGAGACAACTGTCTAGGTTATGCTGCATTTCAACTTACGTGCTTTCATTTTACTAGTGATATTTAATGTATTCGGTGCAAGCATATGTTTGACGCTTAGGAAGGGGGCCTATGTTTCAAGGTAATGCTCATGTTCTTTGAAGTCAGGTCGGGTTGAGGAGACTTTCTCTTTTGTTACTGCTGGATAATCCCTTTTTAATATATATCGACTTTCCAGTCAATGGCATCATGGTGATAAAATTTATACGAAATGCACATACCATTCACGAGTTGATTGTTTATGGGTTAAAAGATTTGCTTTATTAGATTTTTATGTCATTGTGGAAACCTTTATGATTTTTGACATATTGGTATCTGGCAAATTGACGGAGGACAATCTAAAGGATAGAGATCTTCAATGTTTTTTATTTAGATTTTCATGGCCGACACGATCCTTGATGTAGAACATATTCCCTTTGGCGAAGCATCTACATATCAACAATAAATCTACCATGTCGCTTCCCTGTGGCGCACTTGCAATTTCTTCCTAGTGGACGGTTATGACCTTTGATCAAGCATCTGCTACTAATTACTTCCGAAAAAGGCATCAGATGATTAGACTAAAATAACATTAAGCTTGGTTCAGGGCAAAGATGCGTCTGTCTAGGTCGATCCTGGATCACCAATCGCACGAGATTATGTCAGATTGGTTTAGCAAGCAAAAGGTCTTTTTTTTTAATGTGGAATTCAATAAGGGAGAAGTTAGCAAGAAAACAGTGCTTAGGGCATGTTTGATTCGAGTTATCCTGGCAGGATTACAGCCAATCCTGCCATAATTACTGTGTTTGGTTCATCCACTATGTAATCTACTCGTTAATGTAGCATTACAAATCGAGCAGGATTACACCGAAAATATTAACGGGAGGGGGGTCGTGTATCTTGTATTACTTAAATCCGGTAATACTACTTATTATGTAAAATGACAATTTTACCCTCCAACAATCCGAAACACGATTAACAGTATTAATTTCATATCTCTCTCTCCTTCTCCCTTCTCTCCCGCACGCCTCTTTCTCTCGGTCTCTCTCTTGCACGCCTCTTTCTCTTTCTATCTCTTTCTCTCTCGCACGAACATATCATCTTCTATTGCATCGTCCTTCCAGATAATCATCACGATCTCCTTCCCTCTATTCGCCATTTCCGCATACATATTTAATCACTTTTTCTCTCTCACTACCAACACATTATTTTCGAACTGAAGTTAGATCTGATTTGGAGTTTTTTTTTTTTTCTTTTTTCGTCGATATAAGGAGTGTTTAAGGAAACTTCGTCAAATAATATTTAAATGACTACAACAAGGGCAATTTTGAAAAAACAACAATTTTATATCATGATTACTAAATTTTATAAACTGAACCAAACATAATAATGTTATAAACACTGCAATCCAGTATTACATTACTGCATTAAACCAAACGCGCTAATGTAGCATCAGTAGTAATCTCACGTCGAAATCCAAAATACCTGGATATGTCAAGATATTCTGTAATTTTACATAACTCGAACCAAACGCGCCCTTAGTGCTATGTGGCATAGCTTGAATGACCTGTAACATAATTCTTGTCTTCTTTTATTCATGTGGATGCTTCATACAATATAGGAACAGCCTGCGGGGTATTATGCGTCTGAGTATACTACTGTCCGAGTATTCTACTGTTAATTTTGTATGGTTGTATTCAGTCTCTTTGTTGAGTAGAAGTTGATTGCGAACTGTGACCTCGAGGCCAACTTCATTTCATTAGATGGCAACTTCTACAATATAAATATCTACAAATCCTCCTGAAGCATAGCATATTTTGAAATATGGGTAATTGAACTTTAAAACTCCGATTTTACTACTCGACCCTACAGCATATTCGATTTAAATACTTTGTTGTCGTAACTTAAACAGTGTTTTTTAGCTCTTATAACCTAATAATACTCTGTATTCTAAAGGAAGATTCCATTACTTGATGGGATATGCCGAAACATAAAAAAGTAATGAAATATGAAGTAGTAAAGTAAAGAATTTTATAGTTTCAGGGATCCATCCCAAGATAGGATGGTAGTTCGAGCGAAACATCTGTATCTTTTCTAACAGCTTTTCTATGATCAATTACAGCGATAACAACACTTGTTATCTTAAAACATTTTATCGCAGGCATTCATTGTAGAGCGATATAATCGGCCGTTGCCGAAGCTTCGGAGCTCAAAAGCTGAGGCCGGAGGGAGTGGGGGAAGGCCGCTTCCGCCGGGAACCCTGAACGTGGAGCAAATCCGCCAAATCATCCTCCTCCATCAGGGGAAGTCGGATTATCACCGCGGGCCGATGGCCGTTCAAGAAATCGCGGAGAAATTCAGGATCGACGCCGCCGAAGTTCGAAAGATCGTGCAATTCGTCTCGTTTCCGCAAGAAGAAACTGACAAGAAAACAGAAGACTGACAGCCAAAAAGCATGGCTTCAATTTATTGACTTCTTTCGGAAAGATGGTATCACACTTGTGCTCTATAAAGAGCTCAAACAAGCTGCAAAATTTTACTCTTGTATCTTATTGATCCCAATTTTCCCAAGAGTGGGGATTTCAAATTTTCACTTTCCACATAGGCACAGTACCTTACTTCACTAGGGTTTACTAGTGAGAGGGGGAGCAAAACAGTAACATTTATGTTTTTGGTTTACTGAAGTTGCTCTGTCCTTACATTTTGCTGATACCAATCAACCTGCTGTACAAGTGCAGTCTGCTCCGGCACGGAGTCAACAGCTAATACTTGTGATTGCTGCATGAGACAACTCCAAGATTTGAAATAGTTCTATATATAAGGTATAATAGTGCTAAATCTCTTAATCTGACTGTAACATTTTGGGGCACGACACTGCTTTTTGAGTTCATGCCCTATCAACAAGTGAGCAGCATAGATCGAAATACCTATCTGCATCTGCTACTGTTATTGTGCTTGCTTCTTTTTCTTCCCGAGCACCTTTCGGTGGACTCGCGCCGTGTGGGTCGTCTCTCTTGTTTGATTTTTTTTGCGATGTTGGGTTGTATTTTGGAGTGCCCTTTTGCGGTTGAAAGACCGTCAAATCGGCCATGAGGCTTGCAGGATTCTTTTGTGGGGATTTCATCCTTCGAAGCCGGCTTAGGGGCCATTTGGTTTCGAGGCTCATCTAATGTTAGTAAATAAAATGGAGTTTGGGAGAAGGCATATATATATATACATCCTTCGAAGCCGGCTTAGGGGCCATTTGGTTTCGAGGCTCATCTAATGTTAGTAAATAAAATGGAGTTTGGGAGAAGGCATATATATATATATATATATATATATATATATATATATATATATATATATATATATATATATATATAGAGTCCTATCTTTATGCTATCAATAAGACGTAAGATTCTCGTGCTATCAAGTTTTTCACTGTTAGATCCACCCCTTTGATGATTTTCACCCGTTAGATTATACTATTCAACCAACCACCCACTTAACCCTAGGGGGTCCACATCATCCTAACCGCACATCTTTCAATCCAACGGCTAAAAACTTGGTAGCACCAATGACTTGGTGCTATTAATAGCATGGCAGCCTAGTTCTATAGAGTCCGGCTGCTATGCTATCAATAGCATGAAGTATTCTGTGCTACCAAGTTTTCCACCGTTAGATCCACTCCTTTAATGATTTTCACCCGTTAGATCATACTATTCAACCAACCACCCACGTAACCCTAGGGGGCCCATATCATCCTAACAGCACATCTTTCAATCCAAAGGTCAAAAATTTGGTAGCACCAATGACTTGGTGCTGTTAATAGCATAGCAGCCTAGTTATATATAGTTATGCTTTTACGTTTTCCGGTGAGATTACAAAATATACTATAACCATCTCCTAGCGTTGAGTGAAACGTAACATTATCTAGGTTAAAACCTAAATAACTTAAACTATGAACTATTTTGAATCGACTATCAAATCTTTCAAAATTTTAATTTTGCAACCTAGCTTTTAATTTGTTTGATTTGAGTTAGTCAAACGGTACTTTGACTTTAAAATTTAAGCTAATTACTTATTTTAATAAATTTATGATTATGAGATTTATATGAAGTATACTAATTACGCATGTAAATATAAACGATGTATTCACATTTTGAAGTCGAAATTTGACATTTCAGGATTTGAAATTGTCCTATATATTAGGTATAATAGGGTTAAACCTCTTAACCCGACAATAACATTTTGGGCGGTGATTAGGCCTAAGAGATTAAAAAGGTTAAATGTGCTAAGAATCAAGTAATGTGTGACTTCAATGTCACAGTTGCTTTTGGAGCCAACAGTCAACCAGAAGTGTGAGACTTTTCTCGACCGAGCTAGGGTTATACAACAGGTAGAAAGTGGCTCTCTGGTTGACGACTGCTATGGGTGGAGCGCAACTCACCACAAGGTCGATTAAAACTAACCGAAAGTATAAGACTCCTTAGCTGAGCTAGAATCATATAGCGGGTAGAACATGGCTTCCTAGCAGACAAACGTTGTGGGTGGAGCACGGCTTACCACAAAGTCCATTAAGATTAGCCGGATGTGTGAGACTCGTCATAGCTGAGCTAGGCTCATACGGCGGGTAGAGCATAGCTCCCGACTGACAATCATTTTGCGGATGGAGTGTGGCTCGCCACAAGGTCGATTAAGACTAGTCAAAAGTGTGAGATTCATCTCGACTGAGTTAGGCTCATATAGCGGGTAGAGCATGACTCCCATCGACCACTATTGTGGGTGGAGCGCAGCTCACCACAAGATCGATAAAAACTGGCGAGAAAAATCTCGCCTTGAGTTGTGCTTGTGAGTATGCTTGAGCTTGATGAGGACATCAAAGCTTAAAAAGAGGGAGAACGTGACACTCTAGAATTTGGAATAATACTACAAGTAAAGTATAATAAGACTAAATCTCTTAATCCAGTTATAGCATTTTTAGCAATACCAAGACCCAAGAGGCTAAAAAGGTTAAGCTTATTAGAGATAGAGTAGTTTCAGAATAGGTGATCCCTTAGGAAGTAGGGAGTCATACAAAATATTATTTACTGGCTCGGATCAAACAAATTAAAGGTTAGATAGTAATATCAAAGTTTTGAAATGTGGGATAGCCAACCCAAAATAAGCCATAATTTAGGTAAATTTTGTACTTTTTTTTTTTAATTATATGTAGAAGCAAATAAAATGATTTTTTATCGTACTGTTTTACCGCATGTAATACATTCTCTCCACAATTTCAAAGGGATCTTAGTCTAAAGCCTCTTTGGGCCTATTTGTTTGCTTGTTTCTTATTCGTAGGCTCAAAATAACTTTCAGCCAAATTAAAGAATTAGACAGAAATTATTTTTCCACTATTGTTTGTTTGATAGAAAAATGGCTTTGGAATTTGTCATTACTTTTAAATATATTTTTTTTGTTTTATCAAAAATTTTCACACTAGAACATATGAAGGTGAAAAAAGTTGCAACAGTTAATTTTATTTTTTATTTTTCGTTCTCTTCCGTAATTGACTTCACCATCACACATGGAGAATTCAATTACCATATTTTGAAAAGGCCGAGTTACGAACAAATTTAGTTTACAACGAATTAAATAATAAAAGTGTGCATTTACGGTGAAAAACAACTTCGTCTCCTTCCGTTTTGATAAAATCAAAGCATGAACAAAGCTAAAGAAAATATTCGAAGAAAACAAACTAGGGATGGCAACGGCGACGAGTACATAAAATTTTATCCAAATAAGAATTCGAATGGGACTAATATATCCGATACTAAATGAACGTAGTTTCGGATACATGTATAAAAAAATAAAAACATGACGGCTTTTAATTCAGGTATGAATTTTGTCAGCACCCGATCCGAACCCGAACTCGACATGAACCCCAAATTGATTTTATATTATATAATATAGAAAAAATATTTGATGTTATGTTTAAACTTTTATTTTCAAAAATTTAGATTTAATGTAATATTATTTTGAAGTAATAAAACGAGAAATAATTATTCTGGGTTCAGATTTGGATAAAAATTTTGAAAATTTGGTGGATTCGAATTCGAGTTTGAATTTCAGGTTTGGTGGTCAGATTCGGGTTCGAATTTTTGGAAATCTGTGCTCTAAAATAATGTGACAAACCTAAAATAATGTGCTCTAAATATTTGTGACAACCCATTTTGCATATTGCATTTGTATTCACTCTCTTGTAATTTAAAGTATTTGTAGGCATAATATTTCTCTTATAAGAAAGAAGGTAAAAATAAATTAAAATCCTCAACTTTGATTTTTTTTTTTTTCATTTACTTCTTTTTACCTTCTAATATTTTTGTGTGGTTTTATTTTTCTATTTTCGTCGGTCTTTTCGTCAACTTTTCGTTAAATCATGTATAAAAAACTTCAGATACTCCCCGAGCTCTCTCCCTCTGGTTTGGACAAGCCAAGTTCAAGTTACGTGTGTAAAAAATTAGATACGATGAATCGTTCACCATGTTCAGATACGGTGAATCGTTCATCGTGTTCAACCTACCACATTGGCCCAGCTCAGTTTGTGTGGCGATGACGTGGCGCTTACGTGGCAGGATCAGAGCTATTTTTGCAAATTAAAATTTGACAGTGTTATTTTCTAAATAAAAAATTTTCATGGGGCTAAAAAAAAAAAAAAAAAAAAAAAAAAAAAAAGCCCCGTTTTATTTTATAGAGCTTCGGGGGACGCACATCGCCCGCGAAGAGGCCATAAGCGCTAGATCTACAGATCCATCTCTCTCTCTCTCTCTCTCTCTCTCTCTCTCTCTCCTCTTCTTCGATCTCGAGCTCCTCCGTAATGGCGACGGCGAGGGCGAGCTCCGGCCTCGCGTACCCGGAGAGGTTCCACGCCGCCGCCGCCTACGCCGGCTTGGCCGGCGGCGGCGGGGGCGGCGGCGCGATCTCGAGGTTCCAGAACGACGTCGCGCTCCTCCTCTACGGGCTCTACCAGCAGGTCCCGATCCATCCCCTGCTCTCCCTTTTGCCGATTTTAGGGTTCCTCGACGCTTGTTTTGTGATTTGAGCTCTAGATCTGGGGTTTGGTAGGGCGATTTCGGTCGGTTTGAGAGTTTTCGGGTCCGGATTAGGTTTTCTTGCCCTAATTTCGTTTTTAATTTGCGAGAAAATTCTCTTGTGTTGATTCATTGGCTACAGGCTACGGTAGGGCCGTGTAACGTTCCGAAACCGAGAGCTTGGAACCCTGTGGAGAATAGCAAATGGACTAGGTTTGTACTCCTCATTTTGATTACCTCCTCTTTTACTTTATTTTATTTTATCTTCTTCTTGGGTTAAAAATGTATGGAGACCCCCTCGCCTATATAGCATTTTGAAATGGTCCCTTCCACTTAATACCTGTGAGTGATCCTGATTATTTTTTGAATTGAGTGATGTTTGTGAGCTAAATTGGGGGTTTTATCGAATTCACCTGTGATACCATCAAAATTGAATAGATTTATTCACTTTTTAGCAAATGAAACCGAAACATACAGCAATTAAAGTTGAGAAATTTTGGCGTATCTTAAATGGGCCTATAGCTGAGGGAAACTGAGTATATTTCTACCAAATTATTTTGCGTGCAGTCGTGGGTAAATATTTACTATGACTTAGCCTTGCAGACACTTTCGTGATAGATTCAGCAAAAATACACCTTTATTGGATCGGTATAATGATGAATTCACAAACTAACAGACCATTTGGAAGAACTGTTGTGAATCTTTATCGTACATTCGATTTGATTTCTGTGATCTTTGGCAAATAATCACTTGAAATTCTATTTTTTTGACTTGTTTTCTTGAGTTACAATAATATTGAGCTATGTCTGCATCTTTCTGTTTGTTATGTTGTTGGAAACTTTGACTGTACTATATCAACTGCTGAATGATTTAATAGATATCATGATGAAGTTCGTCAAATCATTGGTCTTATGATGGTTATGTGAGACTTTTGCAATGAGTTTTTAGTTGCTGGCTCAGTATGGATTGAATTTTAACTTCTAAATGCACTTAGGAATAATATACTGAGTGCTTTAGTTCGGAAGTAGTTCTAGAACTCTCTAAGCTTAATCTTGATTCCTCATGGATTCAGTATATAGATATTGGATATATTTCTCTTTGGTAATTCATCTACGCACCTAAAAATAGCTATGCATGTTGGTCTTGTTTCATCTTCCTGACTTGTCTCTTCTTGTCTTGTTTCTAGCTGAGAACCCATTATGATTCTATAACATATTATATTATTATAGTTGATTACGCTATTTAAAATTTTACAAGAGCTAAGTTTTTCGTAAATAGTATTACAGATGATTTCTACCTTTGGTCTGAAAGAGAAGTTTTAAGTTTATTGTTTATTTGTTCATAAGTTAAAGTGCTCTATGTCTCTAGAAGTGAATAACAGAAATTTACATTGCATGTCTCTTTTGATTATTTTCTTTTGGTTGCATTTACATACTAACTTGGATAGATCTTGGAGAAGATTTTGGGGGCATATGCCTTGTTAGATTGTTGACGCGACTAAAATCAGAAAGAAGGCTTATGTGAAATCTTCTTTCATGTTAAAATATTCATGTATTTGCAATCATAAGCAACATGATGGCTAACTCTTTAAGTCTTCTGTTGCTCGACATCCATGTCAGTTGTCTAGGAAACATTTTATACTACTCTATGATACTGTGTATTTCGTTGTCTGTTTGCTATGTAAAACGTTAGTCAGAAGCCTTGGAGAAATATTTTACTGGGCAATGTGCGTCTGTTGTTATTGTTTGTCAAGGTAAAACATAGTATGCAGTGGAATGTTCTAGTTTTGTTACATGAAACACTTTAATGTGGCCTTTTAGCTGTACCATTAATAAACTATCATGGCTTACTATTTTAGTTGGCATGGCCTGGGAAACATGGCTCCAGCAGAAGCAATGCGTCTCTTCGTGAAAATTCTGGAGGTACATCGACTTTGTACTGTTGCATGTATACATAAGTGTCCAAATGCTGATTCTTTTAGTTCTTTTGACAGGAGGAAGATCCTGGTTGGTATTCCCGAGTTCCTGAGTTCACCATTGAGCCTATTGTAGATGTTCAAATGCACGTAAGCATGTTGAGTCTGATATGATTTTAGCTGTTTGTTACATGTTCCTTTACATAAGAAGAAGCTGTTAACTTTCTTCTTTTACTATGCATTCTTTATGCTTTTAACCTATGTGAATGGCATGATATACACAACAACCTAAATAATAATGCATAAATATTCAAATTCAATGTTTTGAAATGATAGTTGTATGTTTCAAATTATGTGCAGCTAAATTACAAAAAAAAAACCTTGTTCTTTATCCTGTTCTCAATTACCCTCGTGAATAACAAATTGTATGTGCTTTAACCTTGCACTTTGCTACTATTTCAAATTAGCCGGAAAATTTAGAATGATTGATGAACTTGGATGCACAACTTTGTGGAAACAAGTTGGTGTGTGACGCTGGTTATATACAATAACATAAAAAACTGTCCAATAAACACCTAATTCGGATAGTGCTCCTTTGGCACATGAATGCGCTGCAGATTGACCTCACATTTATAACAAAGCATATCCTGGTAAGTCTGTCCTTTATTGGAACGGCATTTGATCTGAAAGTTAGTGATTATTTATATATGTTTACGTGATTTTTAAATTTGTTTACGTGACAAATTGATATTTTCCCCTAAATTTTCATTGAGTTCCTATGAATTGCTTATTATCTCTTTTCCTTATTATTTATCAGAACCCTAAACCAGAGGCAGCCCTGGAGTCAGCTGCTCCGAACACTATCCCCTTTCCAGAGCCTAAAATCATTTCCACAGAAAATGGAAGTGCTTTGGAGACCCAGGATAAGGATGTTGTTATGGAAGGTCTCGGTTCCATTCGTAATTACGATCACTGGACTGCACCGTCAGTAACTGGACAGCACCCAAAACCCCGCTATGAGGTCCTCTTCTTATTCTTAACCTGCCTTCTATTTACTGGATTCAGATAATTCTTTCTTTAAATTATTTAATTGCATATAAAGATTGATCTGCATTTTTTATATGTAGCATGGAGCAGCTATAGTGGGGGAAAAAATGTACATTTTTGGTGGAAATTACAATGGGCGCTACCTCAGTGACCTTCAGGTACGGGAAAGATTCTTCATACTATTGTGCCAGTTAGCAGGCAGAATTCTGCAGGATCATTCGCTGCTTAATTTTCATTCTGCAGTGACTTTTCAGTAGCAGTAGCCTTAGTTGGCCCCTAACATGGGTTTCTTGTTTTGGTCTTGTGAACCTAATTTCAGTTCTGCATATTGGTTATTGAAACTGTTTGCCATACTTAGATGGTGCTAAAGCATTTAATTATTTATTTATTTTTTCTGTTTTGTGCCTTAGGTGGTCTTTTTTAGTTTCTGCTGATCAAATTGGCTTCTAACTTTACTTCCATGGCTTTGATTATGTTCTGTTTTGGAAAAAGGTTTTGGATCTTAGAAGTTTGACTTGGTCTAAGATAGAGGCTAAAACACAAGCAGGATCTCCAGAATCCTCTAGCACCATTGCTGTTTCTCCTTGTGCCGGCCACTCTTTGGTAACATTGAAAATTCTTCTACTGTTGCTAGAAAGTGTTTCTTGTTATAGTTAGTCTTAAATGAATTATTTTACTTATCTTTTTGTAATAAACGTTGTCTTTCAGATTTCATGGGAGGGCAAAATTTTATCTATTGCAGGGCACACTAAAGATCCTTCGGAAACAGTTTCAGGTTTAAGTTATTTCATTTGGTGATTTGGTGATTTGTTTTATGTTTTCATTTTTGTGATAATGTTTCGCTATTTTTATGCTAGTGAAGGAATTTGATCCACGAACCTCTACTTGGTCAAATTTGAAGACTTATGGGAAGCCACCGGTAATATTGTTACTTCTGACTCTATTTTGTTATTAGGCGTCAATTTCCCCGTTCTGAATATCACAAAATATGCCTTTCTTTTTTACTTTTCTTTTCAAACCTATGCAAAACTTCTTTGAAAAAATGAGTAAGTCAATTTAGTAGGATAGTTTTACTCAGTTGTTAGGAGAAACCAATCTATATGCTAGCTAATATTCAGATCTGCTCTTTTCTTATAAAATTTTTATTTGATTCAAGAAAAGATACTCCCCTGGAAACTTTACTTTCTGCCAAATTAGATCTACTTATGAGTGAAATATTGATATGTACCATAATTAGATCCGAATAATTTTTTTTTTGAGTTGGTTGCTCTTGTAGATCTCTCGAGGTGGCCAGTCAGTGACCCTTGTTGGGACAACTTTAGTCATGTTTGGTGGCGAAGACGCAAAGAGATCTCTTTTAAATGACTTGCACATTCTTGATCTTGAGACTATGACATGGGACGATATTGAGGCCATGTAAGTTCTAGAATTTTCTGTCGTACTTGGGTATTCCAAGTTTTACAACTGGTTATTTCGGAACTTCGCCTTTGTGATAACCAAAGTGTAGATATTTGTCCAATATGTGGGTTGGCACTTGGCAGGTTGTGCCAACTTTCCTTGTATTAGCGTGCCTTGGGACACAGTTCTTAAATGAAATCACCGGGAATATCAATTTTAATAGTTTCAGAATAAATGCCTTAAACATACCCCTTTTTTTCGAAGTTAACCTCTAATTCTTTTAAATTTTGTAATAGAAATGTTCATTATTCATGTTTATAGCTAGTAGATTTAAATTGCCTAATTTTCTTTAAAATCATTTCGACTTGGTGAAAATCGAGGGTTACAAGTCAGGGGAATCAATTTTCCTGCAAAGTGATCTTTCAATGTTATAGATTTTAAAGGTTTAGATGCGTGAAGTGTCAAAGAGTTTAGAAATCACAATCTGGTAGTTAAAAAAAAGTGGGATTTTGAGTAATGCAGTTGACATGGCAGTTATATTGTACCACAACATATGCAATCCTCAGAATTGGCTCGAGAATCATTGCAGAAACCAGTCTCAGCTTGTTGTTTTGAAACTGAAATAATGAAGATTCTTTTATCTCGTTCTATATCATTAAGCTGAAGTTTCAGCTTCTTTTGTCTGTTTAACTTCTATGCCTTTGAAATGAAGACTAATCCCTATCAAGAATTATCAATTTTTGTTTCTTGTTTTAATAGTATGCTCTAAGCACATTCCGGAGGGTTGCTCCAAGATATCAATAGTTTAATGTTGGCTTTGACACTTGGTTGTAAAATGTTGTTAATTTCATAGGACTTCTCATATGTGAGTTGCACTCTATTCTACTCTGTTTGATTACGATGACATTATGACGTAGGACAAATTGAGTTTTAGCCAAAATAAACTTGACTAGTTGGCCCACTAATAGATTACATTCTTTGCATTAGCCAATACAGACTGCTGATTTACTTAACTTCTCAACCATTTGATTTACCAATCTACAACTTGAGACGCTCAGTTGGCTTCTCTTTGCGAGTTGTATTCTCTCGTTTACCCAATATGTGAGACGTTTGTTTCTCATAGAAAGCTATTACTTCATTGTCCGTTGAGATCTTATCCTTGAATGAAGAAATCCTCTTCCCTGGCATATGGTCCTGATAAGGACGTCTCTCCTTATTATTGGCTATCAGCATAACAGGAACTCAAACAAGTGATTCCTTCTGCCTTCTTGAATGAGCAGCAGTTTTTGCTCTAAAATTGCATAGGTTATGTCATGTATGCTGGATGATGTATTTCTCAGATACGTTTTCCTCATTTTTCTCATCAACATGTTCAAAACATTGTTGCATAGAAGTACATTGGTTCTCTACATAAAATTTCTGCTGGCTGCCTTAGTTGTTTTCTTTTTGTTGAAATTTTGGACAGAAAGAACAATAATATCTTATACATGAACTAGTTTTTCATTCTCTTTTTTCTTTTCTTTGCCATGAGTTATTTTCTCTTCTGTATGTTTTATGTAATTCTTTCCCTTTCAAAATAACAACACTTAGCGTAGAATGTTCTTGGGATTAGTGGACTTTTTTTCATTTCCTTCATAGATTAAAAGGTTCGCCATAACACTTTTAACTGTTTGACCTTATTTTGCATATGAAAATTGGAAGTGCGACAAGCTTGTATTTCACTATATTATTAACTGATATGCCTTTAACATACTGATTAATTAAGTTTACTTATTATGTTAGTTAACCATTGAGAGGTTCTAAAAGATCTTCGCCTTTTTACAACACCCAGCATTCTCAGGGCAACTACACCTAATTTTATATATATTTCACTTCTCTCTTATACAACTCTAGTGGCAGGGAGCTAAGCCTAAAGTTTTGTATTCTCTTTTTTATGTTTTAGAGGCATTCCTCCTTCGCCGAGGTCAGGCCATGTTGCTGCTTGCCATGCAGAGCGATATCTCTTGATTTTTGGTGGGGGCTCTCATGCAACGTGCTTCAATGATCTACATGTCCTTGACCTGCAAACAGTGAGAGCTACAATTCTTAAAATAGTTGGTTGAAGCATCGTAAAAAATCTTGGTAATCTCCTTGATGGATTTTTCTGATTGCTGCAGATGGAGTGGTCAAGACCTAAACAGCAGGGTTTGGTTCCAGGCCCGCGAGCTGGGCATGCGGGTGCAACAATAGGAGAAAGTTGGTATATTGTTGGTGGTGGTGATAATAAGACTGGTACGAATTTTTGGCTTATGACATTTATTTTTTTATTTATTCTCATTCTTGCTTTCACTTCTTTGTTGGACTGATGATTTCTCTCTTCGAAACCGTTAGACTGCTCACGTTTTGGTAAAGCTTAAGAATTTGCACTTTGCAATAACTTATCGCTGTTGAGTAACTATCTTTATTTTAACAAAGCTTGATAAATTGTAATCATGGCCTTTGATGATTGTCTGAGCAATACTTTACCACTTTCACATGGTAATGTAAGAACATTATTTACAAATTCTTAAAACCTGATGGATTTCACTTTATGATGAATTGATTGAATCACTCCATCTCTTCCTCTTCGGTGTAATCCCTATAGCTTACGGTGTAATTCTTATAGCTTACTTTTGGTGTATTGCTGTTTGCGCTGACAATCAAGCGTGCATTCGATTTGATAGAATTTGATATCCATATATAAAATTGTTTTTCAGGGGCTTCTGAAACTCTGGTGCTTAACATGTCTGCATTGGTATGGTCAGTTGTTACAACTGTTCAAGGACGCGTGCCTCTTGCCAGTGAGGTACTTATGCAGGCTACATTAATTCAGTTTCATTATATAATGATATGAGCTTAATTGCATGGTTTTGGAACACTTATCAAAGCCTATTAGAATTCCTGTGTGCTTAACATTCATGTTGTAACCTACAAACAAGATGTAACTTGATAAGCTTTATCGATGAGAAGTAGAAAGAATAAGTTTCTTGAGATGCCGTCAAAAGCTTATAGTATCTGTTATGTAGTTCTCTAATTTAGTCAGGGATAACATCTTATTTTTGACACCAATTGAACTTTAAATTGTTCAGTATTTTTTTTTCTCATTTCAGAAATTATTAGATACATTATCTTTTTTTTTTGACTGACTAAAATCAGTTACGGTTGATAGGAATTCACCCATAATCCGGTTGACAAGTACACACTTATAGCTTCTCCAATAAATTGGTTATGGTCCTACGTGAGCAAATGTAAATGGGCCTAAAACTGACCTGCTATGTCTAGTCATAAAAGTGAGGTTCTAACTCTGTAGTTGTGGCAAATGCCCTTACCTGTTATACAAAAAAATTTGAGTGTAGTCTCTAATTGAGTTGGATTCATTGTTTGACATGGCGACATTACAATGTGTCTGTGGTCAAAGCTTAAAATGCTTTCACGAAAATTGTTGTCTGTGAAGCTAAGTTTTTGCTGAAGTATGCCATTTTGGGAAACGCTGTATTCCTATGAGGCAACACTTCTAAGGTCACCTTAATCTTTTTGTGTCATATGTGTAGCTTATATGCTTAACAGTTACGAGATTGGGATGTTGCTGTTGGCTCTGTTGTTATGATGTTTTACATGTTGATATCATATTTGATGGATTCTTATAGAAGTTTGACACTAGGACTTTCACATCCAACAGTTTAATCCTTGCAGGAATGTTAAATCGTGTCAGTTGCATTTTATCTTTTCTTTTATCTTTTATTTTCTTTTGTTTCTTCCATTCCTCTTTGCTAGATTGTTTACTTAATAAACTTAAGCATTTAATAAATTGACAAAAACCAAGACGTGAATAACAGATTTTATCTTCTTAAAAATCTTAAGACCCTTGATTCTTTCATAACTTGATATGTGTAGTACATCAGTGGGATGGGCTCTTGTTGGTAACTGACTTTTTTCTTGTTGTTATCTCTAGGGCTTGAGTTTAATTCCTTGCATCTATAATGGAGAAGATTTTCTTGTGTTGTTTGGAGGATACAATGGACGCTACAGCAATGATGTAATATTGACTATCCTATATATCTATTTTTTTTTTTCAATTGGATAAACCACACAAAACCTTCTAGATATGTTGTGATTTATGCTTTACTCCTTTGCGAGACAAAACCTATATTTAATCCCTTGATTTTTAAGAAAAATCTTGTACTCTCTACGAAGGGGGTAAAGAGGTGATCTTTTATATATATAGGGGATTATCTTTCAGTTTTGATTCTCCAGGGGACTTATTCTGTATTTGAGCCTTTCTTCAAATGTTCTTGCCTTCTTTTTTTTTCTGGGTTCTCTCTGATGATTAGGTCTACGTTCTTAAACCGAGCCACAAATCTGACATCGAGTCGAAGATGGTGGATGGACCTGTTTCTCAGCCGGACAGTGTCAACCCCCTATTCATCTCACCAAATGCTAGCAGGGATGTGGAACCTGAGATTGAAGCTACTACTCAAGATGGAAAGATAAGAGAGATTGTGATGGATAATGTTGATTCAGCTGCGGTAATGTTCACAAATATTCATAGCTTTGAGTAGTAGTTACTATTCTTAGGACCAACAGAGCATGAGGAAAAAAAATTCTGAGCTCCTTATATAAGATTATATATGGAGTAAAAATATTCTTTTTTAAAGTCGGTTAGATAGGTGGGTCAAAAGCACACTATTTGGGGATGAATGTCATCCAACGTCCTGCAGAAACCCTTTGAGGAGTTCCTTACAGATTTTTTTTTAATCCACAAAGCACATGCTAGATGCAGAGTTTTTGAGAACTGTTACTTTTAATGAAAGTACCAATATAGGCACTGTTTCAATCTAAATGCATTTTCAAGTGCAAGCATATCGAGTGTGAACATTGGCTTTAACAAATAGAAATGCGCAGGCTTGAATAAAGACACATCTGGAACTGATAGGTTTTCAATAGAAACTCTAGCAGGATGAAGGTTAAGATTGTATCTAACTTGTTTGATTCACATGCTTCAATGTAATTGTTCAGAATATCAGAAGCGAGGAAACAAGCGAAAAACTTCTGGAAGCCCTAAAAGCCGAGAAAGAGGAATTAGAAGCAACACTTAGCAAGGAACAGCTGCAGACCCTCCAGCTTAAGCAAGAGCTTGCTGATGCAGAGAATAGAAACTCAGAACTTACAAAGGTAAGCTTGGCACTATGTAAGTGGCGTTTCGTTCCATTCTTGAAATGTTGAAATTCTTAGTTGGATATGTAACTCTGCCATTTGGCAACATAATGAATTTGGCAGGATTCTAAATGCAATGCCACTGTCTTGTCTGATATCTTTTATTGCCTCTCGTATGTCATTTTGTCTCACAGAACCGGCATATTTGCACATAAAATAAATGCAATTTATGTCAGCGAACCTGATTTCTGCATCATCAACCATAGCCTCATTCTATTGGGTGTTGTTTTCCTGTTTTCCTTCCAGTAGCTTTTGTTTATTTACCTATTTCTTATTTATTTTATGTGACTGAAGGAGCTTCAATCTATTCGTGGTCAACTTGCTGCTGAACAATCAAGGTGTTTCAAACTCGAGGTACTCGCACAATATTCCCTGTCACATCAATTTGTCAAATGGATTTGTCTGTTTCTCATCGAATTGTGATAACTATGTGCCGCAATTTGCATGATTTATTCAAGTTTTAATATGCCAGAGCAATCTGAACCTGAAAATGGTCGAAATTTTTTGTCTAAGCTAAAGGGGACCTTAGGCCAGAATTTGCAACCCATAGGTTTCTGGGCTTTTTATGGAAGTTGTGATATACCCAAGCTTAGATATTATGACGAAGATATTGAAGTAACGCTGAGGTTACTTGAATATTCTTGTACTATCCTGATTTAGGAACTTGGCACATTGATGTTTTAATTAAACACTTCAGTCCTTGAACTATCACATATATTGCTTTTTACTTCCCCGACGGTCGATGAAGTCTGTTTTATCTTTAGAAAATGACCCTTCACCTGTAAAATAATTCACTCAGTTCAGTTTAACTTCAAACAGCGTTAAAAAGGTCATTTTACAAGGGTTTAAAGTGCATCATTTTACAAGGGCCAATTTTAGACACGAAAATGCATTGAAAGAGCTCAAAAATCAAATGATTCTTATTCCTAGTGCACTGTCGATCCTCTGTGTCTATGGTCGTAAATGATTACTCTAGTTCTTCAAAAGCCATGGCCCTCCTTGCACTAGTTTTTATATTCACCTGGACGGAAAAATAATTCTAAATGACAGGTGGACGTTGCGGAGCTACGGCAAAAGCTACAGTCGATGGAAGCACTTCAGAAGGAAGTCGAGCTGCTTCAACGGCAGAAAGCGGCTTCTGAACAAGCTGCTCTGAACGCGAAGCAGAGGCAGAGCTCCGGTGGCATGTGGGGTTGGATCGCTGGAACCCCGCCGGACAGGTCTGACCCCTAAAACGAATGATATAGGACGCACTTCGGTCGATTCATCCAGGTTAATATAATTCTACTCTCTCTCGCAGTTTCATCAATCCTTCACATAATATAGTATTTTGGTTGTGTTCGCTTAATTCATTACAATAAGTGATCAAAATTTAGGCGAGGTTGTATTCTAGTGCTTATAGAAAATCGATTCCTAGGCACTTTTTTTCTCTCTCTTATATATTGCTTAATGAGGTTCACAGTTTCTTCGGTTTCATTTTTCTTTTTTTTGTTTTTTTTTTGTTTCGTCGTGTCTCGTAGTAACTTCTGCCACTATAGAATTTGAAAATTACAGATTATTGTATAATTTAGTTTACAGTCAGAACAGCACTGAACCTAGTCTATCAAACTATTTGTTCCTTTTTTCTTTTTCTTTTTTTTTTCTGATGAGTCAAATTGATGTTATTTACGAAGTGACTATAGTACCATTATTTACACCAGATTGTGCCGATATTTCTTGTTCCGGCGAATAACATGTACTTCTTTTTTGATTTTGCTGCTGTCCAATTGTTTGGTTTTTAACTCCTGCAGACATCAACTACTTAATTCATTTTACTGTTTTGTTTTAGGGTGGCTTGCAAGATATATATATGTTATCTTTTTTCTGATACTCATGTGTTCTCTTTGGCAGTATAGGAAGGGAAACTACTACAGTAGTCTAATAAGGGAGTTAGTTCCATTTTGACAGTTCATGATGCACTAGAAAAATGGATTTCAAAAGCTACAAAATTTGGATCATAAACACTTTGAATCAATGAAATAAATAAATGCCGTGGCATGGGATTGCGCCGAGCACTTTGCACTTGCTTGGATGGTACGGCGCGGGGCGCGTGTTGTATCATGCCGAGTTGTTTCGTTGACAAAAATATTTCTGCACAAGATCACTATGGCGCGAATTATTTACTTTCTTTGTCATCAATATATTATAATCCCTTATTTTATATATATATATAGTGTGAGGCTACTATGCTATCGGAAGCACGGAGCCTTCCGTGCTTCCATGTCGTTTTCGATGTTGCGACTTTCGAATTGTCGATCGGCTCCGTTAAACTTGATCTAGATTATTTGAAGTATCTAGAAAATAAATTTTATAATTTTTCGATATCATTTGCCTAGTGCTCGAAGGGGCACAAAATCAAATAATTTTAATGGTCATATTGAGCCGTTTGAAAGTTTAACGGTGTAGAAATATCCAAATTACATAAAATTTTGATAGAAAATTCTTTATACTATATAAAACAAGATCAATATCGTTGATCTAAATTTTTAATGCCATATTATCGCGTTTTGTAAGATTTTTATTTTCAGCCGTTGATTTTTACCTTCGTCGCTAGGCAAATAATATCGAAAAATCGCAAATTTTATTTTCTAGGTACTTCAAATACTCTAGATCAAATTTAACTGAGCCGATCGACGATTCTAAGCCACAACATCGAAAACGACGTGGAAGCACGGAGCCCTCCCTCGCCTGAAGCATAGTAGCCTTACTCTCTATATATATATATATATATATATATATATAGAGAGAGAGAGAGAGAGAGAGAGAGAGAGAGAGAGAGAGAGAGAGAGTAGGGCTACTATACTCTTATGAGTAGTAGACTCTTACTACTTATAAGTTGTTTTCGATGATACTTAGATCGACGATCCACTCCGTTAAATATGATCTAGAGTATTTAAAACTTCTAGAAAATAAATTTTGTAATTTTTAGAAATCATTTACCTTACGATCAAAAGCTCACAAAATTGACAATTTTTAACGCGAGATATGGGATACTTGGTAGTTTAACGGTGTAAAAAGAATTGAAATAGGTTGAATTTTTGATAGAAAAGTCTATTCACTACCTAGATAAAGATCAATAACTCCGATCTTAAATTGAAGGATCCGATCATCTATTTTTAGGACGTCGTTCGATTTCGGCCGTGCATTTTATGCCTATTTGATGGACTTTATTATGATTTCAAAAAATTACGAAATTTATTTTCTAGAAGTTTTAAATACTCTAGATCATATTTAACGGAGTGGATCGTTGATTCGGAGGCCCCATCATCAAAAACAACTTATGAGTAGTAGTGCTCTACTACTCATAATAGTATAGTAGCCCTACTATATATATATATATATATATATATATATATATATATATATATATATATATATATATATATATATATATATAAAATTGAGCTCCTATGATTTTAAAAGTAAGAAGTCATTGGTGCTTGTAAGTTTTTAACCCTTGGATTAAAAGATAAGTGGTTAGGATGATGTGGGCCCCCTTGGGCTTAGTGGGTGGTTGGTTGAATAGTATAATCTAACGGATGAAAATGATCAAAGTCGTAGATCTAACGGTACAAAATTCACAAGCACAAAGTGCTTTGTGTTTTTACAAGCACCATAGGACTCTATATATATATATATATATAGAATTGAGCTCCTATGCTTGTAAAAGAACCAAGTCATTGGTGCGTGTAAGTTTTTAGCCTTTGGATTGATAGATGAGCGGTTAGGATGATGTGGGCCCCCTTAGATTAAATGGGTGGTTGGTTGAATAGTACAATCTAACGGGTGAAAATGATCAAAGGTGTAGATCTAACGGCAAAAAATTCACAAGCACTAGTGTTTGCATTTTTACAAGACCATAATTTATATATATATATATATATATATATATATATATATATATATATATATATATATATATATATATATATATATATATATATATATATATATATAGAGAGAGAGAGAGAGAGAGAGAGAGAGAATCTTTAACACTAGTCACTAGTCATTTAATTACCTTCAAATTTCACTTTAAAGAGGGTTTTAAGTCATGCATGAAGTTGTATTGTACTGATGTATTGTCAGAACACTACAATATAGTACGATGAATACAACTTGTGTCGTTTCAAGTACTATGGATTAGGGGTGGAAACGAGCCGAGCTCGAGCGAGCTTATCTCAGCTCAAGCTTGGCTTGAAATTAATTTCGAGCCTAAATTTAGGCTCAAGCTCGGCTTGAAATTAATTCGAGCCGAGCTCGAGCGAGCCTAACTTTGAGTCGAGCGAGCTCGAGCCCTAAACGAGCCGCTTGAAATTTTTAACATCGTGCAATCTATAATTTAATTTTTATAAAGCATTATCTCAAATTTGATATAAAAAATATCTAATAGTTCAACATATAAAATGAATGCATAAAATAAGATATTATAATATTATAAAAATTAGAAAAAATAATTCTGCAAGCAAGTGAAAAAGAGAGAGAGAGAGCAATTAGAGTAGAATTTTACTTATTTATTTTTGTGGGCCAAATAATCTAAATTCTATATAGATATAATTAAAATACATAATATACATTATTTTATATAATTAAAGTATATATTATATATAATTATATATAGAGAGAGTTAAATTTCTTATATTGTTTTGAGTATAGATCCATTTATACTCATCAGTTTTCGATCGTTGGATTTATTCTTTTAACTATTTCAATCCTAGGGGACCACTATCATCCTAATCGCACATCCAACGACTGAAAATTTATAAGTATAAAGAGATCTATACTTATAAGAGTATAGTAGCCCTATACTATATTATAATATTATACATATATTTAAACTACTATATTATATTAATAGTGCAAATGGCTTGCTATTAGGTTTTCGGCCCTTGTATGAAGGGATCGGCGGTCAGGATGATAGTAGCCTCCTAGGGTTCAGTGGGTGGCTAGTTGAATAGTGTGATCTAACGAATGAAATTGGCCAAAGGGGTAGATCTAACGGTAGAAACTCGAGAATATCAATACTTGGTACTATCGGTAGTACAGTAGCTGAACTCTATATATATAGGTAAATCTAACAGTAAAAAACTCGATTGCACAAAATGCTCAGTACTATCAATAGTATAGATAGTATAGTAGGAATATATATAGAGAGAGAGAGTCTACTATATTATCGATAGTACAAAATGCTTAGTGTTATCGAATTTTGTACGATTAGATCTAACCCTCGACCATTTTCACCCATTAGATTATACTATTCATTCAATTCTAGAGAATCACTATCATCCTAACTACACATCCCATCATCCAATGATTGAAAATCTAACAGTAAATGGTTGGTACTATTAATGATATTGTAGACTATATATATATATATATATATATATATATATATATATATATATATATATATATATATATATATATATATATATATATATATATATATATATATATATATATATATATATATATATATATATTCGAGCTTTCGAGCTTTTCGAGCCTAATTCGAACGAGCCTAGTAATACTCAAGCTCGGCTTGAAATTAATTTCGAGCCGAGATTTAGGCTCGAGCTCAGCTTGGAATTAATTCGAGCCGAGCTCGAGCGAGCCAAATATCGAGCCGACGCGAGTCGAACACGAGCCGGCTCGCTCGTTTGCCAGCCCTACTATGGATGGCATTTGACTGGGTTGGGCCTTTCTTTTTAAAAAGGGGCAGTAGTTAGATTTGCAATGTTCGAGCTGAAAGTTTTGACCAGAGCACATCAACACTTCTCTCTTTTTAATACTCGCTAAATTTGGCTCTCAGATTTAGCCCATGTTTTGAATATCGGAGATTAACTTATTTCGAATCTATTTAGGACCACTGGTTCTGTCTACGAGTGTTCAAAATGAACCTTCATAAAACGAGAAATTATACACCGCACCTGGTGTGTCGGTGCATCCCCCGCACCACCGCATGCAAAAGATGAGAATTATTTTTATTATTATTATCTGGCAAGTTTAAAAGTAGTCGACTGTTGCTGTAGAATTATTTTTATTATGATCTCACCGACGCTTTTTACAATAATATAAAATAAAATGATCCCCGAGCTTCTGTAGTTCTACAAACCGTTTGGTTCAAATATAAAAAAAAAAGCTATTATAAAAATAGGTTACAAATATAGAGATAAACAAAAATTATTTGGATAAAAATTGGATTGTTTCCGAAATTAACAAAAAAAGTGTTTGAATAAATAATATGAAATAAAAAAAATAATGGATAAATTTATACAGAAAATAGAGATTTTGGTGGAAATAATTATACCTGCTCAAATATCCGAAAACTAATATTTTTGAATATAAAATTAGCGTTTAGGTATAAAGAGAGGGATAAGGGGTTATTCCAACTCTTATTCCCAATCCAAAGGGTGAAGGGTTTTCAGGATTATGAGGTCTAAAAGGCCTCTTTGGAAACCCCTTATTCCACCTCTATTTTCTATATATATATATATATATATATATATATATATATATATATATATATATATATATATATATATATATATATAATTGAGCTCCTATGCTTTTAAAGTCATTGATGTTTGTAAGTTTTTAGCCCTTGGATTACAGGATGTGCGCGGTTAGGATGATGTGGGCCCCCTTGGGTTAAGTGTGGGTAGTTGGTTAAATAGTATAATCTAACGAGTGAAAATGATCAAAGGTGTAGATCTAACGATAAAAAATTCACACGCACCAAATACTTGGTGCTTTTACACGCACCATAGCCGGACTCTCTCTCTCTCTCTCTCTCTCTCTCTCTCTCTCTCTCTATATATATATATATATATATATATATATATATATATATATATATATATATATAAGAAAAAGAAAATCTAAAAGGCCTCTTTGAAAACCCCTGAATATATATAAAGGTTATTTTGCTGAAAAAAATAATATAGCACTTGCTCAAAACTATATAGCTGCAGATCGAAAAACCTTCGTAGTTCAAATAACTCCCTTTTCAGAGAGAGAGAGAGAGAGAGAGAGAGAGAGAGAGAGAGGGGTTCGAAGCAGAGGGAGGAAAGGCCAAGATATTTTACTCCCACTTTACTCCAAAATTTCTTTTCATTTTATCCAAAACTTTTACACTGGGAGGCGGGGATATCGTTTTATGAGTAAGGCTACTATACTTCTGGAAGTACGAAACTTTCCGTGCTTTCACATCGTTTTCGATATAGCAGCTTTCAAATCATCGATTAACACCGTTAAATTTGATCTAGAGTATTTGAAGTACCTAAAAAATAAATTTTGCGAATTTTCGATATTATTTGCCTAGTGAACGAAGGGACTCAAAATAAACGATTGAAAATAAAAATCTTAGATAATATGACATTAAAATTTTAGATTAAAGATATTGATCTTGTTTTATATAGTATAAAGAACTTACTATCAAAATTTCACGTGATTTGGATATTTCCACACCGTTAAACTTACAAACGGATCACTATGACTATTAAAATTATTTGATTTTGAGCTCCTTCGATCACTACACAAATAATATCGAAAATTCATAAAATTTATTTTCTAGATACTTCAAATATTTTAGATCAAGTTTAACGGAGCCGATCGACAATTCGAAAGTCGCAACATCGAAAACGACGTGGAAGCACGGAAGGCAGAAGCATAGTAGCCTCACACATCGTTTTATTGTATTATGTATTCCTACAAAAGCAATCCAATCACCTCTTCTGAAAAGAAATACGATGTTAATCCAACTAACCTACAAACGCAATCCAATCACCTCTTCTGAAAAGAAATACGATGTTAATCCAACTAACCCGGTTTTTCAACAAATACCCTAATTTTACAAGACACCCAAACAGGACCTAAGATTTAGATAGACGTTAAAATACAAAAAAAAAAAAAAAAAAAAACACAACTTTCGAAAAATTATAGCCTAAGAATTAAGTATTCTCCAAAAGTAAGGAAATATTGTTTGATTCATATATCAAATTTTCAATGAAAAATTTTAAGTACACTTGTTCGATAACAATTACAACATCCCCGTGGTTTTGAAAAGTTGCACTTTATTATGCTGTGCCCCTACCATCACACCACACATATCAAATCTTGTGATGAACATCCCAAGTTCTAGCAGAGTTCGGGTGAAGTGCTTCTAGAAATATTAAGGCTTCGTTTGGAATTACGAATGAGAAAGTACATTGAAAAAATATCGTGTTTATTTCCGTACCCGCATTTCGTAATGAGTTGGTTACGTTTTATTTTTTGCGATCTCACCGGAGAACACAGAAGCATATCCTTATATGTTTTTTCACAATTCTATTTTAATAGTATTAGATAGGTCTCAAGACCAAACTAAGCCTAAGTTATTGGTGTTACAATATTTTTGTTCGTTAGATCAACCCTAGGGCCTTTGAATCATGCACAATGGTGAGCCGTCCAAATAACGAACCACCGTTGATTTGTTTGATCAAATGGGCAAAAAATTTGATCAAGGGCCAAAAAATTAAAAGCACCAGGCCTTGATGCTTATATATATATATATATATATATATATATATATATATATATATATATATATATATATGTAAACCTCCGATTTAACTCATTTTCACTTTGTCATCCCGTGGTGGTAGAGATGTCAACGGGTCGGATTCAAGACGGATTTTTAAAAACCCAAACCCGAACCTGACGGATTTTAAAAATCCATATCCAAATCCAAACCCAACCAAAAATCCGAAACCCGAACCCAAAAATTAGAACCCGAAACAATTATTTTTTTTTTCAATAATTCAAAATATAATATATTAAATCTAAATTTTTAAAATACAAATTCAAATATAACATCAAATTTTTATATATATATATTATGTATAATACAAAATAAATTCAGGTTGGGGTCGGATTCGAGTTCGGGTTCGGGTTCGGGTCGGGTACAATCAAAATCCATATCCGAATCCATATCCATCGGGTTTCTATTTTTGATATCCATATCCATTAGATATATCCGTTTCATTCGGATTCGGGTTCGGATAAAATTTCAAGTATCCATACCCATTGACATCCCAGCGTGGTGGTTTAAAATGCTTTACTTAGCCCTCCCTATGATTTAGCTCATTTTCACTTAAACCACCCCCAAGTGAGCGTTTTTCACTTGGATACACTATAATTTTTTAAAATATTTTACTTTGCCACCCTATTTCATATAAAATTTTTCAACAAGATAGAGATTAAACTACAGGAGAGTAAAGTGAAACTTTTTGAATCAAAATGTGGCAAAGTGACGATGAGCTAGAAGAAAATGCGACGAAGGATTCGATGTTTCCCCAATTATGTATAATATGCAGGGGGCCAAGAAGCACAAGATAAAATGCAAGATCTTTTAATAAATTAGCTAGAAATAGATCATAGGAAGAAAAAAAAAACAATAATGATAATAACAGGCTAATAGGCATGCTTTATATAGTTCATGAACATGACAAACAGGAAAACAGCGACGAATTCATAAGAGGCTAAAAAAAGCTCCGAAGTCCATATGAGGAGCATAACACCATACCTTCCTAGGGTGAGGACTCTGCGGCAGAGCCCTCCGATTGAATTGCACCATTTCCGCCTTCTAAAGCGGCTTCGTCGCACTCTGCGTTATTCTTTTGCTGATCTTCTTCCTTTTGGCTCTCGGCCAAGTCCTGCATCTGAAAATACGAGAACCTTCTTTTATTTAAGCACAACACATTCATTTTTGAACCCAGGACCTACTCTCGTACCATGCGAAATAATAGTTATATATTCTAAAAAGCTCAAAGTTACTAGAAAACGGTGTTGTAGTACTTCATATAACCTGTCGAATGTTTTATGTTCGACAAATTTTATTATTACTTACAGGATAGATGCTACTTGGATTAAACAAATGTTCGGAAGAATTAAGCTATTTGAACAAGCATTTGCTGTTCAAACGAATTCTGATAACATAGAACAAGGGAACTGAGTCACGATCAAAAGTTTGCGGGTCAAATTCAAGTTAATCAATTCGCTCTTCTTTTTGCCTGCATATAGTTGTTTAAATGAGGGAGGAGATGAGAATGTGACAGCAAGAAGAGCTATTCTTCTTCTTCTTCATAGCTGTTTCTATTTTTCCTGCAATGGTAATTTTTTTGCCCAATAATTGCTAATGAGTGGTTGTTTGAGGATCAAATTCAGCTTCTGGGCGATTCAGAAGCTAAGCTCAGCTTCCTGAACAGCAACAACATCAGAACTTCCATCTGCCAAACGCCTTGCTGCTGCGTCTAAAAGAAGTGATTCGAGCAGCCAAGCCAAATAGGTTGTATGGAACGTAGAAAGCTATAACTCAATTAAGAACTACTGTCTTTTATGTTTCAAGTATAATATACCGCATTTATCTGGACATGAACAATTAGAAAAGAAAATAAACGAACAATGAACAATTACCCCCAAGTTCTTTAGACTAGCTGTGACATCCTCTTGTTGCTTTTGGAGAGTTGTCCTCAATTCTTGGAAATCCTAAATAAGAATAAAAATACACGTAGAATTAAAAAAAATAGCGCGAGAGAAGCACAACAGAACGAATTTTTTTACTCACCAATCTCAGTTGCTCCAACTCGGTGTTGAGTGTTTGCTTTAGATCTGTGAGCTCCTGTTTGTAGCATTACAAAAACAATAAGCAAAGCTGAATAGTTACCACAACAAGACAGTGGTTCTTAGGCATAAGCTGCTTGCCAAAACCTAAAGCAACAATAGTTGATACGTGGTGGATAAATCCAAGTTTCAGTGGTATATAGGACAATGCAAATCAACAACATGAGATAAGCATATAATGGAACAACAACAAACAAAGCGATAAAAAAGAAAAAGAGAAAGCAGAGGATACAAATATTTTCAGAGACTTTAGTGCATTGGACTTTATCAGAGTTTTCTCTTTATACAATGTACCTTTTGCCTATTAAAACTCTAAAATTGACTCCAGATTCACAGCAATCCCCCTATAATACATTAGAAGGTTGTAAAATTTTACATGGAAATGAGCATTTTTATTAGCAGTAACTTCTCAAATCCTCATAGGGTTCCTTTGATTGGCAAAATGTAGGGAAATAGCAATGCGTCTTTAAGTACTGAGTTTAAAATTCAATTTTTTTTAAGAATAACATTCTCTTATGACTTTGATAATAACAATGAACATAAAGAGTCAAGAATTCAAAGATTTATCTACTTTAACTAAGGAATTTTTCGCTTCTCCGCCAAGGGTGGTACTTGTTTAACCAAAATTGGGGAGGGATGAAGTAGTTTTGGCCGTAAGTGCCCATCTCCGTTGTTAGGTTCATCGTAATTTCACCTTTGATCGAAACTCAAACTCTCCAAAATACCATAATTGACTATGGACCACCATAGGTCGAAGTCAATTACAGAAAAAAAAAAAAAAGTATGGAGAAAAAAATATTAAAGAGGTGCTTCAAATTTGAAGACTTATTGCTCAAACAGTCTGCAACAACCAAATTTTGAAAGAGATGCTTCAAATTATTCTAGCTGTTGACTTAAAAACCTCTGAATGTATAAGAAAGAAAAGATATCATTATGAGTCTATGAAAGAAGAGCAAATGGAAGAATATATGAGCAGGTGTGCTGTTTTAGTGGATATCTGTTTAGCCCATTCTAAAAAGGATACAGCAAACTGGGAAACAAAACATTTGAAACTTCTAGCTGCTATAGGAAACAAAAATGAGTTTCTCAACTTCCAAAGCTAAAGCGCAAACAAAAGTTTCTACTTCTGGCTACACTGGAAGATTATCACATAGATTCAGTTTTTGAAAAGACATAAAATGCAAAAAGGCGCAAAGGCCTTCTAAAGCTGAGGCATGAGGCGCGTGCCTCAAGGAGATGAGGCGTACTTCTAATAAAAATAAAACACTCTTTATGAGACTAGTTTAAATTGATGGTTTACATAAAAATTCCAAAATAGCTATACAAAAATAAAATAACCATAAAAGAGAAAAGAAATCACATGCATAAATATTCTCAAACTGAAAAAAAGAAGAAGAAGAAATGCATGTTTCAACTTTAAAGTGCTTACTGCCTTGTGCCATTGCAGAAAAGAGAGAATGACCAAGAGAAAAGGGAAAGAAAAGGTTCAAATTAGAAAAAAAAATTTCATCCCTTAATATTTTAAAATACATTGAAAAAAATCTAAGACTTGAAAACCCAAACTCTAGAACCTTTAAACTTAAATATCATAGAGACTAGGCTAGCACCTCAGAGAAGGCACTGCACCTCAGCTGCCCTTTTCTCTTGGTCGTCTAGGCGCTTCGCACCTAGACGCGCACCTTAGGCATGTCTTTTCAAACACTGCATAGATATTAATGAAAAGTTTGCTAGGGATTCTTCAAATAGTACACAAAAAAAAGTTTACAATAGCTCATCCAAAGAGGTATGAACATTTTTTCTGTTCTCATGTTTTGCATGCATCCCAATTTTTATCTCGTAGCACACTATAGATAGATTCCTTATCTCGTAGCACACTATAGATAGATTCCTCAACATGAACAATTAGAACATGAGAAATTTTCATCACATCCAAGTGATTTACAGAAAGTTAGTTACACTAGCACGAACACTGTGTAATACCATGCGAAAATCATTGTAGACACAGTAAACCCATAAGGATGAAAAGTGTATGGCACATTGAGGGGGAAAAAAGATCTCCGAAGCTCTTATCCTGTACTTAGGTCCTTTAAAGTGTCGTTCTTCACACTGTACCATGCAGCTCTATCTAGATGATAGTCGACAAAGTATAATAAACTGCTGCATACTAGAAAATATCAAATTTGGTGATTTATTCCACCATAGTTATTTGCCCCAGCATATGTAGTTTTGTACCAAAACCACTATTGTTTTCATATTATTTTGGTAGTGTGCAATGTAACTTTTGCTTAAGTTCAGTTCTATATTAAACTAAAACTTCACTGGGAGCTTGCCTATAGAACTTTTCCATAGGAGAAGCCAAGAAAATAACAGCATTGCAACTGACGGATGCTCAAAATCAATTTGTGAAGAAAGTCAACTCTTCTCAAGAAAAGCATTACCTTTTTACATTTGTTAACTGTTTACATTCTTAATCAAGTTGCTATCCAAAAGGGAAAAATACGCCAGGAACTCCTGAACATTAGCGAAATCACAAATAGCCACCCAGATTTTGAAATGTTAAAAATTTTAAAACTTTGTAATTTATTCAATCAACCACTTATATTTGAATTCTAATAATATTTTTAACAATCTTCAACCACATGAAATTCAAATGACCATAAATACCCTAAAATTATCCAAGCATTGAAAACAAGAGGATCATTTGTGTCGTTCGGCAATGATGTGATGGAAGATCGTCAACAAAATTGCCACAATTCATTCCAACATTTTAAACTTCCACCAGACAATCTGCAATTGAGCAAAAGCGTGCTTAATTAAACTTACATCTTTGTATGTCTTAACCTGAGTGTCCAACTTTGATCTCCAGTTCTGCAAATCCTGCAACAATTCCACAAGAATTTTGTCTAACAACCACCTCAAATAACTAAGTCCTAATTTGGGAATGCAGTGTCCAAACACACCATCTTTAATGCTTTAGAGGGCACAAAAACGCCAACAGAGAATCATCAGACCACCGGAGGAGAATATAGTGATTTAGATCTTTGGGAGCTTCTAAAGCATCAAAAATTGGTGCGTTTCCAACAAATTTATGTATTTTAATTCAAAAATAAAAACATCAGAAAATAGCAGTGAAACAGAGCAAATGACGATGAAATTGTACCTCCTTCAATCCTCGGAGCCTACCGAGTAATTCCGATTGCGACTCATTCAACTCCTACCCCTCCCAAAAACATCCCACAAATTAACCAACCAAATCAAAATTTTCTCAAAACAAAAAGAGAGCGAGAGAGATCAAGCAACAAAACCCTAGATCCCTTACTACCCCATCAAAAAAAAAAAAAAAAAAAAAAAAAAAAAAAAAAAAAACGAGAAGGAAAAAGAATCCACCATACCGCGATCTTTTCTCCCACGGGTTGCAGATCCTCCTTCTTCTGCAGCCACAAATCCATGGCGTTTCCGATCCATTAAAGATGAAAATAAAAGAGGCACAGAGAGAGAGAGACAGAAATAAATAGATCGATCGATGGAGCTTACGTCGGTGGGAGCGGGGACGAGTGGAGGAGACGATGGGGCTGCGTCGGATTCCGCCATGTACGGTGTCGATTTCTAGGGTTAGGGTTTTGTTGAAAGGACGAGAAGAGAGAGAGAGAGAGAGAGAGAGAGAGAGATTTGAAATGAAACAAAGCTCGGAGAAAATGAGCGCGGAAAAAACAAAGAAGGTTCGGGACACACTCATGCACAGAAGAGTGTTTGAAAATGTGTTGACTTAAATTATTTTTTATTATTTAATTTAGGCTTTTTTGCATAAAAAATCCACTTATTTTGGACTTTTGCAAAATCGGGCCACTTTTTTTGCTTTTGCAGATTCGGTCCGTTTTTCCAGCAAACTGACCAAAATGCTCCTGTATCTTTGTCTCTCTCCTTTTTTTTTTTGTCGTTCTTTTTGCCTTTCTCTTCCCAGAGGCGGAGGCGGAGGCGGACACCTCGCCCGCTCCGGCGATTCGCCGCTCGCCTCGGCCCGAACTCTCCTTTTTTTTTCTCTCGTTTTTTTTTTTCCTTTACGAATAAGGCAACGAGGTGGAGGAGGACGGCGGAGGAGGAAACGGCGTGCCTCGCCTCTGCTCCTCACGCCCTTGTCCTCGGCGGTGCACCCCCGCCCTCTTTGTCTCCGACTTCGCCGAGACCGCGCCGTGATTCTTTTTTTTTTTTTTTATCCGTTTCTCCTCCACCGCCTAGCCTCCGCGGCCCACCGCGCCGCCGGCGAAGAGCAAGTGATTTTCGGGGACGAAAGGCACACCGGCGAGGAGAGAAAACTCACGGCGATGGTGGGCTGCGATAGAGGCAGGGAGAGATCAGGACCAAAAAAATAAAAAATAAAAAAAGCGACCTCGACGCCGTCTCCGGCAAGCTCGACCTCAACCTCCGCGACTGCGCCCTGCTCGTCAAGACCGGCGTCCTCCTCGGCGACGCCGTCGCCGCTTCCTCTTCTTCTTCTTCTTCTTTGTTTTAAAAAGAAGAAGAAGAAGAAAAGGAGGGAAAAAAAAATCTACTGCTGCAGAAAGAAGAAGAAGAAGAAGAAGAAGAAGAGAAACAGAAAAATAAAGAAATAGTGTAACGGTGTAAAAAAAAATTAAAGAAATAGTGTAATGGTGTAAAAAAAAGAAAGAGAAAGAAGAGGAAGAGAAGAAAAATTATGCAATTTTGGGCGAAATGGTGCAAAATTGGATAAAATAGTGCAAAATTGGGCTAATGGCACAAAATTGGGCGAAAAATATGGCCAATTTTGGTGGAAATTGCACAATTTTGCACTATTTTATCCAATTTTGCACTATTTCGCCCAAAATTGCATAATTTTTCTTCTCTCTTCCTCTTCTTTTTCTTTCTTTTTTTTTTCTCCATTACACTATTTCTTTTATTTTTTTTTACACCGTTACACTATTTCTTTATTTTCCTGTTTCTCTTCTTTTTCTTTTTCTTCTTCTTTCTGCAGAAGTAGATTTTTTTTTCCTCTTTTTCTTCTTCTTCTTCTTCTTCTTCTTCTTCTTCTTCTTGATTTTATAAATATTTTTTTTTATAATTTTTTTGGTCACGATCTCTCCCCGCCCTCTATCGTAGCCACCCTCGTCGGAGTTTTCTCCTCCTCGCCGGTGTGCTTTTCGTCCCCGAAACACTTGCTCTTCCTCGCCGGCGGCGCGGTGGGCCGCGGAGGCTAGGTGATGGAGGAGAATCGGATAAAAAAAAAAAAAGAATCACGGCGCGGTCTCGGCGAAGTCGGAGACAAAGAGGGCGGGGGTGCACCGCCGAGGACAAGGGCGTGAGGAGCAGAGGCGAGGCACGCCGTTTCCTCCTCCGCCTCTGTCCTCCTCCACCTCTGTTGCCTTATTCGTAAAGGAAAAAAAAAAAACGAGAGAGAAAAAAAAGGAGTTCGGGCCGAGGCAGGGGAGGCGGGCTCGTTGCCGGCGACCTCGCCGAAGCGGGCGAGGGGGTGTCCGCCTCCGCCTCCGCCTCTGGGAAGAGAAAGGCAAAAAGAACGACAAAAAAAAAGGAGAGAGAAAAAGGTACGGGGCATTTTGGTCGGTTCTTTGGAAAAAGACCGAATCTGCAAAAACAAAAAAGGTGGCCCGATTTTGCAAAAGTCCAAAATAAGTGGATTTTTTATGCAAAAAAGCCTTTAATTTATAATAAAGCTCCATTTACATACTAAAATATAGAACTAGGTTACTATGCTATTAATAGCACCAAGTAATTGGTACTATCAAGTTTTTGGCCATTGGATTGAGAGATGTGCGGTTTTGATGATGTGGGCCCCCTAGGGTTAAATGGGTGGTTGGTTGAATAGTAAGATCTAACGGGTGAAAATCATTAAAGAGATGGATCTAACGGCGAAAAATTTGGTAGCATCGAGTGCTTCGTGCTATTGATAGCATAGCAGCCGGACTCCTAAAATATGTATATATATTGGTTTCACGTTTTTATAAAATTTAAATTTATCTTTTAAATTTATATAAATTAGGTCTGAATTTTCAGTATTGTGTAATTTTATTTCAAACGGTAAATTTTTTAGTGTGAAATTTTTTGATAACCTAAAAAAAAAAGAGAACTATAATTTCAAAACATAATAAATAGAGTGAGAAAGATAATAATTATGTAGCTTTTTTAAAAACTTTTCTTATTGTCTAATAAATTAGCCTTAAATAACAAGAATGTTTAAAGGGATCAGCATTCTACCATATGGGGGGAGGTCAGGTTAGGTCGAGTCACATTCGAAACAATAGGAGGTCGGGCTGAGTCAAGTCATGTATGAAGTACTATGAGACTAGTTGGTCTGAATCATAATTAAGATTAGAGATGTCAACGGGTCGGATTCGGGGCGGATTTTCGAAAATCCGAACCCAAACCCGACTCTAAACCCGAGATTCAAACCCGAACCCGAATGAAACGCTCACTTGGAGGTGGTTTAAGTGAAAATAAGCTAAATATCCATGAAAATGATAGAAATACATTAAAAAAAAATGATTTTTTTTCTTAATAACAAGGATAATTTGGTTATTTCACCCTCCCTACCGCCTAAAAATGTTTCTAAAATTTGAGGGGACAAAAGATATGTTTTTAAAAGTCAAAGGAAAAAACTAAAAGAAAGTGCATTTATAAAAGAGTTTTCTATATTTTAGCCAAAATCATGTGGAATAGTTACAAAGTCATTGACTTCCTATCGAATATACAACAGTAAGAAAAAAAAGAGTTTACTTGGACTTCAGATCAACTGAAGTGGTATCGTAATTACTAGGGCATCAACAATCACAATACTATTATTATCACTTGTATATTAGCGATATATCAATCTTTCATTATCCAAATTGGTTTATAAGACTTTATAGTAACAATTCTAAAAGTTTCAAGCTAAAAAGTAACAACAAATTAAAAATTGAGGATCAAAGTGTCACCTGCTTCGTAGTTTGAGAACCAAATATGAAATTTACCTCCCAAAAAAAAATAAAAAACATGTAATTACAAAAGAATCTCATGCTTTTCTACATTGATCAAATTAGAAATTCTCCTTGTGGAAAACAAACTTTGTGCTTGTTTTGTGTGAAAAATCCTGAGCTAATTGCCTTAGCTCTGGAGTGAGCCTTTGATCACCACAGTAGAAAACTCCTGCAACCAAACAAAGTTATTAATGTCAAAATTAAGTTCTTTTATTTTTTAATTTTATGAAGTTACGTATCAAGAAAAACTTCAAATACCACCCCTGTGATTTCATATGTTCTCACTTTAGTAACTTACAGTTTAAAGTGTATCAATTTAGTGTCCTGTTGTTTCATTTTTAACTTTTTACTATCGATTCCACTAATTTTTTTGGTTAAATCAGTGACAAAGTTAAAACTAAATTGGACTAAAGTGAATATTTGATAAACTTAGGTGACGTATCTGAAGGTTTTTGTATATAATTTAACAAAATATTAACAAAAAAATTGACGAAAAGATAAAAGTGAAACAATAGGACACTAACTTGATACACTTTAAACCACATGATACTAAAGTGAGAAAGTGTGAAACCACATGGATGGTATTTGAAGTTTACCCTACATACTAATATGTGACTAAAGATACTAACCCATTCTTTGATTTTGATGATTCACCGCGACTTGCTTAAAAACATTTCGCCCGTTCGGCCTTGCAAAGTGAGTCCTAACTCGGGTTCCCGACACGATATCGACCCCGTTCTTGGCGTGGTTGAGGGCCTGGAGCATGACGATAAGAGCGGAGCGTGCGTCGCCCTCGTTGTACATGCTAGTGCAGTGGTTGTGGAGCTCGATCACGCCGCCCTCGTCCTTTTCGGCTACCTCATTCATCACCCCGCGAAACCACTCGAACGAGCCCTCCTCGCAAGTGACCCAGTAAAAGTAGGCTCGTTATATATTAATGAATTTATAGTTGCGAGAATTATATAAGGTATATTAATTAAACTTGTAAAGATAAACGGTGCACTCAAAATTTGTAGCCAAACTACACTTAAATCAAACAAATTGAAATATTGGTAGTAAACGTAAAATTTTGATAAGTTGGATAGTCGATTCAAAATGATCCATAGCTAGTGTAAGTTCTATTCTTACAACTTTGTAGGACATATATAGTCGATAGAGAGAGAGAGAGAGAGAGAGAGAGAGAGAGTTAGGCTTCTATATTATTTATAGTATCTAAGCTTCGGTACTATAGTCTTATTTTCAATCTTAGAATATTCAAATCAATGATCCATACAGTTAAAACTGATCTACAGTATTTGAAGTTTCTAGAAATAAAATTTTATATTTTTCGACATAGCTTTCTTTCTTATCAATTAAACCGTTTCAAAATTGTCAAATTTTAATCAGAAAATGGTGATATAGCACTAAAATTTTCGATCAGAAATATTGATCTTATTGTAGATGGTATAAAGAATTTTGTATCAAAATTTCATCTGATTTGAATACTTCTACACCGTTAAACTTGAAAACGATAGATATCAACCATTAAAAATGATTGATTTTGAATCCTTTCAATCACTAGGTAAATGATATAAAAAATTCGCAAAAATTATTTTCTAGAAACTTCAAATGTGCTAGATCAAGTCTAACGGAGCCGATCGTCGATTCAAAAATTCAATCATCAAAAATGGCTCAGGAGCATAGAGGCCTCTGTGCTCCTAACCTCCGTGCTCTTGAGAGCACAACAGCCCTGCTATATAAGTATAGTGAATCTGATGCTTCCGACCTTTTGGTTCATTAATTATTTTTAATCTTTAGATTAATACTATTACTTTATGGGGACCACTCAATCTTAGGGGTACTACTCAACCCTAGGGGACCGTAATCATCACAGCCGTACAATTCTTAATCAAACGGTCAAAAAGTTGGAAGCACTAGATCATTTATGCTTCTGATAGTATAGTAGCTCCACACTTCTGGGGATAGACTTTTTTTGCATCTGACCCCCTCAAATTTTTTTTTTCACAAATAGCTACACCAAATTTATAATTGTAATTTTGGCTCTATCCCTGCCACGCAGGCACCACATCAACGCCACGCGAGCAGAGGTGGAGGAGGTGGAATAAGTTGAACACGGTGAATGGAATATAAGTATGAAACGCAGTGAACTGTTGACCGTGTTTGAACCCGATGAATGGTTCACCGTGTTCAACTTAACGCCCCTCCCCACCCAGCTTGCGTGGTACTGATGTGGTGTCCGCGTGGTGGGGATAGAGACAAAATTGTATTTATAAATTTGATGGAATTATTTGTGAAAAATACTTTTTTTAGGAGGCCAAATGCAAAAAAAAAAAAAAAGCCGTACGAGGATACATATTTAAGTAACGCTAACCTATCTTTTGATTGAGAGGGGTTAAGTGAGATCAATTGCTAAAGTAGAGAGTGCATTTTATACTTTTCTTTAATGTCCCGGACGATCTGCAACCGTCAATGCTGATAACTCGCTGAGACCGGTACGGCGGAGAGGATGATGGGTGCTTCCGATCGCGAATCCGAAGTAATTTGAAGCTAAGAAAGGTAAGAGAAGAGAAAGAGATGCGGAAGGAGGGAGAAATAGAGATAGAGAGAGGTAGTGAGGGATAAGGAAAGAGTTGGAACAGAGATTAGATATGGGGATTAGAGGTTAGAGGTCGAGAAGAGATAAGAATTGCAAATTACATTCCGGTACTATATATATATATATATATATCTTCTCTACAACTTGTACTAAACTGTAATTAAGCTATTCTACGAGGAGTGACAGCAAAAATTGTAAAACAAGCTGAGAGTCTTGCTGGGCTGCTATTCACTTGCGTAATGGGCCTCTGCTGGGCTGGGCTTCCCGGTCCATAACTGATGGTAATCGGGTAAGCGGGCGCCGGGCTCATCCTTCTCCGCACCATCCGCAACCCGGACCCGAGAAGTGAGTCGCCCGATCCGTTATCGCTACTTCTCCCAAATCGCTAGATTTGGTCGGAGCGACACTTCATCTCCTCCCTCCTCCCTCCTCTTGCGATGGCGATGGCGGCGGCGGCGTCTACCAACACTTTCTCCCTCCTCAAACCCCTCCGCTCATCCTCCTCCTTCTCCTCCCTCAAAACCCTAACCCTAACCTTAATTCGCTTCCCCTCCCGATCGCGCCCGCTCCCCGGCGTCCGATCCCTCTTCACCGGCATCGTCGAGGAGATCGGCCGCGTCGATCGCCTCGGCCCCTCCGCCGCCGGCGGCGGCGACGGCGGCTTCGAGCTCCGGATAGCCGCGCGCACAGTCCTCGGCGGGGTCCGCCTCGGCGACAGCATCGCCGTCGACGGCGCCTGCCTCACCGTCACCGACTTCAACCCCGCCGCCGATAACCCTAGCCCTAGCGGCGACGGGGACGGGGACGGCGAGGGGGGTTACTTCACGGTGGGGCTCTCCCCCGAAACCCTGCGCCGCACCTCGCTCGGCGACCTCGGGGTCGGATCCGCGGTGAACCTGGAGCGCGCGCTCCAGCCGAGCTCGCGCATGGGGGGCCACATCGTGCAGGGGCACGTCGACGGGACTGGGGAGATCGCCGGGTTCAGGGCCGAGGGGGACTCGCTCTGGGTGCGGGTGCGGGCGCCGCGGGAGCTCCTACGGTTGATTGTGCCGAAGGGGTTCATCGCGGTCGACGGCACGAGCTTGACGGTGGTCGGGGTGGACGACGACGACGGGAGCTTCGACTTCATGCTCGTCGCGTACACGCAGCAGAAGGTCGTTATCCCGACGAAGAAGGTCGGAGATAAGGTCAATTTGGAGGTGGATATACTCGGAAAGTATGTGGAGAAGCTGCTGCGGGCGGGGGCCTTGACGTGAATTCCGTGATCACCGAGGGAAGGACTTTGGCGTTGGAGTAACATGATTATGATCTCTACTCTTCTTTATTTATTACAATCTAGTCGCAAAACTAGAATTTGTGTCTCAATCAGGTTACTGCTTCTAGGAAGTCTAGTTTTCGTTTTTTGCTGCATTGCGCATGTTGTGCTAGAAGTATCATCTGCAATATTGTTTTTAGTTTTTTTATATATTCTATCTGGCATTACCATTTATGTTGAAATCTGTATCAGTATCTAATGTTCAATTTTTTTAATAAATTTTGCTAGCTCAAATGTTGTTAGTTTTAGTTTAATATAGAACTGAAATTAAGCAAAAGTTAGCACAAAGCCCTAATAATATGAAGACAATAGAGTTTGGTACAAATGCTGGGGCAACTAACTGTGGGGGCATGAATCACCAAATTATACGTTGTCTACTATCATCTAGATAGAGCTGCGTGGTACAGTGTGAAGAACTACGCTTTAAAGGACCTAAGTAGAGGATAAGAGCTTGGGAGAATTTTTTTCTTTTTTCTTTTTCCTTGCTGTATTTCATCCTTATGTGTTTGTCTACAATGATTTTTCTCATGTTTGGATGCATTACATGGTTGAGAAAACTTGGACAGTGCTCATGCTAGTGTTATTAGCTTTCTGTAAGTCACTTGTATGAAATGAAAATTACACTCATGTCCTGATTGTTTATGTTGAGGAATCTATCTTTAGCGTGCTATGAGATAAAAAGCGGGATGCAAGGTTTTAAGTACCCGTCGGCACGGGCCGTATCCACAGTGCCGTACCGTGCCAACAAGATACCGGCACGATACAGATCCCGTGCCGATGGCACTGTTCAAAATCCTCTATTCTTTAAATTGGTAAATAATTTTCTCTATAAAGTTCAAGAGATGTGATAAAAAAATATAATAAATAGTTAGAATATTTTGTTGCTAAAAAAAATAAATATTTCATGCTATTATGTGTCAGCACACAAGAATTTCTTTGACCTTCACGCATCAGTACGGCTCGGCACGCATCGTGCGGTACCGTGCTGGCAAGTTTCCGGTATGACCCTGTTTCACGGCACTTAAATCCTTGGCTGGATGGAATGCAAAACATGAGAATGGAAACAATGTTCATGCCTCTTTGGATGAGCTATTGTAAACTTTTTGTTTGCGTATTGTTTGAAGAATCCCTAGAAAAATTTTCAATTAAATCTACATGATAACCTTCCGGTGTAGCTAGAACTAGAAACTTTTGTTTGCGCTTTAGCATTCGAAGTTGAGAAACTCATTTTTGTTTCCTATGGCAGCTAGCAGCTCCAAATGTTTTGTTTCCCAAATTGCTGAATCCATTTTAGAATGGGGCTAAACAGATACCCACTAAGACAGCACACCTGCTCATATATTCTTGCATTTGCTATTCTTTCATTGACTCAAAAAGAAATATTCTTTTCTTTCTTATACATATAGAGATTTAAGTCAACAACGAGAATAATTTGAAGCACCTCTTCTAAAATTTGGTTGTTGCTGACTGTTTGAGCAACAAGGCAGTAATATGTTTTATAGGTGTATAAATTTACATAGTTTCTGGATATTCTATTTAGCCTTTGAAAACCTATTTCCAAATTTTGGATCAAAACAGAAGCTTTCCAAACTGGGTTTATGTGTGAAATATCAAATGCTTAGAGTGGCATTGGTGATGATGAATGAAGATACATGTTCAACCAATAAGTTGCCGTTTCTAAATGATAGTTGATTCAACATACTGCCAATGTGGAAAATTCTGGTTTTTTCTCTCTCTCTTTTTTATTAAGCTTGTTTGGCCCGACTTCAAGTGGAGGAGAAAAAAGAAGTGTTAGAATCAATCTGTGTAGAACACCTCATGTGTATATTTGCTATATTCTGAGTCTTCAACATTTAATGACAAAGTTAGGTTTACAAGGACAAAGCACAATAGCATTGTCATAGTGGGAATCATTTTATTTGGCCAACCCAATCAATTGTTCTAGGTGATATTAATTCTCTTTTTATGAATAGGGATTTGAAGGACCTTTGACATCTTAAGCTAATTGAAAAAAAAAGAAGAGAATTCCTCTATACTTGTATTGCTTGGTTCTTTGTTGGGTTAATTACACTTTGTTGCACTAAACTATACAAGGGTTTTCACTTACTGAATTTTACTTGTTACCATACTCGCCACTAAGCTTACTTGCTTAAGGTGCTGCCGCCATAATATACAACTACAAACAATAGCCAACTAATAGTAGTTTAAATTTTTATCTAGTAAGTCTGCTAGCCCTTCTCCTAGACAACATTATCTGCCCTTGGTGGCCGCTAGAGGCCTGTTTGTTGAAGTAGATTTTGGGTGAACTAGAGTTCAGGTGAAAATAACTTCCCTTTTGCTATTTGTTTGTATAGCTTTGGAACTGTAGTTCTTCTAGTTCTGCTATTTATTTGGTAGAAAGTAAATATCATAAAAGGTAGAATTGTGAGAGAGGGGTTAATATTGTTTTTATTTTCCTCTTTTTTTTGTGCTGTAATTGACTTCAGCCTGTGGTGGTCCGAAGTCAATTACGGTATTTCGGGGAGTTTGAGTTTCGACTGAAGGTGAAGTTATGATGAACAAACAAAAGAAATGGACATTTACGGCTGAAAACTACTTCACCTTTGTCCATTTTCGGTGAAACAAACACACCCTTGGTGGAGAAGGGAAAAATTCCTTAGTTAAAGTTCGTAAATCTTCGAAGCTCAACTTTTTATGTTCATAGCTATTACCGAAGTCATAAGAAAGTGCTACTCTTAAAAAAGTATGAATTTTAAACTCTCAGTACTTGTCGGTACATTGCTATTTCCCTTACATTTGCCAATTAAAGAACCCTACAACTGGTTCTCGCCAAGCCATGTTTTCTTTGAGTGTGGAGGATTTGAGAAGTTATTGCTAATAACAATGCTCATTCCCATGTAAAATTTTACAATCTTCTAATGTATTATAGGGGTTGCTGTGAATCTAGAGTCCATTTTAGAGTTTTAAAAGGCGAAAGGTACATTTGTATAATGACAAAACTCTGACAAAGTCCAATGCACTAAAGTGTATCTAAGCCTTCCTTATTCTAGCCTGCCTTTGCGTCTATTAAAATCTTTGTATCCTCTGCTTTCTCTTTTCCTTATATTGTTGATTTACATTTTCCTATATACTACTGAAACTTGGATTTATCCACCACGTATCAACTATTGTTGCTTTAGGTTTTGGCAAGCAGCTTATTCCTAAGAAACACTGTATTGTTGTGGTAACTATTCAGCTTTGCTTATTATTTTGTAATGCTACAAACAGGAGCTCACAGATCTAAAGCAAACACTCAACACCGAGTTGGAGCAACTGAGATTGGTGAGTAAAGAAAATTTGTTCTATCGTACTTCTCTCGCGCTATGGTGTTTTTTTTCTTTCTATGTGTATTTTTATTCCTATTTAGGTTTTCCAAGAATTGAGGACAACTCTCCAAAAGCAACAAGAGGATGTCACAGCTAGTCTAAAGAACTTGGGGGTAAGTGCTTGCTTGTTTACTTTCTTTCCTAATTGTTCATGTGCAGATAAATGTGGTATATTATACTTGAAACATAAAAGACAGTAGTTCTTAATTTAGTTATAGCTTTTTACATTTCATACAGCCTTAAGAAATAGTAAAATGCTTTTCTACTATTACTGCATCGATCCATAATTTACGTCTGTAATTCTCGAATCTCTGTTTGTGTTCATAGTGCACAAGTGATTGTTTTATAAATAAATGGATATGCACTCTACTTTTATTTGACATGTTAACTAACTATGAATACTAAACTAACTACTGTAAAAGTTTGAAAACATCAATTGACTAGTGCCTATTTGGCTTGGCTGCTCGAATCACTTCTTTTAGACGCAGCAGCAAGGAGTTTGGCAAATGGAAGTTCTGATGTTGTTGCTGTTCAGGATGCTGAACTTAGCTTCTGAATCGCCGTGAAACTGAGTTTGATCCTAATCACTCATCAGCAATTATTGGGCAAAAAAATTACCATTGCAGGAAAAATAGAAACAGCTATGAAGAAGAAGAATAGCCCTTCTTGCTGTCACATTCTCATCTCCTCCCTCGTTTAAACAACTATAAGGAGGCAAAAAAAAGAGCGAATTGATTAACTTGAATTTAACACACAAACTTTCGATCATGACTCAGTTCCCTTGTTCTATGGTATCAGAATTCGTTGAACAGCTAATGCTTGCTCAAATAGCTTAATTCTTCCGAACATTTGTTTAACCCGAGTGGCAGCCATTCTGTAAGTAATAACATAATTTGTCGAACATAAAACATTCGACAAGTTATATGAAGTACTATAACACCTTTTTCTAGTAACTTAAGCTTTTTAGAATATAACTATTATTTTGCATGGTACGAGAGTTGGTCCTGGGTTCAAAAATGAATGTGTTGTGCTTAAATAAAAGAAGGTTCTCGTATTTTCAGATGCAGGACTTGGCCGAAAGCCAAAAGGAAGAAGATCAGCAAAAGAATAATGCAAGTGCGAAGAAGCCGCTTTAGAAGGCGGAAATGGTGCAATTCAATCAGAGGGCTCTGCTGCAGAGTCCTCACCCTAGGAAGGTATGGTGTTATGCTCCTCATATGGCCTATTAGCCTGTTATTATTAGTGTTTTTTCCTTCCTATGATCTATTTCTAGCTAATTTATTAAAAGATGTTGCATTTTATCTTGTGCCTCCCCCCCTGCTTCAAAAAGTTTCACTTTACACTCCTGTAATTTAATTCTTATCTTGTTGAAAAATTTTATATGAAATAGGGTGGCGAAGTAAAATATTTTAAAAAATTAGTGTAGCAAAGTGCAAAACGTGCTAAACCACGGGACTGCAAAGTGCACTTTTTTGAATCACGGGGTAGTTAAGTGAAAATGAGTTAAATCATGAGGTGGCAAAGTAAAGCATTTTAAACCACTAGATGACAAAGTGAAAATGTGATTAAATCACAGGTTTACCCTATGTAATTTTAGAGGTCGTATCATTACCTAGAATTGAGTCCGAATACTTATATAAGCATCAAGGCTTGGTGCTTTTAATTTTTTAGCCCTTGATCTAACTTTTTACCCATTTGATAAAAAATCAACGATGGTTAGTTATTTGGACAGCTCACCATTGTGCATGATCCAAAGGCCCCTACGATTGATCTAATGAACAAAAGTAGTATACCACCAATAACTTAATATTTTTAGAAGCACTTCATCCGGACTCTGCTAGAACTTGGGATGTTAATCACAAGTAACTTTTCAAATCACGGGGATGTTGTAATTGTTATTGTACAAGTGTACTTAAATTTTTTATTGAAAATTTGATATATGAATCAAACAATATTTCTCCCTGTACTACTGACTTTTGGAGAATACTTAATTATTAGGCTATAATTTTTCGGTAGTTATGATTTTTTTTTTGTTAAAACATATAATCTAAATCTTAGGTCCTGTTTGGGTATCTTGTAAAATTAGGGAATATTGTTGAAAAATCGGGTATTTGAATTAACATCGTATTTCTTTTCAGAAGAGGTGATTGGATTGCTTTTGTAGGAATACATAATACAATAAAACGATATCCCCTCCCAGTGTAAAAGTTTTGGATAAAATGAAAAGAAATTTTGAGTAAAGTGGGAGGAAAATATCTTGGCCTTTCCTCTCTCTCTTTCGAACCCCCTCTCTCCCTCTCTCTCTCTCTAAAAAGGGAGTTATTTTAAATACAAGTTTTTCCATCCGAAGCAATATTGTTTTGATCAAGTGCTCTATTACTTTTTTCAGCAAAATAACCTTATATATATTTAGGGGTTTCCAAAGACTCCTTTTAGATTTTCCTTTTTCTTTTTTATATATATATAATCAACTTATCCTTTCCTGTGCTTTGACTTCCTTTAGACTTTGTTTGGAGGTAATAGAGAGGAGAAAAGAAAATTAGGAGAGAACCATTTTTTTTGTTTTTTCGGGAATGAAACTGAGGGGAAAGAAAAGAAAATTAGGAGAGAGAACCAATTTTTTTGTTTTTTTTTTGGGGAATGAAACGAAGGGGACAGTAGAGAAGAGAAATGGAAAGAAGAAGAGTGAAAATACGCCCGAATTGTCAAAATTTTCTCTTGGTGGAAGTGGAGATTGAAAAAACAAAAGAGAAAGTGAGGAGAATAGATAACAAAAGGAACACCATCAAAGGCTCAGTTTTCTCTTCCTTTATAAAGCCAAACTTTAGAAAAGATATTCTTTTTCTGTTGGATGGTGGAAAGATAGATACTCTTTTTCTCTATTATTTGCTAGTTGATTTTTTTTCTTTTCTCTTCTTGGATTTATTAACTTGTGGGATTGTTTGGGAAGCAGTAGCAAGGACAGCAGTATCTATCTGCTTGCAGATTGAGCAGGGTTGCGACTAGTCGAAATTCTCCTTATTTAACAGGCCGGCGTCGACACAATACTAGGCTCAGATGAAGGGCGCATTAACAAAACAAAGGTTACAGGTGCGCTCTTTTTCATCCATTCGCATGGATCGGACCTTATAGATAAACAAAGATTATAGGCGCGTTCTTTTTTGTTCATTCGCATGGATCCGTTCTTATAGATAAACAATTGTGCGTTTGTTACTCTTTTGCTCTTATATATATATATATATTTCCTCCTTTCTCTTCTACATCTCGTGTAAAATGTGTTCTCTCTTCAGGGCATGTTTAGTTTATGATTGGAATAGGAATAGAAAATATAATTGGATTGCTTCAGAATGGAATATGGAATGCCGAATCATTCAACAATGTTTGGTTCATCGTTAGAATTGAAATCGGAATGGAAATTTAGAACTTTTGAGAGAAAATTTTCATTAAGAGAGAGAGAAAAGTGATGAGGGGACAAGAAGTACTTGTTCGTGAAAGAGGATTTTGAATAGTTTATTATGGAATGGGCCATAAATGGATTTGGTCATTTCCATTCCGGAGTGGAATGAGAACTGAAATCCGATTCCTATAAAACAAACAACAACTATCGGAATCAATGAATTCTATTTCGATTCCAAAAGTTTGATCATGTGAATTTTCTCTCTAATGTTTGTTTTGTGTACTACGTAGAATAATAAGAGCAGAGCTAGAATACTTCTTGAAGTACAATGGATTGATTATGTACTTCCGCATTAATTTTAACAAATAGGGCATTCGAATCGACAATTGGTATTGTTAAAGCTGGTCTAAACTATTTTTGAACTTTTTCGAAATATATTTTCGTAAAATTTCTAGCATCACTGTGTCTGAGTATTTGAGTGGTCACTCTCAAAATCGATAAATTTAACACCTAACTATGAGGTGAATTTGAGACCGAAAAAGAAAAAAAAAATTGTTGTTGAATCTCGAAATTTGATTTCTAAAAAGTTATTCGAATGATCCATCATTAGAAATAATATGACATTGAAACTCTGTTTTTAGTTTTATTTTTAAATTTGTAACATTAAATTCAGTAAATAAGTTTTAAATAGCTTTTTGATTATATTGCTTGAATTTCAACTTTAATTATATTTGAGGGAAAAAAAAAAGTGAGTAAATATTAATCGGTTCGGTTTGATTCAGTTTATATGCATGTTTTTAAACCGAGCCCCAAATCGAACCGGGCTATTTGGTTTGGTTCGGTCCCAATATTCGATTGCATGATTCAATTTACAACCATTACGAAACAATAAACTAAAAAAAAGTTGAAAAATAGAAGCACCAACAATCACATTAAAATATATATATATATATATATATATATATATATATATATATATATATATATATATATATATATATATATATAGAGTCCCTACTATATTATTATGAGTACGATCGCCTCGTACTCATAAGTTGTTTTCGATGATAGGGCTTCCGAATCGACGATCCACACCGTTAAACGTTATTTACAGCATTTAAAACTTTTATAAATCAAATTTTATAATTTTTCGACATCATTTACCTTACGATCAATATGTCACAAATTTGACAATTTTTAATGACCGGTATGAGGTACTTGCTAGTTTAACGGTGTAAAAAAATCGAAATTTGTTGAATTTTTTATAGAAAATTCTATTCACTACCTATATAAAAATCAATAACTCCAATCTTAAATTGAAGGATCCGATCATCCTTTTTTAGGACGTTGTTCGATTTTGACCGTTCATTTTATGCCCGCTTGATCACTTTATTATGATTTCGAAAATTTACGAAATTTATTTTCTAGAAGTTTCAAATACTCTAGATCATATTTAACGGAGTGGATTGTCGGATTCGAAAACTCCATCGTCGGAAACAACTTCTGAGTAGTAGGTCTCTACTACTCATAATAGATAAGAAATGGCCTATATATATATATATATATATATATATATATATATATATATATGAGTCCCATTTGGGATACTATCGATAGCACCATGTATTTGGTGCTACCAAGTTTTCTGCCGTTAGATCCACCCCTTTGATGATTTTCACCCATTAGATCATATTATTCAACCAACCACCCACTTAACCCTAAGGGGCCCACATCATCCTAACCACATATCTCTCAATCCAATGGCCAAAACTTGGTAGCACCAATGACTTGGTGCTATTAATAGCATAGAAGCCTAGTTCTATATATATATATATATATATAGCAATATCAAGGATTTAAGTGCGTGGTACGGATCGTGTTTGAAATTTGTCAAGACGGTACGCTGCGTGTCGAGTCGTCCGATGCGTGCTTGGCCAAAAAAAATTCTTGTGTGCTGACACATAATAGCATGAAATATTTATTTTTTTAGCAATAAAATATTCTAACTATTAATTATATCTGTTTATCTCATCATTTGAACTTTATTGAGGAAATTACTTACTAATTTAAATAATAGAGGGTTTTGGCCTGTGCCATTGATATGGGATTTGTATTGTACCGATATTTTGTTGGTACGGTACGGCACGGTGAATACTGCCAACACTTAAAATCTTGATATATATATATATATATATATATATATATATATATATATATATATATATATATATATATATATATATATATATATATATGGAGTGAGGCTACTGGCTTCTCAAAGCATGGAGCCATGTTCGCAACAATGAGCTGGATTGCCACCTTGGATAAATGCAAGTAGATTTTTATAGTTAAATCTAGGGTTGCATACAGTCTCTGCAAACATAGTAAATTACAAATATTTTTTTATAAAGTTTAATTTTCATATATTATTTTTATAAAAATTTTAATATTTTCAAATATGTTTCTACCATTAGAATTCGTTAGAAAAGTTTAATTAATCATAAATTAAATTTTTAATTTTAATTAGTTATTGACATTTTTACTCCTCTTGTATTATACTGTTGTGATTTTTAAAGAGGCATACTTGTGATAACAAAATTAAAAATATAAATAGTTTTCTAACGGTTCTCTAACGGTAACAAACCATTAGGAGTACGAGTTTTTTTTTTTTTTTTTTTTTTTTTTTTTTTTTTAAGAAAAAGGAGGGGAATTTTATAAAAACTCAATACTTGTGAATCATTTGTGCAAAAGGACCATCTAAATATAATAATCTAAATATAAAGACAAAAAAGGAAAGTAAAAAAATATATTCAGATAAGATATTGGCTTTTGTGCCGTGCTGTGCTGCCGTATGCTTTGTTTGACTTTTTTTACACCCTTATTATTTTAGTTATTATTTTTTTTTAAGGGATAATTTTAAAAATTCGTCCTATAATTTCACTATTTCTTTTGTCCCTGTAGTTTTATTTATTTATTTTTATTATCAATTTTATTATTATTATTTGTTAAATCTGTGACAAAATTAAAATTAAAGCGTACTAAAGTAAATATCCGATAAATCTATGTAGGTATCTGAAGTTTTTTGTATATAATTTAACGAAATATTAAGAAAAAAAGTTGTCGAAAATATAAAAATAAAACCACAGAGGGACAAATTGATATATTTTAAACCACATGGTACTAAAGTGAGAAATTGCGAAACAATAATAGATGGTTTTTGAAGTTCTTCATATTTTTTATTATTATATATTATTATTATTATTATTATTATTATTATTATTATGCTGTTAATAAAAGTGCACCTGTAGTTATACTAATGGAGGAACAGCTGGAACATTTTTGCCTCGTCGTTTTCTGCGCAACTCCGCTCAGAAAATAAACAAAACATTGCCAAGCAAAATAATAAAGGGCAAGTACATAATAAACATTCAAATTTGGGTGCAACATGTATTTATTTCTTTGCTCTTGGGACACCTCAAGTGGTTTGTGAGTTTATATATATACACATATATATATATATATATATAAAGAGAGAGAGAGAGAGAGAGAGAGAGAGAGAGAGAGAGAGAGAGAATCTACTATACTTTTATCAAGACGATCGTCTTCGTATCTACAAGTTGTTTTCGATGATTGAGCTTCCAAATCGACGATCTATATCGTTAAATGTCATCTGAATACTATACTGAGAGAGAGATAATCTGGCTACTATACTTTTATCAGTACGATCGTCTTTGTATTTACAAATTGTTTTCGATGATTGAGCTTCCGAATCGGGGATCTATATCGTTAAATATTATCTCGCTACTATACTTTTATATATATACATAAAGAGAGAGAGAGAATCTGGCTACTATACTTTTATCAGTATGATCGTCTTCGTATTTACAAGTTGTTTTCGATGATTGAGCTTCCAAATCGGCGATCTATATCGTTAAATATTATCTGAATACTATACTTTTATATATATAAATAAAGAGCGAGAGAATCTGGCTACTATATTTTTATCAGTATGACCGTCTTCATATTTACAAGTTGTTTTCGATGATTGAGCTTCCGAATCGACGATCTATATCGTTAAATATTATCTGGATACTATACTTTTATATATATATATACATAAAGAGAGAGAGAGAGAATCTAGCTACTATACTTTTATCAGTATGACCGTCTTCGTATTTACAAGTTGTTTCCGATGATTGAGCTTCCGAATCGGCGATCTATATTGTTAAATATTATCTGGCTACTATACTTTTATATATATACATAAAGAGAGAGAGAGAATCTGGCTACTATACTTTTATCAGTACGATCATCTTCGTATTTACAAGTTGTTTTCAATGATTGAGCTTCCGAATTGGCGATCTATATCGTTTAATATTATTTGGCTACTATACTTTTATATATATACATAGAGAGAGAGAGAATCTGGCTACTATACTTTTATCAGTACGATCGTCTTTGTATTTACAAGTTGTTTTTGATAATTAAGCTTCCGAATCGATGATCTATATCGTTAAATATTATCTGGCTACTATACTTTAATTTATATATATACATAAAGAGAGAGAGAGAATCTGACTACTATACTTTTATCAGTATGACCGTCTTCGTATTTACAAGTTGTTTCCGATGATTGAGCTTCCGAATCGACGGTCTATATTGTTAAATGTTATCTGGCTACTATACTTTTATATATATACACATAGAGAGAGAGAGAATCTGGCTACTATACTTTTATTAGTACGACCTTCTTCCTATTTACAAGTTGTTTTCGATGATGATTGAGCTTCTGAATCGACTATCTATATCGTTAAATATTATCTAAAACATTTATAGGTTAAATGTATATAGACTCCTGCAAATATAATGAATAGCAAATATATTTCTACAAAGTCAAACTTTCGTAAGTTGTTTCTTCAAAAGTTTTTATATTTTTCAATATATATTCTTCTGATTTGTATCGTTAAAAAATTGTTTATATTTCTAATTTACCATCACAAATATGCCTTTTTAATAGTCAGAACAGTATAATATAAGGGGAGTAAAAATGTCAAAAATTAATCAGGGTTAAGTATTTAATCTATAATTACCTAATTTTTTCTAACCGATTCTAATGGAATTTTACAGGAACAATATATAAAAGTTGAAATTAGTATATTTACGGTTCATTATGTTTGTAGAAATCTGTACGTAATTAACTGTATATATATATATATATATATATATATATATATATATATATATATATACACACACATCATCATCATCTTCTTTTAACTATTTAGGAGTAATTCTTTCTTAAAAAAAAAAAAAACTATTTAGGAGAAATTACAGGTAGGATTCTCGAAATATCCCACTTATTACAATTTAGTTATCAAACTAAAATTCAATTTCGCTGACTAAATATTAAAGCATCGCTGATGTAAAAATAATATGATATTTTAATTATTGGTACTTTCTCAATCACAATACTAACACATTACTTCTATGTTAATGATCCGCTAATATTTAGCCAACTATATTGTGTTATAAGATTTGATTGTAACAAGTCTATAAATTCGAGTCAAAAATTAAAAAAAAAAATTACAATTTGATGATAAAATGTAATCCGCCTCATACTTTGAGAACAAAAGGTATTAAGGGGTCGTTTGGTTGTATGTAGTTACAAGTAATTGTAACTACAAACAAATACAAATGCAAATTCGGCGTTTGGTTTGATATATTTAACTCATCTGCTGCAATTGGAACTGTAGAAGGAGGTCCAATTGCAGTAGTTGTAACTACGAACAAATTGGCCATAGTTCCAACTGTAATAGTTGGAGAAAGTAACTTTAAACAAAAGATAAGCTTATCTCCTTAATTATTTTTTAAACCAAATAATTTTTTTTTTATCATTGCAACGCTTTCCACTACATCTAACTAAATATGATGTATATAGTTGTAACTACTGCATTTCTAACTGCATGTATATTCGATTTCATTGTATTTGTAATTACATCTAATCAAACGGTCCCTTGTTGATTTAGGATGTGAGACCCCAGATAGTCCTATATATAAGATATAATAGGGCTAAAACTCTTAACCCGGCTTAAGCATTTTGGGTGGTGGCAAGACCGAAGAGATTAAAAGAGTTAAGCGTGCTAGGACGGGAGTAGTCCTAGGATGGGTGACCCCCTGGGAAGTTGGGGCGTCACAGATGGTATCGAGCCAATTACCAAAGTATGAGTATTTAGCCTGAGCTGTGGTCTGATGACGGCTAGCGAGACGAGTCTCACATCGCCTGGTACTTGTGAGTCTGAGCCTGACGAGGACGTCAGGGCTTAAAGGAGGGGAGATTGTGAGACCCCAGATAGTCCTATATATAAGATATAATAGGACTAAAACTCTTAACCCGGCTTAAGCATTTTGGGTGGTGGCAAGACCCAAGAGGTTAAGAGAGTTAACCGTGCTAGGACGGGAGTAGTCCTAGGATGGGTGACCCCCTCGGAAGTTGGGGCGTCACATAGGATATTTATTTCGTCCCTACATGATTCCAAAACTCTAAAAAAAAAAAAAAAAAAAAAATATTTACTATTTAGTAAACCTAGTTTTACTCTAAATATTGACATTATGTAAAAGAGTATGACATTAAATAGAACAATAAAATGCCTCAATTTACAAAGCATATATTGGGGAAGCATTATATGTTAAAACCTACATAACAGTAAATTATTACTCCAATTTAATATTACTTCTTACAATAAAATAAATAAAAAACTACAATATTTTCACTTTTTTAAACACTAATTCTATATAATTTGTGTGTTGGATTTTTTATTTATTTATTTATTTTGCTATTATAGTTGGTTAGCTTCAGATATATCTTAGCTAAATAATAGATGACAAATTTTTAAAGAAACTTTTAGAAGTTAAAAAAAAAAAAGAAGTTATTTTGAAGTTTTTATATTTTGTTGTCAAGTGAAATTTTAACTCAAAAAATTACAAATAATTTAATATATAGCGAATTTTATTAAAAAAAAAAATAAAAAATAAAAAAATGATACCAAATGATGCCTTAGCAAGTAAATATGAATTTTGGATACATAAAATTAGGGCCGGCAATCCAGCTCGAGTCGCTCGTTTAGTAAACGAGCCGAATATGATTTAAATTTTCCAGCTCGTTTAATAAACGAGCCGAACAAGAGCTGGGGTTACGAGCTGGGGTCAACTCGCTCGTGTTCGACTCGATAATGTACTCATAATATATTTTATATTTATATAATTTATTTAATTTATATTTTTGTATACAAATAAATAATTATATATAATATATATTTTTATTATTTAATTTTTAGTAAAATAAAAATATAAATGCGAGCTTAATTATAAAAAGACTCATTTGTATATAAAGTTTTAACTATTAGATCAAAATTTCTGGATAAGATTTTATAAATTTATTTTTTTAATATGTTTAATCTTTTTTTTTTTTTTTTTTTTTTTTTTTATTGTTCGTTGGTCAGAAATTTCCGTGAGAATTTTTAAATTACCAAATCTTTAATGAAATACATTTCGTGTTTGGCTCATTTAATAACGAGCCGAACACGAGAGCTCGCTAATGTAGGGGGAAAATTTCATGATTACCCTTGTAAATTTTAAAAATATCATAAATACTCTTCAATTAAATTTTATAAGATAAAATAATGGTTCTGCCCCTAATTATTGATGAGTAAAATTGTATGGAGGCCCCTCACCAATAGGTCTATTTTAAAGTAAGCCCCTTCCATTTTTTTTTTTACTTAAGACCTTTTAAGCTTTCAGTTTTTTTTATTAAAATTTTTGCACACAGTAAAATTTTTTAATCGAGATATCTCATTTATTAATTTACTATTTTTTTTTAAAAAATGGCTAATAAAAATCACTCAATTGTAAAAAGAAAATAAAATTGAGAAGGTGTAAATAAAGAAATATTAAAATTAAAGGGGCCCTTCAAATGACCTATAGGTGAAAGGAATTTTATGCATTTTTATTTTATTGTAAAAAATATATTTTATATAAATGTAAAAATACTATCACGAATTTTGGCTATCTATTTTTTTTTTTTTTTTTTTTTAATTTATGTAAATTATTATATTTAAATAGATTTTTTAAAAATTAACTATTGAGATAACATTAAATACTAATATTGATAGTTATGCGTTGTAATTTCACGCCGAAAAATAAAAAAAGAGCATGAGTATTATTTTTAGCAAACTATAAATATTTTATTAAAAATTTTAAAAAGTAAAGTTGAGTTACTATACATTTCAAAATTTAGAACCAATCATTTAAATAACTTTTAAATTTTTATACTTTGTTAAATTAATATTAGGGACAAAAATGATATTAAAAAATAATGGATGATATTTTTTATGAATATTAAGTTACTTAATATCCATAATTTGGTAGAATAATATATTTCACTTATGAAATAATTTATCTTATTCCGAAAAAAATGATTTGAACGCGGAATACGATATTCCATTCTATTTGATCATACGTTTTATCGTCCAAATACACAAATTTTTCTTAAGTAAAATAAGAAGATACGCCAAACAAAGTATTCATACATCCCAACAGAGGATTAATAAGTTTATACGTTTGACTAATACAGATTTAGAATGATAAGATAAAATCACATCGTAAGTAAAATATACTTGTTCTATTAAATTATGAATAACAAGACATTCAAAACAACCCATAAAATTAGACTTCCTAGGTACCGTTTGGTTCGGGTATAAGCAAGAACTAGCTATTACGGGGAATAGGTACAAGTATGAGGATAAGAAAAATAGTATTTGGATGAAAATTGGGCTGTGTCCGAGGATTAGTAAAATATTATGTAACTTTATATAAAAAATGGAGATGCTGGTTGGAATAACCGAGAGCTATTATTCTCGGATAAAAAATTAGCGTTTGGGTATAAAGGGAGGGATAAGGGTGTATTCCTATTCCTATCCCCTAACTAAACGATGCCCTAGTACTTATTATCATATCAAAAAAATTTCATATCAAATTAAATTATTCTTGTATAATTAATTTTTTTTTTTTATTTTTATTTTATTTTTTTTTTTGAGAATAAGGTAGCACGCTACCCGCTTCGTTTATTTCATTTAGAAATAAACTTAGCTATAAATATGAATCAACTAGGATTCGAACGCACGGTCCAACCACCAAGCCCTTTGCCACTTGCTCTAGGGACGGTCGGTTATTCTTGTATAATTAATTTTGACAACTAAAATGGGCTTAAATGTATTTTGTGGATGTGCACATTGCATTTCTCATAATACAACAACTAATACACAACTAATCCATCTCTCTCTCTCTCTCTCTCTCTCTCTCTCTCTCTCTCTCTAAAATATTATATTATATATTATATAAAAAAATAAAAAAAACAAAATCACTTTTGCCTCTCAATCTCATCCCTCCACCTATGTAGAGTCTAGAGACCAAATCCCACCTCCATGCTGATCTGTCACTCCCCCCTTGCCACGTCCCACGCTCCCCCAACTCCCCTCTCACCCTCCACTTCACACGTGCCCCATCTAGAGCAAATCCAGCTCTTATATATATACACACACCCATCACCTCCTCCTTATAGTAACTGACCTTTTCCCATTCCCTCTTTGTCTTTGTTGTTGTTCTTGTTGTTGTTGTTCTTGTTGTTGTTGTTGTTGTGAAGTAACTATTCCTACTTTTATTACTCCTTTCTCGTTACCTCCTAATTAATCTCATGGCGAGTTCAGAAGGTCTGAAACACCGCCCCAGAGATGATACTAGCCCTAATATCACCACCACTGCAACCACCATGAACGCTGACGTTACTAAAAGTAATGACAAAAAGGTTCAGAGAATGGCGATGGCGCGGCGGGGCCTCCGCTCCCTGGCCGTCGCCATCGCCGTCCCCCTCGCCCTCGCCCTCGCCTCCGCTTGCCTCTCCGGCGGCGGCGGCGATGAGTCCTCGGCGAGGCCCTTCTGGGGCCTGCCGCGTTGGGTGTTCGGGGCGGCGGCGGTGTCGACGGCCGGGCTCGCGGGCCTGTCGGCGTGGCTGGTGTGGGCCGAGGGCGGGTTCCACCGCCGGCCTGCCGATCTGGGCCTGTTCGCGGCCCAGCTCGTTCTGGGCCTACTGTGGGGCCCGCTAGTGTTCAGGATCGGGGCGACGCGGCTAGGCCTCGTTGTCTCCTTAGGCCTCATAGGGTGCCTGCTTTGGTGCTCCAAATGCTTCCACAGAGTGAATCCAATTGCAGGGGATCTGCTCAAGCCTTGCCTTGCTTGGGCTGTTTTCCTTGCAGTGTTTAACCTAAAGCTTGTTTAATACCCTATATATAATATATTATATGTGTGTGTGTGTGCTTGGATTTTAGTACTCTTTTTTTTTTTTTTTTTTTTTTCTCTTTTTTTTTTGGATAAATTATACTTTTGGTTCTCAAAACTATGAGCTGCAACTGATATTTTGATTCTCAAATCTTAATTTATCATAATTTCTGGTTCGATATTTAAATCCCACGATTCAATTTAGATAGCTAAATATTGACAAGTTGTAGTTGCAGAGAAGCGATGTTGAAATATTGTCACGATGACGCGACAATAATTAAGACATATGTTGCTTCTCCATCAATAATTTGTTAATATTTTAGTCAATAAAATTAGACGGTGGGATTTGATTATAGTGATTCGAAAAGATCGAGCCAGAAATTATAATAAAGTAAAGTTTGAGGGCTAGAACATAGCGCGGCTCTTAGTTCGAGGACCTGAAGTGCAATTTACCTTGTTCCTTTTCTTGTTCTTTTCCTTGGGAATGTAAGTTGCAGATGCTGTGAGATGTTCTGAGAATAATGTTACAGTTGATACATACAGATTCGTGTATTTTCTATACTGAATAAATCAGTTGGTAGGTATTTTTATTTTTCAGGCGAGCTTTTAATTCCAAGTAATTCTAAATAAATTACTCTGAGGTTATATATATAGTAGGTCTTGTATGCTACTAGAAGCACGGAGGTTTTTATGTTTCTAAGCTGTTTTCAAAGATGGAAATTTTGAATCGATGACTGGTTCCGTTAGGCTTGATCTAGCTTATTTGAAGAATCTATAAAATAATTTTTGTGAATATTCGATATCATTTAATTAGTGATCGAAAGAATTCAAAGTCAATAATTTTAAATAGTTGATGCATGCTGTTTGCAAGTTTAACGGTGTAGAAATATTCAAATCAGATTAAATTTTGATAGAAAATCAATATCTCTGATCTAAAATTTTAGTGCTACATAGCCTATATTATAATTGTTTGTAAGATTTTTATTTTTAAGCATTGATTTTGAATCCTTTTAATAAATAGGTAAATGACATCGAAAAATCGCAAAATTGATTTTCTAGATAGTTAAAATACGCTAGATCTAGTCTAATGAAACCGATCGTCGATTCAAAAATTATATCATCGAAAACGACTCGGAAGCACACAGATTTCCATGCTCCTAATAGCACACAAGACATACTCAAAAGTAGTATTTTGCGTGATCTGAAAGCAGAACCTTCTGTAGTTTTTGTAAATGCTGATTCTGAACACTTATTACAGAACACATTATTTTTCTCAATCCAACCCTTTTTCTTTTGTAAAGTTATTTTATTATTATGAAACACTAAGTTTCAAGAAACTGTGCAGTTTAGTTTGTAAAAAGTTGTTGTTACAGCATTCCAAATAAGATCACTTCTACGGCTACTTTTATTGTTCGGATGATCGGATCATTCAATTCAAGATCGGAGTTATTGATCTTTATCTATGTAGTAAATAGAATTTTCTATCAAAATTTCAACAAATTTCGATTCTTGTTAAACTAGCAAGTATCATACAGTAGTTAAAAATTGTCAAATTTGTGACCTCTTGATCGTAAAGTAAATGATGTGAAAAATTATAAAATTTTATTTCTAGAAGTTTTAAATCTTGTAAATAACGTTTAACGGTGTGGATCGTCAATGCTCTATCATCGATTATGATCTACTTAATAGTATAGTAATATTTATATATATATATATATATATATAGTTGGTAGAATACTCGATAGTAAGCGGGACATTTTACTATCGAGTTGCTTTCGATGATAGAGCTTTCAAATTGACGATCACTCAGATTGAAATATGATCTAGAGTATTTAAACTACCTAGAAATAAATTTCGTAAATTTTTCGATATTGTTCTTTAATAAAGTCCATCTAGTGAATAGGAAATGAATGGTTGAAAATGAATATTCTTTAAAAAATGGATGATAGGAGTCTTGTAATCAAGATCAAGAGTTATAGATCTTGTTTCTAAATGTAGTTTAAATAGAATTTTCTAACAAAATTTCAACAAATTTGGATATCTTTTCCGTTAAACTAGCAAGTCTCTTATCGACCATTAAAATTGTCAAATTTGTGAAACCCTTTGATCATTAGGCAAATGATATCAAAAATATTTGAAATTTGATTTCTAAACACTTTAAGTGGTATAGATCATGTTCAACGGTGTGATCGTCAATTTGGAAGCTCTATCATCGAAAACAAGGATAGTAAAATGCTTTAGTATCAGTATTACTAGCTCAACTCTCTCTCTCTCTCTCTCTCTCTCTCTCTCTCTCTATATATATATATATATATATATATATATATATATAGAGAGAGAGGGACATTATCTTATCGATAGCGAAGTTTCGGTCTTTCTGAAGTTTTCGATTAGATCCATTTGATGATTTTCACGTTAGATCATCTAAACCATTTAACAACTTTTATGAGTATTAGCTCTTTTATCATAAGTTTTTATTTAGATTTGATACATGATCATTTAATTAGTTAGATCATCTAGTGAATAGAAAAAATGGAATTATTTTAAGTGGGGAATAAAATCAAAAAATGTGATAGACGGTTAAAAATTTATAAGTACAAAGAATGATCATATGAGTATAGATCTATATATATATATATATATATATATATATATATATATATATATATATATATAGAGTCGATTTGGTGTCTTATTAATAGCGCCTTGTCTTAGTGATTTTTAACCATAGGATGTCTTTGAGATTCGTGAAACTTAAAAGACTTAACGGAAAAGTTTTAACTGGGATTTCTCTCTCATCCCTCAAGTATTGTAAATCTCTCTCTCTCTCTCTCTCTTCGTGTTTTCACTTATCATTGTAACCGCCTCTCTCTCTCTCTCTCTCTCTCTCTACCTACCTTCCTGCCTGCGCCCCCGAACATCTAGCTCCCTGCGATCTCTCCTCTCCCTCTCTGTACGGAAAGACCGGCACTCTCGCGTCGCCGCTCCTCTTTTTTTCCTGATTTATTATATATATATATATATATATATATATATATATATATATATATAACCCAAAAATTAGATCTATAAATTATTTATAGTTCAGATATTGTATAAAGTTTTTTTAATTGCAAGTTTTTTATTTTCATAGTTTTTCATAACAACATTTTTTGATTTATTTGTCTTTATATATATCTAAAAATCGAAAAAAAAAATCTATTGTAAATGTCAGATGTTGTTTATAGAACTTCAAAATAATCTATTGTAAATCTTTAAAAAATTTGAAAACAGGATCTGAGAATTATTATTTATAGGGAAGAGAGAGTAGAGATTACAATGGGGATCAGTGAAAACACGAAGAGAGAGAGAGAGAGAGACCGCTATTACAATGGGGACTTAGGGATGAGAGAGAAATCCCAGTTAACAACACCTAAATCTCCAAATTCTCATCAATCTTAAAACATCCTATGGTAAAAAAACCACTAGCACAAGTACTGTATTATTAATATAGTGACTCATATATATATATATATATATATATATATATATATATATAAATTTCTTATACTCATATGAGTATAGAGCCTTTTGTATCTCATAAGTTTTTAACCTTCGGATGAAAAAATGTGCGGTTAGGATGAGAGTGGTTATGGTTAGATTGATAGTGGGGCCCCTAGGGTTGAGTGGGTGGTTGGTTGAATAGTATAATCTAACGGTGAAAATGTTAAAAGGGTAGATCTAACGGTAAAAAATTTATGAGTACAACAGGCTCTATACTCATAAGAGTATAGTAGCCGGACTCTCTCTCTCTCTCTCTCTCTCTCTCTCTCTCTCTCTCTATATATATATATATATATATATATATATATATATATATATATATGTGCATCTATGCTATCAATAGCACGTAGAACTCGGTGCTACCAAGTTTTCCGCCGTTAGATTCACCCCTTTGGTGATTTTCACCCGTTAGATCATACTATTCAACCAACCACTCACTTAACCCTAGGGGGCCCACATCAACCTAACTGCACATCTATCAATCCAATGGCTAAAAACTTGATAGCACTAATGCTAGTTATATATATATATATAGAGAGAGAGAGAGAGAGAGAGAGAGAGAGAGAGAGAGAGAGAGAGCTAGATTGGTATATTATTGATAACACGGAAGCCTCCGTACTATCAAGTTGTTTTTAATAATGCAGCTTTCAAATCGACGATCGACTTCACCCGACTTGATCTACACTATTGTAAGTATTTGAAAACTAGATTGTATAATTTTTCGACATTATTTGACTAGTGATCAAAAGGTCTCAAAATTGATAATTTTAATAGTCGATGTGATGCGTTTATTAATTTAACGGTGTAAAACAATTCAAATCTGATAAACTTTTTATAGAATTTTTTTTTCACTATTTAGAGTAAGATCAATACCTATGATCTTAAATTTAAGTCTTTTACCATCATTTTTTATGAGATTTTTGTTTTCAGCCATTCATTTTTAGACTATTCGTTTGATAGATAAATGATGTCAAAAATTATGAAATTTAGTTTCAAAATACTTACAATAGTGTAGATCAAGTTTAAAGGAGGTGATCGTCGATTTAAAAGCTACATTATTGAAAACAACTTAATAGTACGGAAGCTTCCATACTACCGATAGTATACCATAGCTCTCTCTCTCTCTCTCTCTCTCTCTCTCTCTCTCTCTATATATATATATACAACCAAATGATCACTAACACTGAAAATTTTCATTATCACCTATGAAAATTTTCGACCACCATATAATACAAGATAAAAACGCACAGACACACTACCTGAATACTATGGTGAGTTTTGAAATGGACAAAATTGACTTAGAAAATCCTTGATTTCAATAGTACTCTCATTACTATTTGTTCACTATAAATTCAGTAACTAAAAGTAGTGTCACTTGATTCATGGAATATAAATTATTTAATTACTTCTATTTTACCAAACTACAGAAACCAACGGAATGCACGACAAGCTAACCGATAATAATAAGAACGTAACGGCATTAGAATTTTAATTGAGATGAGAGAAAACATAAAAGATCGCGATGTCGAACTTTGCTGTTTCAAAATGAGCTATAGTTCAGATGATGTTTGTGCAGTTTTATCTAAAATATAATAAGCAACCAAAAGAAGTACCAGAAATTAGGGATTGGAGTTTTTTTTTTACAGTCAGCTGGGTGATGGGCAGAGCTTTCTTAAGGTGACAGAAGTCCTTCTGCCCTGCTGGATCTCCTTCCCTTCCCACACCTGATTCCCCGGCTTCCGGTTTATCTCGTGCTTCCACAGATACCGCGCTTCCCCCGACATGAGAACCAACGAGCCCGGGGTTAACAAAACAGGGACTCTCTTCGTAAGCTCACGATCTCCCTCTAGGGTTGCGGTTGTGCCGACTTCCCTGTCCGTCGTAGGCCGCGTGAAATGCATTATGCATGGGGATTCTAAGGAGACTATCGCGATCCCGTCCTCGAACCGCATCAGGTCAACATGCGCGCAGATTCCCTGCATTGTGTGGGGAAAAAAAAAAAAAGTTGACGGTCGTGACATAAATGTACAAAATTGGAGACTTCGAAAAGGAAATATAATACATTCAAATCATATTTTTCATCCTCAACGGCTGATTACAGAAAGTTTTTATACTTTGAACAATTGTTCAGTAGGTGTAACAATCAAATTCGTCAGTCAATAAGTGTCTGGAAAGAAGATAAAACAAAACTATCAGGACCAATCTGGTATAGATGCAAAACATTAGGTAAAAATGTTGTCATCTGCAATTTACTGTAGTGCATGCACAATACATTCACATGGTAGTCAAGTCGTCGTCTCAGTTTAGGGTTCTGACGTAGTCAATAACTAAAGAATTGATTCGCAAGCTTATTGATCTACGTATCTGCATCTGCAAGATTCTATAGTATGGTAACAAAATTGGTTTCAATCGAAGCTTCAAGGACTTGCACAAGAAAGCAAGAGTGACTTAAATGAGTTGGCTTCGATGCAGAGAAACAAAAGTTAATGGTGAAAAGGCACACAAATTGATTACCAGATGAAACGTAAAGTATTAACTCTATTGTGTCAACAATGAAGCTTCTTGAGATGATCTAATCTTCTTGGTACGTCTCTATTTAAAGAGGACTCCATCCTTAAAAGAGCGGTAAGAGAAAGATATGAACTCGTATGTCTTAAATGTATTTTTTGCCAAGCCATTTTCGTTTCGCTTCAAGATCTTCCATTGACCTCGCTACTTATCACGGTGCACAATAGAGATAATGAGAAACTACTCAGGTATAAACTAGTAAGAGCTACTTGGGTTTAAGCATTTGTGCCGTGCGATTAAAAGACCTTTCCCATTCAAGTTACTAGAACCAGTGGCCAAGACATCGCACATTCTTTAGTGCGTCTATCTCTAGCTGCAAATGAACACGACATGGATACCTGAAGCGCACCTAAGTTCGGACTTGCTCAATTTTACTAGTATCATCTCTCCTTCCAGCTTGCAAAAGCATCATCCCAGCATCATCAAAATTTGTTGTCAGATCAACAATACTGTGTTCAACGACCTGATCTTAAAATCAATCACCAAAATAGTATCATAAGAGGATTAAAATCTGGACAAGTTGGAAATGTAAGAAACATCAGAAAGGTCCACAATTCAGATCTTTCTGCACTAGAATTCAGGTTTCGTTTAGCACTTATTCACTGCCGCAAGGAACAAGGGAGGAAACTGCAGAGCCTAAAAATCAACAGATCAGAATTAGGAAGGGCAATAAAGGTATCGGAGAGAATTTGGTTAGAAAAAGGAAAGAGAAGAGTAAGAACGACTCATCAGGCATCTAAAAGACTATAAGTTTATCAACATTCGACGAATTAGTACTGTTAGACCTCTCTAGATTTTCTAAAATTCTTAATTTATCAAATGCTTCACTGCTACCGAATTTTTGGATCTTCCAACAAGGTTAGGACTTCAAAATCTTTTCTTATTTTTCTGTAATATTTTCCCCCATGTATTGCACAGGTTAAAGAAAAGAGTCCGCACGACCGCAAAATAATAACAGCATGGAGCACATGAAAAGCTTTTGGTCGAGGTAAATGGAAAATGGTAAAAAAGCATACTTCACGACAAGATAGAATACACAACTCTTATCAAATGATGAAAAGGAATCAAAAGTAATTAATGTAAACTGAAGCACCGAGCACAAAGTATAATTCTTCGCACCTCACCTGGCTTATAAACATTAGCAATAAGTTGGTCGAAAAGTGGTTCCCTCCACAGCAAATCTAACGGCAAAGGACAAGCTTCTTGATCTGCCCTGCTATTTATCTCACCAACGCACACAGCTTCACGAACAAGTCTAGTAAGTTCAGTAGCCCACTCTGGAAAATCCCCAAATCTCATAGCCTGTAAAACGGTGAATTTTATAAATAGGATGCCGAAGTGGAATACACAAATTCTAGAATGCCATATGATCTTAGAATACTAGTCCTTTATAAACACTGAGAATAGCTGAACCACCATTACAACAGCAGGATAAAAATCTAAAGCTTTGTGTGGAAGTTTAGAAGAATTAAGGAAAGAAGAAAAAATAAAGGGGAGCAGATAATTACACATAACAGAAATACCAAAAACACATTCAAGACCTTTCCATCACTATGATGTTAACTAATTAGAGCTTACTGCATAAAACTTTGTTTTAACTGTTGTTTCGCTTCCCTAGCCAACTGGCCGAACACCACGAACAAGAGCGAGTTGACCCGATCTCGTGTTCGGCTAGTTAAACTTTCGAGCTGAAAAATTCGGTTTGTGTTCGGCTCTTTTACTAACCGAGCGATCGATCTCGAGCTCATTTCGAGCCGAACACGAGTTGGATTGCCAGCCCTACCGTGGGCAAACCGCCCCGCCAAGCCCGCATACGGCATAGCACCTTTTAAAACATTAATGTCAAGCCCCTTCAAGGAGCAAACATCAAACTAGTAACTTTCAATCACGCAAGAAAATCTTCATACAAAATAAGTTAGGTTTTCCTCCTCGACGTGAAGATTAAGGTGGGAAAAGAAAGGGCAACTGCTCACCTGATTGTGAGCATCATCACTGAACCATCCTTCTGCAACAAATGCGAAGAACACAAACAAATTTCACATTTTTTGTTAGCATAATCCACGTCTCAACGCATCGATTTCGATCCTACACTCCACATTGCATCCGAATTTAACAATCAATTCGAATCGTTCGGAAACCATTCGAATCAAGCGCATAGTGTAGGATTTATTTAAAAATGAACACAAAATTTTTTTGAACAGGATCGGATCAAATGCTTCGTGAATTATAATTTTGACCTCGATTTACGGCCGACAAAAGCGAGGATTGGTGTTTTGGCGAGAGGAAATTAGGGCAGAGCCACAAACCCTTCACCCCCTCCACCATTTCCCACCTCGCGCGATCGCGTTCTCCTCCTCCTCCTCCTCTTCTTCTCTACAATGAGTAGAGTTATTGGATCAAATTGTTATATAAATTTAAAAATCATATATATATATTTAAAAAAAAAAAAAGAAAAATTGGAGGGGGGTTTGGTGTTGCGTACGGAGTCGGCGGCGGAGGGGGAGTCGGCGTCGCTGTCGGAGGAATCGCCGAAGGCTTCACGCAGCGCGCGCCGCTGGAAGTCGGCGCCGTCTTCCATCGGCCCTGCGGGAAGTCGGCGACGAATTGAGAGAAAACAGTCGAACGAGGTCGAATATTCGAGGTGTTTTTTTACAAACAGCCCCCGACAAAATTTTATTTTAAATTTACCTTGTCAACCGCCCCTGCCACTTGTACTGCGCCGTCATCAGCGAGTGCAAGCGCTGAAGTTTAAGTTGAACACGGTGTCCAATACAAATAGATTTTTTGGCTGATTTTGGTAGTCGTACGTGGTTGTTTTGGACACGGTGAATATTCACCGTGTTCAATACAACTAACTGGTTTTAGCCAATTTTTGGCTAAGTGAGGGGTATTTGTATTGAACACGGTGAACCATTCATCGTGTCCAATGTATTACACATACCCTAACTTGGTGTGTATAATATATTGGACACGGTGAATCATTCACCGTGTTCAACTTAAACACCTGGCCCCAGTTCCGCTCGCATGGCGCTGACGTGGCAGGGACAGGGTCATTTTTGTAAATAAATTTTGACATGATCAATTTTAAAATAAAATTTTGTGCTATTTGCTAAAAAAGCCCAATATTCGACGATACTGTATTTGCACCTATATTTTTATTTGGGATAGCTTCAAAAACCTCCTTGTAGTTTCACACTTTCTCACTTTAGTACTCTATAGTTTAAAGTGTATCAAATTGTCACCAAGTGGTTTCATTTTCTCTTTTTATTATCAATTTTATTTTATTTTTCTTAAATCGGTGAGAAAGTTAAAATTAAAGGATCCTAAAATAAATATTCGATAAATTTATGTGGGTATCGAAGTTTTTTATATATAATTTAACAAAATATTAAGAAAAAAAGCTGACGAAAAGATAAAAACAAAACCATATGGGGGGGGGGCGCAAATTGATATTTTAAATCACAGGATACCAAAGTAAGAAAATGCGAAACTACAGGGGGTTTTAAAAGTTTTTCCCTTTTTATTTTTCTTTCGTGAGCGAATTCTGACGCGCAGATATGTGTCAAATACGACGCCTTTGGTTCACACCTTTTCACCTCGAATCGGCATCAGAATGAGAATGGACGTATCCGTATGTCCGTGTTTAGTATGCGAGATTTTTATCTCGATTTCGATTTTCGGGTGAATAAAAATTTTCTCTTTCTTTCAATTTGGCATAAGTGGTCTCGATTGAAAATTAAATCCGGATGGAATGGATTTGTTTAGATTAAATTTAATTTTATTAAACTTATTTTTTTAATTAAAATATAAGTTTAAGTTTAAAAATTATATTTACAAAATTAAATTTAAATTTGAACTTTAATTAAAAATCAAAATTCAATCAACTATTTCGAATCTAACTTATAAAATTTAAATTTAAATTTAATTTAAAATCTAAAGTTTTATTCAAATTTTATTTAAAATTTAAATTAAATTTATGGATTCAAATTGAAATTTAAATTATAAGTTTAAGTTCTAATTTGAATAAATTGAAATTTAGTTTTATATTTTGAATTATCCGTTCAAGTTCAAATTTTAATTTTTTAAAAAAAATATAATTAAAATTTTGACATCATTTTAAAATTTTGATGTAAATTTTTAATAATTAATTTTCAGTTTGAATTTAAACTAATATATTATAAAGAAAAAATTGATATATTAATTTTATTACATTTCTGATATCTATTTAAACTAAACACCAACAATGAAAATAATTCATTATGATTCCGATTCAGATGGCGAACTAAACAGAGTGAGATAATGAATTATTCTAATTCCGTTTCCAGCTTATTCTCATTCCGATTCCGATACCGATTCGGGCTTCGAACCAAACGCACCCTAAATTTTTTTATCATCTATTAATCTATTAATTTATATGAATTTCAATATTTTTTGTCACGACGCAAAAAATTTTGCCACGTGGCAAGTTGTCCTTTCACTCTCACCAGTATTTTATTAACTTATATAAATATAAATTTTTATTTTATTTTTTTCCACATGGCAAGTTGTCCTTTACCCTAATCAGCATTTGACTTTTTCTATTTTCTTCATCAAACTTTAAATTAATATATCTATATCTAAATATTATTTGATGTTCTTTTATTATTTATCACTCATATAGTTTTTATCCGCTGCGAAGCACAGGTTCCTTCACTAGTGTTCATTAAAAGTGAATCTAAATTCAGATATGAATCGAATTTGTATTCTAACATTATTTAACTAACAATATATACTAATATGCATTTGTAATACGAACTAAAATTAGAACGAATAAGATAAACAATAACAATTAACGGTTCACACTCGAGTTCAAACTTTGTATACCTATATTTTTTCAATAAAATTTAGTATTTTAACGGACATAAATGTAATTTTAATTTTAGTATGAAATTTATAGCAAAAAAAATGAAAAATATGGTCGAAAACATTTAATCTCGTGACAAGATATATTAGCATCCCTCTCTTATTTTTAAGGAGCGAAAACGGTTGGATTTTTTTTAAAAAAAATTATATTCGCATTCATATTTACTTTTTATTTTTTATTTTTATGCAAATTCCGATATGAATGTATGTGAAATGCTAAATTTTGATATCCATATACGCATCGTATTATATTCGGTGTCGGGATTTGATAGCAGTTTATCTTAATATATTTTATTAATAGACATGATAAAATATTATAATTATAAAAATAGTTTATCAAAATTTATTTGCAAAGCAAGACTTAGGCTTAATTTGGTATTGAGATCTTTCTAACACTATTAGATAAAATAGAGTTGGAGAAGAAACACATAGGGATATACTTCTGCGTTCTCCGGTGAGAAGGCAAAAAATATATCATGACCGACTCATCGCGATATGCGGAACGCAATATTACGTACGGAAACAAACAGAGTATTTTTCCAACGTAATTTCTATAACGCAATTTCCCCGCAATCCTAAACGAAGCCTTAGGCTTAGCTTGGTATTGAGGTCTATATAACGCTATTAGATAAAATGGAGTTAGGATAAAAGCATATGGGGATATGCAAGCCTTCTCCGGTGGGACCGCAGAAAATATAATATAACCGACTCATCGCGATATGCAGAACGCAATATTACGTACGAAACGCGAAACGCAATATTGTAATAACCGACATTTTTATCGTAATAAATAAACCCTTTTGTTAACGATGTTATTGTGTGTAATTTAATTACAAAAGCACTCGTCAAATTTCAGGTGAAAATGAGCTAAAACGGAAGAGTTATGCGACCTGGACTCACGACTTAAGTGAATATAGTAACTCCGGCTTTTCGACGAGCCAGGGAGTAGAGATGGGTCCTGGTGCGTACCGAACTCCGATAATAGGACTTCAATAACTCGTTTCGAACGGCTCGACTATTCTGGAACCAATGGCGCTGACGGAATTGGATTTCGATGCACGGTTGTTGAGAAAAAGGGTTTTGAACGGTTATACTTATATAAATATATAAGTGGATTATGGAGGAATTAAAGAGGGACTGTTTCGTCGCAGATCGGAGATCAAATCGGACGAAAGAAAATGCTAGATTTGATGCCCCAGTCGTGCTGAACGCGCTGGTGCGATCCGATCGGAAATCCAACGGACGGATCTTCGAAAATTGCAAGATGATCTCAGAGGGGTAAAAACGGCAATTCTTAGGTTCCGGTTAATTTTTCGGCGATCCGTGGGGTCTATTCGACCTCGAGAGGTGAGCACGGTCAACGGTTTTCCGTGCTGAACGCGATGCTCACCTCCGTTAGAGTTTTCGATGTTTCGTTTAGCGGGATAACTATAGTTTGTGCGCTGTGCGCGCTGATTCGCAAAGTTCATGTTGCTCGTACGCGCGCCGTGGGGGCCGACAGTGCTCCGAAAGGTGAGCACGGCCTCCGGCACGTCGAAACCTTCCAGAGAGCATGATGGTTTGATTTATGGAACTTTGGTTTGCGTGCATGACCCATAAAAGCCTCGAAATCGCATGAAATAATGTGATTTTATTTCTCTTGGGGGGCTTTTATGCAATTGTAGCTTCCCGGGCTGTTTTGGGCAGCGTGTACATGCTGCGGGTAACCTCTGGACTGCTCGTCCAAAACCCCGAGCTTTACGGAAATCAAAAAGAGTAATTCCGGAGCGTTCGTCGGCAAAATTCGCCGACGGAACGCGGTTTCGGTTCGGATTTCTTCCGATGACTCTTAGTGGTTATTTACATTGTCGCCGAGCCTTGTTGGCTGGTCACCCGTGTCATTTCGAAGGTTCGGAAACGACGGGTGAGCGACGGTGGAGTTCCGGTACAGTTTTCGAGAGTTCCGGGTACTTTGGCAATCGGTTTTGGAAAACCGATTCCCATGGGTTCATTAGTGGAGCTTTATAAATAGTAGTACTTGTGTTGGTGGGTTAGATGCTAACCCGGTGGACCCTCTCATAGGTCCAGTTGCTTCGTTTCCACAGTTGACAGATCAGATCTTCTACAGTCGTACAGGTGGGTATCTCGACTCGCCGTCAGTTTAGTGGTGCACGCTGGTGACGTTCCTTCCACCTTACTGTTCATATCTTTTATCATAGATATATCTTGCACCTTTGTGTTACAGTATTACTCTACTCATTATTTCCATGTTTAGTACCATGTGTAGGAGTAGAGTCGATTACTTTTTGTCAGCCTATGACATCTGTGACCTGTTCGGTCAGTTTACTTCAGTATACTCAGTGATCTTGTTGTTCGGTTGGTCAGTTCTTGTGTTTCCTTCAGTAGTACTTGCATACAGTTGAGAGGATGTTGATTTGTTCCATCCTAGTTGACCTGAGTGGTCAGTTCTTGTGTTTCCTTGAGTAGTACTCGCATACAGTTGAGAGGATGTTGAGTTGTTCCATCCTAGTTGACCTGATTGGTCGGTTCTGGTACTTCCTTACAGTTTGACGACCTATACGGTCAGTACGCCTGAGAGGCAGGATTGTCGGCTGGTTGCCGACGTTTGGCTATTGAGCATATCAGCATCGATCGCCCGAGACACACGCATTTCACGAACACCAGCGGTTTGGCCACCGCAAGAGGGTGTTCTTTTCCGAAAAAGTGGTTGGATGTGCCAACCCGTGAGCCCAGCGGTCAGTACTGGGTTATATGCAGCCTGTTAGCCCAGCGGTCAATACTGGGTGCCCAGCGGTCAGGACTGGGTTGTTTGCAGGTAGAGTGGCAGTGGGCATAGGCCTGAGCTCTGCGGACCAATAGGGCAGTTTCCAGATTGGGTGTTTTTGTACTTTCGTACCATTGACGCATACTTACAGTAGCTGTTGTTTCATATCTGTATATCTCTCCCGTTTATTTGTTTATCATAGCTACTGTACTACTATTATCTACTCTTGTGTCTATCTCCGCAAGGTATCCACTGGGAGGGGAGACATGTTTACATGTTCTCACCCTCGCCTTCTTTTACAGGTGACGTTGCAGGAGTTAGTGGGACAGCTGGTGAGAAGCGAGTCTAGTTCGCGACATAGCTCCGTCCCTTTGTCGGTTATCCCTTTACCTTTCCTGTTTTATGACTTAGACTTATTTATGGTTCAGTTCAGTATTTACTTTGAATATGAGATGTTTTATAATGTAATAAAGAATATGGATTTTATGTGATAAAACGGTTTTCTACCCCTCGTGGTAGCATGTTTTTAAAAGAAAGGGTTTCCGTGTGGGAAACAGTTTTCAAAAGGCTTTCTTACTATGTTTATCAGCTTCTACATTTCTTAGTTGTAAACCTGTGGTGAATGGTTGAATGAATAGCTATAACTGTTAATTGTTATAAGTTCATTGTATTTGTGGTTGTTTCCTGATATTACTACACTCTGTACATGTGCGACGCCGTGCAAATACAGAGGAGACTCTGTCCGTGTGTACAGTGGACTCCCTGTATTTGTGGCGGATCTGGCATACCTTGGGGTCAGGTTTTCAAAAAAAAAAATTCCGCTGTATTTTTCACTTTATAAATAACCCCGGGGCGTGACAAATATTACGTACGAAAACAAACATGTATTTTTTCAACGTACTTTCTCACCGCACGTAATGCGATCTCCCCGGAACGCAATATTACGTACGAAATGCAGAATACAATATTACGTACGAAAACAAACAGGTATTTTTCCAACGTACTTTCTCACCGCACATACGTAACGCGATCTCCCTGCAATCTCAAACGAAGCCTTTTCACCACATTCTAAGGCTTAGTTTGGTATTGAGGCCTATCTAACGTTATTAGATAAAATGGAGTTGTAGAAAAAGTATATAGGGATATGTTTCTGCGTTCTCCGGTGAGAACGCAGAAAATATATCGTAACCGACTCATCACGATATGCGGAACGCAATATTACGTACGGAAACAAACGGGGTATTTTCCCAACGTACTTTCTCACCGCACGTAACGCAGTCTCCCCGCAATACCAAACGAAGTCTAAATGTGATAAATCATTTACTACTTTCTTTAAATTATTAAAATTAGTTTTTAATTTTAATAAGTTCGGATGCAAAAAATATATAAGTTCAGTGATTGCGATGAATGATTTACCGTCTACCACTTTTAAGGCGTAGAAAATTTTTGTAAACTTAGCTGCCAAAACCTCCAAAACAAAGATGTTTTATACATTCAGAAGGCCATAAGGATATACACAGACCAAACTCCATAAAAACAAAATTAAAACATTTAGCAAAGCATTGTGGTTTTATTTTTATCAAAATTAAAACATTTAGCAAAACATTTAGCAAAGCATTTTGTTAAATTAAAACATTTAACAAAATTAAAACATTTAGAAAATTTTCATTTTCTGTATATAAGTAATTGTGGGTTTTTTTTTTTGGTAAACTTTAAATACCACCCTTGTTGTTTCGTAATTTCTCACTTTCGTATCATATGGTTTAAAGTTTATCAAGTTAGTATCCTGTGGTTTTATTTTTATCTTTTCGTCAGCTTATCTATTAATATTTCATTAAATTATATACAAAACACTTCAGATATCTCACCTAAGTTTATCCAATATTCACTTTAGTATCATTTAGTTTAACTTTGTCACTGATTTAACGAAAAAAATTCGTGGAATGGATAATAAAAAGATAAAAATAAAATCACAATACTAAATTGATACACTTTAAACCACATGGTATTAAAGTAAACGTGCAAAACGACGGGGCGGTATTTGAAGTTTTCCCTTTTTTCTAAGTAGTTTGTTTGATGTTTATTTAAGAGGTTAACTACATGATTTTTTTACTTTAATTCCTAACCTTTGAATTTTTGGATGTAGAATTAAGCTATTTATATCTCTATCATTTCTAATGATGAGGCATTTAAATTAATATTCGACGTCTTAAACACATTTAAGGCTATTTAAACTACATAGAAATCAAATTTTAAGATTTTACCATTCACTTAATGATCAAGTGACCTCAAATTTATCTTGTGTTGGCCGTTGAACTGTATCAATTTTAAGATCACTTATTAAGTGATAGGCAACTGCGGTTGAGCAAATACAAATCTTATTCTGGATATTGTGTAATATTCTTTAGGATAGGCATACTTAAAAAAATAATGAAAATAAAAAAAAATCTTCCTCTGAGGTTTAATAAGATAAAATTTCTAATAGCATATACTTGATACGCAAAAAAAAAAAAAAAAAAATCCTCATGCGAATATGATCATGCCTTCATATGAATATTTCTTGTACTTTGTCATTACATGATACAACTTGTTTTAACAAGAAAATATTGTCTTCTTAGTTAACAACATTGGGTGACCTTTGGAGAAATAATGAGCTAGTTCAGTTTAGTAGCCTTGGAAGATTGGTGGAGGTGGCGATGAGTAACTTGTGCCGAAGATCGGTGGAAGGACTTCTATATATGGAGGCGGAGGAGAGGAGAGTGAAGGCGGAGGTGAGGAGGTCGGCGGTGGAGGGGAGAAGATTGGTGGTGGTGGTGAGTGCACAGGTGGGGGCGGTGGTGATGAGTGCACAGGTGGAGGCGGTGGCGGGGGTGAGTACACAGGTGGAGGCGGTGGCGGGGGTGAGTGCGTAGGTGGAGGTGGCGGTGATTGCACAGGTGGAGGTGGAGGTGGCGGTGAGTGCACAGGTGGAGGTGGCGGTGAGTGCACAGGCGGAGGTGGTGGCGGTGAGTGTACAGGTGGAGATGGTGGAGGCGGTGGTGATTGAGTAGGTGGTGGAGGTGAGAAAATAGGTGGTGGTGGAGGAGGTGATGCCACTGGCGACGGTGGTGGATAGATTGGAGCGGGAGGAGGCGGAGAGTAGGTTACTGGAGAAGGTGGCGGTGGTGAGTGGGTTGGAGGAGGTGGTGACTTCACCGCTGGTGGAGGTGGTGATTGGACTAAAGGTGGCGAGGAGTAAATTGGTGGTGGTGGTGGTGAGGTTATTAGTTTTGGTGGTGGCGAGAAGTGTTCGGGATAAACCGGCCCTCTATCGCCTTTTGGTGGAGGGGGTAAAAACGTCAGTGGAGGTGGTGGTGAGCTTATTGGTTTCGGTGGTGGCGAGAAGTGTTCGGGATAAACCGGCCCTCTATCGCCTTTTGGTGGAGGGGGTAAGAACGTCAGTGGCGGCGGCGGTGAGCTTATTGGTTTCGGTGGTGGCGAGAAGTATTCGGGATTAACCGGCCCTCTATCGCCTTTTGGTGGAGGGGGTAAGAACGTCAGTGGCGGTGGTGGTGAGCTTATTGTTTTCGGTGGTGGTGAGAAGTGTTCGGGATAAACCGGCCCTCTATCGCCTTTTGGTGGAGGGGGTAGGAACGTCAGTGGAGGTGGCGGTGGTGAATTAGCTTTTGTCGTAGGATATTCTGGTTGCTTTGGAGGAGGCGATTGAAGCACCGGAGGTGGTGAGCTCGCTGATTTAGTTGGTGGTGAGGAGCGTGAAGGATCAACCGGCCCTCTATCACCTTTTGGCGGAGGGGGTAAGAATGTCAGTGACTGTGGTGGGGAAGGTGATGGGAGTACTAAAGGTGGTGGCGGTGGTGACCTCTCTGATTTAGGTGGTAGTGAAGATTGTGCAGGATCAACTGGCCCTCTTTTGAATTGTGGTGGAGGTGGTAAGAATCTTGCAGACGGTCGTGGCGAAGGAGGCGCCTGTGAGTATATAGGAGATGGAGCAATCGGCTTAGGGGATGGAGTCACCGGCTTTGGTGATTGTTTAGGAGTTGGCTCTATTGGCTTAGGAGACGGTATGGTTGGCCTAGTAGTCGGCGCCACTGGCTGAGGAACTGGCTTAGGAGATAGTGGAGCTGGCTTAGGAGTCGGCGCCACTGGTTGAGGAACTGGCTTAGGAGTCGGCTTAGGGGATGGAATAAATGGTTTTGGCTTAAGAGGAGTTGTGTGGCTTTGAGATGAGCTGCATTTGAACTGGCTACAGTCAATGTGTCGACTTACCACCGGGAGGCACTCTTTTGCAGACTTCTGCCCAGGCCTTGAGTTGGCTAAGCAATTGCCTTTATCATTGAACACCACCTCAGCCCCTGATGATGGCACGCATGTAGTGGCCTCACCGGTGAAGTAATTGTACGAGAAACTGAAGTTTGCCAATTGAGGCAACTTGCATACACTCTCAGTGACAACACCAGTGAGGACATTATGGGAGAGGTCTAACTGCTCAACCTTGGCTAGCCCCGTAAAACTCTGGGGAAGTGCACCACTGAGCCTATTATTGCTTGCGTCGAGCACTGTCACACTCCCTAGCTTCCCAAGCTCAGGTGGTAAGCACCCTGTGAGCCCGTTGTTCAACAAGATGAGCTCATTGAGTGTGCCCACCATTCGACCTGCGCTGCCCGGTATGCATCCACCAAGCTCATTATTTGCAAGAACAATAACAGAAGCAGTGGAGTTACCAAAGTTCTCTGGAATTCCAAGAGTGAAACGGTTATTGTTGACAAAGATGGCATCAAAGGGCTTGTTGAAGAGCTCTAGTGGAAGCGGGCCTTCGAAGTCATTGAATCGAAGGTCGAGGTAGCGCAGAGTTGGGAGGTCAAGGACGGCAGTAGGAAAGGGGCCGACGAAGCGGTTGTTGCTGACGTCGAACTCATGCAGGAGGGTAAGACGGGAAAATGTGTCTGGAATTATACCACAAAAGCGATTGGAGTTTATGTGGAAGAGGGCAATGTCGGTGAGTAGGCTAAGCTCGGTTGGGAGGTAGCCAGCGATGTCGGCACTATTGAGGTCGACGCCAGCAACAACATTGAGGGAGGGGTCGTCAAGAGCGGAAGAGCAAAAGACGCCGGAGTATGAGCACACGTCAGGGCCATCCCAATTGGCAGTGAAGTTGAGGGGATCAGAATAGATAGCGTGTTTCCAGGCTTGAAACGCTATGTAGGCATGTTCGAGACGTTGATTCGCAAACTTAATGTCGATCTTGATGTCAAACTCAAAGTCTGGAGAAAGGTCACCATTGCGTTCGCGGAGGGTAAGGAGCTGGCGTCGGGCAATCGCGGCTGCCTCAACGTCGGTCAAGGCTAAGGCTGAGGAAGAAAAGATGAGGAGCAAGGCAGAGAGGAGAACAAAGGGGGAGCGGCCAAAGGCCTCCATGCTGGGTAATGAGAGCACCATGGAGGGCCCAAGGCTGCTATAAGGCAACGAGGGAATTAGGATGGTTGTTATAGAGAAATTGAATGGCTCCCCGACAACGAAGGGAGAGTTAGTTATCTTTATTTGGTTACATTTGATAGGAGAGAGAGAAAGGGGAGAAGATTGACCGTTGGTAGAAAGAGCGGTCGGAAGGGGACTGCCGAATGAAACGCGGGGTATTGGGTCTCTCTCACGCGCAATTTAGTAGGCGAGAATCGATGGACATACATAATCCAAATGCTCAAATCTTCAAACAAGATTTCAACTTCTCTTTTTTTTTTAAATAATAAAAATTAAAATAGAAAATTTTGGTGCATTTCTTAGAATTTAGATGCAACTAAAGCCACACATCAAACACTTTTAGCATATACTATATACAACCCCAGCTGATCAAATTTCCAGCAGTAGAAAATTAAATTTCTCCAAAATAACATCACCAACAAATAGTAAACACACAATAAGGATACATCCACAATAGTACAATTTTGATTTTTAATTTATTATAATTTCAAACATTCTAAATTATTATAATTAAATTCTAGAGTCTAATTTAGTTGACTAAATACTAATCTTTCACTTATGTGTTAATGATGACGCGTATGAGTAAATTACAATGTTATCGATTAAAATACTATCACTTTGTTGTTATATGAGCGACACATTATTATTTAATCAATCAAATTGGACTGTAGTACTTAATTACTATAATTTAAAATTTTGGGCCAAAAATCACAATAAATTAAAGTTCGCATACGCAAGTGTTACAATCATCAAAGTTTGAGGACCTAAAGTGCAAATTAGCATGTATAAAATTAAACTACAATACTTAAAAGAACTGAGTCCTTAATACTTCCACATCATTTATAGCGATTGAGCATTCGAATCGACAATCAATATCGTTAAGTATGATCCACAGTATTTGAACTTCAAAAACTAAATTTAGCAATTTTTCGGCATAATTTACCTAGTAATAAAATAATTTCAAATATATGTTATATTTTTCATTGAGAATTATTAATTTTCAGACTAGTTAAATAACAGATAAATAATATCAAAATTTAACACACTAACTAATATTTAGAACCAGTAATCATGAATAAACTTTTATTATATTTTTAAATTTATATAGATTTAGAAATATGCCATATTTACAGGATCATTGTTAGGAAAATGTAGTTAGGGTTCTGGTTAAGAATAGTATAATGACCATATAATCCTTACATTAATTAAGTTTAACTAATACCTATATATAGCCTATTAACTAAAATAGTATATTGTAATAATAAACTTTAAAAATTCATCTCTTTTGTTCCCATAAATCAATAGTGGCTAATTAGTTTGGTCATTTTACTAAATTTAGTAGCTAATTTAAACCTTACTTACATCAACAGTCCGGCTGTGGTACTATCGATAGCACCAAGAATTTGGTGCTATCAAGTTCTCCACCGTTAGATTTAACTCTCAGGTTATTTTTACCTATTAGATTATACTATTCAACCAACCACTTACTCAACCCTAGGGTCCCACATCATCCTAACCACCCATTTCTCAATCCAAAGGCTAAAAAATCAATAGCACCAATAGCTTGGTGCTGTTGATAGTATTCCAGCCTAGTTATATATATATATATATATAGTCCGACTACTATACTCTTATGAGTATAGAACTTCTTGTACTTATAAGTTTTTTGCTATTAGATCTACCCTTTAATCAATTTCACCCGTTAGATTATACTATTCAACCAACCACCCACTCAACCCTAGGGGGCCTACTATCAACCTAACCATAACCACTCTCATCCTAACAGCTCATTTTACCATCTAAACGGCTAAAAACTTATGAGTACAAAGTACTCTATACTCATATAAATATAGTAGTCCCAGCCTATATATATAAATATATAGAGTTCGGTTGGGATACTATCGATAGCACCAAGCATTTGGTGCTATCAAGTTTTCCACCGTTAGATTTAACCCTTCGACTATTTTTACAAGTTAGATTATACTATTAAACCAATAACTTGCTCAACCCTAGGGGGCCCACATCAACGGGTGAAAATAGTTAAAGGGTTAAATCTAACGGTGGAAAACTTGATAGCACCAAATGTTTGGTGCTATCGATAGTATCCCAACCGAACTCTATATATTTATATATATAGGCTGGGACTACTATATTTATATGAGTATAGAGTACTTTGTACTCATAAGTTTTTAGCCGTTTAGATGGAAAAATGAGCTGTTAGGATGAGAGTGGTTATGATTAGGTTGATAGTAGGCCCCCTAGGGTTGAGTGGGTGGTTGGTTGAATAGTATAATCTAACGGGTGAAATTGATTAAAGGGTAGATCTAATAGCAAAAAACTTATAAGTACAAGAAGTTCTATACTCATAAGAGTATAGTAGTCGGACTATATATATATATAGAGCTTCCAAATCGACGATCGCCCTCGTACTCATAAGTTGTTTTCGATAATAGAGCTTCCAAATCGACGATCCACACCGTTAAACGTTATTTACAGTATTTAAAACTTATAGAAATCAAATTTTACAATTTTTCGACATCATTTACCTTACGATCGAGAGGTCACAAATTTGATAATTTTTAACGGCCGGTATAGGATACTTGCTAGTTTAACGGTGTAAAAGAATCGGAATTTGTTGAATTTTTGATAGAAAATTCTATTCACTACATAGATAAAGATCAATAACTCTGATCTTGAATTGAAGGATCCAATCATTCTTTTTTAGAACGTCATTCGATTTTGACCGTTCATTTTATGCCCACTTGATGGACTTTATTATGATTTCGAAAATTTACGAAATTTATTTTCTAAAAGTTTCAAATACTCTAGATCATATTTAACGGAGTGGATCATCAATTCGAAAGCTCCATCATCGAAAACAACTTATGAGTAGCAGGGCTCCAATACTCATAATAGTATAGTAGCCATGCCCTATATATATAGGAAAATGCTAGATGTACACCCCAAAAGGGTGTACATCTTACAACCCCACCCATCCTTGGGTGGGGTGTAATTCACTAGTCACATGATGTGACTGGTGAGCAAATTTCCACCCAAGGATGGATGGGCTGTAAGATGTACACACCCCTTTTGGTGTGTACATCTAGTATTACTCATATATATATATATATATAGTAAGGCTACTATGCTATCGGAAGCATAGAGCCTTCCGTGCTTCCAGTTCGTTTTCGAAATTGCGACTTTCGAATCATCGATCGACTCCGTTAAACTTGATCTAGAGTATTTGAAGTACCTAGAAAATAAATAATGCGATTTTTCGATATTATTTACCTAGTGAACGAATGAGCTCAAAATTAACGGCTGAAAATAAAAAATCTTACAAAACGTGATAATATGATATTAAAATTTTAGATTAAAGATATTGATCTTGTTTTATATAGTATAAAGAATTTTCTATCAAAATTTCACATGATTTGGGTATTTCTACACCGTTAAACTTTAAAACGACTCACTACGGCTATTAAAATTATTGATTTTGAGCCCCTTCGATCACTAGGCAAATGATATCGAAAAATTATAAAATTTCTTTTCTAGGTACTTCAAATAATCTAGATCAAGTTTAACGAGCCGATCGACGATTCAAAAGTCGCAATATCGAAATGTTCAAGACGGCTCCCTCTTTCCGATAGCATAATAGCCTCACACTATATATATATATATATATATATATATATATATATATATATATATATATATATATAGAGTACATATGGTGCTTGTGAATTTTTTATCGTTAGATCTACGATTTTGATCATTTTCATCCGTTAGATTACACTATTCAACCAACCACCCACTCAACCCAAGGGGCCCACATAATCCTAACCGCACATCTATTAATCAAAGGGCTAAAAACTTACAAGTACCAATGATTTGGTACTTTTAAAAGTATAGGAGCTCAATTTTATATATATATATATATATAGAGTCAGGTATCTATTAATAAGACAACGAACTTGGTGCTAGTAAGTTTTCTACCCTTGGATTAACCCCTTTGATTAATTTTACCCGTTAGATTATACTATTCAACCAACCACCCACTCAATCCTAGGGGGCCCACATCATCCTAACCACACATCTTTTAATCCAATGGTCAAAAACTTGGTAGCACCAATGTCTTTGTGCTATTAATAGTATTCCACCTAGTTCTATATATATATATATATATATATATATATATATATATATATATATATATATATATATATATATATATATAGAGAGAGAGAGAGAGAGAGAGAGAGAGAGAGAGAGAGTAGGGCTACTATACTCTTATGAGTAGTAGACCCTTACTACTCATAAGTTGTTTTTGATGATGGGGCTTCCGAATCGACGATCCACTCCGATTAAATATGATATAGAGTATTTAAAACTTCTAGAAAATAAATTTCGTAATTTTTCGAAATCATTTACCTTACGATCAAAAGTTCACAAAATTGACAACTTTTAACGGCCGGTATGGGATACTTGCTAGTTTAACGGTGTAAAAGAATTGAAATAGGTTGAATTTTTGATAGAAAATTCTATTCACTACCTAGATAAAGATCAATAACTCCGATCTTAAATTGAAGGATCCGATCATCTATTTTTAGGACGTCGTTCGATTTCATTGCTCATTTTATGCCCATTTGATGGACTTTATTATGAGACGAAATTTATTTTCTAGAAGTTTTAAATACTCTAGATCATATTTAACGGAGTGGATCGTCGATTCTAAGTCCCATCATCAAAAACAACTTATGAGTAGTAAGGGTCTACTACTCATAAGTATATATATATATATATATATATAGAGAGAGAGAGAGAGAGAGAGAGATGAGCTAGAATACTCTTAAGATCGAGCCCATTTTACTCTCGAGTTGTTTTTCGATGATAGAGCTTTCAAATTGACGATCGGCTCCGTTAAATATAATCTAAACCATTTAAACTACCTAGAAATCAAATTTCACGCACTTTCGATATTGTTCTTTCATCCATCCAAAGGAATGAATATAAATGGTTGAAAATGAATATTCTTTAAAAAATGATGATAGGAGTCTTGTAATCAAGATCAAGAGTATAGATCTTGTTTTAAATAGTTTAAAAAATTTTCTAACAAAAATTCAATTGATTTGGATATCTTTACACCGTTAAACGAGAAAACGTCTCTTATCCACCATTAAAATTACAAATTTTGAAACCCTTTGATCATTATGCAAATGATGTCGTAAAGAGTTGAAATTTAATTTCTAATCACTTTAAGTGGTATAGATCATGTTCAACGAGTATCATCAATTTGGAAGCTCTATCATCGAAAACAACTCGAGAGTAAAATGGGCTCCAGATTTTAAGAGTATTCTAGCTCAACTCTATATATATATATATATATATATATATATATATATATATATAAAATTGTTTCTCTATTCGATAAGCTTCAAAGGTTAATTATTCCTTGCCTAATGCTCTATTTGGAATTTGCAAAAAATAAAAAAAAATAAAGTTAAAAAGAAAACATTGTTACTATGAAAAATGCATTGCTTATGGTTAAAATGTGAGATGAAAAAAATATTCCATTTATTTTTGTAAAATATAGTACATTGTGTACTCGCTTGTTTCAAAATGAACAGAAATAAAAAAAAAAAAAAAAAAAAAAAAAAGGGAAATTATATAACCTCTCAATATATTTGATATAGAATAACAATCAGAATCGGTATGGTATGGTTGAGTCGTACTTTCAATATTTAAAAAATTTTGGTTATAAAAAATTAATTAAAATACAAAATATAAAAATAATTCAAAATTTAGTTTGCACCTCTAAAACATAAAATTAAATTTATAACTTAGATTCAAATTAAAAATTAAATATTAAATATTTACATCAAAATATTAAAATGATAAGCCAAAATTTTAAATGTAAATTTAAAAAAAATTAAAATTTAAAATTGAGCAGACAATTCAAAATGTAAAACTAATTTTTGATTTGATTCAAATTCAAACTTACAACTAAATTTAAAATTTAAATTTGTAGATCAAATTCAAAATGCCTGATTGAATTATATTGTAATTTAATTTCTAAATCAAAATCTAGAATTAAAAATTTAATTTCTAAATTTATATTTATATTTAAATTAAAAATTGAAAACAAAAATTAAATTAAATTTTAAATAAAAGTATAAAATATAATTAAAATATTTTTGTAAAGTGTTTTTTTTTTTTTTTTTTTTTTTTTTTGCCTGAATTCAACTTCCAATCCGATCTTTTACACCGGATTGAAAAAAAAAAAAAAAGAAGGTAATCGGAGATTCTCATTCATCCGAGAATTGAAATGGAAATAGAACTCCCGGGTATCAAACACTCACAAACGGATTAGTCCATTTCCTAAGTCGAAAAGGCGAACCAAAAGCGCCCATAATTTCTATGATTCCTATGGAAAACCAAGAAACATATTTCCATATATACTTTCTCAACAAAATAGCATTAGATTGCTCTCAATACCAAAATGGGCTCTAACTATAATTAGCAAAGACAAATGCATAAATAACAAACAGATTCCACTTTCTAAACAAAGAGCCAAGGATTTAAATGCCCATTAGTACAGACTGTATCCACCGTGTCGTATCGTGCCAATAAGATATTAGTACGATATAACTCTCGTGCCGATGATACAGTTCAAAATCTTCTATTTTTTAAGTTAGTAAATAATTTTCTCAATAAAATTCAAAAGATTTGATAAAGATACATAATAAACAGTTAAAATATTTTGTTACTACGGAAAATAAATATTCCATGCCATTATGTGTCGACATACATATTTTTTGTGCCTGACATGTATCGGTATGGTCTGACACGCACCATGCCTGTAAGTTTCTGACACGACTCCGTACCACAGCATTTAAATCCTTGCAAAGAGCTACTTGGAAGAGAAGGAACTTCATAAGAATTTGTTTGGGATTGCGGAAAAGGTAAGATTAACAAATAACACCATGCTCCCGCCACTGTAGAAGAGTTGGAAATTTTTCTACAATGGATAAAGAAGGGAAATGATCAAAAGTAGTAGACACTATTGAATAGTTTAAAAGATGCAAATGAATCAAACCTCAGCAGGAAATATAAGGAAAATCCCAGTAAATCACCTTGTGAGCATCCCTTGTTTCAGCTTCTAGCGCATCAGAGATCGCAGCGCGGTCTCGACTTCTCCTAGAGGCTGTCCAGCATACAGTTGAAGCTGGCCTTTTCTTACAACAACTAACTTCAATTCATTCGACTCGACGGCCTCGCTAAGTTCCTGCAAAACATTCAGCATCCAAACTTTTTAGCGGTAGTTATAAGAATCGAAAGTCAAAAGAAGAGAATCTTCTACGCTTTTTTCACTAGTCACACTCAAATACTCGTCGTTTTTATACATCATGTTTGTGTCGGTAGAAATTCTTACTTGAATTGTCAGAGGAACAACGTCGGCGCTGACGTCGTTTTTATACATCATGTTTGTGTCGGTTTTATACATCATGTTTGTGTCGGTAGAAATTCTTACTTGAATTGTCAGAGGAACAACGTCGGCACTAGTCACACTCAAATACTCGTCGTTTTTATACATCATGTTTGTGTCGGTAGAAATTCTTACTTGAATTGTCAGAGGAACAACGTCAGCGCTGACGTCACCCAAGCCTTCGAAAAATGACTCCAGCAAGTAGCAGAAATTTGTCGCATCACCACGATCTTGAAATGCAACTGTATAGGATGGAGAATCGTCGTTTTCTGAAGACAAGTCCATGTTTAACGAATAAAGTCCTCGGGGGCCACTTCGCTCTACACCTCTGCGTAAGAAAATTCCCTGCAAATCATTTAAACAAACATTCAGAAAACTAAAAGCTTGTTGTGTGGAAGAGTTAATTTAAATAGATACGATACAAGAACAGTAAAGTGGATTGCGTAAAATGATAAGTTTGTTACATTTTAATGCATGTGACATGAAATGAAAATTGCTTACTAGGACATATGGGAGTTTCAACCACCACGATTTCTCTTCCGCATCAATATCGTCATTTTTCCTATTCACTTTCACCACTTTAATGGGACTTTGAGTATTCCGGTCATCAAGCATGAGTTTCTTTTCTTCTATAGATTTGTCATGCCGACGAGATAAAGCCGTTAAATTTTCCAAATTACGAAGATTACTTGGCGTCAAAGAGTTGGGAGGTCGTACTTCATCTGTTTTATGCAATTGAGAAGACTCTTCCACAGAACTATGATAAGCAATCTGCTGATAACCGCCTAAAATGGATAAATAAATAATTTTTATCGAATAATCAATTGCATTTTTACTAGGTTAAGAGTTTAAGCTAGAAATCTGCATGACATTCTTAATGCACTTATTTCTACCTAAAATTCATAGTTTTAGGCAACTTAGTTATTTACTCATCATGCAGCGATTATGCCCTCCTTGATGTGGTCTATCAGAGGTTGCAAAAAAGGGAAGTTCTTAGGGTATATGCGACGCCCTAACAGTCCCACATTGGATAGAAAAGAAATTATATATGAAAATTATAAAGACTAAGGACTCCAATAATAATAACTAGGCTTAATATTTTGGGCCAGTGGTTTGGGACCCAATAGAGCGGTTCGGGAGCGGAAAGATGTGAAACTGAGAAAATGAACATGAGAATGTACTTACTGAACCACATGCATAACTAAAGATTTAGGTGATTTTCTTAGTACAAGCCATGGATATTGGATAAGAATCATTGTACTCTAATGGCATGTTTGTTTCACTGGACATTGGGTAAGTGGAGTTCAGGTGAAAAGTATTTCTCCCCTCATGTTTTCCTGATGTTTGTTTCATAGCTATGGAAGTGAAGTTTCTTCAATTGGCCCATGGGGGGCCGAAGTCAATTACATTATTTTGGGTAACTCGAGTTTTGACTGTATTTTTATTACAGTGAACCAAACAGCAGAAGAAGTGATTGTTTACGGCTGAAAACAACTTCACCCCTCACCGCTTTCACCCAAACAAACAAGCCCTAAGAACATGAGACACAATGGAAATATGGTGGATATGGCACTCAAAGCTAATTGTATACTAAGTTAACATGGGGAAATGAGTTAAATCAACAAGAAACAAACAAATATTACACATTTTCAACAGATCCAACTAATGTAAACTTAAAAGAGAGAGAATTTTATACCATTTGCATCATCATCATCTTTAACCTCTGAACCCCTAAATCCATTGGAAACATTTCTACTCTTCGCATCCGAGCTCAAAGCTTCGAGCTTTCTCTTTTCATTTGATTCCCCTGTATCCCTCTTTCCATTCAAACTCATCGAATTCATAGAAGAACTCTTCATCGATCCAGCGAGCCCCCGACCGATTCCGTCCCTAATTCCATCCTTACCGGCCGCAAGATCCCTCCTTTCCTTCTCCCTCACCTCCTTCACCATTGCTCTTATCAATTGCAACCTTCCTTCGAACTCCAAACCCTCGCCGACTACTCTGCCCACATTTTCCTCCACCCTGCCCTGTTCCAAACCCTCCCTCCTCTTCTCCAAGCTCCCATTGCCGCCGCCGCCGCCGCTGCCGCCACGGCCGCCGAGGAACCAAACAGCGGCAAGGGTTTGAACAACAAGAAGCAGAGTGAATCGCAAACCTAGGTCGAGAACCGGGCCCGGGAGCCATCGATGCGCAGGCGCGGGGGGGAATGGGTCGGCCGCTTCTTCGAGGGCTTCGACCTCCGCTCCGAGGACGGGGAGGTGGGCAATGGCGGGGGCTTCGCGGGCCTCATCGAGCTGAGAGTTTTGAGGAGGGGTTTGGTGGGTTTGTAGGGGGAGAGGAGGTGGGTTTTGGGGAGGCGTTTCTAGGGTTTTGGGGAGCTTGATGCGGAGGTGGTTGCGGCGCTTGGTGAGGGGTTTGGGGGAGGGGAGTGGGGAGGAGTGGAGGCCTCTAATGGCGCTTCTTTGAGGAGAGGTGGGGAGGGAGAGGAGGGAGAGGAGAGGGGATAAGGAGGAGCCCAGGGCCATGGTGAGGGTTTCACCATGGCTTTGTGAAAATGAAGGAGATAATGGAAATGAAGGCCTTGTATAGTGGAGTGTATTTTTACAAACTTTTTTTCTTTTTTTTAGAGAGAGAGAGAGAGAGAGAGAGAGAGCACGCTACTGCTTCGTTTATTTTATTTAGAAATAAATTTAATTAGAAATGTGAATCAACTAGAATTTGAACTTGGGTCTCGGTATCAACCACCAAACCCTTTGCCACTTGCTATAGGGACGGTCGGTGTATTTTTACAAACTTGGTAGAGGATGGAAAGGGGTGCTTAATTGCACCATTGTTATCAAATTTTAATTCATTAATAATATTTCATTTAATTTTTTAAAAATTATTATAATCAAATTTCATGACTCAATTTAGGGTCTCCTTTAATATTTTCTTCTTTCTTTTATACTATAGCCGAAGTGGCATTTGACGGTCTTTTTCTGTCATTTCTTATCTCCTCCTCCAAGTGCCTTACTTTTGACTCTTCTACTTTTCCTGTCACATATGCCTTGTCAGCAGTTGTGCTTCTGTGCTTCATAGTAGCCTTTGGGTTATGGCTCTTTCGCCAGCATTGAACTTCCCCTTTATTATAGTACTAGTACTAGCTAGGCATCTTTTGTTGCCTTATTCGTATTGTGTGCAGTAATTAGCGACATTATCACGATACATCTCATCTTTTTCAAGGTCAATATGTGTTCTTCATTTTCTTACATTAAGGTTGTTTTGTGCTTTCACCGTTTGAAGTTTTCAGTCTTTCAACCAGAATTATGTTCCCACTCACACGGCTACTTGCCAAAGTCATGCTTTACCCGAAGCTTTTCGAGTTTTGGCACATCCTTATATTATGCGCCAAACATCACCTTGCTGAAGCCTTTGTTCGTGCGACCCACATGGTGCACTCTGGCCCGCTCATTCGTTGTTGCTAAAAGCAGGCATCAACACAAAGAGATATGCCAAACAAGATATTTATGATAGATGTAGTACACTAAACTTTTGCAAATTGCAAAGTTCGAGTGTGGAAATAGAGTTTGGAACCCTTCCACATCTTTTAAAGGGTTATAGAGAGGGGTTTTCAGCAAGTTAGTGGAGTGATCGAATAGCCGGAAGCACGAAAGTGCATACGAAATGCAAGTTCTGCATTTTGTACTGGATACCGGTACCAGCATGTCGGGGTACCGGTACCAGCATAGTAGATGCGTGGCAGCAAGGTTATTTTGGTCTTTTCACTTCTAAAATCCATCTTTATCTATCCAGCTCGACCCTGCAGTTGTGTGGAAGATGCTAGAGCTCAGAGCAGTGGGTTTGCACCTTTCTCACTTTCTCTCTCTTCTCTATTCATATCATGATCTAGACATACATATTACACCTTATACACCTTGTACCTAGTGGTGTAATTTGCTGAGGTCGGCGACTTGCCCACTGGGAACTATTGTTTAATAGTTCCCACGCCCTTTTTGTTGTTGTTATTACAGAGCCATCCACTGCAGAAGAGGCTAGGGATTGCGGCAAGGGAGTCGCGTCTAGCTAGACATAGCTTGGAGTCTCGCTAGGTGATCACCTCGCTGTTTTGATTTTGTTGACGAGAGTGATGTGTACCCTTGTATAGAGAGACTATCACTTGTATTTACAGCTGTACAATGATTTTTGGGTTGTATATATGTTGTTAGAGCATTGTACTTAATAGTTTGATATCCTTACTTACTGTTACTTTTGTGGAGTTGTGTGGATTGTTTTTTTGCTGATAGTACCTTTAGTACACTTCGCTTATGTTATGCTCTAATATCGTGTTAAACCTTGGTGGTTGATTGTTACTTTTCTAGCATGATTTTAGTAGATGCCTTGTATACTGTAGGTATATGGCGGGTCTATGCATGTATCGGGTATGCTTCCGCTGATACCCGGGCGTGACAATAGATCATTATAGGTATGTAAAATAATAATAAAATTAAATACATTCCAAAATTCAGGATCATAAACAAAATAAAAAAACCCACAGAGCGCCATATAGAAGAAATTCTTAATCAATCTGCAAAAATGAAAAGTCCGGCTATAATCTGAACATCACCAACCGAATTTCGGTAATTTGGTTCCTCATCCTTTTTCAAGCACTCTCCATATGCTGTCGAACCAATGGACGTTAGATATAATATGGGATGTGGAGTAGAGCTTAGATTACTACAATTTAGACAGATGTCAGATGTTGCTAGGAGAGTGAGGCACTGCACTCGTGATGGACTATCAGAAGACAATGATTATACTATGGACGGATGTTGTTGATTAACAAACCTAAGTATCATATGCCTAAGTGTTCGGTATGAACAAAGTGTAGTATCATGAACATGCAATGCATGAGGATTATTTGCTATATGAATACTTCATATCATTGGTAGGAAGAATAATGTACGCCTGACATGAGTACAGCGTAGTGATGTTTACTATTTGAAAATAATGTATGCCTGAGATGAATTTCGAGTATATTATGACCACTATTTTCAAATAATATATGCTTGAAATGAATGTCAAATACATTATAATTAATTGTTATTTTAGAGTGTTACACTGTCTGTAAAGGTGAATGATATGATTTTGGAGTAAATTAAGATGTATCGTACGAACTTGCAGTGCGTAGGGTTGATATGCTAGATGAATATTTCATATCACTAGTGGGATTAATAGCGTACATCTAAGATGAGTGTAAGATATGTTATAACCACTATTTTGAAAATATCGTACGATTGAGATGAATGTAAAGTATATTATCACTAACGTGTGCTTGAAATAAGTGTTAGATTTGTTATGTTCATTATTCTGGAGTGTTGTGCTATGTATGAAGGTAGGTGTATGGTTTTAGAGTAGATTAGGGTGTAGGGTGCAGGGTGTGAACTTACAATCATGGGGATGATATGCTAAATAAATATTTTATATTACTAGTGGCATGAAGAACGTATGCTTGAAATGAGTGCAGGATATGTTATGACCACTATTTTGAAAATAATGTACAACTGATAAGATGAATATCGAGTCATTATGATCACTATCCTTTAGAATAATGTATGCTTAAAATAAGTGTCAGGGACATTATAATCGCTATTCTAGAGTGTTAGTTGTGTATGAAGATCGGTGGTATGGTTTTGAATTAAATTAGCGTGGAGCTCGTTTGTATTTGAGTGTCATATTGTGATCGAGTTTAGTTTTTTTTTTCTATATTAGTAATGTAGAATTTTTTTTGTTTGTTTGTTATTGGTTTTATATTTTTTGATCTAGACTTTTTTCATATTTGAAAAGTATTATATTATATTATTATTTATTATTAATTATTAATTTTTTGAGATGGTATCCTAATCACATGAGTCTTGTGCTCGGGCTTGTGTTATAAGACAAACACGAGGTACAACCTTCTGAACACATCCAGAATGACCTATTTTTGGAAACATGTGGGATCTACATTATTACTAGTTGCATACCTTCCTTTTGTTTCTTTCCTTGTGCATGCATGTAGATATATATTTTTTGCTTGCATCGATTATTTTCTACAGCTTTGATGTATATGTATTTAGACATTTATATTTGTATTTTCATATGTATACACGCCATTTTGATTTGTATCATTTGTGTTTATTTTCTTTATCATTTCTACGTAATCTTTTAGTGATCTTCTTCTTTATAATGATTCTTATTGTAATCTTGATTATTCTGCATAAAGCTTTTTGATGTCAACTCAGCATGCGATGCAAATAAGCCTTGCACACCCATAAGCTTTGAGTTTAATTAAAACTAGCAATTAACTCGTGCAATGTACGAAATAGCAACCAAATTTTAATTATAATTAATAACTTAGAGTAAAAAAATAATGTGTTACCCAAAAATATTGCACTCTTAAATGTTTTATTCATAAAAGCATATAGAAACTAAAACTTAAACTTACTTTCTAAGCAAATCAAAAGAACAATAATATCTCACTCTTTATATGGAGGTACACAATGGAAAAAAGAGAATAAAAAAGGAATAACAAAACTAATCTGTTAAATTTTTTTTTAAAGAGCCTAAATATTGCTAAAAAAATTATTGGTGCTCACCCACGAAGATAATAAAATTGTCCAAATTGTTTGTTTATTGTGATAATTGGCATAATATATAATTTAAAAAAGAAATTGACATAATATATGATTTGAAAAAGAAATTATGAAGCTAAATTATAGAAAATTCCCTGTCAAAACCCGCTTTTTCATTTTCCTCCATGTCATTTAAAAACCCACATTTTGCTTCATTAAAAAATAAAAAATGTTCAAAGGGGGGTACGGTGTTAATTGTATTAACAAAATAACAAAATGTCCTTTCTATCTTCCCCCTCCCCCCCCTCCTTGAATTGTAACCTCTCCACCTTCGTCCTTCGTGCCTCCATCGACCCCATCTCTCCCTCCTCCGCCTCCTCGCCCTCACTCTGCTTCATTAGGCAACGATGGGAAGAAGACGAGGTGCGCGAGGGTGAAACGGCGGAGGAGGTGAGGGCATGAGTGTGGGCGCGAATGAAGGGATCGGCGAGGGCGAGGTGGCTGAGGATGGAGAGGCGGCGGAGGAGGGCAATACGGCATGGCCGACGACGTCGTCGATAAGGGGATGGAGGCGGCGGAACCCCTAACGAAACACTGATGGCGGGATCCGAAGTTAACATTTTTTATTTTTTAAGGGGACATAGTGTAGGTTTTTAAATGACAGAGGGAAATGTGAAAAAGTGAGTTTTGTCAAGAGGCTTTTCTGTAATTTAGCCAATTATGAAAAGGTAGATTATTTTAAGAAATAAAAAAAAAAAGCTAAAATGTTATGCCAATGAGGTGCAAAAAAGCAAGACCTCATTTTCATGATGTATTTTTTCTTTGAAATTTTTTGTATATTTATTATGATTAATAAAGTTGCGAGAGTTATATTCAAATTTTTGTAATGAAAAGAGAGTTAATTAAGATTCATAAAACTTGGGAGTTATATCAAGAAAATTTATAACAAAAGAGAGCACTTCAAATGGGTAGCGACCATTTACTTTAAATTTCTTAATGATCAATAGTATCGGTTACTATAGTAGTATAGTCCAATCTCTCTACCTATCCCTAGCAATTAATTGATTATTAGAATTAAATGCATTAAATAAATGTCTTGATTAGCTAAGACGCCCCACTTCCTTGAGGGTCACCCTTCTAGGACTACTTAGCACAAGCACGCTTAACTATCTTAACATCTTGGGGCTAACCACTATCCAAAATGCTATAGTAGGATTAAGAGGTTTAGCCCTACTATATCTTATATATAAGACTATTCTAATTCCTAAGATGTAACATTCTCCTATTCTTTAAGATTTGACGTCATCGTCAGGCTCAAGCAACAAGCACCAGGTGATGTGAGACTTGTCTTGCTAGTCTTTAGCCGACCTTATGAGGAGTCATGCTCCACTCAGAACATTCATCAGTCGGGGAGCCGTGCTCTGCCCATTATATAACTCTGGCTCATCCGAGACTCATCTTACATTTTCAGCTGGTGATTGGTTTTGATACTAACTAAGACGCCCCACTTTCCAGGAGGTCACCCATTCTAGAACTACTCTAGCCTAGCACGCTTAACTCTTTTAACCTTTTGGGCTTAGTTACTGTCCAATGCTTAGCCGAGTTAAGAGGTTTAGACATAGTATATCATATATAAGACATTCTAATTTCTAGGGGGTGACATTAATGAAATTATAACTGCGCTAGATTATAATTTGTTATTCAATCGGAAACAATTGAAAAAGTTTAGAGAAACTAATATCAACAATCAACAATTGATAATATGAAAGATCTAAAGAGTTATAAGAAAAGTTCATATGGTATCAATTGTATATTATATACTAAATGATGAATTTAAAATCATGTAAACAAAATAACCTTATTCATAAATTACAACTTAATTAATCTAAATAATGAACTAATAATCTATTTTAGAATTTGTCACTTGTCGTCTTGTGGTTCACGCGAAAACCATGCTTCTAAAATAATATATATAGATATATAGAGTGAGAGCTAGGCTAGTATACTATCGGTAGCACGGAGGCCTCCATACTACCAAATTATTTTCAATGATGCGGCTTCCAAATCATTGATCGACTCCGCTAGACTTGATCTATACTATTGAAAAGTATTTAAAAACTAAATTTCATTAATTTTCGACATTATTTGTGGCTAGTGATAAAAATGTCTCAAATTGACAATTTAATGGTCAATATGACGCGTTTATTATTATTATTATTATTATTAATATTATTATTATTATTATTATTATTATTATTATTTATGAGATTTTTATTTTTAGTTATTCATTTACACACTACTCATTTGATATGTAAATAATGTCGAAAGATTATGAATTTTAGTTTCCAAATACTTTTGATAATGTAGATCAACGGAGCTAATCGTCGATTTAAAAGCCGTATCATTGAAAACAAATAATAATATGGAGGCCTCCGTGCCACCAATAGTATACCAACCGGACTCTCTCTCTCTCTCTCTCTCTCTCTCTCTTATATATATATATATATATATATATATATATATATATATATATATATATATATATATATATATATATATATATATGTATATATATATAGGGTTATTTACATACAGGTCCCTGCAAACATAGTCAATTGCGAAAATATCCCTGCAAAAGCGAAACTAGGTGAGATGTCCCTGCAAAAGTCCAAAAGTATGCAGATATGTCCCGGTCGTGCCTTTTGCAGGACATATCTCGCAAAATATTCTGCAGATATGTCCCCGCAAAAGGCACGGCAGGGACATATCTGCATACTTTTGGACTTTTGCAGGGACATCTCACCTAGTTTCGCTTTTGCAGGGATATTTCCGCAATTGACTATGTTTGCAGGGACCTGCATGCATTTGACCCATATATATATATAGAACTAGACTAATATACTATTAATAGCACCAAGTCATTGGTGCTACCAAGTTTTTTGCCATTAAATTAAGAGATGTGCGGTTAGGATAAAGTGGGTGGTTGGTTGAATAGTATGATCTAACGGTGAAAATGATCAAAATGGTAGATCTAACCCTGTGGGCCCACATCATCCTAACCGCACATCTCTTAATCCAATGGCCAAAAACTTGGTAGCACCAATGACTTAATAGTATATTAGCCTAGTTATATATATATATATATATATATATAGTTGAGCTAGAATACTCTCGATAGTAAACAGTAGCATTTTACTATCGAGTTGTTTTCGATGATAGAGCTTCCAAATTGACGATCGCTCCGTTGAACATGATCTATACCGCTTAAAGTGTTTAGAAATCAAATTTCAAATATTTTCGACATCATTTGCCTAATGATCAAAGGGTTTCAAAATTTGTAATTTTAATGGTGGATAAGAGACGTTTTCTCGTTTAACGGTGTAAAGATATCCAAATCAATTGAATTTTTGTTAGAAAATTCTTTAAACTATTTAAAACAAGATCTATACTCTTGATCTTGATTACAAGACTCCTATCATCATTTTTTAAAGAATATTCATTTTCAACCATTCATTTTCTGCTTCACTAGATGGATAAAAGAACAATATCGAAAGTGCGTGAAATTTGATTTCTAGGTAGTTTAAATGGTTTAGATCATATTTAACTAACCGATCGTCAATTTGGAAGTTCTATCATCGAAAACAACTCGATAGTAAAACGCTCCGTTTACTATCGAGAGTATTCTAGCTTAACTCTCTCTCTCTCTCTCTCTCTCTCTCTCTATATATATACATATATATATGTATATATATACATATATATATGTATATATATACATATATATATGTATATATATACATATATATATGTGTATATATATATATATATATATATATATATATATATATATATCAAACTGCTACCATGCTATCAATAACATCAAGCGTTTGATGCTACCAAGTTTTCTACCGTTAGATCTACCTCTTTGACTGTTTCCAGCCGTTAGATCATACGATTCAACTACTCATCCACTCAATCCTAGGAGACATTATCATCCTATTCGTACCAAAAATCTAATGACACTAATGATTTGGTGCTATTAATAGTATAGTAGCCTAGTTCTATATATAGAGAGAGTTCAATAAGGTATTTTTAAAAGTACCAAGCATTTAGTGCTTGCTAGTTTTTCATTGTTAGATCATACTATTCAACCAACTACTCACTCAACCCTAGTGAACCACTATCATCCTAATTGCACATCCCTTAATCCAAGGGCCAAAAACTTACAAGCACCAATGACTTATACTTTTAAAAGCATAAGAGCTTAATTCAATATATATGTATATATATATATATATATATATATATATATAGAGTCCGGCTACGGTGCTTGTAAAAGCACTAAGCACTTAGTGCTTGTGAATTTTTTACCGTTAGATCTAGGACTTGGATCATTTTCATCCGTTAGATTATACTATTCAACCAACCACACACTTAACCCAAGGAAGCCCACATCATCCTAACCACATATCTCTCAATCCAATGGCTAAAAACTTACAAGCACCAATGACTTGGTACTTTTAAAAGCATAGAAACTCAATTATATATATATATATATATATATATATATATATATATAAAGAGAGAGAGAGAGAGAGAGAACTAGGTTCCTAAGGCTCCTATGCTTTCGAAAGCACGGAGGCCTCCGTACTTGTAAGTTGTTTTTGATTATGGGACATTCAATTCGGCGATCAATTCTATTAGACATGATCTACGCTATTGGAACTATCTATAAACTAAATTTTATAATTTTTTGACTTCTTTTGCCTAGTGAACGAGTAATCTCAAAATGAACAGCTGAAAATAAAAATGTCATAAAACATAGATAAAAGACTCAAATTTCAAATCAAAAGTATTGGTCTTACTATTGATGTTAAGTAGAATTTTCTATTAAAGTTTCAAATAATTTGGATTGTTCTACACCGTTGAAGTAACAAACGTGACACGTGCCACCTCGATCGTTAAAATAACCATTTTTGAGACGTTTTGATCACCTGATAAATAATGTCGAAAAATTATGAAATTTGGTTTCTAGATAGTTTCAATAGCATAAATTATGTCTAATGGAGCCGATCGTCGAATCAAATATTCTATCATCAAAAATAACTTACAAGTACGGAGACCTCTATACTTTTAAAAGTACAGGTGACATACTATATATATATATATGATTTGATTCTTACAAAGGTGTGGTGATCTCTACTCGAACTATAGGATTTGGATCAAGACAGCAATTCAATCTCTATCATTTAATAATTCAAGATTTTTCTACTTTATAGTTGGATAAGTGAATTACGAATATGCGATATATCCATGATTGATGAAAATATTGAGAAATTAAACGAGATAAAAACTATTAGATAATAAAAATAAAACTATCATGATCCAAACCATCCAATATTTTGAGCCATGACCACCGCATCTCTTTGAAAATTTGAATTCGAGTCCTATGGAGCTGTGAGGCTTTATTTAAAGGACCTATAAAATTAAAATAATGAAACGAAACATTTAGTCAACATGCACTTGTAATAATATTGGTTTATGCAATATAAAAATGCTAAATTACATAAAACTTTCCTGTCAATATCCGCTTTTTCACTTCCCACCCTGTTATTTTAAAACCTACACTTTGCCCTCTTGCAAAATGAAAAATGTTCACAGAGAGGTACAGTGTGAATTGTGACGACGAAATAACCAATTTGCCCCTCACCATTTTCGTCCCCTTCCTCATCTTGCTCATCCACCACCTCTTCTATTTCATTTCTCGCGCCTCGATCGGTCGCAGTTCTTCTCCATCTACTCCCCTTCTCCTCCTGCACCCTCGCTGCCCCTCCATTTTTGTGACAATAGGTAGGCATGGATGGAGAGGTGAGCAAGGGAATGAGAGCGACAGAGAGGCGGTGGAGGAGAGTGAGGGGGTGATTGTGGGCACGGATGGATATGTAGGCGAGGGCGAGGTAGCGGAGAAGGGCGAGGCGGCAGGAGAGAAGGCTGAGGGTATTTTTGGTATTAAAAAAAAATATAATAACATTTTATAAACGTAATCCTAACGGAGCACTAACGGCAGGGGGTGAAGTGAACTTTTTTTATTTTACAAGGGGGCAAAGTGTAGGTTTTTAAATGACGTGGGGGAAACTGAAAAAGAGGGTATTGATATGGGGATTTTTTGTAATTTAGCCATATAAAAAATTAAATTAAATGCAAGTTACCTATAACTGTATCACATCACTACACAGTCCATACTAGATATGCTATCCAATTTTACTTGCAAAACACTGGGCACAAAATCCAGATGAATAGGACACAATCAGAAAGAGTTAACTACCCATACGAAAGACAATTAATAAGAAAAAGAAAAAGAGTACTACAACTGGGAATCTAATAAATCGGTCGATCAATACTGAGAGCAAGCCAAGAAAATGTTGTCATGCGTTATGCACTAGCCATGCTACAATGCCACTGACACGCAAATCATAGACTCATCCAATCTACTGACTCGTCCCAACAATCCAACTCAGCAATCCAAACATCATCTCCCTATCCGTAGCATCTACCTCCAAACATCAATACATCACTCTAGAATAGTTCATCATAACATACTGGGGTATGGGTCATAAGACATAACTTATTCATCCTCACTGAAACTATATGGACGTACCTCTCTCGTCCTGCATATTCCATAGCATTTATCATTTGGTGCAAACTTGCTGAATGAAGTGTCATCCAGCATAGCATTTCCACGTGATGTATCCTAGTCCCTAGGCACTTTGCTTATACTCTAGCATGCGTCTTAAGGCATACAGACATTAGGATTTGATCAAAACTTATACCTTGCTAGTGTTAAGGTCATCACTCCCCATCCTACAGATATCTAATCACATTGACTCACCCTTTTGATTCTACATCTCTATTTTCTAGGCTAGACATATGCAATACACTCATGCCATCTTTGTCGCTAATAATCAATGGCTTGTTCTCCCGACTCATATATTCTCCGGCCTTTGCTCACTTCTGCAATTTTTCCATGCCATCTTTGTCATTAGTAAATAATGAATTGTTTCCCTAACTCATATATTCTCAGGCCTTTGCTTAGTACACACATTTTCTTTACTTGAACTGAATCGACCATTATTGAATCGAATCAGGTCGCCAAGCTGTTGCATTTGGCCAAATTGGCCCAAGTACTCCACATGTTTCCATCTTTGAACCGGATTTTTTTTTTCTTTCTATGCTTGAATCAAACCGATCACTATTTAGTGTGGACTCCATCCAGAATCGGTTCAAGTTTTTTTTTTCTTGAACTGAACCAAAATTTTCTTTTTTTGCTTGAACAGAACCCAGTCACATCTTTGCAGTGCGAGTGACTGTTCCTCTTCCTCTTTCTTTTCCTTACACTGTACCTTTCTTCATCGATAAGATGAATCCCATCCCTCATCATCGATTTTTCCATTGTCGTTTTTTCTTCCTTTGTCATTATTATTTTTTTTTTTTTTGAATCGTCGTATCGTACAATTTACTACACTAGTATTTGTATATTTTACTAAACTGAAGCAATAACTTATGTACCTCTCTAAACTTCAAACACTCTATTCATCACTCTAAACTTTCAATTCCTTGCAATGATACCTATTTACAAAGTTATCGTCGACATATTATAAAAATGTCCTTTTTGATCATGTGTGCATGGTGTTTTTAATGCACATTAAAATATACTCTGTTTCGATCAGCTATACAGAAGTGGACAGTCTTGTAGGAAAAGTCCGTCGCCAACTTCTCTCCCTATAATCTGGCAAACAGTCGCCAACCTTTCTTCGTATGTCGTCTTCCATCCTGTCAAACTGCTCTCACCATTCGCCAACAGCATCGCCACTATTATATTCAGCTACTTGAAGGTGAAAAAAGATGAGCGTGGTGCCATTGTCTACTATAACGGTATGTAATAAAAAAAATAATATCTCCGAATTAGACAAATAATAAAGAGATCGCCCCATCAAAATCCATCCATCCAACCCGAAATAATATTGCAGAAATTGATGGTGAATAAAAAAAAAAGGAAAACACTTCAATTGGACATCAAAAAAATTTAAGAAGTATAAAATAAATCCTTTTAAAATTTGGAAAGATGTGAAAATAATTTCAAACTTTGGTGGAACAAATCTGCATTTAATCTAAAGATTAGTCGGTTGTTTTCAAACAGACAATTCAAAAAAGTGAAAAAAAAAAGGCAGTTTTGTTGTCCATAAGTTTTCTTGCCTTTCCAGACTGGACTACATATCTATATCCTATACCTATACATTATTTCTCCTAAAATCCTCCTAATTTGCCACATGATAACATTCCCTTCATTTCTTGAGTTTGGGCTTCACTTCAAACCGGCTCAAGTTATTCACATATTTTTCTCATTTTTTGCTTAAACCGAACTGATTTTTTTTTTCTTTACTTTAACCGAATCAATCATTGTTGAGTGTGGGCTCCCCAAAAGCGGCTCAAGTCTTCCTCATGTTTCCCTCTTTCTTTGCTCGAACCGAATCTGGTTTTTCTCTTTCTTTACTTGAACCGAATCGGGTCAATCTATTGCATTGGGCTAAACTGGTCCAACTACTCCACATGTTTCCATCTTTGAATCAGATTTTTTTTCTTTCTTTGCTTGAACCAAACTGATCACTGTCGAGTGTGGAGTCCATCTGTAACCGGTTCAAGTTTTCCTTTTTTTTTTGCTTGAACTGAACCTGGTTTTTTTTTTTTTTTTTGCTTGAACAAAATCTAGTCACATCTCTGCAGTGGGCATGACTGTTCCTATTCCTCTTCTTTACACCGTTACATTCCTTCATCAATAAGATGAATCCTACCCCTCATCGTTGTCCTTTTCATTGCCATTTTCTCTTCCTTTGTCACCGTTTTTTTTTGAATTATCTATTCGTCGCATCGCATAAGTTACTACACTAGTATTTGTATATCTTATTAAACTGAAGTAATAACTTATGTACCTCTCTAAACTTCAAACACTCTATTCATCACTCTAAACTTTCAATTCCTTACAACAATACCTTTTTACAAAGTGATTATAAAAATGTCCTTTTTGATCACGTGCGCATGATGTTTTTAACGCACGTTAAAATATACTCTGTCTTGATTAGCCATACAGAAGTGGACAGTCATATAGAGAAAGCCTGTCGCCAAATTCTCTCCCCATTAATCCGCCAAACGGTCGCTAACCTTTCTTCGCATGTCGTCTTCCATCCAGCCACACTGCACTCACCGTCCGCCAATCGCATCGCCGCTATCATATTCCGCTGCTTCGAGGTGAAAAAAATTGAGCGTGGCGCTATTGTCTACCATAACTGTATGTAATGCAAAAAATAATATCTCCGAATTAGACGAATAACAAAGAGATCGCCCCATCAAAATCCGTCCATCCATCCAACAGAAATAATATTGCGGAAATAGATGATAAAAGTAAACAGAAAAAAAAAGAAAATGCTTCAAAAGTTTTAAAAATATGTAATAAATTCTTTTGAAATTCGAAAAGATGTAAAAATAATTTCAAATTTTAGTGGAACAAATCCGCATTTAATTCAAAGATTAGTCGGTTGGGTGCGTTCGAACAGACAAGTCAAAAAAAAAAAAAAAAAAAAAAAAAAGAGAAGAGGGGCAGTCTTGTAGTCCATAACTTTTCTTGCCTTCCCAGACTGGACTGCATATATAAATGCCTCCACATCACACCCCCCCTCCCCCTCTGTCCGTCTGTCCTGCACTCCTCCTCGCTCCGAACTCCCAACACATCAGAGAAAACGTGAAGTCCGTCATCCATCCGTTTCTTCTTCCGCTCTAGAGAAAGAGGAAAAGGAAAATCTGCGACCATCGGCGACATGGTTGAGACGCGGCGGAGCTCCACCGCCTCCGCCGCCGCCGCCGCCGCCTCCGCCGCCGCCGCCAAACGCCCGGCTCCTTCCTCCCCCTCCTCCCCCTCGTCCTCCTCGTCCCAATCCTCCAAACGCCACAAAGTGAGAGAGAGAGAGAGAGAGAGATCTAACGATGTTTCGTTTTGCTTTTGTTGTTGATTTTTTTTTTTTTTTTTTTCTTTCTCCGAGCAATTTTGGTATTTGGGGTTTTGATTTTTTGGTTTCGGATCTTTGATCCTGTAGAAGGATGAATCGAAGCAGCTGCACGAGGATGTTACGAAAACCTCGGCCGATCCGAAGGAAAAAACCGACGTTGATGAGCCGAGAACGGGTGATGAAGCGGGATCACCAAACCTAGGTTTGGCTTTTCTTGTTTCTTCCTTTCGATGCGTGCTAAATTTGAAATAAAATAAGGAGAAAAAACCCTAGCTTTTTTAGTTTGCGTCTCAAATTATACTGCATCACTGTCGCAAGTTCTGGAATTTGGGATGATCTTTGAATTCGGATGCATGCAAAATTGGATTGAATTATATAACTTGAATAAACTTTTTCGATAATTCGTCAATTTTGGTAGCTCTAGTAATGATGGAGATAGATCTCTTTTATTTAAGGCGCGAATTGGATTGGATGGTCAAATATAGAACAGGCATGATATGCCAACTCAGTTTCGCATCCGAATTCAAACAATCAATCCTAATCTTCGGGCCTATTTGAGGCAGTGGTAAAGTGCAGCGTTGAGATTGATGCGATTCTTGATGATGGGCGCGGGTAATTGAGGAACGGGCTAAAGTGCAGGGTTTAGCCTTTGTTTCCAATGCATGCAGGTTTTCTTTTGTTGGATTTCCTTATCTTTTGTTATTTTAGAGCAATCGGAAAAGAGGACGGAAGAGCAGAAAGAGCAGTTGCCGCCATCCGAGCTCCCACAGAAGTGCGGTAAAAAAGAGAAGCCGCAGGCTTCGTGGGCAAAGCTTATCTCGCAGTGCTCGCAGGTTGGTGAAAGATTCCATCTTATCTTTCTCAGTTTTTTTTTTTTTTTTTCGCTAATTTGATGCTTGTGATTTGATGTGAATCCGGTCCTATTCTTTTTTCTCTGTTTTTTTGTATTGTAATTGGCGTACACGTCCGTCGCTTTAGTACTTTTCTTGTTATATTATAAAAACATTCTTTATAAGATCACGCCAAAAAGATTTAGTGCTTGGCACTCAGTTGACGGTACCTTAAATTTGGGGCAAATATGCATGTCGAATGTTCTTTGGCGCGTGCGCATCTTCTGAGAAGGAGAGATATTAATTGCATGCTTCTAATGCCCACCACTCGGCGTCATTCTGTATAGCCTAGACGTGAGCTTTTATAACTACGTAAAAAAGCGGTGCATAAGCCCGTATATTCGGACGCATGCAAATGCGTTGCCCCACTACCCCGCCCAGGCTCCACGTGAGTATGTGAGCAAGGACCTCTGCACCTGCTATCACGTATATTGACTATATATAAGTTGATTTAGTAATCTTTTGTTCTTATTTATCACATATTTTTATAATTATTATATTTAATTTAGTTCTATTGTATCTCACATGGACCACATATCCACCTCTATATGGTACCAGTCTTCTAAATAGGTGGTGCAATGTTCTTTAGCCAGCCGCATACTGCTTTCTCCTTTCTAGAACATTGATTTTCAATTTTCATTAATATTATTAGCTGATTTTTCCAAGTATATGGCCGGGGAGAGTCCAAATTGTGTTGAGTCTAGGTACATGTTTGTTAAAAGCTGTGAATCTTGATATGGTATGTGGATAATAATTATAAATGTCTTTACTATAGGATTTTTTTTTCTATGGTATATAATGGAAGCTACCATTGAGAAAACAAGGCTATTTTCTACACGTCAGTAATAGTATGTGGGTGTGCTGTCTGTTTCTGGAAAATTGATTCTTTATCCCATGAAAGCTAGTTTTAACATAGCGGCAGGACGCCTGCCGCTTATCTTGTATAAATGTAGTTATGAGTTTTATTTATTTATTTATTTTTCGTAATTTGCAGAACCCTCATATTGTTATCACTGGTTCTCCATTCACTATTGGTCAAAATAAGGCCTGCGACTTGTGCTTGAACGATCAGCCTGATGGCAAAATTCTTTGCAGGCTGAGGCGTATTCAGGTGTGTTCTTGGTTTGTTATCTCTACGTTTCTAACATCGGTCGTTTGGCACATGAAAAACCGAGAGGTTTTGTTGTGGCAAGAAGCTAAAATGAGATTCTGAAGCTCAAAAGCAAGAGTTTCAATTTGAAGTTTTTGCTTTTGCTGCAAAGAGAAGCTATTGGTGAGGATATCGACGGAAAAACTGCTAATGCTTTTCCAGAATAGCATTACTTGTCTGCATTTCTATGGTAGCGCCAGCCTGGTCGAATGGGTCCCAAATCTAAGCTGTCGAGTACCGTGTAATTCATTTATCTTGATAACGAACTACCTTTGCTTATTTTTCAGTGTGAAGGCGCATCAGTTGCCTTAGTTGAAAGAGTTGGTAAAAAAGCTTTCATCCAAGTAAATGGGAAAACTATTACTAGAAATTCGAGCGTTATTGTCACAGGAGGGGACGAAGTCAGTTTTGGTTCTTCTGGAAAGCATGCTTATGTATCCTTTGATTCCTTTTCTGTTTTAGCTTGCTTTTTTCCCTCTTTCCATCTTTAGCTTTCCTTGCATGTATGGTATTTTAAATGTGTGCATACATATATATATATATATATATATATATATATATATATATATATATATATATATATATATATAGAGTCCTATGGTGCTTGTAAAAGCACCAAGCCCTTGGTGCTTGTGATTTTTTTACCATTAGATCTATTCCTTCGATCATTTTCAATTGCTTAGAGTATACTATCCAACCAACCACCCACTCAACCCAAGGGGGCCCACGTCATCCAGGCCACACATCTATTAATCTAAGGGCTAAAAACTTACAAGCACCAATGACTTGGTGCTTTTAAAAACATAGAAACTCAATTCTATATATATATATATATATATATATATATATATATATATATATATATATATATATATATATATATATATATATATATATATATAGAACTAGGTAACTATGCTATTAATAGCACCAAATTATTGGTGCTACCAAGTTTTTGGCCATTGGATTGAGAGATGTGCAATTAGGATGATGTGGGCCCCCTAGGGTTGAGTAGGTAGTTGGTTGAATAGTATGATCTAACGGGTGAAAATGATCAAAGGGGTGGATCTAACGGCGGAAAACTTGGTAGCATTGAGTGCTTCGTGCTATTGATAGTATAGTAGCCGGACTCTCCATATATATATAGAGTCCGACTACTATACTATCGGTAACACGAACTACTAAGTTGTTTTCGATGATGCGGCTTCCAAATCGACGATCGGCTCTGTTAGACTTGATCCACACTATTAAAAGTATTTAGAAACTAAATTTCATAATTTTTCGATATCATTTTCCTATCGAACAAGTAGTCTAAAATTGAACGGCTGAAAATAAAAATCTCATAAAAATTGATGATAAAATATTTAAATTCAAGATCAGATATATTGATCTTAATCTAAATAGTGAAAAGAATTTTCTAGAAATAAGTTTTCTGAGGTCATACACAAAAATTTAGATTTTGCAAGAATCAAGAATTGCTGTCCCACTAGCATGGCGGAAGCCGCTGAGCTGGCAACACGACACAAAATAGGAGCACGGGGCATGCCAATGTTGTTATGCCCACCCATGCTAGTGGTGCACTATTGGCTCATCGGCACGGGTTTTTCTAATTAAATTTTCAAGAAAAAATATTTTTTAGTGTGTTTTAATATTTTTGAAGGCTATAAAAATGGTTTTTGTATTATATCTCACATAATTAAGTAAGAATTAGAGTCATAATCATCTTAATAACTAAAGAAAAAAATATTTTATGTATATTATGGAAGTATGTGTATGAAACCAAAACCAAAGTCACAATTGGATAAAAAATTATTGGGAAATTCTACCATGGATAAAAGTACTAGATCTAAAATGATAAAAGAAATTGGAGGAAATCTTTTTATTTGCATTTTTTCACCAAAAGTTGGTGTTATTATGCAATGGAATTTAATAATGGCTACAAATGTTAGTAGATTTACAAGATTTACATATTTTTAAGTATGAAATTTTTTTTGTAAAAGTTTTTATCTCAAATAAACTCACAAAGATTCCAAAAAAGGTAAAAGAATCTATTTTGTTGGTACGGTACTGGCATGATCCCACATGCTGGCATAGTACGGCACGTGCGGCACGGGCAATCTTTGGCAAGGATATATAATCTAATAGATAATGTTGCAGCTGTACATATCTACAGTATTTTAGTTATTTTATTCATCAGGAAGGTTTCCTTAATTTGCTGCCAGATTTTTCAGTTGCTTACAAATGGCAAAGCAAATAAACTAGCGTCACAATCTTCTCTTGGCAATTCAAATTCACAGAGTGTTGCTATTGATAAGATTGATTCAGAGGATGGAACAGGAGAGCCTACTGCCTTCCCTGGAGCAAAGCTTATAGCAAGTCTGTTTGATCATCTGAAGGATCCAACGGCTTCTTCCCCTGCAGTAAGTGGGGAGAATTGTGACAAATCTGAAGGCTACATCTCGGACCATGATCAGAATGCTGAGAAAGGGAAGGATGAAACTGAAAATAATGGAAACACTGAAGTATCTCCCACTAATATTAGTCAGCCTAATGTTATGGGGTCTGGTTCTTCTCGCGATGGGAAAGTTAGGAAGGTTTCTGGTAGAGCTAATAAGAGAAGTGCGCTTCTCATGAAGATTAGAGCATCAGCTGCTACTGAGGTTGATTCGTCATTAACTTTACCTACAAGTGCATCCGAAGCTTATAAGGAGGGATTACGACGAGGCATCATTAGTGCAAATGATATCAAAGTTTCTCTTGAAAATTTTCCTTACTATCTAAGGTGAGTCTTTTCAATCACTACTTGAAAAGCCTCTATTTGGCATGATATTTTTGGCATATTCTTCCTAATTTGTCTGTGTATTTGTATCGTGCTTCTTTCATTTCACTGCAACCTATGTGATATTGTGCTTCATCGGTTTGTAATTTAGTATGTATAGATGGTACTGTCCTTCATCTCACTTCTAAATCAATCTAGAGTAATGTCCTTTCATGGAGTAACATGCTGATAATCCTATATACATTTTGTATGCTAATATTCTTTTACCTGCTTGTTTGAATTTTAGAGGATTCAGTTGTGTGCAATAGCCATGTCCCTTTTTTCTAGTATATTTTCTTCTTGGGGGTGTTTGGTTCTCCCCAGAAAAAAATCCCAGAAAACTGATATTTTGCTCGAAAAGTATTTTCCATCTGTTTGGTTCCTAGGACAAGTTGTTTTTCCTGGAAAAGTTCTTTCCAGATTTCAGAGAAAAGTCTCCTTTTCATTCTCCGAATGTTTTATTTGGAAAATGAAAACTGTGGAAAGAGTATTTTCCATGGAAAACTTTTTCCCCAGAAAATAGTTTTCTACGATTTTCTGAGGAACCAAATGCCCTAATAGCTCTTATAATCAGCATGATAGAGCCCATTTGCGGCTGACCACATTGCATCATGGGGTGCCTTAGTGAGCTATCTAAATCAACCATTTTCAACCTAGAAAGATGTAGTTTAGCCAATGCTATATGGTACTTACGAGGGTGTGAAATCGTCGTCCTGTCCAAGGCCTCCTCTCGTTCTGCTTCTGTTTATTTTGTTTTTCCTGAACTTGATGCTTTTGTCATTTAATGCCAGCAGACAGGCTTCCATATTCTTATTTTCATTTGTTAACTTGCAATGCGCACTCGATGCGGAATGGCGTCTTATTTAGAAAAGTAAAGCCATCATACACTTACTTTTTGTTGCTTAACAAACCTTATATTTATAGATATTGGAGAATCTGCCATTCCATCGCAATTGCACAGAATTTAAGTTAAAAAAATTGTAAATAACAGCATTGTAACGAAACAAGGCCTAAATTTTTCCTCCTTGCTTCTGGGGTAGAGCTTTGGGCCTTTTCGGGGAGCCATTGCTTCAAGCAGTGGTGGTTTTGCTTTGTTGTTTCATTGGACATAGCTGATCAGAAGCAGATTCTAGATCTTTTCTTATTTGGTGACGACTAGTTTAGTTATTTCCATATTTATGATTTTATTGGTTCTATTTCGCATGGCGCCATTGCTTGTTGCAATGCTGACCGTCTTGACCTTGCAGCCTCATGTTTGATGGTTAGTCTTGAAAGTAGCCACTTAAGGAAAGATTTGGACATTAATCATTATTACCAAATAATTTGCGTCCCCTTTCTGAGACAATAGCAGGTTTAGAGCCTTTTATTTGGTTTGGTAGCTTGATTTGTTAGCATTATTTATGATATTGTTGCTCGTTACACTATTTTATGCGGTTTTGATCCTTGTCATCACAATGCATTAATATCCATAAGTTTGTCAATATTAGAAATTTAGTCAAATTTGCTTCCTCATGTTATGATCTATCGGCAGTGCTTGATTATTCTGTCGTTCTTTATTATTATTATTATTATTATTATTATTATTATTATTTTCTATTTCATTACTAGAGCAGTGTCATCATACTATTCCTTATATTGCTACCACGCATATTTATATGTGTACTACTTACCCATGCGTAATTAATCTCAGCTAAAAAACCAATTCCTCTTTTCCGTCTTTTTTTTTTTTTTTTTTAAAGTACAATCCCTTGTTTGATTTCCTTGTTCCTCTTTTTTTTTTTTTAATCACTTGCAGTGAAAGCACGAAAGATGCACTTCTATCATGTGCACATATTCACTTGGAGCGCAAGGACTTTGCAAAATACACTACAAACATTTCATCCATGAACAAGCGAATTTTATTATCTGGCCCTTCAGGTATTGTATTATTACTTTTTCACTGAATATTTAGCTTAATGCTTAAACTAATCTTAGTTCTACCTGTTCTTATATTTGTTTCTGTAACTCTCATCTAGGATCGGAAACCTACCAGGAAACTTTGATAAAGGCTCTTGCGAAGCATTTTGGTGCTAGATTCCTCGTAGTTGATTCTCTTCCACTACCTAGTGTAAGTTGCCCTCGTGTTCCGGTATTTGGGTTACAGGGTACTATGTGAACTTTGAACCTTAGGGTTTCAATTTAGCAATTTAGTCCCTGAAGTTTGTCCTGCAGAACAATTCAGTCCTACTAGTCTACCGTCTCGGAAAAAGACTCCTTGTCAGCATTATTGCTCTCAAGATGTTTTTTAGATGGTCAAAATTAGTGAACTTGCTGACATGGCTTCTTTTAATTGGTAATTTTTCAAAAGGCTAGTTGCTAACGTGGGATAAACTATAGTGACTAAATTGTTAAAACTGAAATTCTCAGGATGTAATTCAAATAAGTGTCAAATTTCAACGACTAAAATCCTTAATTGATCCGAAGCTTTTGGATTTGGTGTTGCTATCTTCTTGCGTTGCTTATCAACGTCTTTATCTTAAACTTGCTGTTGGAAACTACTAGTTGTTAAGTTATTACAAGTTAAATATGTGCAATTGAAAATTTGTTTAGGTGTCTTCTTCAAAAGATCCTGAATCTCTAAAGGGAGGTGGAAAGGCTGATATAAACAGAAGCGTTACTAAATATCGATGCATAATGGTTGATGGTGTACGTGTAAACCGGCCGGTTTCAAATATGGAGGCTGATATACTAAGCAAATCTACTTCAAATTCTCAGTCTTTGCCAAAGGCACTGTCGACAAAGAATCACACATTCAAAGAAGGCATGTTAACAATTTTCCCATATTACTATATTACTTCCTATTTTCAATGTTAAAATTCTTGTTTTTTTTGCATATAAAAGTTGGTATTTAACTATGTTCCTTTAAATGATATTATTATTTGCATTCATCCCCCTGCCAAGTATTTATATATGTAAAATTTGTTATTGTTCTGATACCCCTGGCAAGGCCATGTGCAAATAAGCAAGGTTTTCAGGGTTTGTGTGCAAACCAACTTTGCACGTGTGTTTGTGCAGTTTTGATATTTTACAGGACTTTGAAAAGGCAAGAATTTTTCTTTATAATCTTTTCATCTTCTACTTGGTTTTTCTTTATAATCTGTTCATCATCTTCTATCATGGCTTGCTTTCGACTGACTAAATGATTATACTGTGTTACAAAGGCGATAGGGTGAAGTATGTCGGTGCAATTCCAGCAAGTATTCCTTTTACTACTGAGCAGAGGTATATTTGACTACAATATTCGGTGACTTAGTTTTCTGTTTGAGTGTCTTCATGTATGTTTATGTTGACAGCCTTCAATTTTCTGTTTGAGGGTCGCGAATGTGTCTCGCTCCCTCCTATCTACTCCTGTAGCAACTATATGTTTTATTTCCTCTAGCAACTTTATATTTTCACTCTTTATTTCCCACTTCTTGTTTTCTCTCTTTCGGTTGTTTTGCCAATTAGTTCTTTTCCGCAATTATTCAGATCCAACCATTGTTTATTATTAATTTTTTTTCCTTTTGTGAAATTGTAGCCTATACTTAGGCCCATATCAAACAGCTTAATTGAAATACAGGTAACTTGGAAAGTAAAGAAGTAAAAGAATTGTTTTACTTGGTAGGATACAATAATTTGATACTCTGATACATAATTAATTAGTTGATGGATAATGAAACTATTTATGATTTTGGTTGTCCGATATAGGTATTTACTCTTTTTTTTTTTTTTTTTTTTTTTTTTTTGGGTTGCCATTTAGTATTGTTCAACCTTGAGAGTATCTTGCGCCATTCATTATTATGTACGTAAAACATGATAATGATTGATTGATGAAGATTGTGTGAAAAACTGTGGTAATTTATGCTTATAATGGTTTCATCAAAAAAACATTCTTTTCGATAGCATGTTCAATCTATTGACAAATAAAGTTCCTCAAATACATGTTTGTCAGCTGTCTTTTTTTTTTTAAAAGAAAAAAGTGTTAGAATCATATACTGTTGGTTATTTCTAGGTTATTAATTATTTCAATAAATTTTAGGGGTCCTGATTATGGTTATCGAGGCAAAGTTCTTCTTGCCTTCGAAGGAAATGGCTATAAAGTTGGAGTGCGATTTGATAAGAAAATCCCAGAGGGTAATGACCTTGGCGGTTTATGCGAGGGAGATCACGGTTACTTCTGCTGTGGTGATTCACAACACCATCTCTCATTTTTGTTTAATACTTCTTCTCACTAGGATTTGTGCAATGCCTCATGTTCGTTCTATTAATTCCCTTTGTCTGCTCAGCTGATACACTTCGCCCCGACCTTTCTGGAGTTGGAAATGAAGCCGAAAAGCTGGCCGTCAGCGAGTTGTTTGAGGTGCATTATGTTCTTCTCCTGCTATAGTTAGGCGATATAACAACTGAATCTCAAAACATAGAGAGATTTATGGCCTGTTAGGATGTATAAATACCTTGCTTAAAATATCTTTTTTGGGCACTCGAGCAGCCTGTGCCCTGTGGTAATCGTCTATTGTGGAGTACAAAATGATGGGTGCAGCTGGATGGTATATAGTGTATATTATAGACAGCCTTGTAACCCTTTTTCTTCGAAGATGATTAGTCAGCTTGTAGGTGGACCTTACTATCCTGAAAATTGAAATGACTAAGAATTTCATGGTAAGCTAAAATTCAACCTCCTAGGAAGTGATCGCAAAAGAAAATCCACATGATGCACAATTTGACAGTGTGTTACTTGTTCCGACTTTGGATGCATGAGTGTCTTCTTGAGGTTATCTTGTTGTTTAGGCGGGGAGCATGCCATGATTTGTTGATGGTGATTTTTTTGAAGATGTCTACAACCGCATAGTATATACTGTATCTAAATCATTGCTGTTGGAATATGATGATAATCGGTGGATATACTACCCTCAAAAGTTGAAACTATTAAGCTTACACGGTGGCTAAAAGCCAATCTCCGAGGTTCTACTTAGAAAAGAAAATCGCCATAACATATTAGTCATTACTGAGTAACTCGTTTCAACATTCAAACAGGGCCTTTAGTGTTCAATTAATCCAATTGTTGGTTCAATATTTACAAATATGTAATCTTACCCAAGGATTAAAGTGTCGTGGCATGAGGGCATGTTCTTCTTTGCTTGGCAAGGTACGACACAAGCACGCTTGCGTGCCGACACGTGGTACGCTTGTGTGTTGATGGATACGCATGACCAAGGATTTAAGTGTCGTGGCATGGGGTTGTGTTGGAAACTTGCCTGCATTGTGCGTGTCGGACCATGCCAATGCGTGCTGGTCATAAAAAATGTGTGCCGTCACGTAATGACATGAAATATTTATTTTCTTTAGCAACCAAATATGCCAATTATTTATTATGTAATTTTATCAAATTTTTTGAACTTTATTGAGAAAATTACTTACTAATTTCAAGAATAAAGGGTTTTGAGTTCTGCCATCGGTATAGGAGTTGTACCGTGCTGATATGTTGCTGGCATGATACGGTGCAATGGATATGGCCTATGCCGATGAGTACTTTAATCCTTATGCATGATCTCCTACTGGCACGTTTTGACACGGATTTATTTTAATTTTTTGGGTTCCAATATGCTCTTATAATGTTATTTTGAAAAATTTAGTCAAATAATTATGAATATTAGCTATGTATAGCTTATTATACTCATCAATTAACGTGCCGGTAAGCAAGGATTTAAGTGTCGTGGCACGGAGTCATGTCGGAAACTTGCTGGCATGGTATGACACGGTGTGTGTCGGGCCGTGCTGATGCGTGTCGGTCACAAAAAATTCATGTGTGCCGACACACCGTGCCGGGCCATGCCAATGTGTGCCGGTCACAAAAAATGCATGTGTGCCGATACATAATAGCATGAAATATTTATTTTTTTTAGCAATAAAATATTCTAATTGTTTATTATATATTTTCATCAATTATTTTGAATTTTATTGAGAAAATTGCTTACTAATTTAAAGAATAGAGGGTTTTGAGCTGTGCCATCGGCATGGGAGTTATATCATGCTGATATCTTGGTGGCATGATATGGCACGGTAGATACGGCTCGTGCCGATGGGTACTTAAATTTTTGCCGGTAAGTTTTGTTATATGTAAAGTACAACTATACCTGATAGAGAATAAATTAAAATACAATAATAAAATTCACAAGTATAATAATTATTTAAATTTACATCTTTATAGAGAGATGACTGCTTAATTATTTAAATTTATATCTTTTCTATATATTGATTCGATCAGGAAGCATATAATGATTAGAACAACCAGAATAGAACCGCAAATCCGCAATTACATCCAGAATTTTTTTATTTTTATTCTTTTAAAAAATATTTAATCAAACTTTGAAGAAAATAATTTTTTAAAAAAAACTTGCAAAACTTGTGAGAATTGATCAACTTTTAAGATTCTATTGATTTTTTCTTTCATTTATTCGAATTTTAAAAATTTATAAAATACAAAGTTAGAGAAACAATATTTCTCACAAAATTAAATTTTTTAAGGCCAATTTGTATACAAAATCCACTAATTTTGTGATTTTGCAAAACTAGGCCGTCTTTTTTGATTTTGCAGATTCAATCCGGATTTTCAGAAAATTGACCAAAATACTTTTATTCTTTTTTTTTTTTTGTCCCTCTCTTTTTTTATTCTCTCCGAAGAGGCGGCGAAGGCGGCCCGCTTGGCCTCTCGCCTCGCGCGCCCTTGACTGCGCCCGCACGCCCCCCGCACTTCTCGCCTTCGTCTCTGCCGAGGACGTGCCGCGACCCTCTTTTTTTTTCTCTTCGACTCTCCACCGCCTGCGCGCCCCTTCATGACGGTAACGATAATGGCACCGCGTCCTCTTCCTCCGCCTTCACCCTCCATCTCTACTACAGTAGATTTTTCACCTATCAAATTCACTTTTGGGAACTTGTCGTCCTCACCACCACTGTCGACGATGAAGAGGAAGCAGTTCTTGGCGTCGAGAAGCTTACCGGCGAGGGAAGGGGCGTGCGGCCCAAAGCGGCCAGCGACGAGCGAGGTGGAGATGGAGGAGAGTGCGACGATACTGGAGAAGAGGGTGGGGAAAGCGGAGATGGCGTCCCAGAGGGCAACAGCGAGTGCGGCCTCGGCAAGGTCGGAGGTGAGGAGGGCGGGGGGTGCATGGAGCATTTTTGATCAAGCACTTTTGTTTGTTTAAAACAAAAATAAATTAACTAAAGGCCAAAAGTTAGAAAATAAGGAAGAATATCTAGAGAAGAAGGAAGAAGATGAAGTTGCACTGTTTTAGAAGAACGTTGCACTGTTAAGATGAAGTTGCACTGTTTTAAAAGAATGTTGCACTGTTATAAATGTAAGTTGCACTTTTTGAGATGTAACTGCACCATTTAAGATAAAAGTTACACTCTTTAAACGAAGGTTGCACTCTTTGAGAGATATTTATACTGTTTCTCCTCCTCCTTCCCCTCCGCTCCTCGTGCTTCTTCTACACCCAATTTCTCTTCACCCTCCATTTTCATCTCTATTGCAGCATCTCTGGTCAAGCACTTTTGTTTGATTAAAATAAAATAAAAATTAACCAAATGCCAGAAACTAGAGAATAAGGAAGAAAAGCTAGCTAAAAAGGAAGAAGAAGAATTTTGCTATTTTAGAAGAAGTACCAAGGATTTAAGTGCCGTGGCACAGGGTCGTGCCGGAAACTTGCCGGCATGGTACGACACGGTGCGTGCCAAGCCGTACCGATGCGTGCCGGTCAAAAAAATTCTTGTGTGTACACACATAATAGCATGAAATCAAGGTTTTAAGTGCCCGCCGGCACGGGCCGTATCCACCGTGCCGTACCGTGCCAAAAAGATACCGGCACGATACAGATCCCGTGCCGATGGCACAGCTCAAAACCCTCTATTTTTTAAATTAGTAAGTAATTTCCTCAATAAAGTTCAAAAAATGTGATAAAAAGATATAATAAATAGTTAGAAAATTTTGTTGCTGAAGAAAATAAATATTTCATGCTATTATGTGTCGGCACACGAGAATTTTTTTTGATGGCACGCATCGGCACGGCTCGGCACGGCTCGGCACGCACCGTGCCGTATCGTGCCGGCAAGTTTCCTAAGACGACCCCGTGCCCCGGCACTTAAATCCTTGCATGAAATAGTTATTTTCTTTAGCAACAAAATATTCTAACTATTTATTATATCTTTTTATCACATCTTTTGAACTTTATTGAGAAAATTACTTACTAATTTAAAGAATAGAGGGTTTTGAACTCGTGCCATCAAGACGGGTCCGTATCGTCGTGTCGGTATCTTGTTGGCACCTCAGACGACATCAGAGAGACGGCCCGTGCACCGGCACTTAAAACCTTGAGAAGAAGAATGCCGTCCTTGTTACCATTGCGAGGGCACGATAGCGGTGGAGGAGAGTTGGAGAGAAAAAAGGGTAGTGGAGCGGCGGGATCGAAGACGAGGAGGTGGGTGAGGGCATGAGCGAGGGCACGTGGGGGCGTCGGTAAGGCGGGGCGTCCCAAAGGGTGGCGGCGAGCAGCCTTTACGAGGTCGGATGCGAAGAGGCGGGGGCGCGCGGGCGTGGGTTAGGGCGCGCGGGGTAGAGGAGAGGTGGACCGCCTTCGCCTCCGCCTCCACCTCATCCGCCCTCTTCGGAGTGAATAAAAAAGAACGAGAAAAAAAAGAAGAGAGAGAAAGGAATAAGGGTATTTTGGTTAGTTTTTTAAAAATTTGGTCCGAATTTGTAAAAATCCAAAATAGTGGCCCACTCTTGCAAAATCGTAAAACTAGTGGATTTTTTTATGCAAATTGGCCTTTCTTTAAAATTATTTTAAAATTATTTTTTAAAATTATTATAGGTTAGAATTTTTAAAATACAAAGAATATCTTTCTTTCTTTCATTCTTTCAACCATATTATAGTATTTTTTTTATAAAATACCAAGTAAATAATTTTTAAAATAATTTTTTAGAATTATTTTTAAAATTATTTGAAAAAATTATATTTTTATTAATTTGTTAAGAAAAATTGTTAGACCTATCAATAAAAATTTAGCAATAAATTATATAACAAATAAATTAAATAAATTTAAGTATCAATTGATTTAATTTAGCTTTTATTTTTATCAGTATTTTGAATCTTGTAAACCAAAATTAAAATTTTATATTAAATGTACCTCTAAATTTGTTTATCGAGTTCGATTTTGTGCGCCCCTAATTCGCCAAAAGCTTCTCGGTGCGACAAAGTTTAATAAAGTCATTTGTGAAGAAAAAGTTGATTTTGTGCCCCCGTATATTGTTTAAATTAAGTACATCTATTTTCAACTTTTTATAAATTATAGATTAAAAGCTGCCTAATTTTATATTTCTTCAAGAAATAAGCTTTACAAATAAAAAATATTCAAAATATATAAACCAAATATATAAATTATAATTTTTTGATTTACCTAACAAGCAGATCTTTGATTTGCAAAAGGCCAAAAAGAAAAAGTGAAAGAGGCCAAAGGAAGGTTGGGGGGGAGGGGGGAGGGGTGGGGAAGCCACAGCAAGGTATAGTGCCGCAGTACCATTGAGGGTATTGCACTGTATCGCACAATACTTGGGAGGGTACCGCGACACGACTGGGACGTGCGAGACCCCCCTTGTGCCCATACGTGCCGCCTCGTGTCGTACGGATTAGGCGACACTTTAATCCCTGATCTTAGCATGCATAAACATGCAATGTATTGAATTTTTGTATTGGGGTTGTGATTTGGTTGGTTCAACTGGCACGTCTGGTTCATTTTTTTATAGCGTTGTATATAAATATTAAAAACACCGTTCTTTGGAAGCTTAAAATTTCGGAGAATAACGGTTGTTTCATATAATTTAACATGATATCAGAGCAGGAAGTTCTGAGTTCAAGTCTCGTTAGACTCCTAGCTTCATTTAATTTCTCTCCATATAGTACAAGCTTATGTCTTGGTACTATCAAAAAGTCTTGAGTCCAAACGTGTGGGGGAGTGTGGAATATAAGTATTAAAAACATTATTCTCTGGAAGCTTAAGCTTTTCGAGGATAACAGTTGTATCATATAATTTAACAGATAGCTATGTAGTTAGCTGTACTTTTCTGTAATGCTTATATATATGCATTGTGTTTTCCAGGTTGTCATGGAAGAGAGTAAAACTGGTCCTTTGATCATTTTACTGAAGGACATTGAGAGATTTGGCACTGGAAATACAGAATCATATGTGACACTGAAGACTAAGCTTGATATGCTACCTCCGGGTGTTCTTGTCATAGGTTCTTACACACAGGCTGACAACAGCAAAGAGAAGGTATACTTTCACGGTGCTGTGTTACTTATTTACTATATTGGTTCGTACATACATCACACAAAATCATCTTTTCACTTATAATTCCCTGTAAAATGTTTTATATTAATTGATGCCCCTTGACAAATGCAATTTTTTGCAAAATACTATTATCTTCTGTTCTAGAGTTATCCAATTTGTGGTGAATTGTTTGGTTTTTGTTTCAGTAGATTTTTTTTTGCTGAGGGGTTTTCTGTGAGTACAAGGGTTATATTCGAGATATTTCATTTCTAAATGGCAACATGCAATTCAAATTTTGCAGGGATGTTTAGGTAAAGCAGATAATTATAAGGGGCATATATATGGATGTCTCTTAAATATTTGTTTGCTTATTGAATATGGTAGGGGTAAGCTTTAATTTTATCTAAAATGTTGTTAATCTCATGTTGTGGTTATACTCACAGTCCAATAATGGAAGCCTTCTCTTCACAAAATTTTCAAGCAGCCAGTCGTTGTTTGACTTCGCTTTCCCGGTAACAGTTAAATACACCTGTTCAAAATTCAGCACTGCTCTTTTGTCTTTTAGTTCTTTCTGGTTGTATTGCTCAGCCATTTCATATGCAGCATGTCCTTTTTAAGGAACTGTAAACATTTATTGAAGATCAAAACAAATGAAAGCCCCAACTATTATAATGATAAATCCTGAATCTTTTTCATTTAGTTAGGTAAAAATTGATAAAATCTGCATTTCACCCATTTAAAATGGAGTTAATGAGGTTACATAAATTAACAGATGATTTTGCATCTGCCCAAAACTTTTGTTTTGAGCCATTATCTACTAAGATTTATCAGACTCTGTATTTATGTATACCTCGTCAATAAGAATCAGGTTTCTTTGTTGCTTTGAGGTTCTTAGTTCGTTGAATTTGAACGTTGGCATTGTTTTAAGCTCAAAGTGATTGGAATTCCAGGGATGTAATCCTGATGTATGTGATTAAATTTCCTTAACAATATATCAAAGCAATTTTCCGGCCATTTTTCTGGAGCTTATTATTTATTTCTCACTTTTGTAGGACAACCTGTATGGTAGGATACATGAGAGGAGCAAAGAATTGCCCAAGTCAATGAAGCAGCTTACTAAACTTTTTCCTAACAAGATTTCTATAGACCTTCCGCTGGCAAATATCTGGCCTTTTTGCTTTATTTACAAAGTTGTGTATTATCTTATTCGAAATAGTTTGTGAAATACTAGTATATTTGACAGGATGAAGCCCAACTACAAAGTTGGAAACAACTGTTGGATCGTGATGTTGAAACCCTTAAAGCCAAGGCCAATGTTGGCGTTATCCGCTCTGTAAGTTGCAATTAATTTGGTTATCTCAGTACCATTCATAGTAAAAAAATCAAGTTCTTTTTATGTTTTTAATCATCTCAGTACTTGCATAACTTCAGTTTTTACTGAGGCCTACGGGGATTACTTTGGCAGTTTCTGCTCACTTTTGGGTAAATGCGACATTTTAAAAAAAAATTAACACATCGGATTTGTAGGTCTTGCTATTGTGATTGTTATTAGTCATTTCCATCTTCATTAGTATGTTTTTTTTGTTTTTTTTCATTGATAGTATCTCTAAGTCTTCGTAGATATTTGTTTGGATCGGCTTTGCTCCAAGTTTATGGTATGGCAAATGTAGAGAAAAACTCAAATTGAGAGTTTACTGAGTTTTACCTTTGGAGCAGGTGGCTGTGCAGTGGATATGACAAAATGGCATAGTTGGCCTTGTTTTGCTTCCACTTCCTTCTTTTTTAATCCAAATTTGAGGAAAATGATGCACAAACCAATGCTCGAGTGTTTGCAATCTATCTATGGCTATTGTTTGGTTGCACATCCCTGTTTTTCTAGCCTGCTAAATTTTTTCTCCACACTGCTCGACTATTCACCTCATTTGGTCAGTGGAAGAATACTCTGTTTGATGCTTCCGATCTTCAATATCTAAGGTTGTCTTCACTAATGCGTAGATCATCATAGTTCGCCGGTTGGCCTTCTGTTTAACTGTTAACTCATGAATGAAACTTTATTAGATACCTTAGAAAAATTTAAATCATCAATTTATAACCTATCGTTTGCCTCTTTTCTATTACAATACATTTTTTATACTACTATTCATTTTCGCAGTTTTGATTTCAAGCTTAGACCAGCGTAAAAGCTAAATATACCTTTTATTGTCTTATGTTGACCTGTCAGTTTCCTTCAAATTAACAACTTTGCCTCCTGAAAATCATTACTTTTTTTTTTTTTTTCCTTTTTCGTTTGGATTTCTACTGAACTGCTTTCGTTTGTATGTCAACAGGGTTTTTTTCCTCTGTACTTTTGTTGTTCCCTAAGTTTCCTTTTTCAAATTATGTTCTCATGGGTATTATCATCTGTCACCGTGTTAACATGCTTAGATCTTTACACCTAACACAGTTTCTAAATCGCAATGGAATGGACTGTGATGATCTTGAAGCAGTATCTGTGAAGGACCAAGCTCTACCTAATGAAAGTGAGTAATTTACATGTTGCTTCTTGTATATATAAAGTTGCTGGGATCATATTTATGAAAATATTTGTGAAACAACCGTTGTATTATAAAAGTTTAAGATGTTAGAGAACGGTATTTATATATTTTTATATTTAACACTCCTGCTCACGTCTGAGCTCGAGACTTTTTGCAAGGCCCAAGACATGAACTTGAATTAAATGGGAGGAAATTAATAATGCTAGGAAGTTGGTGTGACTCGAACTTAGAACCTCCTTCTCTGGCACCACATGAAATAACTGTTGTATTCTAAAAGCTTAAGTTGTTAGAAAACGGTGTTTATATATTTTTTATATTTAACAATATTTCCTTTCCTGATCTCTTTGTTCTTTTTTTTTTTTTAGATGTGGACAAAATTGTTGGGTTCGCTCTCACTCATCACCTTAAGCACAACGATGTTGAAGCATCCAGTGAGAATGCTAAACTCATGATTTCCAGTGACAGGTAATGACATTAGGGATAGAGTTTATGTGGTATTTTATTGAATAACATAAGGCGATTAAATTTTCCATATTTAAATGCTAAAATAATGGCCATAATCATGATTCACAGCCTCAAGCATGGGCTCAATATGTTCGAAAGCACACAAAGTGATACAAAGAATTCGAAAAAGTCGCTCAAGGTCTCTCTCTCTCTCAATGAAAATAAATAGGAGTGTGTGTGTGTATATAAATATTAACATTGCTTTTATTGAGTCACGCATGATGATTTTGACTCTTTTTTTGGGTATTATTTTCATCCTGAGCTTTTTCAGGATGTGATCGCTGAGAATGAATTCGAGAAAAGACTTCTGGTTGATGTTATTTCACCTAATGATATTGGGGTCAATTTTGATGATATTGGAGCCTTAGAGAATGTGAAGGACACTTTGAAGGAATTGGTGATGCTTCCTCTACAAAGGCCGGAACTGTTCTGCAAAGGACAGTTGACAAAGGTAGGGTTTTCGGCATAATGCAACACTTTGTGTGCGCCCAATCGGCAATATATCTCTTTTTGTATAGATTTTGTTTTTAAAAGTTTTGTTCTCAGATAAGTTCTTTAGCATTTCTTTCTATGCTTAGAATTTCTTATAAAAGGAACACACAGCTGAATGATCTGTAAAATAAACATGTAAATTTATGATGTTGCTTCTAAATTAAGCATTTTCCATATGGTGATTTTATATGATTTTGTGCATTAAAAGCAACATTATCTTTGCTAGTTTTGCATTATAAGCAAGCACTAGTGAACCTGAACAATTGCAAGTGTTATTAAAGGCTATAGTTTTCCCTTGTAGTTGCCAATTTATAATTATCATTTCCGAACTTACTAGTGAAGCGTAATTATAACCTAGGCATAAATGATCTAGTCTTTTGCACTACCATATATGGAAGAACTTCTGTTTCGTTGCCTGACCATAAAAATTTTCATATTTTCACAGCCGTGCAAGGGTATATTGCTATTTGGTCCACCGGGCACCGGAAAGACCATGCTTGCTAAAGCTGTTGCAACAGAAGCAGGTGCGAACTTTATCAACGTATCAATGGCGAGCATTTCCTCAAAGGTACTATTTAATGCACGAAGAGTTGTAGATGGGTTGTGTAATCACTCTCTTCTTTTGTTTTATCATCAGTCAATCTGACTTTTGGATGCTTTGTTTGTCTTAGTGGTTCGGAGAAGGAGAGAAATTTGTAAAAGCTGTCTTCTCTTTGGCAAGTAAAATTGCTCCTAGCGTCATTTTTGTTGATGAGGTTTGTGAATAGATCTTTCATTTTCTTTCTCATATATGAGTTACCGGACCAAACACAACCTTAACTTTTTGATGATTATTATGCTTCGTGGTTTGTTTATTGTGCTGATGTTCTTGGTTGATTTGATCATTTATGTACAGGTTGACAGTATGTTAGGAAGGAGGGAGAATCCAGGGGAACATGAAGCTATGCGCAAGATGAAGAATGAATTTATGATGAACTGGGACGGGCTACGGACAAAAGAAAAGGAGCGAGTATTGGTTCTTGCTGCCACAAACAGGCCTTTTGATCTTGACGAGGCGGTCATAAGGAGGCTTCCTCGAAGGTATACACTGAAATCTTAGGGCGTAATTGGTTCCCTGAATAACTTATCCAGTATATCTATATGCCAATCAGCTGTTTAGGGGCATTAAAAGGTGTCCGAGGGGCTGGGCTGTTTGGGTGCTAGAAAACCTAATCTGACAGATTTCTTCTTATTTTCTCGAAGAACATTTCTTAATTGGTTGTTGGGATTTATAATGAAATGTCTAAACGTGAGTAAAAAGGAATATGTTATCCTGAATTTTAAGGATTATAGTATGTCACCTCATAGGTGGAGTACATTATATTGGAACCCCATCAATAATAGGACCTTGTAGCAAAGAGGAACCCCAATCCAACATATTGAGAAACTGTGATAATTAAGATCCTGCGATGGACTAAATTCAATTTCTTATTCAGTTCCGGCACAAGCGATCACCGTATAATCTATCTCAATATCCAAACAGGCCCTTAGGTTTGTTGATTCTTTATCCTTGAATAGATGGATGTGTTGTATTATTTATTTTCTTTATCTACTGAATCGTTTTCTGCAGATTAATGGTAAACTTACCGGATGCATCAAATAGAGCAAAAATTCTTAGAGTAATATTGTCCAAGGAAGAATTAGCTCCAGATGTTAATTTGGAAGCGGTCGCTAATATGACAGATGGATATTCAGGAAGCGACTTGAAGGTTAACTTTCTGTTTTTATTTTACTTTTCCTTTTCATTATGTAGAAACCTCCATTGACATTTTTGTTAATTTGTTTTCAGAACCTGTGCGTTACTGCTGCTCATTGCCCTATCAGAGAAATTCTGGAGAAGGAAAAGAAGGTTGGTAATGAATATTTTCTAACTGTTGTCTTGAAAAGTTTGGTAAAACTTAAAAATTGCTAAAGGCCTACATTTATATTCCCTAATTTCGAATATAAATATGAGTTGGGCCCAAATCGTTACCAAATCTATGTTAGAGCGTCTGAATTAGTTATCAATATATCATTGGAACTGATCTATAGAGTATTTGAAGTTAACTATAAACCAAAATTATTTTCGAACTCTGATGGTTTCTACCTGTGCATTAAACATGCTTAAAATTGGAAAAACAGTTGATTCAAGGTGTCTGATATTTTAATGTTTTAAATATGATTCAAAAAAATTTTAAGGTTTGTTAGAAAATATTTTCAGATGTTTAGATTAAAAACCCTATTGAAATTGAAGCCTATTCAAATAACACGGCTTGAGCAGAAAAGTTTTGTAAATCTGAAAATTTTGGTTTATTTCAACACCTTGTACTTTCAATTCATATCTTAACATCGGATTTGAGAATACTCTGCACTTGATTCCTCTTGGATGCTCTCTCTCTCTCTCACACACACACACACACAACTCTGTTGAAGTGTTCGATTTCCTTGTTATGACATTGAATTTTTTTATTGACAGGAGAAAAGCTTAGCAGAAGCAGAAGGTAGACCTCTACCTACGTTGCATGGAAGCGAGGATATTCGTCCCTTAAACATGGAAGACTTCAAATATGCACATGAGCAGGTAATTTCAATTTTTTTCGCATCGCTACTTTTTCGGCCTTTTCATAGAACTGTTAGTTTGAATTAGTATCTATACCGATAACCACCATGACTAGTCTGAAGTTTTATCTTTTCTTGTCCTATATGCTTGCATGTCTCTAACCTCTTTTAATTTTTTACGGTGCAAGTTTCTTTGTTTCTTTCCGATCTAATTCATTTCAGTGCTCATCATTCATCTCAGATGCAACACCCAACACCCTTTCCTATTTTCTGTATGCCGTATTTTTAACCTCCAGAAATGTTGTTTGAGTTGTGTCCAAAACATATATTCTTTAAAATTATAAGCTTTCTTTATTTCCCTTTTTCATGCGCTTTTTTTTTTTTTAATGGTGAGTGTTTCGCTCTTGGACCTCTCCATCAATCGATGATTAACAGTGAGCTTTTTTGAACTGTTTATATCTAATTTCTCCTGCCCTTCTTTTCCTGTTAACGCTTTCTAAGATCTGCAGCCCCATTAACATATATCAGTGAGTCAAATATTTTCGCTATTTCAATTTATATCTCAAGCTATGTTGCCAAATGATGAACATGATGTACAGTAGACACTTCTTTTTTCTTCTTTTTTTCCCCCTCGAAAAATTGGATTAGAATGCTTTCAAAAGCACCTGGCGACGGTGCTTCCACTTCTTTTTTCTTTTATTTTTATTATTATTATTATTTTTTATCTTGAGCATTTTCTGATTCACATGCATCCGCTTCGAGATGCATGCCTGCATGATTTAGGGGGCACACGCGATCACGTGTGAATCACAATGCTTATCTAAGGGCTTGTTTAGCCTAACTGTTGGAGAAGTGATTTCTGCAGAATTGATTTTGGTTGAAAGTTGTAGAGCATTTGGCTGAATCTAGATGGAAATCAATTTTTCCAAAGTGATTTTTTGGAAGTTATTTGACAAAATATTTTTGTTGTTTGCAAATAATAAATTTTTTTACTGAATTTTATTTAAAAATAATTACAATTTTGAATTTGAATTTAAAATTTTGAAATATTAAAATTTGAGTTCAAAATTTAAATTTAAATTTAAATTTAAATCTAAGTTCAAAATCAGAATCAAATTTCAAGGAGGTTTTAGCTGCTTCTGATTTTGGGGTGTAAAATCCCACAAAACTAATTCTAAAAATTAGAATTAGATTTTGAAAAAGTGGTTACTAAATGTTCTATTAAAATCACTTTTCGGCCCTAAAATAATTATTTTTTAGAATCTCAGCCAAACACGCACTAATGCATAGAAAAAGTGAAACTACCGGCTCGAAAAATACTCGAATAATTTAATTGAAAGCTCTTACACTCATGAAGCTTGAATTGAGAGGATAACCTAACATGTGCCCGTGTAGGTGTGCGCGAGCGTGTCGTCTGATTCTGCAAATATGAGTGAGCTTATCCAGTGGAACGAGCTCTACGGCGAAGGCGGATCGAGGAAGAAGAAATCTCTCAGCTATTTCATGTAGGATGCATCTATTTTTACTTCTCTCTCTCTCTCTCTCTCTCTCTCTCCCTCCCTCCCTCCCCCCCAAAGAAGTGCTTCATTTGTTTTGTTCTTCCATCTAGTAGTTCTTTAGTCGATTATTGTATTTTGTCCTTCTTGTTTAGAGCTTCAACAATTGCCTTTTTCTTTCGTAAATCCGGCACTTTTAGCATGGCTAGAGGCCTCTCTCTATCTGTGTATATTACAGCTTTTCAGAAAGCGCAAAAAAAGAAGAAAAAGAAAAAGAAGAGGAGGGGGGGTTTGTACATAAAAGATTTGCTTGTGCTTTTTCCTTGTTGTTGCTGCTGTTGTTGTTGTTCTTGTTTCTTGTAGTATAGTGTGTCAACTTGTGGAAAGCTAATTCAAATGCTTTGCTTAGCTTGCAATTATGTTTAACTTTTTCTTTGTTTAGAAACAAAAATATGAATAGGAAATACCAAACCTTTGGTACTTCCGTGTTGTTCACATTGTTTCCGATGATGGGGCATCTGAATTGACGATCGATGCTGTTAAGCATAATCTACGGCATGTACTTCTTAGAAACTAAAATTTTGTAATATTTTGATATTATTTGTCTCTAAAAGATGTGGTAGCTGCTAAGAAGTTTACATGCAGTAGATCATTTTTAGCGGCGTCGATCGTTAATTCGAATGCTCTATCATTGTAAACAGAGCCTTCACAAAGGGTAAAGCTTAAAAAAGTATCTCTCTTTGTGTTCACCACCATGTGGTTGTAATATAGCACTTGGTATACCTATGTTGTAAACATAAATATAGGGACAATATTTAATATGCCTTTCAAACTTTTAAAATATTTTATTTATTCTTGAAGAATAAAATACTCTGGTTGATTTTAAATAATTTCTTCAAATATTTCTATTTTTCTATATATAGGGTTTACTAATCCGATCGGGTTTTAGAATGAGTATTTTGATAATTTTAGTGTAAATTTGAAATTTTCAAATAGTAAAGGGTAAATAAGGAAAAGCCCCTAGTTTAATTGTCATTGTCAAAGTGTTAACACTTTGGATAGTAAATTGCAAAATGGGCTATACAATGTAGTGTTTTTTTTTTTTTAATTTAATTGTTGTATTTTAGTGTGACACTTGCTTATTTATAGTGGGTTTTAATCATGTTTTTATTTTTAATGGCAAGAAGCTTATGTGCCAAATTGTGGAGCAAACTCTTAATTCCACTTTTGATGATGCTTTGAGATTCTATCTTTTAGTTTGAAAGAGCTTCTATCGTAACTTTTCTACTTCGAGAAGCAGCGGTCAAGTGATTAGAAATAAAATATAGGAATTTTTTTGCTGTGTTAAAAGCGAAAATAGGTTCAACTCCAAAAGTTGATAATCCTTTATTTGTGAGGTCTAATTAGGGGTGAAAGTGGTTAGGATAAATTCCGATCGAATTCGATATTGGATTCGATAGAATGCGAATGTGAATATGAAAGTTTAGCTTTCTCAACATGTATTCGTGTCCGAATTTGCATTGGAAAAGAAACGAACAAAAAGATGAATACAAATATGATTTCTTAAAAAAAATTCGACCATATTCGACCGTCTTTTTTCTAAGGAGATAAGATAGACGTTAATATTTAGGGGCAATTACTTATATACTTCTGAAAAGTTTCCGATTTTTCGATTTACCCTTCTTAGAAGGCTAATATTGAAAATACCCCTCCTACGTTCCAACCTATTTCTAATATACCCTTAGAGTTAAAATCTGTTAAGTAACTCTGTTATCTTTGTAAAATTACTATTTTACCCTTTTCAAATATACCCTTCTACCATCACTGTTTTTCTTATTTGCCTTTAAAGTCAAGGGCACAGAAGTATTTCGACTTTTCATTTTTTCCAATATACCCCTCTATCGTCACCAACCTTTCTTATTTGCCCTTAAGTTGAGGGCAAAATTGGTATTTTAATTTTTTGTTTAACTATGGTAGATATTTAACTCACGTTTAACCCAGATTAACTTAACAGGAGATAACTGCGGGAGTATTTTGCAATAACGGTGGAACGTATGAGGGACATTTTAAAAAGAAAAAAAAAGTAGGGGTAGATCGAATATTTTTAGACGCATGAGGGGTATATAGGCAATTATTTCTAATATTTTATATATATATATATATATTGTAGGAAAATAAAGTGGTTATCTATCCTTTACTTCATTTATTTACTATGAATTTTATGCTAATTTATATTTATATGTGTTAAAAAAATAAATTTTATTGAATAAAATATAGGTATACTAAGTATATCTGAATTGTATTATGTCGCATATTTGCACTAATTTTAGTTTATATTTATATATGGATATTAGTATATATTATTATCTGAATAATGTCCAAATACAAATTTGGTTCATATCTGAATTCCGATCAGCGTTAAACGAAAATTGTAACGAAAATTTAGCATCTGATGCATATTCCCATCCGAACTCGTATCCAAAGAAAACTATGGATGCAAATATGATTTTATCAAAAATTCGACCGTATTCTACTGTTTTCATCCCTCATGAAAGTGGATGTGTATGAAAGTGGATGTGTTTTACATTGCGTTTCTAAACTAGGTCTAAAGCATCTCTTCTTGTTGTTGTTCCCAAAATACGAAGATGTAAAGCGTATATTATACGGGTATTCAAACTACTGAGCATTGCATTTTTAATTCTTAAATTTTAATTTGTTGCAATAATTTCTCACATTATTTAGCAAGGAATTTGCTCAAATTCCATCATATTGATTAAATTTAAAGAAAAATGAGTTATATAATTTTTTTTAAGAAAAAAGATAAGGAGTCTTACATCCCATCAAATAGTTTGAGAATAAAGGTATAAGAAGTTAATATTTTTATGACTCATTACAAAAACATTCAAGTGTTTTTGTGGTTCTCATTTGCTGCCAAATAAACGACAGAATTCAAAAAACTTAAGTCACACAACTATAAAAAAATATTTAAATTTTTATTTATTTAGAAGTAGTGTCAGTGAGCTGAACACGAGTTCAGACGACTCGTATTCATTCGTTTATTAATTGAGTCAAATACTAGCCGCCTTGTTAAAAATATTGAGCTGAAAAATTCATCTACTTGTTTATTATGAACCGAGGACGAGTTAGCTCGCGAATAGAAAGTTAGATCGTCCACTACTACATCAAAAGTTGAGAAAAAAAATTAAAAAAATAAAATATTAATCTAATAATTAAAATTCTCAAAATATAGTTTTTTTTGCATTTGGTTTGGCATGTATTCAAGCTATTTTGAGCCGAACGAACATGAGAAGCATTTGAGTTAAAAAATTCAGTTCGGATTCAGCTTGTTTATTAAATAAGTAATTAATCTCGAGCTCATTTCAAGCCAAGTTATCTGAATATGAGTGAGCTGCCCCACAAACACGTGTTCAGCTCGTCAAGATTTTAAGCTGAAAAATTCAACTCGTGTTCAGCTCATTTTTTTAACGAGCAATCAATCTCGAAGTTAATTTAAGTCCAATGCGTACCGTCTTGCGAATAACAAACTGGATTGTCAACCTTACATGGAACCCTATTTTAAACTAAAATTTATTAAGCCGAATACGAGCATGCTAGTCCCAACTCATGCGCGATTCGTTAAGATTTTGAGCTAAAAATTTAACTCTGGTTTAGTTCGTTTTTTATATTAACAATGAATTTATGTGTTCATTTCGATCTGAACATAGACTCGTGTCCCGCTCGTCAAGATTTTGAGCTGAAAAATTTAACTTGTGTTCGGCTCATTTATTTAACGAGCAATCAATCTCAAAGTCAATTTAAGTCGAATGCATGCTGTCTTGCGAATAATGAATCGGATTGTCAACTCTACACGAAACCCTATTTTAAACTAAAATTTATTTAAGCCGAATATGAGCATGCTGGTCCCAACTCATGCGCGACTCGTTAAGATTTTGAGCTAAAAATTCAACTCCGATTTGATTCGTTTATTATATTAACAAAGAATTTCTGTGTTCATTTCGATCTGTATATGAGCTGGAGCGCGAACAACGAGCTAGATTGTGAGCATGAATAGATACGGAATAGATACGTTTACCCCTCCCTAGGGTTTTACAAATTAGGGTTTATCTCCTTGTCCCAAACCCTAACAATCCACCAAATCCCTCCCAACAATGGCGAGGCCCCGATCCCTCCTCCCCACCTCCTATCGATTCCGGTTCTCCGATCGGAGAATAGCTCCAGTTTTCGCCCCTTCTAATCGGAATTTCTCATCGGATAAACCCCTAGAACCGATCGGAAGCCCTAAGGAGGGTTTGAGAGCGATTGTCGACGAGCTCTGCGGCGTCCTCGATCGCGGCGGCGGCGGCGGCGGCTGGGGTCCGAAGCTGGAGCAGGCCCTCGCTTCGATACATCCGAAACCCTCGCCGGAGATCGTCGTTCCCGTGTTGAGGCGGCTCAAAGATCCGATCTTGGCCGTCGGTTTCTTCCGATGGGCCGAAACGATCACCGGCGAGCCGCACGGTCCCGACGGCTACAATTCTCTGCTCCGTTTGATGGCCGGTTGTGGAAAGTTTGATTCTTTGGAGAAGTTCTTCGAGGAGATGAGCATTCTCGGATACGGGGTATTGAACAATGTTTGCGTCGATCTTGTCGGAGGCTTAGCGAAGGCTCGGAGATTAAAGGAGGCTGCGGAATTGATTCGAACAATGCGGAGGTTCAAGTTCCGGCCGGCATTTTCGGCGTACACTACTTTGATCGGAGCCCTGGCCGATGCCCATGAGCCCGATTTGGCTCTCTCAATGTTTCATCAAATGCAGGAGATGGGTTACGAAGTGAATGTTCATCTGTTCACGACTTTGATCCGGTTGTTTGCGAGAGAGGGGAGGCTTGATTCGGCCTTGTCCTTGTTGGAGGAGATGAAGAGCAATTCGCTCACTGCCGATCTCGTGCTTTACAACGTCTGCATAGACTCTTTCGGTAAGGTGGGAAAGGTTGATACGGCGTGGAAGTTCTTCCACGAATTGAAAGCGCAGGGATTGCGTCCCGACGACGTGTCGTATACTAGCATGATTTGGGTTCTTTGTAGAGCCCTGCGATTAAGCGAAGCCGAGGAGCTTTTTGAGCAGATGGAGAGCGAACGGAGTGTTCCGTGTGCTTATGCTTACAACACGATGATTATGGGTTATGGGTTGGCGGGCCGGTTCGACGACGCTTATAAGCTATTGGAGAGGCTAAGGGAGAAAGGATGCATTCCTTCTGTCGTGGCGTATAATTCGATTCTCACTTGCCTCGGGAAGAAAGGGAAGGTCGACGAGGCTCTTAATGTATTCGAGGACATGAAGAAGGACGCGGAGCCCAATCTCTCGACTTACAACATTATTATTGATATGCTTTGTTTAGCGGGAAAAATCGAAGCGGCCTATGGAGTAAGAGATGCCATGGAAAAAGCTAGCTTGTTTCCTAATGTCTTGACGGTGAACATAATGGTAGATCGGTTGTGTAAGATAGATAAGATTGACGAAGCCTTTAAAATATTCGAAGGAATCACTAACAAGAAGGGATGCGGTCCGAATTCCGTGACATATTGTTCGCTTATTGATGGACTAGGCAAGAAGGGCAAGGTTGAGGAGGCCTATAGGTTGTTCGAAAAAATGTTGGATGCCGGTCACAACCCTAATGCGGTTGTGTATACTTCTCTAATACGAAGCTTCTTCAAATACGGAAGGAAAGAGGACGGGCATAAGATATTCAAAGAGATGAATCGTCGAGGGTGTAACCCTGATGTTACCCTTTTCAATACGTATATGGATTGTGTTCTCAAGGCAGGAGAGATCGAAAGGGGTCGTGAAGTATTTGACGAAATCAAAGCTCGCGGGCTCTTGCCTGATGTGCGAAGCTATTCTATTCTTATTCATGGCCTAACGAAAGCTGGGCATGCTAGAGAGACCTACAAATTGTTTTACGACATGAAAGATCAGGGCTTTGTACTTGATACCCGTGCTTATAACGCAGTTATTGATGGGTTTTGCAAGTCGGGGAAGGTGGATAAAGCTTATCAACTTTTGGAGGAGATGAAGTTAAAGGGCATTCCCCCTACCGTGGCTACCTATGGATCCGTTATTGATGGCCTTGCAAAGATTGACCGGCTTGATGAGGCTTATATGCTATTCGAAGAAGCAAAATCGAAAGGTGTTGAATTGAATGTCATCATATATAGTAGCCTAATTGATGGGTTCGGGAAAGTAGGGAGGATAGATGAAGCTTATTTAGTTATGGAGGAGATGATGCGGAAGGGCTTAACTCCCAATGTGTACACATGGAATAGCTTGATTGATGCTCTAGTGAAAGCGGAAGAGATTAGTGAAGCTCTAGTGTGTTTTCAAACGATGAAAGAGATGAAATCCGCGCCCAATACCTACACTTACAGCATTCTCATTAACGGTCTTTGTCGAGTTCAGAAGTTCAACAAAGCTTTCGTGTTTTGGCAAGAAATGCAGAAGCTAGGTTTTGCTCCGAACGTAGTCACGTATACAACCATGATATCAGGCTTAGCGAAGGTGGGAAATATAACAGAGGCGCATAATCTGTTCGAGAGGTTTAAGGCTAATGGCGGAGTTCCGGATTCAATTAGTTTTAATGCTCTTATCGAAGGCATGAGCAATGCGAATAGGGCAATGGATGCTTATCGGGTATTTGAGGAGACCCGGTCAAGGGGATGTAAAGTTAATGCGAAGACTTGTATCGTCCTTCTGGACGCATTGCATAAGGCTGAATGCCTTGAGCAAGCGGCAATTGTCGGTGCTGTCTTGAGGGAGATGGCTAAATCCCAACATGCTTCTAGATCCTTGTAGAATGTGGAATGAGTTACTTCAGCAGAGGTAAATGGTGGGACTTTAGGGTTATCGGCAACTAGTCTTTGAATGTTTGCAATGTTTTAGAATATTTTTGTAGTTGTTAATTTCCTTTTTCTTCTACAGATTAACGGTTAACTCCCGGTTGCATCAAACCAAGAGAAGATTCTTAGAGTGGTATTGGCAAAAGGAGACTAGCTCCGGATGTTGATTTGGAAGCAACTGCAATATAATTGATGGATCATCAGGAAATCACTTGAAGGTTATTTCACGGAAAAAAAAACTGTTTATTTATATTAATTTTATTTTGCTCTTTTTCATTATGTGAAATCTTGAATTTAGTGTTGCATCAGTCATTGGCTCGGTGCAGAATTCTGATTGATTTTGATTTTTCATTTTTTTAATGCATCGCATGAAAAATAAACATATAGTTACTTTCTCATTCGTTTTTTCTTCTTCGTTTTCTTTTTTTAGGTAAATTATATGCATGTACCCTGTTTGGCAATGCCCAAATGATTGTATTGATGGAATTCCAACTCAGTTTTACGTAATTCCCTGTTTCAGAATCAAATTAGCTGATGATTTACTTGAGTTTCAATAATTCAGGTGGATTTCGATACCAGTATTTTTGGCAACATCCAAAATCACTAAGATTGGATGGAATTCGAAGTCATTTTGTCGTAATTCTCGTGTTTGGAAACTTATTTGTGTCACTGGTTTAGGTGGATTCCAATGTGTAAATTAAGACTTTTTGAGCACTCTTTTGCCGGGATTTAGGTTTCTCATGCAAGAAAGTTCTTGGCAAAACATAATTGTTCTAATTACCATGCAATTGAGTAGTGCATTCAATCCAATTCCATTTCATTCCAGACAAAAGAATTCAACCCCTAATCTGCTTTGCTTGTTATAACTGTTGACATTTTCATTATATTCGTCATTTGTCAGGAGAGAAGCTTGGCGATAACTGAAAAACCTTTAGCTGCGCAGGCTCGTCTTCTGGGCGCGAAAGATTAGATATGCACATGAGCAGGCAAGTTCGATTTATTTTGTCTGCGTATCAGGGTGAGGTTTTTATTTTTTATGTTTCTTTCCTCACTAATATTTTTCAGTAGAAGCACTTACGTATAGAGTCCGGCTACTATACTATCGGTAGCATGGAGGGCTCCGTGCTACCAAGTTGTTTTCGATGATGCGGTTTCCAAATCGACAATCGGCTCCGTTAGATTTGATCTACACTATTGAAAGTATTTGGAAACTAAATTTCAGATTTTTTCGACATCATTTGACTAGTGATCAAAATATCTCAAAATTGAAAATTTTAATGGCCGATGGGTGTGTTTGAGAGTTTAACGGTGTAAAACAATCCAAATCTGATGAAAATTTTGTAGAAAATTCTTTTCACTATTTAGAGTAAGATCAGTATATCTGATCTTGAATTTAAATCTTTTATCATCATTTTGTATGATTTTTATTTTTAGCCGTTCAATTTTATACTACTAGTTTGATAGGTAAATGATATCGAAAAATTATGAAATTTACTTTCTAAATATTTTCAATAGTGTAGATCAAGTCTAACGGAGCCGATCGTCGATTTGGAAGCCGCATCATTGAAAACAACTTGTCCGTGCTATACGATAGTATACTAACTATATATATATATATATATATATATATATATATATATATATATATATATATATATATATATATATATATATAGAGTAGGGCTACTATACTATTATGAGTAGTAGAGCCCTACTACTCATAAGTTGTTTTCGATGATAGAGCTTAGAATCGACGATCCACTCCATTAAATATGATCTAGAGTATTTAAAACTTCTAGAAAATAAATTTCGTAATTTTTCAAAATCATTTACCTTACGATCAAAAGCTCACAAAATTGACAATTTTTCACGGCCGATATGGGATACTTGGTAGTTTAACGGTGTAAAAGAATTGAGATAGGTTGAATTTTTGATAGAATATTCTATTCACTACCTAGATAAAGATCAATAACTCCGATCTTAAATTGAAGGATACGATCATCTATTTTTAGGACATCGTTCGATTTCGGCCGTTCATTTTATGCCCATTTGATGGACTTTATTATGATTTTGAAAAATTACTAAATTTATTTTCTAGAAGTTTTAAATACTCTAGATCATATTTAACGAGTGGATCGTCGATTCGGAAGCTCTATCATCGAAAAACAACTTATGAGTAGTAGGGCTCTACTACTCATAATAGTATAGTAGCCCTACTCTCTCTCTCTCTCTCTCTCTCTCTCTATATATATATATATATATATATATATATATATATATATATAGAGAGAGAGTTGAGCTAGAATGCTATCGATAGCAAAAACCCTCCGTTGCCACCCATTTTTTTTCGATGATGGAGTCTCCAAATCGACGATCGGTACCGTTGAAAATGAACTACACCACTTGAAGTGTCTAGAAATCAAATTTCATGCTTTTTCGATATTATTCTCTTGTCCATCAAAAGGGCGTAAAAATGAACGGCTACAAATGAATATCCTCTAAAAAGTGATGATAGAAATTTTATAACCAAGATCGAGAGTATAGATTTTGTTCTAAATAGTTTAAAGATTTTTCTAACGAAAATTCAATTGATTTGGATAGTTTTATACCATTAAACGAGAAAACGTCTCGTATCTACCATTAAAATTATAAATTTTGGAATCCTTTGATTATTAGGCTAATGATGTCGAAAAGATTTAAAATTTGGTTTCTAAATACTTTAAGTGGTATAGATCATGTTCACCGGTGCCGATCGTCGATTTGGAAGCTCCATCATCGAAAACAAATGGGTGGCAACGGAGGACTTTTGCTATCGATTGCATTCTAGCTCAACTCTATATATATATATATATATATATATATACACACGCACACATAACTACTAATATTTTGCCATTATATATTTTTCAAAAGGTTAAATCTCCTGATAAGGAAGAAATATAGGGATATGTTACTAATTTTAACCCTTCTCAGCAATTGGCGACACTTCATAACCAAACAATTTTCTAGGTTATGCAATGCGAATGTAGTAGGATCAACAAAACGCTCTACAGCTTTTCACTGTACAGTATTTGTGTGGTAAAACCCTACAACACTTCTTCTGTCTCACAGCACCCTACTGCCTTGTCAATAGGCCCTTGGTACTACTTGGGGATTGAGGAAGACTGATCATAACGGGATCGCTAGGGCTTGTGGGCTGGCGAATGTCATTAGGCCTGAGGAAGTCCAAGAATCTCGTGCTCTTTGAGGTCAAAATGATTGGCGGCTGTTAACTTACATGAAAACCGCTGTACTCGAAAAGCTTAAAGCTGATAGAGGGGCCTGTTTGGCCTAGCTTCTGAAGAAGTGCTTTATGAAAAAGTGATTTTGGTTTGGAAAAGTGATTTTGGTTAAAAGCTGTAGAGCGTTTGGCAGAGTTTAGATAAAAGTGATTTTGAAAAACTGTTTGACAAATTTTTTTTAATGTTTGCATAAATTAATATTTTTATTAAATTTTATTTTAAAATAATTTAAAATTTAAATTTGAATTAAAATTAAAATTTTTAAATTTCAAAATTGTACAAAATTTAAAATTTATACTTTTTACATTTAAATTTTAAAATCTAAAATGTCAAATTTGAATTTTGAAATCTAAAATTTGAATTTTGAAATTTGAAATTTGAAATCTAAAATTTGAAATTAGAAATTTGAAAATTGAAATTTGAATTTTAAAGTTTGAAATCTATTTTCCAAAATTTTATATTTTAAAGTTAAAATTTAAAATTTAAAAAATTAATTTGAAAATTAAAATTTAAAATTTAATTTAAATTTAAATATTGAAATTAAAATAAAAATAAAAATATGAAGTTTAAATCTAAAATCAGAATCAGATTTCAAGAAGTAGCCTTTTTCTGCTTCTGATTCTAGGGCTTTCAAAATCAGTTTTTTTAGGACTTTTTTCGAAAATAACCCTGTGAAAATTCATATTTGCCGAAATAACCCTGTGAAAATTTTATTTGGAAAACTAACCATGTTCTCGCCAGCGAAGCGGCCACGTAGGATTTTCCTATGAAGACGGTGAATCGTTCACCGTCTTCTGGGCGCCTCATGAAGACGGTGAATGATTCACCGTCTTCTCTAGGCCCGCCCACTCAGCGCTTCTGCCCAAAAACCCGCGCGGATACCCCCTCAATGCCCCAGAGAAGACGGTAAACGAATTACCGTCTTCTCTGCTTCCCAAGAAGACGGTCAAGAAGACGGTAATTCGTTTACCGCCTTCTCAAGGTCCCAATTGAAGGCGGTGAATCGTTCACCGTCTTCTCTAGGCGTGAACCATTCACCGCACGCCCCAAAACTGCGCTCTCGTGCCCCGAGAGAAGGCGGTAATTCGTTTACCGCCTTCTCTGCTTCATGAAGCGGTGAATCGTTCACCGCCTTATCTAGGCGTCAACCCCTGATAAAATTTGGCCAAGTCCCGGCAGCGTGTATTTACACTAAAGACGGTGAATTGTTCACCGTCTTTAGTGTAAATCTAAAGATGGTTAATCGTTCACCGTCTTTAGTGTAAATACCACCCTGCCGGGACTTAGCCAAATTTTTTCCTCGGCAGGCCGGGTTTGCACTAAAGGCGGTGAATGGTTCACCGCCTTTAGTGCAAGTCCCAGCATGTTGTTGTCAGGTTTAGATACAGGAAATCAACGAGAACAATTTCATCGATATCAAATTGATCAACTTTGACGCAATATTTTCCAATAAGACATAGAATCCAACAAGAAACATAACATCACGAGTGGATTAACAAGATAAACTCAACAAGGAAAAAATTTCATCAAAAATCCAAACAAAATCCAACAAAATACAAGGTGTTCATACAAGAAATCCAACGAGTCACAATCATCGAGAAAGATCAACTTTGACGCAATATTTTTCAATAAGACATAGAATCCAACAAGAAACATAACATCACGACTGGATTAACAAGAGAAACTCAACAGGAATAAAATTTCTTCAAATATCCAAACAAAATCCAGCAAAATATAAGGTTTTTATACAAGAAATTCAACGAGATTTATAATATCATCGAGAAAGTTCAACTTTGAAGCAATATTTTTCAATAAGACAGAATTGAGCAAGAAACATAACATCACGAGTGGATTAACAACATAAACTCAACAAGAAAAAAAATTTCGTCAAAAAACCCCAGAAATATACAAATATAATGTCAATTAAGTATTATATAAAACAATACAAATTATAAGCGAACTAAAGAAAAAATATACTCTCGATCTGCTTCGCTCGACGTCCTCGGCCACGTCCTCGTCAACGGCGCGTCCACGTCCACGCCCGCCTCCACACGATATCGGCAATAGGTACCTCGTCAAGCACCTCGATGGCCGTCTCATCGAGCTCGCAATCATAATGCCCTACGGATGCTCCGTACCGTCTGAGTCTCGTCGGTAGTGGCCGGTGTAGATGTTGGCCTGGACCGTGATGATGACGCGCCGTGACGTCGAGAATAGACGAATCTCAGGTTATCTCTAGAAGCTGGCGGCGGCAGCAATGACAAGTCCAACGGTCGTAATCTCTCAGGGGTGGGTGGCACATCAGGGGAGGCGGGCATATCAGCATCATCATGAGGAGATGGAGATCGTGGTACTCGCAGGCCCGATGATCCAGCAGATGTCGAAACATCACGGTGATGATGACCCGATGTCGATGCTCCGCCATAATCTCGACCTCTGACATCAGCAGCGACTGGTATGGTAGGAATATACTGAAGTACACTCTCAAGATCCATATCCATGTCTATCCATCTTTCTATGATCTCATCTACGGAAGGTCGATCATCAACCAGTCGTCTGATGCTGGACTGTGTCTGGCGTATAGCGTCCACCTGCAATTGACATAATATATTAAACTCAGTCAATCTATATTATACATAAGCTTTTAGAAAATAATGAATTGCCTGATTGATCGTACCAAAGCTCTCTCGGTCTGGCCACGAGGCTGGTAAGTCAACGGTGGACGCTCAACAGGACGAGAAATCTATCGTCGAGTAATCTGCCAGTACCAGTTCATATAAATCGAGGTCGCCTGTACCGGGTCATCACCGACAATCGGATGCTGGTCTATAATGGCCTCTAGTCTATGCCCCTAGCTCTCGATGTGTGCAGCATGAAACTGTGGCCAATCCTCATCGCCACGAGAAGTAACACGCCGGATGGCCTCCACCTGAATCGGTATATGCTGTAGGAGACCAGACTACCGCAGGACTCGATCTGGCACGTGAAGTTCGACGATATGAAATGAAATAAGTGTCGTCCGTGATCGCCAAACCTCATTGCCCTGTACACAGAATGCTGGCAGCACAGCTATAATCTCATCTGTGTACGACCGCCATGTCATCTGTGAATAAGACAAAATTACTCAGATGAATGAATTAATACGGTTATATATTTTAAACTGTTTCACAATATCGTACCTGCGTCTCTCTCTGCTGGTCCAACTCATCTCGATAGAAATGAATATCTGTCGTCCTAACGTTTGCTCGAAATCGTAACCCGCCGGCGTTCGTCCACCTAATATTTTAAAAGTATGCGTGATAGTTAAAAAAATATATATATAGAGCGTGTAAATTCTGTAGCAAATTTAAATATCATACCGGCACCCCATAGGGCAATCAGCCATGTCGGCAAAAACTCGAACGCTAGTAGGTCGGCCGACATGCAGATGGTCCCACGCCCAGATCTATAAATAAATAAATGACAATTTTTAGACACTAATCATAATAGGAGAAGCAATGTCATACCAGTTAATATATATTACTAATTATACCTAGACTAAGGTCGCGAAGCAACAGCATTCGACTTTTCCATTTATTGCAGCTGAGCCGAGAGCGCGATATAGATACGCCAGTGATGCTGCTCCCCATGCTAAACCTCCGCATACATCAAAATCGGCCAAAAGTGGGAGCCACTTCAGATGAACTCGGCTATCGGTGGGGTTTGGAAAAAGACTACAGCCAATCTGATACAATATATATGCACGTGCAGTGGCTGCAACTAATCCCGTCGGAGCACCTGCTGGAATATGATGAAACTGCTGGTATATCCAATTAAGCCTAATCGAGCTACGATATCCATAAGACGACCACTAACAACGCCGGCAAATATCTGCGCATGGATACTGCGATCCCGGCCACGCTCTCCATCGATACGAAGACGACAATAACCGCCACGTCCGAAGTGTAATGGTCATCTCCCAGTGGCGAAAGTGGAATGTACGGGTCTCCGTCTCATCTCTCGACAACGCTCCCTAACAAGGCTGATCGAGACGCAAGTCGAAATATATAATAAAATCCAGCCTGGCGTAGCAGATCAAGCACAGCTCCATGCGATAGCTCCCACTGGTTTAGTTTGCGCCCATCTGAACTGTACGGCGCGATATCCCTACAGTCACAACAAAGTTAGAAATGAACAGTGCTGATATATGATATGAATAACATGTCAAAAATTAATTTTGGTGCTCACCTCAGTAGTGATAAATGATGACCTATGGATATGCTGCTCGGTCAGGACGGTCTCATCAACTGGTCCCGCCTCCTCTAGCTCTGCCATCTGTACTTTACAAGAAATTGTAATTAGTAACATATTAAAACCACACATTGAATATTGAATGATTGCAATATTAATAAATACAGTAAGATAGGTATCAATCTTACGTCGGCGGCTCGATGTCGATGCTCTCTCGGTGTTCTGAGGACACGTATTTCTATAATGGCCTCTCTGCTTACAGATACCACATGTGGTTCGTCGCCCACTGGTTTCGTCCATTATATTACGAATACATGTTGATCGTGGTCGACCTTTCTTTCTTCGCACAGGAGGCGGTACAATGGGTGGGCCCTGGGTCGTGGCCAGTAGCGTCTATCTGGAACTGGATGGAACAGCGGTGCGTATGACTGGCGATAACACTCTACAGTATACCAATGGGAACAAAGACTGTGATAATCTATTCTCCTTTGCGAATTACTGCAAACTGCTAAAATATGCGAGCACGGTATGCCCGTTAGCTTGAATTCGCCGCAATCACAGTCCGTCGCTAATCCATTCATGGTAACACTGTAATTGGAGTGTCCTGTTTGTACTTCGAACTGTAATGGCCCGAATCGGTCAACCATGTGTACCCACGCCATCATCATATTCATCATAATCCTATTTTGTATTTTAGGTGTGATTGTGGCCGTCATACTTTCACCGTTTTCACGACGCTTTACAAAATAGCTATTCAGTTTGTAAAAAGTGCCCGCGACAAATGCCGTTATAGGCAGAGCACGCAGTCCCTTAAGTACCCCATTTAAACTCTCCGACATATTCGTGGTCATCAACCCGAAGCGACGGCCACCATCAAATGCCCAAGCCCAATACTCTTTGTAAACTACGAGATCGTCGACCCACTTCCACGCATCCTGATCTAGCGCTTTTAACTCTCTTTATAATCAGACGGTGTTGGAGCACATCCAATGCTATAAAATTTTTCTAATATTGAATCATTTTTAAAACGTTTATTCATATTTGCTTTCATGTGTCGAAGACACCACCGATGTACATGGCCCTGTCTCGGAGGATATATCTCAGTCACTATTTTCTTTAACCTACTAAATCGATCAGATATAAAACAAACCGGTCGATTGCGTGTAACATAATGCTGCAAGTTTTGTAAAAACCATCGCCAACTTGCACCATTTTCTCCTTCGCAGATTGCAAACGCTAAAGGAAAAATGCTATCATTTGCATCGACTCCAGTGGCTATCAATGCGTGGCCTTCGTATTTGCCATATAATAGAGTGACATCAATACTCACAACCGGCCGACAATGTGCGAATCCACGAATAGAAGGACCAAATGACCAAAATAACCGACCAAACTGGAATATTCCCTCCTCTGGTCATCTATGATCAAGCCGCCAATAAGTTCCACGATTACTACTCTTCAACATTGTAATCGTGGAACTTATTGGCGGCTTGATCATAGATGGCCAGAGGATGGAATATTCCAATTTGGTCGGTTATTTTGGTCATTTGGTCCTTCTATTCGACGCATTGTGAGTATTGATGTCACTCTATTATATGGCAAATACGAAGGCCACGCATTTGATAGCCACTGGAGTTGATGCAAATGATAGCATTTTTTCTTTAGCGTTTGCAATCTCATGAAGCGAGAAAACGGTGCAAGTTGCGTGGTTTTTACAAAACTTGCAAGATTATGTTACACGCAATCGACCGTTTGTTTTATATCTGATCGATTTAGTGGGTTAAAGGAAATAGTGAGATATATCCTCCGAGACAGTGCCATGTACACCTGGTGTCTTCGACACATGAAAGCAAATACGAATAAACGTTTTAAAAATGATTCAATATTAGAAAATATTTATAGCATTGGATGTGCTCCAACACCTGATGAAAGATTATAAACTCGAAAGAAGAGTTAAAAGCGCTAGATCGAGACGCGTGGAAGTGGTCGACGATCTCGAAGTTTACAAAGAGTATCGGGCTTGGGCATTTGACGTGCGGCCGTCGTTCAAGTTGATGACCATGAATAGTCGGAGAGTTTAAACGGGGTATGCGTGTTTCCGCCTATAACGGCATTTGTCGCGGACACTTTTTACAACCGAATAGCTATTTTGTAAAGCGTCGTGAAAACGGTGAAAGTACGACGCCACAATCACACCTAAAATACAAAATAGGATTATGATGAATATGATGATGGCGCGGGTACACATGGTTGACCGATTCGGGCCATTACAGTTTGAAGTACAAACAGGACACTCCAATTATAGTGTTACCATGAATGGATCAGCGACGGACTGTGATTGCGGCAAATTCAAGCTAACGGGCATACCGTGCTCGCATATTTTAGCAGTTTGCAGTAATTTGCAAAGGAGAATAGATTATCATAGTCTTTGTTCCCATTGGTATACTGTAGAGTGTTATCGCCAGTCATACGCACCGCTGTTCCATCCAGTTCCAGATAGACGTTACTGGCCACGACCCCAGGGCCCACCCATTGTACCGCCTTTTGTGCGAAGGAAGAAAGGTCGACCACGATCAACACGTATTCGTAATATAATGGACGAAACCAGTGGGCGACGAACCACATGTGGTATCCGTAGTTGCAGAGGCCATTATAGAAATACGTGTCCTCAGAACACCGAGAGAGCATCGACATCGAGCCGCCGACGTAAGATTGATACCTATCTTACTGTATTTATTAATATTGCAATCATTCAATATTCAATGTGTGGTTTTTAATATGTTACTAATTACAATTTCTTGTAAAGATACAGAGCTGTAGAGGCGGACCAGCTTGATGAGACCGTCTCGACCGAGCAAAGATATCCATAGGTCATCATTTATCACTACTGAGGTGATCACCAATATTAATTTTTGACATGTTATTCATATCATATATCAAAGACTGCTTCATTTCTAACTTTGTTGTGATCAGAGGATATCGCGCCGTACAGTTCAGATGGGCGCAAACTAAACCAGTGGGAGCTATCGCATGGAGCTGTGCTTGATCTGCTACGCCAGGCTGGATTTTATTATATATTTCGACTCAGGCGTCTGCAGCTCGATCAGGCCTTGTTAGGAGCGTTGTCGGAGATGGAGACGAGACCCACATTCCACTTTCGCCACGGGAGATGACTATTACACTTCGTGACGTGGCGGTTATTGCTAGTCAGACGGATGAGAGTCGTGGACGGATCAAGTGTATCCACGGGCGATATTTGCCTGTGCGTTGTTGTGGTCGTCTGATAATATCGTAGCCGGCGTATTAGGCTTGATTGGATATACCAGCAGTTTTATCATATTCCGGTAGGTGCTCCGGCGGGATTAGTTGCAGCCACTACACGTGCATACATATTGTATCAGATTGACTGTAGTCTCTTTCCAAACCCCACCGGTAGCCGAGTTCATCTGAAGTGGCTCCCACTTTTGGCCGATTTTGATGTATGCGGAGGTTTAGCATGGGGAGCAGCATCACTAGCGTATCTATATCGCGCTCTCGGCTCAGCTGCAATAAATGGAAAAGTCGAATGCTGTTGCTTCGCGACCTTAGTCTAGGTATAATTAGTAATATATATTAACTGGTATGACATTGCTTCTCCTATTATGATTAGTGTCTAAGAATTGTCATTTATTTATTTATAGATCTGGGCGTGGGACCATCTGCATGCCGACCCATCGGCGTTCGAGTTTTTGCCGATACGGCCGATTGCCCTGGGTGCCGGTATGATATTTAAATTTGCTACAGAATTTACACGCTCTATATATATATTTTTTTAACTATCACGCATACTTTTAAAATATTAGGTGGACGAACGCCGGCGGGTTACGATTTCGAGCAAACGTTAGGACGACAGATATTCATTTCTATCGAGATGAGTTGGACCAGCAGAGAGAGACGCAGGTACGATATTGTGAAACAGTTTAAAATATATAACCGTATTAATTCATTCATCTGAGTAATTTTGTCTTATTCACAGATGACATGGCGACCGTACACATATGAGATTATAGCTGTGCTGCCAACATTCTGTGTACAGGGCAGTGAGGTTTGGCGATCACGGACGACACTTATTTCATTTCATATCGTTGAGCTTCACGTGCCAGATCGAGTCCTGCGCCAGTTTGGTCTCCTACAAAGATATACCGATTCGTGAGGCCATCCCAGACATTACTTCGGGGCGCATCACGAAGATTGGGCATAGTTTCACGCCGCACACATCGAGAGACTGGGGCATAGACTGAGGCCATTATAGACCAAAGATCCGATTGTTTGTGATGACCCGCACAGTGCGACCTCGATTTATATGGACCGGCATCGCGCATCACTCGACGATGGATTTCTCGTCCCGTTGAGCGTCCACCGTTGACTTACGGCCTCGTGGCCGCACCGAGAGAGCTTTGGTACGATCAATCGGGCAATTCATTATTTTCTAAAAGCTTATGTATAATATAAATTGACTGAGTTTAATATATTATGTCAATTGCAGGTGGACGCTATACGCTAGACACAGTCCAGTATCAGACGACTGGTTGATGATCGACCTTCCCTAGATGAGATCATAGAGAGATTGATAGACATGGATATGGATCTTGAGAGTGTACTTCAGTATATTCCTACCATACCAGTCGCTGCTGATGTCAGAGGTCGAGATTATGGCGGAGCATCGACATCGGGTCATCATCACCGTGATGTTTCGACATCTGCTGGATCATCGGGCCTGCGAGTATCACGATCTCCATCTCCCCATGATGATGCTGATATGCCCGCCTCCCCTGATGCGCCACCCGCCCCTGAGAGATTACGACCGTTGGACTTGTCATTGCTGCCGCCGCCAGCCTCTAGAGATAACCTGAGATTCGTCTATTCTCGACGTCACGGCGCGTCATCATCACGGTCCAGGCCAACATCTACACCGGCCACTACCGACGAGACTCGTACGCACCGGAACATCCAGAGGGCATTATGATTGCAGAGCTCGATGAGATGGCCGGTATCGAGGTGCTTGATGAGGTACCTATTGCTGATATCGTTGTGGATGGTGGACGTGGACGTGGCCGTCGACGAGGACGTGGCCGAGGACGTCGAGGGCCAGGCAGATCGAGAGGCTGAGACTGATGATTGTATATTTTTTCTTTAGTTCGCTTATAGTTTGTATTGTTTTATATAATACTTAATTGACATCATATTTGTATATTTCTAGGGTTTTTTGACGAAATTTTTTTTCTTGTTGAGTTTATCTTGTTAATCCACTCGTGATGTTATGTTTCTTGTTTAATTCTCTGTCTTATTGGAAAATATTGCGTCAAAGTTGAACTTTCTCGATGATATTGTAAATCTCGTTGAATTTCTTGTATGAAAACCTTGTATTTTGCTGGATTTTGTTTGGATATTTGACGAAATTTTATTCCTGTTGAGTTTCTCTTGTTAATCCAGTCGTGATGTTATGTTTCTTGTTGGATTCTATGTTTTATTGGAAAATATTGCGTCAAAGTTGATCTTTCTCTTGTGACTCGTTGGATTTCTTGTATGAACACCTTGTATTTTGTTGGATTTTGTTTGGGTTTTTTACGAAATTTTTTTCTTGTTGAGTTTATCTTGTTAATCCACTCGTGATGTTATGTTTCTTGTTGGATTCTATGTCTTATTGAAAAATATTGTGTCAAAGTTGATCAACTTGATATCGATGAAATTGTTCTCGTTGATTTCCTGTATCTAAACCTGACAACAACATGCTGGGACTTGCACTAAAGGCGGTGAACCATTCACCGCCTTTAGTGCAAACCCGGCCTACCGAGGAAAAAAATTGGGTAAGTCCCGGCAGGGTGGTATTTACACTAAAGACGGTGAACGATTAACCGTCTTTAGATTTACACTAAAGACGGTGAACAATTCACCGTCTTTAGTGAAAATACACGCTGCCGGGACTTGGCCAAATTTTATCAGGGGTTGACGCCTAGATAAGGCGGTGAACGATTCACCGCCTTCTGTGGGGAGCAGAGAAGGCGGTAAACGAATTACCGCCTTCTCTGGGGCATTGAGAGCGCGGATTTTTGGGCAGAAGGTGGTGAATGGTTCACGCCTAGAGATGACGGTGAACGATTCACCGCCTTCAATTGGGACCTTGAGAAGGCGGTAAACGAATTACCGTCTTCTTGGGAAGCAGAGAAGACGGTAATTCGTTTACCGTCTTCTCTGGGGCATTGAGGGGGTATCCGCGCGGGTTTTTGGGCAGAAGCGGTGAGTGGGCACGCCTAGAGAAGACGGTGAATCGTTCACCGTCTTCATGAGGCGCCCAGAAGACGGTGAACGATTCACCGTCTTCATAGGAAAATCCTACGTGGCCGCCTCGCTGGCGAGAGCAGGGTTAGTTTTCCAAATAAAATTTTCACAGAGTTATTTCGGCAAATATGAATTTTCACAGGATTATTTTCGAAAAAAGTCCTTTTTTTATTCTAAAAAGCAGAATCAGATTTTAAAAATAAGTTGTCAAACGTTCTATTGAGCCGAAAATCACTTTTCAGTCCAAAAGTGCTTTTCAAAAGCTAGGCCAAACACCCCCAGAGAACGGTATTTAAATATTTTTATAGTTAACAGCAGCGTCATCACAAACTTTGGAGATCAGAAAGCATATACTATTCTTTCGTGGGGTGCAAGGATCTCGTGGATGAGGTCGAAACGGAAGTTGCAGGTATAATATGTTGTGTATATCCCAGTATGATTTTTCATGACTACCCCTTGTGTGTATGTTTGGTTTCTACAAAAAGTGCTTCTGATAGAAAAGCATCTTCTAAATGATGTATAAATTAAGCTTTCGAAAGGCATGTTTGGAATCGGTTTTGTCGACATATCAGTAAAAGATAATTTTACATCTCAATAGTCAATTGCTAACTCTGTACACAGTGAAAATAAGGATTAGAAAAGATATGGTATGTGAAATTTAAAGAGGTGGCATTTTTAAGCTCTTTCTCACATGTTTTCCTGGGACACATGAATTTCGCTGGTTTCGCGCCCCCTCTTATCTTCTTATTAGTTTCCTTGATTGGTTTACCGTGCATAACACATTTTCGCATGCCGAATGTTTCAGTTGCGCGTGCTTGTCGCTGGAGCGCTTGGAGGAAGGTTTTTCATGAGGCTGGAAACGTGTACTTCCTCGACGTGTTCTTGGATACGCGGATCGTCCTCATCAAGGCTTTAAGTGCCCGTCGGCACGGGCCGTATCCACCGTGCCGTACCGTGCCAACAAGTTACCGGCACGATACAGACTCTGTGCCGATGGTATAACTCAAAACCCTCTATTCTTTAAATTAGTAAGTTCCTCAATAAAGTTCGAAAGATGTGATAAAAAGACATAATAAATAGTTAGAATATTTTGTTGCTAAAGAAAATACATATTTTATGATATTATGTGTCGGCACACATGAATTTTTTGAATTTTTTGATCGAAGACGCATCACACGTGTTCGGTACACAACCGTGGCTCGTACCGTCACATCGACAAGTTTCTCAAGACGCTCCACGTATCGCGGCGCCTTAAATCCTTAGTCCTCATATCAGATAAGTGTGTTTGATTCATCTTCTTTCGAAAACGCATTGTCATGAGATTCATATTCAATCATCGGTCGAAGGTCCACATTGTGAACTGTTCCCAATTGGAGCATCATCTATGAGCACCACAACTACTGACCTGCAGTGGGAACTTAGCTACCGTTTTGGTTCGGGGTTAAGAAAAAACTAGTTATTCCTGGGATAGGGTTAAGTTTAGGGTTAAGGTGGGGTTAGAGTATTTTTGTGTTTGGTTGAGAATTAGAATTATTTCAGGATTAAGAAAAATAGTGTTTGGTTGGAGTAGGTGAGATAAGAAGGATAGTGGTTGGTAAAGAGATAAAAAGACGAAAATACCCTCACATTAATATATTGAAATAAAAGCTTTTATCTCTGGAATTTAACTTCTATGATTGCAAATATTTTTTAGGAGTAAAATTAAATTATTTTTAGCGTTATTTCGTACTCAAAAATATTTCTCACTACTTTTTTGTGACTTTGAAAATACCTAAAATTTAGGAACAACTATTTTAAAATTTTCGTAAGTTCAAATTTCACGAACATTTGCATTTCACGAACTATTTTTATATTTTACAAACAATTGCATTTTAACCCTCCAAAAATACAAATTTCCAACCTTTCAAATTTAGCCCATAGCAGAGGTGAGTACCGTTGAGTGATTTCAAATCCGATTTGTGGCGATAATACTTTTACTTCCAATAAGCACTTCTAACCATCACAACGTGTACGCCCAACTTTTGCACTTCACTTATGACTCTCATACGACATGTTGTGAAATTTGAAAAAAATTAACATTACGATTCGGATATTCGATATAATACACAAATATTTAAATACATCAAGTTAATCTGCACATCAGCGAACAGTTACAAATATAACAATACATTTAATCAACAACAAATACATATACAATCATAACAGTTTGAAATAATACAACTATATAATAGAATTAGATAACATTTATAGCTACCAACATGATCTACCTCTAAAATTATGTTCTACCGCTCCACAATTGGTTTGTAATATTAGCACGGAGATCTTCACCATTTTGGGAGTCATCAATTACTCCCAATAAAAATCGCGTTCTTCACCTTCATTTTCAGCTTCTTGTTCATCTGGCCCCTCAAAGAAAATATTATCATTTGCTTGGTGACAGCGAATAAAGTTATATACTATACAACATGCCATAGCAATCAAGCATTGAACTTTATACGGAAACGGTCTTGCTATATTGAGAATTTTGAAGCGCTTCTTCAAAATGCCAAATATCCTCTTGACCACATTTCTTAATTGAGTATGTCGGTGGTTATACAAATTTTGTGGATTTCGATGAACGCGGATTCGCATGTTAGCTTTAAATTGACTAATATGGTAACACTCCTCTATAGGGCGCAAGAAATCTATCTGTATTTGCGTATTCCGAGTTTACTAAGTAATACTTGCCTGCGAATAATATAATTACCAGTTTCGCACACCCATCGAAATACTCTCATATTGGCAGCAAATCCTTCCCAATCTGTGCATACAAATAAAATTTTTTAATCAAATGACACGGCAGCCATCATATTTTGTGAGGTAAATTCTTTTCGACAGCAAAATAGTACTTGTTTGCTCCTTCTTACCACTACTGGAATATGTGTTCCATCGATCGCACCAATAGCATTTTACAGTTGAAAAGAAAATATGAAAAACATTAGTTGTAATAAAACATTTTTATACACCAATACACCAATGTATTATATATATAAGCGTGCATGGTTATCTTGAAATGATGGAAATTTGGATTATTCTGAATCCTTGGATGCACGACAGCATTACTTGATGGCAACATTATGCACTCATCTTTTAGCCTCACAATGCCACGTACAACGTTGTTAAAATGTCTACTGATGGATTCTCCGGAATGTTGGAATGTTTCCGCCAGAATCCTGTTTGCCATGCCATGGCCTACGCCAAATAAAAATATAGCTAACTGCTTGTCAACAGTTATATCTCTTGTGCTACTTATCAACCCCCTCTCGAGTAACGCATTGCGGAGTGCAATAAATGTAGTTGCACTCATACGAAAGTGATGGTAGCATCATTCATGATGACCAAACAAAATATCACACAACACTTGATGTTTGGTAAACGGCAAAGTTCGACACCGTTGTCTGGGGACTCTATTTGCAAATGTTTTATTTTCTAGCTCTAGTTGCATTATATTCTCTAAAGATTCATCGTCGTCATCTAATATTGTCATAACGGTGGCTATGATTGCTGACGAAAAGATTGTTTTATATAGCGCGTTGGCCATTACTGTCTTTCAAAATCCAACTGTTGTCAATAACAAATACATCAGAGCACATAGATAACTATAGCAATAATTAAAAAATACACACGAACATATAGCTATAACAAAAGTTAATATAAAGAACGCATACATAGAAGATCATTCTGACCATGTCCTTAAAAACAATCATACATGTAATAATACATCAGAGCACCATTACTTTAATGTTCCAAACAGCAAGAAAATATGCAAAGCTAAGATGAGAGAAAACAAAAACCAAAGCAACATACAACATAATTCACTAACACAAGCAATATAGGTCGAGAACCGACAAAGAACAACTATCATATCGCCAATTGTTTAGAGCCCTGTAAATAATTGCCTATTCAACACATTTTGATGCGCAAGTTGACGCTTAGCCCACTTGAAAGCAAGGTCATCCTTTAATGACATGAAAAGTTGTCGATTCTTATCTTTCTTAAACGCATCACCGACAGCCAAGATGTGATCATCACTTAACCCCGTCATCTCATGCACTCTTTGCATGCATGCGTCAATCGATGGGATATCTAGGCGACTGCTCATCTTGGTGTGACATAGTTGCCGCACCAATTCAAGCTTTTGTTCTCCCAGCTCAACCATCTCGGCCATTGCAGAAGTTGGGGGATCATTTTTTTTTTTTTTTTGCATCCACCTGATGTAAATGCATGTTGCGGTTGCTTATTGCTGCGCTCTGGCGATCGAACTCTTTTACCACCAGAGCTATAGTCAGAACCACTTGCACCGGTTATGCGCATAATGGGAGGCTTGGGGAGCGTGAGGTATTTGCGTCATCATCATTAGCATTTCTGGCACACCTTGATGACCCTGGTTCGAATGTACACAGTGAGATATTACATGCTGACATTCTAATGCCAACAACAATATCATCCTCACCAGGGGATGATCCGGATGAGATTTCAATTGTATTAGCAGTGTCTACAGCAGTGGTAAATGCATATCTTTCAGAAGCTGTTGTATTTTGGATAAGCAATTCAATATTCTTATACAATATTCTTATAGGCGGGAAAGGGTTTATCCCTATATATGGCGTACGCTGGATTCTTCTGAACATATAATATTAACAATTTAATACTCTCATATAAATTATATGCCTAAACGAAGTAACGCAAAGTATTTAAACTTTACCGCTATTACAGCATCCTAGATACTTGCGTCACCTGGTGTGGGAGCGTGCAATTCATAATCCCATCCCCACCCGCTCTTATTGGCAAGACAATGTTACATATTGAAAGTTTTTTAAAAAAACTTTAAATCGATTCTTCATTTGTTTCTTTGTTAGGTTCAGATTGTTCCGACTGTTGAAATCAGTTACCATCCTCTTTCAAACAGTGGGAGTGAACGCCCCATTTACGTAATTATCAAACGTATGTTCATCTCTCATTAGACCCAACAAGTGTGCATCCAACATGTTGCTCCAATTTTGACTTTTTGTTCTTGTATCAATTCGAATACCACTTCTAGCATCATTAGGTGTGTCATCTACCAACCTACCTTACTTCTATTTGGACTTAGAAACTTTCTTGAATGAACGCATCTGTAGTTAAGTAATTAACGTGTGTATAATGGATGCATGAATTTGAGTTAAATACACAGTATGATTTACATACAATTTCAGTGGCCAGGTAAAGTAAATGCGAAATAAAGTGATGTATTAGCATTGCCTATACAATAAAGTAATGCAATAGTTTATGTCCGTTACACACAATGGCATGACCTACACAAATAAAAAATGAGCATATTCTATATGTTACGATTATACATTACATAGAAATAAAAATGAAATAACTATATATTAGTTATGATATAAAGTTGATTATGTTTGACATAACATTTGATTTGATTTGAGTATACATTTGATATGATATAAAAATAATATGACTATATATTAATATTACATAAAAATAAAAGTGGCATAACTACACATTAGATATGATATAAAGTTGACTATTCTTAATATAAAATTTAACTTGACTACACAATTCATAGAATTGATATTGTTGGGAGCCGAATTCACTTGTCTTTGACTCGATCAAAAAAATTTCTTGGGAAGTGCATCGAGAAGTGAAACGGCTACGAGTAATGATCGTCGAAGTTTGCGCCCTTCGACTGGATCAAGCGATTTGGCTGACGAGGGATCGGATCAGCCGAGTTCGAAGAAATTCTACTAAAGATTCGGTTCGACTGAAATAAGCCGAATGTACGAACTGATCACAAACTTGGTTTGGTAGAGGAACCGAATGAAAGAAATACACACCAGTTGTTCGGCTTGAAGAGTCGAATGCTTTTCTTATATTGAATGTAATTTGTGGGAACGGTACAGAGAGCGAGTGTGCCTGATGGCATACAGGCTCGATTGATCTACTTAAGAACTACTCTTAGGAAAAAACAGTAAATGCGGAAAAGTAAAAGTTCCAGATAGACTACTCTTAGAAAATGCAGGAAATTGCAAGGAATATAAGGGTGATCGGCCATTACTTCTATTTTCTCGGGCCACTTCTAGCCGATCGGAACCGCCTGCAACCGCTCGTGGTTGCTATAACTTTGCATAAATCGCGCGGCTTAGGATGCTTCTGATGCTCCTGGTGCACGGCGATATTAGTTTTAATAAATAAAGCTGAATGGAGTACCGATGTACCACATATCCGCGCCTAATTAGCCCAACAGACTATATTGACATAAAGTTGACTATACTTGATATAAATTTTTACTTGACTACATATATAATTGGCATAATTATAGAGCTGATATGATTATACATTACGTAAAACTCTAGAGATGCTATGACTATAACCTACAAATTTTTATTTTAATATTTAAAAAATCAAACTTCGCTATAAATAGTTGAACTTTGTTAATTCCAACCTCACTCTCATTCTTCTCTCCTTCATACACTATAGAATATATTCATTTCTCTTCCACTCTAATTTTTACTACATATATTATGTATATAATCTAAAGGGCTCTAATTAAAAGTACCAATAGTAGTAAGTAATAAAAAAAAAATTATAATTTAGTAACAATGCTATTTATTATTATAATAAATAAATTTTTTATTAATATTATGATAAAATTTAATTTCTCTATATTAATTCCTAAAAAGAATCCACGTGGCAGCCCCACCTTCAAAGTTGAGTATGGGTTTCATATTCAAGTTTGCTCTCCTAGGCCTCTTATTTTTCTTTAACCGTTTCTTTTTAATTCCCATATGACAGTTTATTTTTCATATACGATCGTTTTTCTTTTCCATGCGATCGTTTTTCTTTTCCATGCGTTGTGATTCTTCTTTTACTTTCTTCATAGCTTTTTATTATTATTATTATTATTATTTTCAATGTAGATTCACCAAAAAGTAGGGTGGTGACTGATTGATCTGATACCTTTTTCGACGCGATCCGAGTCGAGGGCACTAATGCCGTCCACTCTTCCCTCTGCGTCGATCCCGATCTCCTCCGTCACACTACTATCCACGACCTCCTCTCTACATTTCACATCGCCGTCATAAACAGCCGCGTCGAAGTCGGCTTCATGGCTTTGTGTGGGTGGGGAGAGAGAGAATATGTGTTGGTGGGGGAGGGAGGAGAGAGAGAGAGAGAGAAAGAGATAGATAGAGGTGTGGTTGGGGAGGAGAGAGTGTGAGAAAATGTCTTTTTTCTAATCTCCCCCGCTTAACATATTAATTTATATAAAAATTATTAACTTATATTTTTTTCTAATCTATAAAAATAAGGCTAAATTAGAAATATTTTTTAAAAAAAGCTCAATAGTAAATTTTTTTTGTTTTTCGAAGGAGGGCAATAGGTCATATATAAGTAGGGATCTCAACGGGTCGGGTTTTCAAAAACCCTGAACCCGAACCCGAATACCAAGTTGATATCCGAACCTGAACCCTTGGGTTTTAAAAATCCATACCCATATCCGGACCCGACAAAAAACCGAAATTCGAACCCGAACCCGAAACCCGAACCCAAAATAATAAAAAAATTTTACCATATTTCAAAATATATTATAGTAAAATCAAATTTTCAAAACACAATAAAATACAATCAAAATACTTTCATGTCATATAAATAAACATAATTAAAAATTTTACAATAATATTTATATATTTTATATTATATGTATAATTTATTCGGGTTCGGATTCGGATTCGGATTCGGGTCGGGTATACACAAAATCCATACCCGTATTCATATCCGTCCGGTTTTTATTTTTTATACCCATAACCAAATTCATATCCGTTTAGCTCGGATAAACCCATCCAGTTCAGATTCGAATTCGGATAATATTTTGGGTATCCATACCCATTAACATTCCTATATATAAGTTATATCGAGTGAAATATGAATTAGATCATTTCGCTCCGTTTATTTTCGACAGTTTATTTTATTATTTTCGTATTAATAATACCGTTAAAAGCCTTACACGTGGGCCGCACACACGTGTAACCTACTATGGATACGCACGTGCTACAACGCACACCCCCTTTTTTGGGGGGGGGGGGGGTTTCACCGTTTTTGTATTTTTCCAAATAAAAAATAAAAAACATAAAATACTAGCTTGTTAAAACCTTTTATTAGGGAAAAAAAATTCTATAAAAAATGTTTACTTTTTTCTATTTTTATATTCCCCTTTTTGGTTTAGGGTTTAGGGTTGTAGAGTTTAGGGTTTTTTCCTATTTTATACCTATTTGGCATTAAAAATAATTAATTTTTTTTTATTTTTCAGATTTCATTAAAAAACTAGTATTTTTATTTTTTGAAAAGAAAATTAGAAAACGAAAGCAATAATTTTTCATAAAATCTAAAAAATAGTTTCCAGCAAAGCTATTTTTTTAAATAAATCTAACAGTCAAAAGGCGGTGATTTGGACGAGTACTGATCGAGATAGTTTTTAGTAAATTGTTTTGTTCCACGTTCGAATTCTAATAACTAACTAGTTTCGATATAAAATTTTTTTAGTGGAATTATAATACCAATTTAAAAACAAGGGTAAACTTCAAATACCATTCCTGTGGTTGCAGACTTTCTCACTTTATTATTATGTGGTTTAAAATGTATTAAGTTAATACTCTGTGGTTTCATTTTTATCTTTTCGTTATCTCTTTCGTTAATATTTTATTAAATTATATATAAAAATTTTTATATATTCATCTAGATTTATCGAATATTCACTTTAGTATCCTTTAGTTTTAACTTTGCCACTGATTTAACGAAAACAATTAGCGCAATGGATAATAAAAAAAAATAAAATAAAATCACAGATTACTAAATTGATATATACTTTAAACTACTATATGATACTAAAGTGAGAAAGTACGAAACCACATGGATAGTATTTAAAGTTTTGTCTTTTTAACTATTATTACAAACCACTCTCAACATGTGCGCCACGGGTAACCTCACCTCCTGGTGACCACATCCAAAAACTCCTTTATATAAAATGTGCTCTCTTAATTTGCACACCGTTCTCACTTTCGCTTTCTTCATTTTTTTATTTCTAAGCAAGGTTTTAAGTGCCGGTCGATACGGGCTGTATTTACCGTACTGTATCGTGCCAATAAGTTACTGCACGATATTGTAATTCTTGCCGAGCCAAAGATACTTTAAAATCCTCTATTCTTTAAATTAGTGAGTAATTTTCTAAATAAAGTTCAAAAGATGTGATAAAAAGACATAATAAATAATTTGAATATTTTGTTGCTAAAAAAAATAAATATTTCACGATATTATGTGTCGACACACAAGAATTTTTTTGACCGACACGTATCGATACGGCTTGGCACGTACCGTGCCGTACCATACCGGTAAATTTTCGGCACGACCTCCTGTCACGGCACTTAAATTTTTTGTTCTAAAGTCTAAGAACAGCAACGGCGGCGTCCACAACGGCACAGAAAAGAGAAAAAGAAAAAAACAAAAGAAAGTCAAGTAAAAGAAATGAGAGAGGGAGAGAGAGAGAGAGAGAGAGAGATTGATTGTTTCGACCGTTGATTCCAATTCAAACCCAACACAATACAGTATACGACAAAGGTCAGATCCTCTTTTAATTTTGTTAACCTTTTTATTTTCTCACGAAGAAATTATCACATGCATACGGCTGGGAGCCGAGCTCGAGCGAACTTACCTCAGCTCAAGCTTGGCTTGAAATTAATTTCGAGCCTAAAGTTAGGCTCAAGCTCGGCTTGAAATTAATTCGAGCCGAACTCGAGCGAGCCTAACTTCGAGTCGAGCGAGCTCGAGCCCTAAACGAGTCGCTTGAAATTCTTAACATCGTGCAATTTATAATTTAATTTTTATAAAACATTATTTAAAATTTAATACAAAAAAAATCTAATAGTCTAATATACAAAACAAATGCATTAAATATAATATTATAATATTAAAAAAAATTAGAAAAAGTGACTCTAGGAGCGAGTGAAAAAAAAAATAGATAGAGCAATTAGAGTAAGATTTTGCTAGTTTAGTTTTATCCGCCCAAGAATCTAAATTCTATATACATATAATTAAAATACATAATATATATTATTTTATATAATTAAAATATATATTATATATAATTATATAGAGAGAGAGTTTGGTTACTATACTATTATTAGTATAAACCTCTTTATATTCATAAGTTTTCGATCGTTAAATATATACTTTTGATCATTTCCATTCGTAAATCATACTATTCAACTAACCACCCATTCAATTCTAAGGAATAAGTATCATCCTAATTGCACATCCAACGATCGAAAATTTATGAGTATAAAGGAGTCGATACTTATAAGAGTATAGTAGTCATATCCTATATATATATAATTAGGCTACTATACTCTTAATAGTATCAACCGCTTACTATTAGGTTTCGCCATTGAATGAAGGAATGTGCGGACAGATGATAGTAGCCTCTAGGGTTGAGGAGGTGGCAAGTTGAATAGCATGATCTAACGGATGAGAATAGCCAAAAGGATAGATATAACTAAGATAAAACTCGATAGCACCAAACACTTGGTACTATTGATAGACGCTCTATAAATAGGTAAAATTAAGGCAGAAAACTCTATAGTACAAAATGATTGGTACTATAGATAGTATAATAGCCGGACTATATATAGAAAGAGATAGAGTCCGGCTACTATATTATCGATAGTTCCGAATGCTTAGTGTTATTGAATTTTGTTCCGTTAGATCTACTCCTTTCACCATTTCTACTACCCGATCCTAGAAGATCACTATCATTCTAACCGCACATCCCTAATGATTGGTTATATATATATATATATATATATATATATATATATATATATATATATATATATATATATATATATATATATATATATATATATATATATATATGAGTCCTGGTATACTATCGATAAGACAATGCATTTGGTGCTACCAAGTTTTCCGCTCGTTAGATCCACCCCCGTAATGATTTTCACCCGTGAGATTATACTATTCAACCAACCACCCACTTAACCCTAGGGGGCCCACATCATTCTAACCACAAATCTCTCAATCCAATGGCCAAAAACTTTGGAGGTCATTTGTGCTATAAATAGCATAGAAGCCTAGTTATATATATATATATATATATATATATATATATATATATATAGAGTTGAACTAGAATACTATCGGTAGTAAAACAGTCGTTTTACTACCGATTTGTTTTCGATGATAGAGCTTCCAAATTGACGATCGACCGTTGAACATGATCTATATCATTTGAAGTGTTTAGAAATCAAATTTCAAATCTTTTCGACTTCATTTGCCTAATGATCAAACGGTTTCAAAATTTATATTTTTAAGGGTGGATAAGAGGCGTTTTCTCGTTTAACGGCGTAAAGATATCCAAATCAATTGAATTTTTGTTAGAAAATTCTTTAAACTATTTAAAACAAGATCTATACTCTTGATCTTGATTACAAGACTCCTATTATCATTTTTTAAAGAGTATTCATTTTCACTGCTCATTTTTATGTCCACTTGATGGATAAAAGAACAATATCGAAAGTGCGTGAAATTTGATTTCTAGGTAGTTTAAATAGTTTAGATCATATTTAACGGAGCCGATCATCAATTTGGAAGCTCTATCATCGAAAACAAATCGGTAGTAAAACGACCGCTTTACTACCGATAGTATTCTAGTTCAACTCTATATATATATATATATATATATATATATATATATATATACACTATTATGGGTGCTACGGATACTCGGATGAGTGCACGTAGGCTGTAATATTTAATGTTAACGATTAATTAATAATAATAATAATTAAATCACCGATTTCTGATCCTCCTCGGTGTTACGCCCACCAAAAAAAAATCTAACTTTTTTTTAAATAATAATATTTAATGATATTTTAGTTATTTGGATTCATCTTGGACTTTTTATTTCAAGTAACGAGAGTGACCCACGTGCTCTGTTTTTTTTGTTTTTTTTTTTTGGTCCCTTCAATCTGAGCCTTTCATTTGAAAATTTTTTAATAGAGTCACTACAACAAAAACGGTCTATAGCGACACTTTTAAATATAAGTATATGTCAAAAAAGTGTTGTTAGCTAAAATTACCGACACTTTTAAAAAGTGTTGCTATATGTGGGATCGCTAGGTATATAGTCACAGTTAAAAAGTGTCGCTATAAGCTAAAAGAATGCTGCTAATTTATCAACACTTATTTAAGTATTTAGCAACCGCCGAAACTCTATCTCGTTGGCTGTGGTGGTGGAGGAGGACGACAGGAAAGATTCTTCGTCTATAATTGTAGTGGATTGAGTAAAGAGAGAAGAGAAGATGATAATTGATTTTTTTTTCTTTTCTGTTTGTAATCGGACCAAATGGACTAGGTGTGGTGGGTTGCGTAGAGTAATTTTTTTATTTTTGGTTGAATTAGGCTTTTTATTTAGGCATTAGTAGATGTTTTTTTAAGTTCTAACATAAATGAGACACTTACTCAAAAATATTCCAAGCATGTGTCCCTATAACCTAATTTTGTTGTAGTGAGTAATATTTAGGGTTTTATTTAGAATTTTATTAGGGTTTATGATCTAGAATATATGGCACCTTCAGAGAAGTGAGGCCCGCAGAATTGGTATAAGAGTCAAGCACTAGTCAAAAGTATGAAATGAGTCTCATATGTGTAGAGCATAGCTTTTCAGTCGATAATTGTTTTGAGTAAAGCGCGGTTTATTACCACAAGATTAGTTAAAACTAGCGAGACAAACCTTATATTGTCTAGTGCTTGCAAGTATGCTTGAACTTTGAGCATGGCGAAGACTTCGAGATTTAAGAGAGGTGGAATGTCCCACCCCCCTTGGAGATAGTAGCTGGACTCTTATATATATAGAGAGAGCTAAGCTCCTATGCTTTCGAAAGTACGGAGGCCTCAGTGCTTGTAAGTTGTTTTCGATGATGAGACATCCGATTCGGCGATTGATTCCGTTAAACTTGATCTACGCTATTGGAACTATCTAGAAACCAAATTTCATAATTTTTTTACTTCATTTGTCTAGTGAACAAGTAGCCTCAAAATGAACGGCCGAAAATAAAAATTTCATAAAAAATAGTGATAAAGAACTCAAATTTCAAATCGGAAGTATTGATCTTGCTATTGATGTTAAGTAGAATTTTCTATTAAATTTTTATGTAATTTGGATTCTTTTACACCGTTGAACTTAAAAACATGCCACATCGGCCGTTAAAATAGCCATTTTTGAGACTTTTTGATCGCTTGGTAAATAATGTCAACAAATTATAAAATTTGGTTTCTACATAGTTTTAATATGGTAGATAATACTTAACGAAGCCGATCGTCGAATCGGATATTCTATCATCGAAAATAACTTACAAGTACTGAGATCTCCGTACTTTCGAAAGTACAAGAGACGTACTCTATATATATATATATATATATATTCAAATACGATGTTTGATTTGATGTATTTAAAATTTTAAATTATAGAAAGATAAAATAAAATTATACTAAATAATAGTGCGGTAAATTGAAGTTTTTTTTTTTTTTTTTGAGTAATTCCAGCAATTCTGTTGTTAACAACAGACTGCTTATCATGCATTCTGAAATAAAAGTACAAGAGTACAGACAGACCCAGGCTTTTATCTTCTTTTTTTCTTTTTTTCTTTTTCAAAATCTCCTAAATAGTGGCAACTAATAAAGATAACAATAAAATCTTAAAAACCACTTTATAAGACTCTTTTTAATTTTCTCTACTTTTAATTATTACAAAGTAAAAATAAAGTCTTTATAATTGTTATAATATCATTTTATTAGCTTTTCTCAATCATGACAAAAAAAAATGCTCCTCCTTTTTACCTACCGCAGGTAACTGTGCTTGTCTCTCCAATAGAATCACTTCAATTATTATATTAATTAATGAATGTAAAAAAAGTCATACACATCTTCTCTCCTTCATTATCAGCAATAGTGATCCATTAAGTTGGAACGGAAGAAAGAAAGAAAAAAAAAAAGAAAAAAAAAACTCACCACAACCACGACTATGGTCATTTCTTCGTCCTCCTCTTTTCCTTCCACACCTCCACCTCCTCCTTGGTTGGTGTCTCTTACTTGCTCAGCTTCTGCTTTCTCGCCCAATTCTTTCCTCCAATGGCTCCGATTCCTTCTCCTCTCGCCCTGCCCCCAACGCATCCTCGCCGTCGCCGTCGACGCCGCCTTCGTCTCCGCCCTGCTCGTCATCGCCCTCCTTAGACTCGCTTCCAGCCGCAATCGCCGCAACGGCGATGGCGGCGTCGAGAAGCCGCTCCTCGACAAGCCGCCGCCCGGGATCGCCGGCGGCGGCGGCTCCCGGGTCCGGTTCAAGATCGCCGTCGCGGTCTCCTCCCTCGTCGCCGCCGCCTCCGCCGTCCTCCTCGCCCCCGCCGTCCCCCGCCTCCGTCCCCGCTCCGATCAGTACTGGGCCGCCGTCGAATGCGCGCTCCTCGCGCTCCACTCCCTCGCCCACCTCGCCGCCGCCGTTTTCATTATATGCAGGCGAAGCCTTACATCCGCGACGTCGGTCCGGCTCTTCTGGGTCGCCACCTCCGCCGTCGCCGCGCTCTTCGCCGCCGCCGCGGCGCTCCGCTTCTGCAACGCCGCCGCGATCCTCCCCGACGACGCCGTCTCCCTCGCCTTCCTCGCCGCCGCCGCCCCCCTCCTCTTCTTCGCCGTCTCCGGCGACGCCGAATCTTCCTGCGCCGGCGCCGGCGGCGTGACCCCGTACGCCGCGGCGTCGCTGCTCTCCCGGGGGACCTTCTCGTGGATGAACCCGCTGATCTCGAAGGGCCACCGCTCGGCGCTCGAGATGTCCGACATCCCGTGGCTGCCCCCGGCCGACTCCGCCGGGCGCACGGACGCCCTCTTCCGGTCCAACTGGCCGGCGCAGGAGGCGGCCCGGCGGCCGGTGCTGACGACGGTCCTCCGCTGCTTCTGGCCGCGCGTGGTGCTGAACGCGGGGCTGGCGGTGGTCCGGCTGCTGGTGATGTACGTGGGGCCGACGCTGATCCAGCAGTTCATCGACTTCACCTCGGGCGACGCCGACGGGTCGTCGTCGGCCGGCGAGGCGGCGTACCTGGTGGGCACGCTGCTGGCGGCGAAGCTGGTGGAGGTGGCGTGCTCGCACCAGTACAACTTCCACTCCCAGAAGCTGGGCATGCGGATCCGCTCGGCGCTGATCACCGCGCTGTACGGCAAGGGGCTGCGGCTGTCCTGCGCGGCGCGGCAGGCGCACGGGGTGGGCATGATCGTGAACTACATGGCCGTGGACGCGCAGATGATCGCCGACATGATGAACCAGGTGCACTACCTCTGGCTCACGCCGCTGCAGGTCGGGGTCGCGCTCGCGCTCCTCTACGCCTACCTCGGCCCCTCCGTCACCTCCGCGGTGGCCGGGATCTTCGCGGTGATGGCGCTCGTGATGCTGCTCACGCGCCGCAACAACGTGTACCAGTTCCTGCTAATGACCATGCGCGACCGCCGCATGAAGGCCACCAACGAGATGCTGGCCAACATGCGCGTCATCAAGTTCCAGGCCTGGGAGGAGCACTTCCTGCGCCGCATCCAGCTGCTCCGCGACGGCGAGTACGGCTGGATCGCCCGCTTCATGTACTCCATCTCCGGGAACATGATCGCCCTCCAGAGCGCCCCGCTGCTCGTCTCCGCGCTCGTCTTCGGGACCTGCGTCGCCGTCGGCGTGCGCCTCGACGCCGGCCTCGTCTTCACCGCCACCTCCTTCTTCAAGATCCTGCAGGAGCCCGTGCGCAACTTCCCGCAGGCGCTCATATCCGTCTCGCAGGCCCTGATCTCGCTCGAGCGCCTCGACAAGTTCCTCAGCAGCGGCGAGCTCGACCGGGACGCCGTCGACCGATCCCCCGGTCCCCCCGCCGTCGAGGTGCGCGGCGGCGCCTTCGCGTGGGACGACGGCGAGGCCGCCGAGGTGCTGAGAGGGGTCGACATGGAGATCCGGCGGGGCGCGCTCGCCGCCGTGGTCGGCACCGTCGGCTCCGGCAAGTCGTCGCTGCTCTCCTGCCTCCTCGGCGAGATGCACAAGATCGCCGGAAAGGTAAGTAGCGGGTTGGGTTGGGTTGGGTTGGTTGGTAGGTTGCACGTAGTTACTTCTGTATTATATTATTATATTTTAATTTAGGGATAATTGCCTATATACCCCTCATGCGTCTAAAAATATCCAATCTACCCCTACTTTTTTTTTCTTTCTAAAATGTCCCTCATACGTTCCACCGTTATTGCAAGATACTCCCGCAGTTATCTCCTGTTAAGTTAATCTGGATTAAATGTGAGTTAAATATCTACCACAGTTAAAAAAAATTAAAATACCAATTTTGCTAAGAAGGGCAAATAAGAAAGGTTGGTGACGGTATAGGGGTATATTGGAAAAAACTAAAAGTCGAAATATTTTTGTGCCCTTGACTTTAAGGGCAAATAAGAAAGATAATGATGGTAGAAGGGTATATTTGAAAAGGGCAAAATAGTAATTTTAGAGATAACAGAGTTACTTATGATTTTAACTCTAAGGGTATATTAGAAATAGGTTGGAACGTAGGAGGGGTATTTTCAATATTAGCCTTCTAAGAGGGGTAAATCGAAAAATCGGAAACTTTTCAGGGGTATATAAGCAATTGCCCCTTTAATTTAATTGTATGCATATTTACCCTTAAATATAGTATCAGGTCAGTGCATTTGACTAAAATTGAATGTAATTAAAACTGTACTAAAAGAAGATTTAGTTAAACTTAATAACTAACTGAATTCCGTAAATTAAGTAAAATAATAATAATTACTTATTCAAGGTCACGACTCACGGGAAGTGCAAGGGGGGTAAAATGCGCGTTGAATAAATACCCACATAAATGTGTTCTGGGACGGGCACGTGCTTACCATATTTTTTTAGTTTTTTTTTTTTTTTTTTTTTGGCGAGAGAAGGCTACGAGATTCTGTTTCCATGTGCTGGTCCGCAAGTTCCGATCTTCTTCTTTTTTTTTCTTTTTTTTTTTTTTTGAGAGAGAGAGAGAGAGAGAGAGAGAGAGAGAGAAAAAGTTACAATGATATCCATTTTGTTTATTTTATTTAAAATTTAGAAATAAACTTAGTTGGAAATATGAATCGATTACGATTCGAACTTGGATCTCGGATACTAACCACCAAGCTCTTTTTCCACTTGCGCTAGGAATGGTCAGTGAGAGAGATAGGTAGCAGGCTACTCACTTCGTTTATTTCATTTAGAAATAAATTTAGTTAGAAATGTAGATATTGCAGGATTGACAGGATCATACTGGCCAATGCCAGCCATTTTCGCCGCTGCTTTCAGAGACGGTCGGTACCCACTTGATGTGTTGGAATGCATATGTGGAGGGTTTAAGAGTTTGGGGCATACTAATGATTCTTATTAGGGTCTAGTAATTATGTTTAGAATATAATAATGACGACATCGTGCCGTCTACAACATTGTGGGGGACCCAAATGGGGTACCCGTAGCGGTGCTAGAATAGAGAAATGCTTTTCGGTCGCTGGCAATGCTGTCTTTATATATTGTTAATATATTGACATTTGTAATGTGGACGCCTGCTTGTGCAGTTGTGCATGCAATGCAAAGTGCCACATCGGTTCGTCGACGTAGCAACAATATGTAAAAGCAGCATTTTGAGAGACCTTTATCAGCACTCACTGGAACTGCAGTAAGATATTAAAATTAGAATATTAGAAACATTAGACACAAAAATATTAAGGTGAAAAATTTTACTACCACTGTATAGGTCATTTTGATTTTGCTATCCAATCTTTCAAAATTTTGACTTTACTGCCCAACATTTTAATTTCTTTGATTTGAGCCAGTCAACGGCATTTTGACTTTAAAATTTGAATATGTCGTTTATCTTTCATGCAATTCTAACAATTATAAATTTATTAAAATAAGTAATTGTCTTAAATTTTGAAGTCAAATGTGTCGTTGACCGACTCAAATCAAAAATTAAAATTTTGAAAAGGTTGGGTAGCAGTTCAGGTAAGTTTTGTACGTTTTTTTACCGAATGTTAACTTAGAAAGTACTTATTAGCACTGGCTTGTAGTTTAGGTAACTTTCTTTGTTTTTAATTTACTTGGAGTTTTGGTATAATTTGTAATTGCATTGTCAAATGTACCTACTGTGATACTTTGAAATGCTACAAATAAAAATTTTAGTTGTGCTTTAGAAGATCCCCCCTCCAACACAATAAAATAGTGGTGGGAACTGCTACTGAAGAAGCATATTCCAAAGCATTTTTAAGTTTTTCCATCTTCTTAAAAGCATAAAAATGGATGTATTTAGATTCCATAATCTCAATCTAGGGACTAGTCTAAAAGTGTTTATATGTGCTGTACTGCACAAACATTTGGAGCCCACACATGTGGAAGAGACAGGGGTGGTGTATATGCATTTTTTGGCACCCACTACATGTGGTCCATAGCACATGCCAAATTCCATGTGTGGTTTCTTTTGCTCTAGAAGATTAGTGTGAGATTCTATTTTCATGAATTGAAGCACAAAACTCCAATACAAGGTCTAGAATAGGACTGTACTTATACATACTTTATGTATGTCCGTGTTTGTAAATAATTTATGTAGAGATTTTCTTCTTCTTCTTCTTCTTCTTCTTCTTTTTTCAGGTAATGCTTCTTGTACTTCACGAGATTCTCAGAATATTATTGATGAGTCAGTAAATGCGTGATAGCTGGTGATTGGTTTAACTCTTTAGCATTGATATTGGTGGCACATTGTTACACTTCAATTTTAAAAAGTTAAACCACTCACTAATTATTATATGTATAATGCTGACTCATCAATAATATTCTGAGTGTCTTCCGAGGTACATGTGGTATATTGTAGAAATCATTAGATCCATATATAGCATAGGGTGAGTGTGTTAGGTCGAAAAGTCCAAATCTGAATAACTAATGTTTGAATAACTTCACAAAAGGAATCTTTTACATAGAAACATTGATCTAAACTCAGATGCAGCTGCATTACACCTAAGGGTGGGATTATTTATTTTTTTATTAATATATTTCATTTTCTAGTTAGTAAAGCCCTTTGATCTTCCTCTAGTTTTGCTTTTGCTTCTTTCTTAAAAGGAAGGTGTAGGATTTGGGAGTTTAGGTTGAGGTAGATTGAGCTACAGGTTGTGTTTCTTAGGTAATGAAGCCAGGAAATAGCATGCCAAAAATAGAAAAAAAGACTAAGAGAGGTGCATATGATTGAAAATGTAACACTTTGATATCCTCATGGTTTCAATTTCAGTTTTACACAAGGACTTCATGATTATATAGGGTAACAAATGCTACATTTTATAGATAAAGGATAGTAAAATGCAAAACACATGATAGCAATGTGTTGCTTGTTACTAACCAATAGTTTATTCAATGTAGCATTTTGCTATCTTTCTAACTTCATGAGTTTCTAAATGGAGTTTAGGCTGTGGTAGATGAGATATAAGGTAGTCTATTTATCTGGATTTGCATGATAAGGTAATGAAGCTAGGAAACAGTATGCACAAGCAGAGAAAAGGACAGATAGCTGCATATGTAATTGGACGAACTTTGTTCATCCTTTATCTAATTTAAGACTGTTATTTGAATAGTCAATTTGAGAGAAAACAGCTTAGCAATGGTCTTAACATCCCCACGCACATGCATGACTGTAACGACCCAGCCCACTAGCAACAATAACTCGTTAGGCCCAACCACCGACCCAAAATGCTTAAGCCCAGTTATTATTACTAGTGTCCAAGTCTCATATAAACCCAATGACAAACTCATTCTCATCCGATGTGAGACTATTGGGGTGTCACAGACTCTCTTCGTTAAGGCCCTGACGTCCCCCCCTCCTGTTAAGGCCCTGACGTCCTCGTTAGTCCAATCACACACACAGCCCACGATCATCAGGAGATGTGAGACTCGTCTCGCTAGCCCGTCATCTAGACCCTGGCTCAGCCGAGACTCGCCACACATGTCCAGCTGATGAATCGGCTCTGATACCATCTGTGACGCCCCAACTCCCCAGGGGGTCACCCATCCTAGGACTACTCCCGTCCTAGCACGCTTAACTTTCTTAATCTCTTGGGCCTTGTCACCACCCAAAATGCTTAAGCCGGGTTATTATTACACGCTCACGTCTTTGTCGGGTCCGGTGGGACTATTGGGGGCGTTACAGTGACCGATATGAAAAGATAAGATAGGATCTTGGTTTATGAGATTTCGATTTAACTCAATTGGATTTTGATGTGGGGATTTAATCCTTTAAATGTGTGGTGGGAATCGATTCCATGATGTTATGGAGTTGATTTGATGAAAACAACCCGGGTATTCTTCTATTACAGAGAAAAGAACTTAAAAGGTTTGCACCAAGAAGATTACCAGGTACATACGTCTTTCTGGCTGCTGCAGGTGGGATACTGCAATGCCGTTGTGTTATTTGCAAGTAGCTGACACGTCGAATCCTCGCGTGCTGTGCTGCTGCAGGCATTGTATGCTTTTACAGTGTAAAAAAGCCTTGACTCTTTCCGTCATTGATGTGCAATGATCGATAATTGAGAATACAGTGTTGTTCATATTCATTACTTATCCGATTCTTAAGCCGGTCGATATCTTGATCTCTACACGGACTAGCCATGCCCGAGTCTTGTAAAACTAGATCTGCTCTAATTATCAGCTTTAGTATACTCAATGTGTTTTAATTTATTGCGTTCGCTATGCCTTTAAAGTCGACATCTAAGTTCATATGTTTTTCAAATGCTATTGTAACAGGTTAGAGTATGCGGGACGACAGCTTATGTTGCGCAAACGGCGTGGATCCAAAACAGGACCATTCAGGATAACATCTTGTTTGGACAGCCGATGGATCGAGAGAAGTACAAGGAGGTCATACGGGTTTGTTGCTTGGAGAAGGATCTGGAGATGATGGAGTTCGGGGACCAAACGGAAATAGGCGAGAGAGGGATCAATCTGAGCGGCGGACAGAAACAACGTATTCAGCTCGCGAGGGCCGTCTATCAGGATTGCGATATATACCTCCTCGACGATGTCTTCAGCGCTGTCGACGCTCACACCGGTTCGGAGATCTTCAAGGTGAATTATGTCCTATTTTTGTTTCGGACATGTAAAGTTACAACTAATGTCATTTTTAAGGCAATGAGAGTAGAATTGAAAAAGTTGCTAGGCGAGTTAGCGCGTCTTTCGGCGTCAGGAACAAGTTATTTTCCGGAATTATAACCATTAGTTATGTTCACAGGAATGCATACGAGGAGCACTTAAAGAGAAGACTGTCGTGCTCGTGACTCACCAAGTGGATTTCTTGCACAACGCCGACGTCATATTCGTGAGTGCCATCTTCTTGTAGCAAACGGTTAACCTGTCAACTGTCATCCATTTCCCTCGCAAAGTCGAGCGTGTATTTAATGCTTATTATAACATATAACAAACGAATCATATAGGTCATGCGAGACGGGATGGTTGCGAAGTCCGGAAAATACAATGAGTTGCTCGAATCAAGTACGGATTTCGCAGCTCTTGTTGCTGCTCATGACAGTTCTATGGAGCTCGTAGAGCACAGTGGCTCTGCAGGACAAACTGGTGACCCCCTGTCTGGAGACAAAACTGAGCCAGTTTTGATCCGCAGCATATCTAGCGGCGAAAGCGCGTTGGGGCCCGTGATCTCGCCGAAGGCTGAGGTGGCTACCTCTAAACTTATAAAGGAAGAAGAGAGAGAAACCGGCCACGTCAACTGGCACATATACAAGTTGTATCTCACCGAGGCGTGGGGCTGGTGGGGAGTGATCGTCGTCCTGGTGCTCTCGGTGCTGTGGCAGGGCACACAGATGTCGAGTGACTATTGGTTGGCGTACGAGACGTCGGATGACGTCCTCAACTCGTTCCGTCCATCCGTTTTTATCGAAGTTTACGTAGCTATATTCGTGGTTTCGGTCGTCGTCGTCATGATCAGGGCCTTTGTTGTGACACAGCTGGGGCTGCAAACATCTCAGATTTTTTTCAGGGGGATCTTAACCAGCATCCTGCATGCTCCGATGTCGTTTTTCGACACCACTCCTTCTGGAAGAATCCTAAGCCGGGTAAATTTTCACTTCATCAACTTCAATCAATCCAAGGCTCCTTATCTGTCACTTCAGTGATTGACAGAACGAGTTTCGAGGTTCATTTTTTCGCTTCTTTGCATATGGTATGTCATTGAAGTTCTTGTAGCACGCGCTGCTCACCAACTAGTATGCTTCTTTTCAGGCATCATCGGACCAAACAAATATCGATATAATCCTTCCCTTCTTCTTGGGACTAACTGTGTCGATGTACATCGCGGTGATAAGCGTCATCATAGTTACTTGTCAGGTTGCGTGGCCGTCGGTCATAACCGTAATTCCTCTGGTGTGGCTGAACCTCTGGTACAGGGTGAGTTCACCATGTTTAAAATGCACAATACATGTCTACTCGGTTCTCCGCTTCTTAGTTATCTTGTTCTTTTCAAACAACGAATTTATTTTGAAAATGATCTTTTAATCATATCCCTCCAAAAGTACGAAAATATCACAGATGCCCCTGCAAAGTACTTACGAAATTCGGAATCATATCTTTGCAAAACAGGGCCATTTTTGCATATGTTGGATCTATCTAACATATGCAAAAATGCACCTCACTAACAAATTCAGGCATGCATTATAGTCTTAACCGATATCTCTGTTGTTTCTCTTTAGGGTTATTTTATCGCGACGTCTCGTGAACTGACTCGCCTTGACTCGATCACAAAAGCACCAGTTATCCATCATTTCTCGGAGACCATTCTCGGCGTTACGACCATCAGATGCTTCAACAAGGAGGAGAGCTTTTTCGATGAAAACTTAAACCGGGTTAATTCGAGCTTACGTATGGACTTTCACAATAATGGTGCTAATGAGTGGCTCGGGTTCCGACTGGAACTCATCGGAAGCTTCGTTCTTTCTATCACCGCTTTGCTCCTGGTCAGCTTGCCTCGCAATTTTATCGAACCAGGTAATGATCTGAAGTGTGTAAGATAAGTCTGATTAGATATTTCCAGCATTCAATCACCATCTTTTTTACGGTTGCAATGAAATTTATTAAACCATTTTAGCACTAATTTAAGTTACTATACTGGATTCTTCTCAACTAGTTTTGATGCAATGAAATCTAGACTTGTCGATATTTTTCAGAGTTTCAGAAATGTAAGAACTGACACGGCTTCATTCGATGCAGAATTCGTTGGTCTATCTCTTTCCTACGGTCTGTCTCTCAATGCCGTGGTGTATTTTGCGATAACGGTTAGCTGCGCAATCGAGAACAGGATGGTTTCAGTGGAGAGGATAAAACAATTCACCAACATTCCTTCCGAGGCACCATGGAGGATCAAAGATTGCCTCCCCTCGCCAAATTGGCCCACCAAAGGAGATATTGATATCATTGATCTAAAGGTTCACTATTCATGTACTAGAATTTTATCATACCACATCTTTAAAACTACTGGTTCTTTTCAAGCATAATAATCGTACCATATCTTCCGAACTCGATTTCCTATGCAAATATGCCCTTATTTCGAGTTTGAGATTAATCCATTCTATATTGCCAAGTTGATTTTCTTTTTCTTTTTTTTGCATATTAGGGAAAGGTTTTTAAAGAGGATCACTTTTGTAACTAGATGTTGTAGGGTGTTTCGTAATTCCTAGGATTGGCTACTTGTTTTTCTGCATTTCTTTTTTTGACTATTCTCATCTATAATATCGGCTTTTGCCGACATAAACAAAAGAAGTGTTAATTTGCATTCTCATCATACTTTAGGAGGTGATTTAGTAATACATTTGATTTATCACAGGTTCGGTATCGCCCGAATACTCCTCTCGTTTTGAATGGAATTTCAATAAGCATTCGAGGAGGAGAGAAGGTAGGAGTTGTCGGTAGAACCGGTAGCGGCAAGTCGACGTTGATACAGGCTTTGTTCCGACTCGTGGAGCCTTCTGGAGGGAAGATAATCATTGACGAAGTCGACATATGCACGTTGGGCCTTCACGATCTCAGGTCTCGTTTCGGTATAATTCCTCAGGAGCCCGTTCTCTTTGAAGGAACGATTCGGAGCAACATCGACCCTATTGAGCAATACTCGGACGACGAGATATGGCAGGTATAAGTGGTATACACGTATATCTCGTATTCGTGCGGTTTTTGGTGTCTAAACTTACCGTACTGTATTTTTTTTTTTTTTTGACTTCTTGAAGGCCCTCGAGCGTTGCCAGCTAAAAGAGGCAGTAGTTTCGAAACCTGAAAGGCTTGATGCATTAGGTATGTTGTTTGTTTTTATTTAGTTTTTTTTTAATAGCTGAACTACCGACTAACTTCAATCATAGAATGATGTGCATTACTCGATGCGAACCATAAAATGGCATCTATTACTTAACGCAAGTCTTAAATCTATTTAAATGCCAAAAGAAGCGACGGTAAGTTGAATGCATCTTGAGATGAACTTCTCTCTTTATGTTATTGTTCCTCGGCACTTGTAAGTCATCTTCGGAAGGGTTCTACTACAATTTTTTTATGCTTTTGCTGCGAAAAGAAACCCACTAGATGTATAATTCGCAAAAAGTCCGCCGTACGGGAAACATCTATAGATGTTATTGTTTGATCAGGGTGAAGGCATCATCTTTACATCTTTTTCTATTGAGTTGACATCTCGAGCTGAAGTCGTCGCTACTGCTAATTTTTTGTTTTCAGTGGTCGATAACGGAGAGAATTGGAGTGTGGGGCAGAGGCAGCTTCTTTGTCTGGGCCGCGTTATGTTGAAGCATAGCAAAATTCTGTTCATGGATGAGGCGACTGCTTCAGTCGACTCGCAAACTGATGCGGTAATCCAAAGGATCATCCGAGAAGACTTCGCAGCTTGCACGATCATCAGCATTGCGCACAGAATACCGACAGTCATGGACTGTGACCGAGTGTTGGTTGTAGATGCAGGTAAAATGCTGGAAAAACTCTTCGATGATCTGTGTTTTTCGCATTGAATTATGAGCGAAGTGATAGATATAATCGAAGGAAAAACATTAAAAGGAGACATAATAACAAGATGTTCTAGTTCGAGGGGGCAGTAGATAGGTTCGAATATTGGTTTAGGACGAGTGAAAAATCATAATTCTTATATGTTTTTATGCAGCAAAATTTATCATCTCTACTTTCGCACATCAAGGACTAATCTGAATCCTTATCGATGAATATCTGAATCTAGTTATCACATCCTCCTTTTTTTTTCTTGATCGATGCTTTTAAATGTAGTATTAACATAATTCCGTGAACCAGGACGCGCAAAGGAGTTCGACACACCATCAAACTTGCTAGAACGGCCTTCGCTCTTTGCCGCGCTGGTTCAAGAGTACGCCAACCGCTCGTCTGATCTCTAGAGCCACTCAGTAATGCCGAATTTTTGGTCGTGTATTAGTTTCCCTGCTTAACAGAGAAACACAAGGGGCTCGGAACCCATAACTCGAATTTAGGGCATCATGCGACGAGCTCGGTAATAACAAGGAACTCGGAAAGTGACTAAGCCAAAAGAAGATCTTGATCCTTGTGAGACGAATCTACATGGAATTGGCGGTTTACTAATGCACTTTTTCATGAGTAGACCATTTTTTTTCCCTTTCAAACCAATCCACACTAGTATTTCTACTCATAATTGAGCAATATCTTCATCGAACTCGATCAAATCAGAGTTTTGTTGTGCTGTAAACTGTAATGTGTACCGCTAAAATTCAGTAATAACAGTGAGCTGCAGAAGATTCAGTGCTCTGTATGCTCAGGATTTGAACCAAGCTTCTAGATCTTTTAATTTGTGTTATGATTTATATTTCTCGCAACACTAATTACCATGGAATTCATTCAAAAATGCATTTTAATGTATCTATACATACACATGCTGATGTTGTTTTGTTGCTTCATGGAACAAGCAATTTTTTTGGTACAAATTTGATAAAATGTGCTTGTTTTGTTCTTGTTGCTTGAATTCCTTTTGCGCCGAAAATGATGATTAATTAAGATGGTTAGAAACTGGAAATGATGTCAGCTTCTTGGGATGTGCAGTTGCTGCAATCGTCAGACGGTTGCGATCGCTCGATCGTAGACGATTGCAGTCACTTCAATTGGCATCTAAATTTCTGATGATCATGATGGAATTTCCTGCAAGGAAAATTTCAAAGTCTCACATTACCAAAAAGCATCATTTCCTCTCTTCTTCTTCTTCTTTTTTGGTAGATATTTTTCCACTGTACCTCTTGCTGCAGCAGTTAAACACTGCAGTGCTTCAGATTCTGCAGTGAGATTTGGAGCAAATAATATATGGGTACTCGTACCACCGCATGATAGTTTAATTCACCATTCATACTACTTTAAGATTCGAGCATTGCGTGTGATGGACGGCTGATTAGATTGGTTCTATTTGTTTATCAAATGAAAAATGCCAAACCACTGGCACTATTCATACTGCTTTAAGATTCGAGTACTATATGTGATTGATAACTGATTAGACAATTCCTGTTTGTTTATCAAACAGAAAAAAACGCCAGACCGCGTATGTTCAATAATTCTCACTCAATATTCCTCCAAAACAAAGGAAAAAAATAAATCTACTTTTATCCAAAATTAGCTTAAGGTTAACTAATAGCATCTCAACAGGGCTTTCTCTCTCTCTCTCTCTCTCTCTCTCTCTTGACAAAAAAGAATTCTACAAGAAATTTATTTGGAAATTTAAACCTTGGAGCTAAATATGGCAAGGAATTCACTGTTTTCTAAGGATGGTATTTAATGTTACTAAAAATATATTTAAAATAAAATTTTGAAAGTATTTAATTAATTTGTTATATTTTACAGCGCCTTGCTTTACACACGAATATTAGCCAAACAATGTTCAATTACATACACTACTTATGTAAAAGAGTTATCAAACAATCGGCATATTTTTCAAATAGCATAACACTATTTTCTATACAACTTCTACAATAGCTCTGTTTTAGTAGCTCGGCGAAACAGACTTTTTTTTTTTTTTTTTGGGAGAGAAAGGTAGCATGCTAACCGTTTTCTACAGCTTGGCCAATGGTACACCATGTAGAAAACTGTTGTTAAGTTGAACCATTCACCGTTTTCTACAGTGCGACAAATGTTTCATCGTGTTAATTTTCTACAGCTCAGCAAATTTACTGTTTTCTACAGCGTGCCGCTGACGTGACACCTGCGTGGCAGGTCTAGGGCCATTTTTACAAATTAAATTTTGACAGAACTATTTTGAAAATAAAAATTTACCAGAGAGCTAAATGCAAAAAAAGCCCTTGCATTATGAAAACTATTGTAATGATCGATTTGCATGATATCCGTGAACAAACTTGATTAGTTCCCTCGGAATGATTGATTGATTGATTTTGTTTTTTCATCAAAGTTTAGGTTTTTTTTTTTTTGTTTGTTGGTGGGGAATCATTATCAAAATAAATCACCTCGTAGATAAAACTGTATTATTGTAGGGTTGGATACATGAACATCTTTTTTGAGATATCTATTCAATTTATTCAAAAAGCATGCAACATTTAAGTAGATGAAGAATATAATCATGTCTATAACTAATTACCATATTCGACCTTGAGGACAATTTTGCAAAACAAGATAAATTATCTCATAAGTAAATTATGCTATCCTATCGAATCATGAATGTTAAGATCTTTCGAAACGTATAAAATAAACACCTTATTCTCAATTACACAACAAAATTGTCCTAGGGGAAGTTAATTTCGATAACTTATTCTTGTCGGATCGTCGACGCTAACCATTAATCCCAAAAGCTCGAGTTGTTAGAAATACGCAACCAATTCACTTAAAGCGTATAAAAATAGCGCCCACGGGTCTCGATTGTGACTCGGCCCACCTGGCCTCACGCCACTTCGAACATGACTCGGCCCACATAGCCTCCCGCCACAGGGCAGATTGCTGGCCCATTTAAGTCAACAATCCCCCCTCCAGCAGCTGCACATATTTTGTGCCATACGGGAATCCAACCCGTGACCTCTGGCTTTGATACCACTTGTCGGATCGTTGGCGCTAACCATTAATCCCAAAAGCTCGAGCTGTTAAAAATACGCGACCATTTCACTTAAAGCGTATAGAAACAACACCCACGGGTCTCGATTATGATTCGGCCCACCTGACCTCACGCCACTTCGAACATGACTCGACCCAACTCAGCCTCACACCATTTTGAATATAACTCGGCCCACATGGCCTCCCGCCACAGGACAGAATGCTGGCCCATTTAAGCCAACAATTCTGACATCTGAATAGGGCCCCAAAGTTCTCACAGAGCAGAATGATCATTACCTAACTTGTTCATACATTCAAAGCAGGTGTGTTTTTGGTGTAAAAAAAAAAAAAAAAAAAAAAAAAAGTTATAGAATCAACACACTGTAAATAAACGAGTAACCCTGGGAACAAAAGCTGCTACTGTGAACACATTATAATTAGGAGAGCAAACAACTTAAATGTACTTGGTTGACCTGCACATATATTTCCATAGGGAAAGACCGAATAATATATCATGTTCTTTGGTCTCTGGGGTGATCAATAAAAGCCCATTGTTTTCATCTTCTTTTTTTTTTCTTTTCTTTTCCTAAGAATTGAAACAACATCGGAAAACGAATACAACAATGTGATGTATATTAACTGTTACATACAATTTCTAACAAACGAAATGTCTTCTCTCCGACCAACCCCAAAGATCTTTCGACAAACAGTCGCACCGGAGTTATTAAAATGCCCACACACACGCCCAACGCAGTCCCTTTCCGAAGACAAGGGGCATTAGCACACCTCGCACACAAGCCCGAGAATCACCAAACTCGGAAACCGGGATAAAGCCCGAAAAGCCATCATGATCGCTTATGGAGCTCATCATCAAACACGGCAATCTTCTATCAGTTTCGGTTTGTAATTGAGAATATGTTGAGATTTTAGAGGGAGAGAGCAAAAAACGGCAACGCTACGGGATGGGGCGCCAGCTTATCTTGAAGATTTCTTGCGGCTGAGGATCTCCTGCTCCTTGAGGCGGTGCTGGAATCGGGCCAGTCGGGCCTGGAGGCTGACCAAGCCCGCAGCCTTGCGTGAGAGCACGAAACTTAGTTGCGTCACATAGTTGTCGATGAGACTACCAGGTTGGTCCACTTCCGCCAGCAAATTCATCTCCTGCAAGAAACAAAGCAGCAACCGCGCATTAAATCAAAGATAAGCAAGAGTGAATAATAAGTGAAGAAAATTAATTACGAATGCAATTGCAGAAACCTGCGGTATGTACCGCGATTTCTATTATACCCCATCGATAATCAAAAGGTACAACAGCATATTAAACAAATTCCTGCAAGTAACCGCCACCAGGAAGGGGTTAAAGTTGCAGTGTTTTGTATGAAGGTGAAGTTGAAATTGCAATATATCCAGAAAGTTTGCCTATCGTAATATTGTACACTAGATCGTCGCTGAAACATAGACTAACCAAAAGACGACATACCAAAAGAAAAGAGTTCACTTTAGGGACTGAGCGTAGACCAATTCACTGATTCGAATAGAGTTGAGAGAGAGATATGAATCACACATGTAGCTGATAATTGCTAGCGAGTAATTAATTAAAGAAAGAAAATGGATGTTAAAAAAGGTGCCTGACTGATGAATTAAATGTATGACATTCTCACATGAATCCAGATGCAGTCACAATTAAATTAATGACATAACTAAAACAAGAGCCAAATTTATGAATCAGTGGACAACAAACAGTTGCAAGCAGCTCTCCAGTACATTTTGCTTGGCAGATCATGCATAAGCATAAAACGATACACAACGTAAAGTTGATAACGACATCAGCAACAATGCAAGCAATGATAACTGGCTTATGCTGAATATTATCAGCCTTTACTTTGAAGCTTTTAAAGAGCAAACACAATTTATAAATATAAATTTCTGATAAACTTACTTCACGCACTATCTCCATTGTGTTCTCAATCTCTTTTCTATGGGCTGCTATCAGAGCCTCTTCTTCCTACACAAATCAAAATAAATAATATCCAGCAGTCAAGGCTCCAAACTGATTGACTTGTAAACAGGATGCTCGTATCTTAAAAACAATTCTAGTACTTTATGATGCTCTTACCTCAAGTAATGCATTTATCTCCCCATCATTACATGGAATTTCTTTTTCATATTGCCTTGAAACATTAGAGGAGGAAGAGTCAGGTACTGGCTGCTGCTGCTGCCGCTGCTTATAGCCAGTGGGAACAGATTCAGGTCCGGCATCTTTTCTCGACCAGTTAACCTGTTTTTCCGTTTTTTCGTCCCTGTAAACTTTTCTTCGAGGGGGGGAGACTTTTGGTACTTTTTCTTCATCTCTGTTCTCAAAAGAATTCTGAACAGACTGCTTATTGCTATAACCCCCTTGAATGTTCTTCGACTCAAACCTCTCCCTCTCCCTCTCCTGCTCCCGCTCAAATGGGGGCCCACTTTCGTCCCTTCCTCTAAGGGAGTAATTCGTGGTCATGCTAAATGAGCTCCTCTCAGGCTCGGATGTAGAATTGTAAGAAAAATTTTCCACATTCCTCCTGGGAATATCAAGTGCTTTGAAATCTTGGATTTGCTCACTAGTATCATCAGCTTCGACGGAGAGAGGAAATGATGATGCTGATGCCGATTCCTTGCTAGAAAATCCAGATAATCCAGTAGCCTGAGCTTGATCCTTCTTCGAGTTGCCACTTTTAGAAAGACTTTTGACCCTGTTAGGTTATCAGGTTTACTTAAATAAGTGTTGAATAACAACATGCAAATCAGCCATATAATTAGATCAAAAAGGTGCAAGCAGTCTAAACAATAATACCTGTCCGCATATCGCAAGGTATTAAGGGTATGTTCACAAGAACCGGCATTTGGAGAGATGCATGAAATCATAATAGTCCTTGAGTTGCCGACAAAAGAGTCACGAAGCACCTCTGTCAGCTTGCTCCCTCTAAAAGGGATATGTATCTGATCATTGTCCAGGGCACGGATGCATTCCTTCAAAGCCAAAAGGCTCTTGTTTATCTCTGCTCCTTCAATTCTGGAAATGGTGGAACACATGCAAAAAATTAAAATAATAGCCTGTTAAAGAGCTTCATAGTTCTATCTAATTAAAAAAACAAGACTAGGTAATCTTGACCACAAACTTATTACTATTATTATAAGACGTTCCCACATGTATCCCTGCAAAACAATCTATTTACTTACACAGCCCTGTGCAATCAGGACATTCATGCGGAAAGGTTGGGATTTGTATTAGAAAAGGTTTCAAAAGAGGTACATTTCTGCAAGTACAATGGAGTGTGTGTGTGTGTGTGTGTGTGTGTGTGTGTGTGCGTGTCTACACAAGCATAAAAGAAAATAATTCGTCTTAAGGGCATTAGATAAAGATCAGGTTTCAAATGGTTATCTATAAAAAGAGAATCTTGCAGGGGTATATCTCTAAATCATCTCTTAGACACAAACCTTGTTTGACGATCGTTATCTGTTGTATCAGCACCACGCTCACTTCCGGCAAGATCAATAAAGGATATCTTGCCAACAACCTTGCCAGTTTTGGCCTCGTTGACATCCTTTTGCCTTCTGGGATCAGTAATTTCTTTGTGCTTCTTTATGGCAAGCTGCAGAATAGCGTGAGATCTTGATGACTCTTCATTGGCTCCAGTAGAACCTGTGCTCCGTGCTGCATTTCCTTTCTCGATATACTCCTTCACAATCTGAACATCTAAGACTTCAAATTCCTGTAGTCCAACAATGCAGACTTGCTGCCTTCCATCTTCCCTCATGCAAAGTTTTCTGATAAAGAATTATTACAAAACATTATTCCAATAAAAGTGAGCACCAGAAAAAAAGGTATACCTAATAAATTAAACAAAGTATAGGTTTTGCATCATGTCTCACAATAAAAGGCCCTAAAATCGGTGTGTCTCAAATTGAAAATTTACTTAATCTTTTCCCATCAGATGGGGCCTGCTCTTCATCAGTTAAACATATCTCACCAAATCTTTTAGGTGTTGAACTAATCGTAGCTGAAATATATAATACTATAGAATTACTCATATTAGATAAACATGGCAGTAAAGAACTCATGCCATGATTCCAGTATTTCTCATCATTTTAAACTTTTACAAGACTACATTGAATGGAAAAGGATATAGGAAGCAATTTAGCACCATCTAACATAATTATCCAGATGAATCCATCAAAGGAAAACAGTCCCCCCAACCCCCACAATATATATATATATATATAGAGAGAGTTGAACTAGAATACTATCAGTAGTAAACGAGCCGTTTTACTACCGATTTGTTTTCGATGATAGAGCTTCCAAATTGACGATCGGCTCCGTTAAATATGATCTAAACCATTTAAACTACCTAGAAATCAAATTTCACGCACTTTCGATATTGTTCTTTTATCCATCAAGTGAACAGAAAAATAAATGGCTGAAAATGAATGAATACACTTTAAAAAATGATGATAGGAGTCTTGTAATCAAGATCAAGAGTATAGATCTTGTTTTAAATAGTTTAAAGAATTTTCTAACAAAAATTCAATTGATTTGGATATCTTTACGCCGTTAAACGAGAAAACGCCTCTTATCGACCATTAAAATTACAAATTTTGAAACCCTTTGATCATTAAGCAAATGATGTCGAAAAGATTTGAAATTTGATTTCTAAACACTTCAAATGGTGTAGATCATGTTCAACGGAGCCGATCGTCAATTTGGACGCTCTATCATCGAAAACAAATCGGTAGTAAAACGGCACGTTTACTACCGATAATATTCTAGCAAAACTCTATATATATATATATATAGAGTCCGGCTGTTATGCTATCAATAGCACGAAGCACTCGGTGCTACCAAGTTTTCTACCGTTAGATCCACCCCTTTGATTATTTTCACCCGTTAGATCATACTATTTAACCAACTACCCACTTAACCCTAGGGGGCCCACATCATCCTAACCGCACATCTCTCAATCCAACGGTCAAAAACTTAGTAGCACCAATGACTTGGTGCTATTAATAGCATAGTAGCCTAGTTCTATATATATATATATATATATATATATAGAGAGAGAGAGAGAGAGAGAGAGAGAGAGTCCGGCTATGGTGCTTGTAAAAGCACCAAGCACTTGGTGCTTGTGAATTTTTTACCGTTAGATCTACAACTTTGATCATTTTCATCCATTAGATTATACTATTCAACCAACCACCCACTTAACCCAAGGAGGCCCACATCATTCTAACCTCACATCTATAAATTCAAGGGCTAAAAACTTACAAGCACCAATGACTTGGTACTTTTAAAAGCATAGGAGTTCAATTCATATATATATATATATATATATATATATATATATATATATATATATATATATAGAACTAGGCTACTATGCTATTAATAGCACCAAGTCATTGGTGCTACCAAGTTTTTGACCGTTGGATTGAGAGATGTACGGTTAGGATGATGTGGGCCCCCTAGGGTTAAGTGGGTGGTTGGTTGAATAGTATGATCTAACGGGTGAAAATCATCAAAGGGGTGGATCTAAGGGTGAAAAACTTGGTAGCACCGAATGCTTCGTGCTATTGATAGCATAGCAGCCGGACTCTATATATATATATAGGCCATGGCTACTATACTATTATGAGTATTGGAGCCCTACTACTCATAAGTAGTTTTCGATGATGGAGCTTCCGAATGGACGATCCACTCCGTTAAATATGATCTAGAGCATTTGAAACTTCTAGAAAATAAATTTCGTAAATTTTCGAAATCATAATAAAGTCCATCAAGCGGGCATAAAATGAACGGTCAAAATCGAACGATGTCCTAAAAATGGATGATCCGACCCTTCAATTCAAGATCTGAGTTATTGACCTTTATCTAGATAGTGAATAGAATTTTCTATCAAAAATTCAACAAATTTTGTATATATAAAGAGAGAGAGAGAGAGAGAGAGAAAAGGATAACAATACAATATAAAAAGTACTTCCTAATGGACAACAAAAATTATGATTTTGATAAATTAAAGTGAAAGGTAAAGGAAAACGATAGACCAAAGTAGAGAAAATAAGCTTTTTGTTAGCTAATTTCTCCTCTCCGAAGAAAGCCAAAAAAGATAGACTGCATCCTAAGAGATGATGTTGTGAATCTCCAACAATCCAGATTAGCATCATAATGTCAAGATTCCTGTTAAGATTTGTAATTATTATGTGGTAACTTGAGTAGTGCACTGTGATCTGGCTATGAAGTTATAATGTTGACTGAAACAGAACTCAGAAACAAATTAGTCTAAGCTGTTTGCGAGAGATCTTGAGGCCATGGATATGACAGCAATGAACAGCTTAAATTGGGTTGTGTCTAGGCATAAGGCTCAATATGGTACCGAACTAAGCAAGCACAAAGCTTATTTTAGGGTCAGATCTCAATAAAGACAAACTTTGAGCATCTGTAATGTTCTGTTGTTCAAGAAGCTGCTCAGTTAAAATGAGCAAACAAGTCAAACACGAGACATATTTCAAGCTGACCTCAGCCAAGTTTGTTAAGCTATTGTGCATGCCCAGGTAAGCACAAGACCTACAATAATCAAGTTGGCTTGGCTCAGATTGTTGCAGCCATAAGTCAATTAACCCCCTCTCTTCTGTATGCACAAGTAGCAAGAAGTACATTTAACATCTAAAAGAACAGATATTTGTGAGGTCTACTCTCCAAGATTTAAATCAAAATCTAGCATGTTATGAGAGACTTAAATTCGTCACATATAGAGAGATTTTAAAGTAATAAAACAGATAATGAGTATATAAAAATTAGGGAGAACAAAGATATTATTAGCCAAGGATTTAAGTGCCGTGGCACGGTATCGTGCCGGAAACTTGCCAGCACGGTGCATGCCGAGCTGTGCCGACATGTGCCGGTCACAAAAATATATGTGCGCCGACAAATAATGACATGAAATATTTATTTTCTTTAGCAACAAATTATGTCAATTATTTATTATGTATTTTTATCAAATCTTTTAAGCTTTATTGAGAAAATTACTTACTAATTTCAAGAATAGAGGCTTTTGAATTATGCTATCGGTACAGGGGCTGTATTGTGCCGATATCTTGCTAGCACGATATGGCACGGTGGATATAGGCTGTGCCTAGGCTGTGCCAATAGGCACTTTAATCCTTGTTATTAGCTATGTCTTGGAAGCAAAAGCAAATCAAAGAATTTTAAGAATGATATTATGAAGAAACCAACCTCCTGTCGCAAAGAAGATCAAAGAGTTTCCCACCATATATCTCAAAGTAGCTAAGCCACAATTTAAATTTCTGATTTCGATACGCCGGTTGATGTAAATACCGGACTATATCTTCTGCAGCTCTAAGAGGTAAAGGTTGCATCGTAAAAGTCTTACCACTGCCTGCAAATAAATGTGAAGCCCCATGAAACTTGTATTCTGGGTATTGCACTCTTGTTATGAAAAATAATAAAAGCAACCAGTAAGCCTCTATAACCAAAAACACTTTAAGAATTGCACTTTTGTGCATAAAGGTGAATACAGTCTACAAAACCATACATACTAATGGCCTGCTTCGATTGCTGAACAAACAACAACCCGATTTTCATGTTTGAACAAACCTGTTTGACCGTAAGCAAAACATGTGGCTTTTGTTCGCTCAAAAATGGTAGGAATAATGGGCTCGACAGTCACACGATACACCTGTTCATACAATTTATTTATTGTTAGATAAAGGAAGAATCGATATTGACAAGAATTGTAGGACAGACAATTTACAAAAGTAAAGAAGTAGCAATGGTAAAAGATAAGGCTGGCAAAAAAGACTTCGAGAAACGATAGTAAAAAGCTGGATTACCTCATCATTACTGACATGCTCATCAACAACAGCATCAAAACAAAACTCGTGCTTCTCCACATAGGCAGTCAAGTCAACCTTTATGTTAATGCTTCAAGTTAGTTATGCCACAACGCATGTCAAGCAAAGAAGTAAAAGCATCTTTGCTCAATTTTTATCTTATCAACTGATTGCATATTAAGACATAAATGCAACATCATATTATGAACCAAAGGAAGCATTCACAGGATCTTTAATACCAAAGAATCTCTTGACTATATGACATAATTGAGCATGCACTTTCGGATGGCAAATCTATAAAAAATCATGGGAGAAACAAATATGAATCTCTCCAGGTCCAGACAAACGAGAGCACAACCAGATATTTAATGACGCCTAAATTCGTGAGCTTGAAAGCTCTCCAACCAGCAGTATTAAGGATACCGCAAGTAAAATTGTTTCCAAAAGCAAAGAACTGAATCAGGGCAACCAATTTACTCTAGTCACAGAAAATCTTGATAATGGTCCTAGCCAAAAGCCTAAATAAGTGTAAAAGAAGCACTGTTTTCAAGCTTGGTGACATATGGTTCTATCAAAAGGAGAAGAAAATAAATAAGACAGTGCAGCTTCCAATATCTGTTCGAAGCAGCTTCTGATATCTGCTTGGAGATTTTATAAGCCGCAATAATTGTTCTTATGTCGGGCAGACCCAAGAGAAAACAAAAGGTACTATACATATCCTAGGGATTTTCATCTTACTAACAAAGAGATAGAAAAGCTGAGACTTACAGCCATCCAGAAAAGAATAATTAGGAAAGTTTTTATACTGAGTTTTACAAGCATATAATTTCAGATAGGTATAATTTATGTCCAATACAAATAAGCTTTCCTTTCAGAGTTTTCATCAAGTATGAGATATCATTTTAATGAAGAAACTAGATTGTTTGTAGATAAAATTTGATAATTTAACACGGCAACTAACTTAGAGTTGCAAAATATGTAATAGTACAAGACTAAAATAGCATGCAAGTATGCAACTAAAGCAGTTGTCAAATGAGACCATAGAGCAGCAAAGAAGGCTCTTCTGATTGCAAGTCATACATGTCTATACTTTGACCCATTTGAAATATGTACAACCAGGAACAAAATTGAAAAAGAACCAAATGCTAGAGACAGGTTAAACGAAGCACTAACCTATGATCAGAAATATCCATTCATGAGAGAAGACAAACCTTTAACTTTGGCTCATGGACAGTCAAATAGGAACTATTATGCACCGTCACAATATCATCCTCTTTTCGAGATATCTCCTTCTTGTTCAGGGGTCTTTTACGGACCTAATCGTCATGATGAGAAAATTAAGAAAGCAAAAAAAAAAAAAAATAAATAAAGAATTTGCATTGCTTGTGCAATAAAGAAAAAATACTAGATGAGCTAGTTGATAAATGCTATGAAACAACAAAAGCTCCTATATCAAAAGGTCATATCCAGCCTTCAAAGCAAGGAATTCAATGAAATGTTTGAAATAAGAAACATTATTTTCAATGAGTAAAGGCATCTATTTTCATATGATAATATCATTTGACTATAAGATACTGTATCTTGAAAAACTTAGCAGGATGTTCTACAGTGCTTTTGATTCTTAAGAAAAACATATGTATTGCTTACATTTGAAAATGGCTTCTAGTCATCTAGGGAGGGAGAGAGTGCAAAGGATACTCATGGATATGCAACTGCAATGAATGAATAATTCCAGGAAAATCTTGATTAAGAAAGTGAATTGAAGTTAGATGACGTGGAGCTTCTGGACGTGGAGTTTCTGAGATCAAAACTGTTTGCCATTTAGAACGTTATACATACCAAGGTAATGTGATATATTCTATAGAAATATTCCAGCTTCTCCAGCCAAAAGTTATATAGCAAAATGAAAATTATTGGCGTGGGGGTTAGTTTCAGTTGTTTCAGAAGTTAGCAGATTGTTATTTTTGAAGAAGGATCTCAAAAGTTCAAAATAATCAAATAAAAACAGAAGAATTGAGCACAAGAACTGGCATGAGGGGAAAAAGAATAATTTTAAATATTATGCATCTAGATAACACTGGATTTCAGGTTCTAAAATCAAGATTCTGTGGTTACATTTTGCAATACAAATTAGTCAAATTAAAAGTACCAAAAATGAAGTTGTCAAGTATATACGTATGGGTACTCTAGCATAAAGAGTTGAGCATGCATGACAAAAATACAAACATATGGTTCATTTAAAACAAAAAACACTGATTGATGCTCAACTTAGCATCACTTATAAAGCCTAAGGTGAATAAGTGGTATCAAATAGGAAAGTAACCTTCACATAGTAAATCTACAAGCAGGATTTCTATCTACATACCACAACTTTAATCTTTGCTACATTATTTTCCTTTGTGCTGATCTCTTTTTCACTGGTTGATGATCTGATATTGATATCTGCTGGCCCTTGCTGCCCACCGGGTACAATGTCGTAGTCATCATCAATCTCCTTGGGCATGAATGGTGATGGCTCAAATGGTTCTGATGTTACATGCTGCTAGACAAAGAAAAGTTCAATTTGATTGTTATCATCATAATAACCATTAACAAAATAAGATCTAAACAAATAGTAACAGTGAGGTAATAAATTCTATATACTAATTACTCTCTCAACTTACTAGGGTAAAAAAATATGGGTAAACATTTTTAATATAGTAAATATGCTTGTCAATATAGCAGTATATCACCTTTCATGGTGTCATATTGGTAAGTTAAGTACTACTTAACATGCAATATTTTCAATCAAATGATTGACATCAGATTGTGTACCTGGATCACAAAAAAACCCCTCCCCCATTTCCGAATCTAGATCCAGATTGTGAGTTGTGATTTACGATTTGTTCACCATCCAAATCACAAACAGTGACAAACAGAAAATAATTGAAACAAAACTGAATATAGATTTCTTAGATCTGATTTCTTAGGTTATCTAAAATGAAATTTGATTTACAAGATAAAATAACAAAAAAGAACCATAGCCTACAAAGAGAAATAGCCTGAGAGAAAGTACAAATCAGGCCTTAACAAAAAGGAAAAATATATCTACAGTAAAATAAAGGAAATTAATGATTTAATAGATAAATCGATTCACATTGACGTTCCAACATGAACCATGATCCAGATTACCAATCAGACTAATCCTAACCCCCGGCCACAAATCCCACTCCCACCCCCACCAAACCCCATTCCCATGTTCCTGAGAAATTGTCGTATCACATTACTTTACCATTTAGCATACCACACCACATTCCATCCCAGATAATGTTGATCAAAACCTGGCAGAGAGTTTGCGACCACACATTGGCAAGACATCAAAGCAATGCGCATAACCAACCATGGCAAAATAGAAAGAATGCCAAAGCAAGATAGGTATCTGGTGGGAAGCAAACTAACAATGTGACACATGGACATGTTGTAATACAAGCAGGATTCCAGCACTACTAGAAGGAAACTCAAAAATTTGTATGACGTAAATGAAAACAGACAACAAAAAAATGGAGAACGTGAAAACTCCAGTGTGTATTCGGTACACAACAAAGGTCAAATGCAAATCACCTCAAAGAACTGTTATTTGGAGATAATTGCTTTCATGAAGGCATATAACAAAAGAACCAATAAGGAAATATTTCAAGCCTCCCAATTTTCAGAACCTTTTACATCATTGCAAGGGAAAACGTACAAATGCCAATTAAGGTGTTTCAACATGTCTAGAACAACTTTAGCTGGCAGCATCCATAATATACGATTTATGCCAAAAGTGGTCTACAGTACAACCTTGTCAATATAATGTAACATTATACCTCAGAAAGAAGCTCCGTATCATCCATTGCATGAAGGTCCAGAAGCCCAGCTCCAAATTCACCTCTCAACTCGGACGAATAGAAGCCATCCAATGCACCAGCTGCTCCAAAACTTTGGGCTGTTGGTGTATATGGTTCAGAGACCGACTCGCCGTTGAAATTCAGGCTCCTCAAGAGCTTATACAGCTTCTGCTTCTCCTCCACTGTCTGAGGACCATATCCCTACCAAATAACAAAGCAACAACTTAATACATCAAAAACCTTATACACTCCACTAAATTCACTCCCATTAGCAGCACAATGCAATGACACATCTATTATACAACAATGGCACTTCAAGTTGCAAAGAATAGTCGAAAATCAAAATATGAGTGAGGTTAACCCCCGAGGTGCAGAATTTAACAACAAGCTGGCAGCTCGTCATCGTTCTTGTTTGCTCCGGCTATTAGAATAGCTTCTCTACCGTAAAAAGCATAAGTTAGTCAATTAGGAAACAAAAAAAGTGGCGATTTTGCGTCCGGTTCCAGAAGTAGAAGCTCCAATTTGAAGTTTCTGCCAGAAGAAGCTGTTCGGAGACTTTGAACACAAAAGGTGTTACATTATCTTGAACAACACTAGTCACATAGCACATTAACGTATAATGCAGAAGACTTAAAAAGCAATTCTTTCCAGCATTATAGAAAGAGCTCTAACTACTCCAATTCCAGAAAAGGATCACCTGCACAGAAACCAATACCCACAATTCCGGAAACAGACTACACACAGGAACACCCATCACAATAACAATCTAAAAGGATTAGATCTCTCGCTCCTGATGCAATCTACTAATGGATTATAACCTGCATGAGGAGGTTGGGGAGGGCACGGTTGTCGGCGGACGAGGCGATCGGGGAGGCGAGGTGCTGCAGCCCCGCGGACTGGAGCCACCGGGCCATGACGGCGTCCCCGACGTCCCCCGCCGTTCCTGGGCCCCCCGCCCCCGCCGCCGGCGCCGGGTGGTGGTGGTCGTACAGAGCCGCCGCCGCCGCCGCGGCATTGCTCTGCTGCACCTGCCCACCCATGTGGCGCTGCGACCGGCGTTGGGGCGCCAACTTTCCCAACCCTAAAACCCCCCTCCTCCTCCTCCTCCTCCTCCGCCGCCGCCGCCGCCGCCGCCGGAGCTAAACCGAATCCGAGATCTACGCGCGCGCTGCGACCTCGGACACCTTCCCGGATCTACCGACGCATTCGGGGATCGATGCGATCGCGGGCGTTCCGAGGGCACGGGACCGAGATCTGAGACGAGGGCGAATTCCGGCTCTCGATCCGGGGGGGGGTGGGGGGAGGGGGGGGCTCGGGGTAGATCGAGCGATTGGTTTGGCGATCGGAAACCCTAATTTGGGGGAGGAGGAGGTGGTGTAGGTCGCATCGCGCGCCCCTGCGACGGTGAGGAAGAGGAAGAGGAAGAGGAAGAGGAAGAGGAAAGGGTCGGCCCCAAAAATGAAAAATGCGACGGGTACGAAACGAAGGAGTGAGAGAGAGAGAGAGAGAGAGAGAGAGGGGAATAGATAGAGAGATGTATGACGAGGAACTCTTTTTGTTTACAATTTTTTTTTCTTTTTCTTTTTTTTTTTTGTAAACTTCAAATCCCGTGCGTAATTTAATATCCTTTAGTTTTATTTTGTTTTTTCATTCCCTCGATTTCATCGTTAATATTTTGTTAAATTATATACAAAAGACTTCAGATATCCTACCTAAATTTATCAAATATTTTTTTTTAGTACCTTTTTAGTTTTAGGCTTAGTTTGGTATTGAGATCTACCTTTCTAACGCTGTTAGATAACAAACCGTCCCCAGCAAGTGGCGCAGTGATTGGTAGAGACCCGAGTTCGAATCACTAGTTGATTCATATTTATAGCTAAGTTTATTTCTTAATGAAATAAACGAAGCGGGTAGCGTCACCTATCTCTCAAAAAAAAAAAAAAAAAAAAAAAAAAAAAAACACGCTTTTAGATAAAATAGAGTTACACTTCGTTTGGGATTACGGAAAGATCGCGTTACGTGGATTTTGGAAAAATCGCGTTATGTGTGTAAAAAATATCATATTTGTTTCTATACGTAATATTGCGCTCCGCATATCGCGATGAGTTGGTTACGCTATATTTTCTACGGTCCCACCGTAGAACACAGAAGATAACGCTATATTTTCTACGGTCCCACCGTAGAACACGTAAGATATATACCTATATGCTTTTTTCATAACTCTATTTTATTTAATAGTATTAAATAGGACTCAAAACCAAACTAAGCCTTAGAAAAAAAAAAACATATACGAATATGCTTCTGCGTTCTCCGATTGACCGTAGAAAATATATTATAACCGACTTATAACAATATGCGTAACGCAATATTATGTACGTAAACAAATATGATATTTTTTTATCGTAATTTCTCACATAGGTAACCCACTCTTCCCGCAATCCCAAACTCGAAAAAAAATTAGTAAAGTGGATAATAAAAAGAGAAAAATGAAACCACGGTACTAAATTGATACACTTTAAACTATAGGCTACTAAAAAAAAGCAAAATTACATTGTGGTATTTGAAGTTTTTCCTTTTTTCTTTATTTTTTTTATTGGGCTAAATTATACAAAAACATCCTTATAAATATTCAATTTTTTTATTTTTTTATCTTAACTTTTTAAAATCTATATTTTATGCTCTTGATATTTCAAGTTATTATATTTAGCCTCCCTCCATTAGGCTTCTATTACTATTCTGTTTTTTTTTATAATTTATGCTAAAAATACCGCTCAAAATAATAAAAATATATTAAAAAATTATTTTTTGGTTATTTTGTTTTCTTTATTAACGTCACCATCTAAAAATATTCCTGAAATTTTAAGAGAGTAAAATATAGATTTTTGAAAGTTAGGGAGGAAAGTGAAAAAAGCAAGGTATTTACGGGACGTTTTCTATAATTTAGCCTTTTTGTTTTCACTTCTAAAAATGTACCAAACTTATTTTGTAATGTGGATCATTTTGAATTTACTATCTAAATTTTAAAAATTTTAATTTTACCATCCAATATATCAATTAGTTTGATTTAATTCAGCCGTAGATATTTTGACTTTCTTTTTTTTTCTTTTTTTTGAGAGAGATAGGTAGCATGCTACCCGCTTCGTTTATTTTTTTAAGAAATAAACTTAGGTAGAAATGTGAATCAACTAGGATTCGAACTCGGGTCTCGGGTACCAACTACCAAGCCCTTTGCCACTTGCTCTAGGGACGGTCGGTCACATTCATATTTATCTCCCAACTATAAATTTAGGGTAAATCGCACGTTTGGTCTTCAAACTATGAGTCAAGTGATATTCTGGTTCTCAAACTTTAATTAATTATAATTTTTCGATCAAATTTTTTGTAACGACCCAGGCTACTAGTAACAATAACTCGTTGGACCCAACCACCGGCCCAAAATGCTTAAGTCCAATTATTATTACTAGTGTCTAAGTCTATTATAAACCCAATGACACAGACTCCCCCGTTAAGGTCCTGACGTCCTCGTCAGTCCAATCACACATACAGCCCAAGAACACCAGACGATGTGAGACTCGTCTCGCTAACCCGTCATCCAGACCCTGGCTCAGTCGAGACTCGCCACATATGTTCTGCTGGTGAACCGGCTCTGATACCAAATGTAAATACCCAGCCCACTAGCAACAATAACTCGTTGGGCCCAACCATCGGCCCAAAATGCTTAAGCTCAGTTATTATTACTAGTGTCTAAGTCTATTATAAACCCAATGACAGCCCCATTCCCATCCGATGTGGGACTATTGGGGTGTCACATTTTTAGAATTATTGCAATTAAGTCCTATAATTCAATTTAATTGACTAAATATTAATATATCACAATCACAAATATAGAAATAATGTAGATGATGCGTCAATAATTAAGATGTTATATTACTTTTACATCAACGATGTGTCAATAATTAATCAACTAAATTGTATTGTGGGATTAATTGTAATAAATTAAAGTTTAAGGACCAAAATGTCATCGGTCTCATAGTTGAAGATCAAGCGTGTAATTCACCCATAAATTTATTAAAGTAATAATTAGCTTAAATTTTAAAGTGAAAGTACAAATGTTGACCGATTCAAATTAAATAAATTGAAATTTCCTATTGTAAGTTCAAATTTTTTAAATATTAGATAGTTAGATCAAAATAATTCATAGTTACATAAATTTTGTACAACTTTATTTTTTGTTTCGGGAGAGGCGAAAAGCATAGTAACTTTCGACCTAACTATCCAACCTTTAAATTTACGTCTTTTATTTCTCAAATAAAAAAAAATTTATTAAATTTTTTTCTGAAAATATTATTTGTTAGAGATTTTATTTTTCAAATAAAATATTTAAAAAATTAAAATATAAGTTTTTCATAAAACCTGGAAAAATTTTTAGAAAAATTACTTTTTTCTCAAAACTAAATAGATGAAAAAGTATCTTCCAAAAAAAATAATAATAAAATAAAATAAAATAAAACTCTGAAATATTTTCTGGAGAACAAAATACCCTGGTAAGGGCCTATCCAATTTAAGATACTTTTTAAGATTCTCCAAAATAGATTAGAAATTTAGAATTTCTACATTTGAATTGTCACAAAAATTTAATGTGGTTGAAATTTATAAACCCCACCTCCCCTCTTAAAAAAAAAATTTTTCTCATAAGAATTTGATTTTCATGGGCTGTTTATACTACCTTTTTCAAATTTAATATTTATTTGTTTATGTTTATTCAATGTAAAATAAATTTAAAAAAGTTGGAGTAAATTTAGTGAAAGTATGAATCAAAAAGAAAAAATACTCCTACAATATTAGAATTTAATTTGACAATATAATAATTACGAAAATTTTAATTGGGTACAAATTAGTTTCACCGATTACTTCAATAGATTTATAGTCACATTAATTATATGAAATATGCAAGTATTTAAGATAAGGACAATTTGCATAAAAAAATTCATAAATTTTGAGATTTTGCAAAAGCTGGGCCGTCATTTTTTATTTTGCAGATTCAGTTCGAATTTTCAACAAACTGACCAAAATACCTTTATTATTTTTTCTCTCTTCTCTTTCTCTCTCCTTTTTTTTTTCTTGTTCCTTTTTTTGTCTCTCGCCAAAGAAAACAGCAAAGGTGGAGGCGGAAATTGCCCACCTCACCTCTCACCATCATGCTCTCGCCCTCGCTCTTTCCCACACCCCTGCCCCCCCCCCCACCCCCCCCACCTTCCACGCCTCCGACCCCGCCGAAGCCGCACCGCGACTCTTTTTTTTTTTTTTTTTCCGACTCTCCTCCATCATCTCCGACTACGACGCCTCTCTCGCCCTTCCCCGCCCTTCTCATCCTCTCCGTCTTCCTCCTCCTCTGCCGCCTCCGACGATAAAGCATTTTCGGCGACGCTAACACCAAAGAGGTCACTGCTGCGCTGCAACCTCGGAGCGAAGGGTCCTTAGCGGCATCGTCGCCGACGTCGTGGCCGTTAGCAGAGAGGAGTGACAAAAAAAAAATTATAGAAAAAGCAAGAAAAAAAATAATGATAAAAAATTATAGAAAAAAGAAAATAAAGATAAAATTACACTGTTAAAATAAAATTACACTGTTTTAAAATAACGTTGCACTATTATGAACATAAGTTGCACTATTTAAGATGTGAACTGCAGGTTTAAGATGAAAATTACACTTTTTAAACGAAACTTACACCCTTTGGGAGATATTTACAATGTTTCTTCTTTTATTACACTCTTTAAGATGTAAATTGCATCCATTAAAATAAAAATTAAACTCTTTAAACAAAAGTTGCACTATTTGAGAGATATTTATACTGTTTTTTTTTTCTTGCACCCTTTGAGATGTAAACTATATCCCTTTAAGAAATATTTATACTGTTTCTCCTCTTGTTGTATTGTTTCTTCTTATGTTGCACTACACTGTCACCCTTTAAAAAAAAAACAGCAAACGAGCTCCTTTGCCACCCATTTATTTTCGATGATGCCCCCTAGGGTTGAGTGAGTGGTTGGTTGAATAGTATGATCTAACGAGCTCCTTTGCCACCCAATTGTTTGTTTCTTCAATATTTCAAAATATATTATATTAAATCTAGATTTTTAAAATGCAAATTCAAATATAACATCAAATTTTTATAAACAAATTATATAAAATGTAAAATAAATTCAGTTTCAGGTTGCGTTCAGATTCGGGTCGAGCATGGTCAAAATCTCTAGCCGAATTCATATCCGTCGAGTTTTTGCTTCTGATATTCATATCCGAAATAATATTCGTTTAGCATCGAATAAATTCGCTCTTTTCGGATACGGATTCAGATTCGAATAAAATTCCAGATATACGTACCAATTGACATCCTAATCCCTAGCCCAGATACAACTTGCAAGCAGTATGCTAAAGGGTCAACATCCAAATGATGATGAGGGCTTTCCCCCACCCAACCCTTTTTCAAATGTGGGCTTTACAATAACTTGGGACTACTGCAGGGACAAGCTTTTCTTTGGTGTAAAGCTTTTTAGGTTGAGGCACTTCCATTATATTCTCCTGGATTCCAATCAAAGCATCCCCAAGAATTGTATAAAAATTTGGATTCTCATCCTAACATCATAACAATTAGGTGATCAACAATTTTATGTCATCCACCGTACCCAGCGTAGTCGGCTAAGAGCTTGATTGTGTTTGAAACTAGATGGATCGTCCGTCATGCACTACAAAAACAGATGCACAAAAACAGAGAAACCAATCTGTAAAAAAAAAAATTTAAAAAAAGTAGAGAGAAGAGATCCAAATTTCTGTGGTTCGACAATTACGTGTACTTCACTATATGAAAAAATAAAAGCAAGCTTATATCTTATATCTTTTTCAGATAAAAAATCAAGAACTTTACGGTGAACCTCATATTCCTTTTGTTTTAACAAAGGCTTCAAGAAATAACCGAAAAGAGCTTTTTCTAAAACTGTGATTAAGATGAGTAAATTAGAGAAGTATAAAAAACTCTCTGTCCAAATCACTTATGCCGTTGCTTTATACTCTGATACTATTTGTTGGGAACAGGACAGACGGTCCATCCAATTTCTAATAGTTCGTTGATGCCTTAAATTTGAAATCTAATTAGTTCATAATTCTAGTTAAGTTTATGTCTAAAGAAACGAATGAAACAGGTAACATACTTAATACCTCTCTTCCTCGAAGGAAAAAAAAAACACAATTTGGAGTAGGGATGTCAACGGGTCGGATTCAGTTCGGATTTTTAAAAACCCGAACCCGAACCCGACTACCAAATCCGAAATCCGAACCCGAACCCGAACCCGATGGATTTTAAAAATCCACATCCAAACCCGAACCCGATCAAAAACCCGAAATCCGAACCCAAACCCGAACCCGACCAAAAATCCGAAAACCCGAACCCGATTCTAAACCCGAAAACCCGAACCAGAAAATAATATTTACCAATTATATTAATATATATATATATGTATTTTGGTTTAAATTACAAAAGTTTAAGTATTTTTTTTGGCCTTTAGATTCAAATCTAAAACTTGAATTTTTTTTTATATATTATATCATATTTTTGTTCGTGTTCGAGTTCGGGTTTGGATTCGGATTCGGGTTCGGGTTCGGGTCGGGTACAGTCAATATTCATATTCAAATCCATATCCGTCGGATTTTTATTTTTAATATTCATATCCAAATCCATATCCATTTACCTCGGATAAAATTCATATCCGTCGAATTTGGATTCGGGTTAAAGTTGGATATCCATATCCATTTACATCCCTAATTTGGAGTCATAAGCCATCTTTAGGGTAAAAATGATTAGGCAGTCCTCGCACTATCTCATAATTGCAATTTGGTCCCTGAACCCCTTCATAGGTAACATAATTCACTTGTTCCTCTTTTGCCCCTCAAGTACAAGCCTTTTTTGAAATGGACACAATAAATTTTGTTTTTCATTTTAGTCAGGTGAATTGGGAGTGTAATTAGGGGTGTAAATGAGCCGAACACGAGCAGTGAGGTCGGCTCGTGTTCGCTCGTTATTAAAAGCAGCGAACAGCTCGTTAAAATATCGGCGAAAAATTCGGCTCGTGTTATTCGTTTAATAAACGAGCAATAATGGTGAAAAACGATTTAAAAAATTAAATTAAATATATTAAAAAAATAAATTTATAAAATATTATCTATTAGATTTTAAACTAATAGTTAAAATTTTATATACAAATAAATCTTTTTATAATTAAGCTCACATTTATATTTATTTTGCTAAAAATTAAATAATAAAAATATATATTATATATAATTATTTATTTATATATAAAAATATAAATTAAATAAATTATATAAATATAAAATATATGTATTCGAGCTGTTATCGAGCCGAACACGAGCGAGGCCCCAGCTCGTGTTCGGCTCGTTTATTAAATGAGCTAAAAAATCCAGCTCGTGTTCGGCTCGTTTACTAAACGAGCGAGCCGATCTCGAGCTCTTTCGAGCCGAACACGAGCTGGCTCGCGAACAGCGAGTTGGATTGCCACCCCTAAGTGTAATTGAGCTTATATCAGATTTGATCAAATGAATTGCATCGATCAAAAATAGAAGTTCAAATGTTTGATCTGAGCTTTAAAATTTTCATATAATCATAATAAGAAAATCAAAATTTTGTTAATAAATGAATATTTACTGTATATATATAGGTCAAATATGTATTTCATAAATATATTTTCATTTGAATGATCAGATAAAGGAGAAACTTCAATTTACTACATGATGTGGTTTAGGTAGGGGTGAAAGTGATTACGATAAACTCTGATTGAATTCGATACTAAATTCAACAAGATGTAAATATGAATGTCAAAATTTAGTATTCGACACATATTTGCATCCGAAGAAATCGAAAAAAAAAAGAGATATGGATGCGAACAAGGTTTTAAGTGCCCGTCGGCACGGACCGTATCCACCGTGCCGTACCGTGCCAACAAAATGCGGCACGATACGAATCTGTCTTAGATAGCACATCTCAAAACCCTCTATTCTTTAAATTAGTAAGTAATTTTCTCAATAAAGTTCAAATGATGTGATAAAAAGAAATAATTAATAATTTGAATATTTTGTTGCTAAAGAAAATAAATATTTCATGTTATTATGTGTCGACACACAAGAATTTTTTTGACTGGCACACATCAGCACGGCTCGGCACGCATCGTGTCGTACAGTGCTGGTAGGTTTCTTACACGACCTGGTGTCACGACACTTAAATCCTTAGATGCGAATATAGTTTCTCATTAGCGGATACGGTAACGACACATTTTCACATCCAAATTCGCATCCAAAAAACCAAAAAGGAGTGAAATATGATTTATCAAAAATTCGACCATTTTCACCCTTAAGTTTAGGGGTGCTTGGTTATTTATAAACAACCCTGGAAAACTATTTTTCAAAAAAAAAATATTCATGTGAAAATATTATTTGGCAGAGTTTCAATTTTCGTATAAAAAATTTGAAAAATGAAGACACCAAAATGCTCTAACTCATGAAGCACAAAACAATAATTTAAATTTAAACCCAATGTTAACACTTTACTAGCTCACAATCTTGTAATTGGCTATCCTATGATTTGCAAAACAAATCACTTTACTATTCTACTTAACAACAAATCAATAGGGTTAAACAAAGCCACTCATTTGTTGGCATAATAAAATTTGTTTCCAATCACAAAGTGACAAAGTGAAAATGCGGTATGTCGGATAGTTAATGCTAACCATTAATTTTAAAAGTTCGAACTTTGAAAATACGTAATTAATTCACTTAAAATATACAGACTCTAAAATACGCAACCAATTTACTTAAAATATACAGACGAAGGGGCCCAAGATCTCGATTGTGACTCGATCCAACCAACCTCACACCACTTCGAATATTGACTCGAACCTAATCCAATCTCACGCCATTTCAAACGTGTGGCTCAGCCTAACTTGAACTCCCGTCACAGGTTACTTAAAATATACAGACGAAGGGGCCCAAGATCTCGATTGTGACTCGATCCAACCAACCTCACACCACTTCGAATATTGACTCGAACCTAATCCAATCTCACGCCATTTCAAACGTGTGGCTCAGCCTAACTTGAACTCCCGTCACAGGATAGGATACTGACCCGTTTAAGCCGCCACGCTAAACCACACGGAGGCTAAATTGAAATTTACCCAAGAATTGTTCTTGGCACATTTTTGTCAACAGGAAATGACTACTGGGGTTACCTCCACATGCAACAAAAAGAGATATATATATATATATATATATATATATATATATATATATATATATATATATATATATATATATATATATATATATATATATATATAGAGTTGAGCTAGAATGCTATAGATAGCAAACGGCTCCGTTACCCATTTATTTTCGATGATGGAGCCTTCAAAATCGATCGGTACCGTTAAACATGATCTATACCACTTGAAATATTTAGAAATCAAATTTCATTCATTTTCGATATTGTTCTCTTATCCATCGAGCGGACACAAAAATGAATGGTTGAAAATGAATATTCTTTAAAAAATAATGATAGGAACCTTGTAATCAAGATCAAGAGTATAGATCTTGTTTTAAATAGTTTAAAGAATTTTCTAACAAAAATTCAATTGATTTGGATATCTTTACGCCGTTAAACAAGAAAACGCCTCTTATCGACCATTAAAGTTACAAATTTTGAAACCCTTTGATCATTAAGCAAATGATGTCAAAAAGATTTGAAATTTAATTTCTAAACACTTCAAGTAGTATAGATCATGTTCAACAGTGTCGATCGTCGATTTGGAGGCTCCATCATCGAAAACAAATAGGTGGCAAAAGTGCCCGTTTCTTTATCGATAGCACTCTAGCTCAACTCTCTCTCTCTCTCTCTCTCTATATATATATATATATAGGCAACTAGAAGTTCTTAACAGAAAACCAAACTCTCTGAGTCTAGTTATATATCTGATGCTTAGGAGACGAGCGTCGCGATCGTACATAAAGAAATCATCACACAACAGTACACGGAAAACAAATGACTCACGCGACGATCGATAAACCCTCCTTCTTGGGGGCGGCGATTGATAAACCCTCCTTGGGGGCCCTATTCCCGGGAAATGCATTACGAGAAACATCCACGAGTGCCTTGAAACTATATGGCTCATGCATTGATAGCTCCGACAGCACCTTCCGGTTCAGCTGAATGTTTTCCTTCATCAAACCATGCATAAAGTTGCTGTAATTCACCTGGAAAGAAAAACGATGAACGTATAATCATATATATATATAAATATAAATATACTAAGAAAAAAGGCAACAATTTATGCCAACTGGAGCTATCAATGTAGCGCGCAATTGCTACAGCAAATGAGGAACAAAGAATAGGCGAAGAAATCTTTGAGCTTCTCAAGCGAGTTACAGTTGTGAAGTGATATTCAAATTTCATCACCGAAACACCTTTGGAAGCAGTAGTGCCCTAAATTCAAACATATAACTCCTCGTAGTTTAATCAAAACTCAAGCCACAATTCTAAGAGTTTACTAGAACAAAGACTTGGAGGAGCAAAATGATGCATATTCTACTCATAATAATATAAACCAAAAAGAAAAGAAGAGCAAAACAAAAAGCTGCTTGCAAAGAGTCAATTAGGCATCTAAAACCCCAATACAAAACGAAATTCTCCGGCCAGCTCAAATTTTCTCTTAAACATTTATTTTTTATGAAACAAAAAAGTGCCTCAATAAACTAGCACGAGAAGAAAGAATTATTTGAAAAGATTACGATACGCATGAACCTAAATTACAAACAGCATCCTCTGCATGCGGTGATTCCTCCAGATGCCTTTTAGGTGTCAAGACATAGCCCTCTTGCTGCAGGTTAATCCGACCACAAATTGTGCAACAAATTTGACTTGCTAACTACATGTCCACCAAGTTCAATACTCATAGAGCTTTGCCAACTTTGAGTTGCACACTAGAGAAAACCCCTTCTTAAGTCTGAGTAATGGTACAGGTTAGACAAAAGCCAGTCCGCCATCTAATACCTTCACAATCTACTGTCAGGCTAGCCACAAGCCCTAAACGAAGGACTTTGCACACTAGAGAAAAACTATTATTAGGAAAAGGCTGGAGACGATTGATGTACAGCAAATAGGAGAGAGATAGATGAACTTAACTGTTCCAAAAATGGCTAGATTTTCGAACCATTCACATGGTTTGATCTATAAACAATCTGTTGTTTTGTTTATACCATGTTTATTTCGTATAAACATGCATTGCTAACTGAATACTGAACTCGATATGGTTATTCCACTAAGTAGGCTAATCTAAACATGTGCCTTTTCCCACTGGATCTCAATCTAACTTACGAGCAAAACATTAATCCAAGACAACAAATGTCTTCCCAATGGTCAAGCATTTATCAACCAATGCTTGATCACACTACACATAAGTACATGAAACGAGTTTCCCTCCCTCACAAAATATACACCTTCCATGCAGCAAAAACAACTCACTGTAGGAAGAAAACAATCCATCGTCTTACATTAGATGTTTCTTGAATTCTTTAGTGAAGGTGTTATCTGTAATGATGGGTTGACCTTTGGGATATCCCACTAGTAATTGGAGTGCTGGGGAACCTTTCCACGCCTTGGCGAAAGGACACCAAGTCTTCTCTTTAGGTAATATTGCATGTGACTTTTCCTGATTTTGTGCAGTTGTCTTTCCTATATACTTAAGTTGTTTAGGCAATCCAAGAACACTAATCTTTGTTCTATTTAGGGCCCTTTTGGTATTGAAGTATATAGGAAAACCGGAGTTGGGGTGGAAGCATATAGGAATATGCTTCTCCGTTTACCAGTAGGACCGCAAAATATATAACGTAACTTACTCATTACAATATACACAACGTGATACTGTGTACGAAAACAAATACGGTAATTTTCATTGGACATTCTCGCCGGATATAATGCAACTTCCCTGCAATCCCGAACAGAGCCTTAGAGAGTACCATAGTTTCTTTAGTTTAAAAAACATTATACATAGTATTTCATTAGGAAAGTATCAAGCCATGATATGTCCAATTTTAGCCAATAAGTAGAATGCTATATTGATTATTGATATCTATAGTAGTTCAGAATCCAAATTAGACCCTTCAATCCATTTTATTCATAACCAAGAGAGGGTTCCTTTACGGACAAACTCTTTAACTACAGATCAAGTTTTTCCTTCATTTATGCTACAAGATCATAGAATTATTGACCATTTTGACCCTCAAACATGGAAACAAAATGACATAGATGTACATTTGTCTTGGCCAGGATGCTCAAATGACTGTATCTTATGGAATAACTAGTTTCAAGTGCCTAACCCCTAATTTAGGGGCTCATTGTCTTTTTGCTCTAAAACTTCAGGGTCCGTATTTGATCTTGAAGGGAAAAAAAAACCATTAAGTTCACATTTGATATACATGATAGGTTACAACCACACCATAAAATAGCTCATAAATGCCAAATTTTCTCTAAATTATTTGACACTGACGGTATGTATGCCATGCACAAAGAACAAAGATGTGCTGCCTTGTGCAAAGATATGCTGCCAACTAAATTCTAAGATTACAGTTGTTCACTAATTAAGCTAATTTTAACAAGTTCCTTTTTCGATCTGATCTACATATTGCAAAAATAGAACAGCATTAAACCAAGGCTATGACTACCTTTCCAGCCAAAAAGCACTTATCAAACAATGCTCGGCTACACTATGGATAGATACATGAAAGGAAGTTTCCCTCACAAGTCACAAGATATATACACACTCTTTACCCCCAAAAAAACACGTTGTAGGGAGCAAATGCAACCTATCATTTTATATCTATTTCTAGGCCTAATTTGGAAATGTGTTGTCCAAACGCACTTGCTTTGATACTTTACAAAACCCGAAAAGATTAAAAGCACTCTAACACTTTTATCCTCTAATGCTGAAAAATAGTGGTAGGACTCTCCAATGGCAGTTTCTTCCACCACCATTATAAAGCATCAGACAAAGGAAGCTCTAAAGCACTTTTAAATCTTTTGGACCTTCTAAAGCATCAAAATAGGTACGTTTGGATAACGCATTCCCAAACTAGCACTACAAAAGTTATATGATGAGAAATTGCTTTTTTCTGACACAATACGATTTCTTTTATGAACTAAAGGGAAGGCACATGCCTTGCGCCCTAAACTCTCATTCACATATTTATCACCCTAAGGCAATTATTTGTTTTCTTGCTTTTTCCAACGTGCCGTTAAGCCAGTGCCGCTCATGCTGACTGTGTGCCAAGGCATGCCAGTGTGTCGTGCCGTGCCATGCCATGCCACTGACACACCTCATGTCGGTGGCACGGGAATACCTGGTTTTTCAACAATGCATTCCCAAGCCAAACAATAGTAATCAAGAACTACAATGACAATACGAGTAACCCCGTGCGGAGATACATACCTTGTGCGCAAAATTCCCGTTAATATATATATTTTTTTGTTTTCGTTTTTTTTTGGGGGGCGGGGGGGGGTTTCCACCAATGCATTCCCAAACTAAGTCTTACCAAATCAAGAATTGAAATGACAAAAATTGCAACTTTGATTACCCCGTGAAGCCGCGCGCCGGCGTTGATGCGCTCGATCCAGAGCGAGCGCATGTCGCGCTTCTTGTTCCGCCGGTCCCTGTACGCGTACTGCAGCGCCTTCTCCACCCTCTCCCTCGCGATTCGTATGCAGTTCTTCGCCCTACCTCTGAATCCCTTCGCCAACTTAAAGATCTTGTCCTTGTTCATCCTCCTTATCTCCCCCTTACCACCCCTTTCTCTCTCTCTATCCGCGTTTACCTATATATGCGTTTTGGATCAACTCACTCCCAATCCACACACAACAAACCCTAAATTCGACCCCAACACACACACATACACACACACAGAGAGAGAGAGAAAGAGAACCTTGGAGAGGTGGAGATGACGGAGAAGATGCCAATGGCGCAGGGAGAGAGAGAGAGAGAGACAGAGAGAGAGAGAGAGAGAGAGGCGAGGGGAATGGGGGAGCAAAAAAGAGGGTTTTGAGGGGCTAGGGTTTTGTCGCACGGATTGTTGGAGCTCGGAGTTGTAGAACCGAACCGGACCGACCGAACCGGAATGAAGCGGCTTGGTTTGGTTTGGTTTGGTTTGGTGTTTTTTTGTAGAAAGGTATAGAATTTCCCTCAACTTTGAATTATTTGAATCAGCTACGAATCATTCAAATTTTTGACTGAGTCAACGAAACTTTGACTACAAATTTTAAAATAATAATTTATTTTAGCAAATTTATAGCTATGAAAATTAAATGAAGCATATTAATTAAACTTTTAAGGATAAGTAAGAAATTCAAATTTTGAAGTTAAAGTATATGTTCACCGGTTCAAATTAAAAAAAAATAAAAAATTAGATAGTAAAATTAAAATTTTAAAATATTGTCTAATACTTAAAATTATCTATACTTCAAAAAACCCGAGGGCTAATTAAGAAGTGAAGTGATTGATCAGAAAAGGGCTAATTAAAAAATAATATATTTTATTATTTTGAAAGGAATTTCGATGTAAATTATAAGATACAGACGAAACAACGATAAAACCCTAACAAAGAAAGAATAAATACAATAATTTGAAATATTGAGAAAGTAAAATGTAAAATTTTTAAAATCAGAGAGGAAAAGTAAAAAAGCGAATATTTAAAAAAAAAAATTATAATTTAGCCATAAAATTAAAAAGCACAATAAATTAACTATAATAATCTCCAGTAACACTGAGGGCCCCTCTACACCAGCTTAATTACCTCCCCATTCTTTTCTTTTTCCCCCTAATTTTTTTCACAATTAAATGCACTTGATGGACCATTTAATTTAAGTTAACTTAGTTTAATAATACTTTGATTTGGGACTCCTCTGTCAAAAATCCAAACATAATTTTTATGCAAGCAATACAAGAAGGCTCACACAAACAAATTACACTGAGCTGTACTTCAGTTAAGTATGATCACCTCAAAGAGTTGGTCTACTCAGCATAGTCAATAGAATAGCCATTCCACTCCAACCCTCATCAGCACAAAACAAAATTTGTCAAAGAACTGCGCCGCCGGAAGATGCCGGTAGTTCCTTCCGGCGAATTCACGGCATTAGGAAAACATAGAAAGAAGTAGAACGGCGTTTGGTCGGCGGAATATCTCTCCGCGCAGAGAAAGCACCAAGATAGTCAAGAACCAGTATAGGGACGGAATCTCGATCTTACAACGACGAGTCAGCGGTCGCATCTTTAGATTTGGAGGGCGTCGGCGATTGAACCGGCGAGGCTCAGCACCTCGAATGGCGTCCCGTTGGCGATGGCCTTAACTGTGAGAGGGCACGAGTCCGTGATCCAGAAATAAGCAAACTGGTTCCCCGAGCCATCTGGACGGAGAGGTCAAAATGATCGGTTAAACTATCAAGTTAAAACCCCCTGTAGGAAAGTTGGGGTATAGTAGGACAAAAGAGATGTGGATTACCGGCAATATTACTATGTAGAAATCGCTCCCATGACTGCTTAGGGAACACGGCGTGGGTGACATACGCGCTTACTTTCGCCGCACCAAAAGCGGCCAAGACTTTCTGCCAGAATTAAAGAAGACAATAAAATAGGTATCTTTTGCATTGGTTTCAGTATGGGATTTATGGGATTTATTTACGTACACGTTTGAAGAAAATGAAGTTTATGCGTTGGTGATTTCGGATGGAAACATATAGATAAATGGAAGCACAAAATTGAAGTATGCGGTTATAGCGTATGTTATCGTTTGTTATTCCCGGATGCTCAGAAGCCGTTTCTAGTTCATAAAGGGAAGACGGCATTAGAGGAAGTTACAAGCTTTAACCTCCGATACTGCAAGTAAGTTTTAACTTCCAAAAACTACGGAGACGAAAAACATGTATAAAGATCAAATTCATATCCTTCATATTGATGACAAATCAAGATGGCTATATTGGTATTGATACCTGACACTCGATGAGAGTTCCTCCAGATTGCACCAAGTCATCCACAATGACGACATGTCGGCCTTCAGGGTTCCCTTCCTTAATCCGAACTATCCTCTTATCGCCTTCACGAACCTTCGCACAAACAACCTGTTAATAGAAGAGCTTGTGTCAGATCAGTCAAATGTAAATCAATCCTACGAATTAAAAAAAAAAAAAAAACCCTAACCATTGGAAAATGCAGCAGTAGCTTGTGAAACCGCTTCCATGCCCCATCATCTGGAAATGCTATAGTTATCTGCAGGAAAAGAAATAAATATATATAAAGAAATAAGGGTAGATTAATGGAAAGATAGATATAAATGTTGCTTCCCAAGTTCAGCTACGCAAATATTCGATAAAAAGTAGCTAAAGATACACAGGTTATAAAAAAAACAAAGCTAGGCATGATACAAACATTATCAGCATCAGGAAGTTGACGAAGGCGCTGCAACAATAATGGAATCCCAGTTTCAAAGCAAGGCAAAATGTCATCCCCAAAGTAGAATCTTTCCTGAAGAACAAAAGTAATAGTCAAGACATGTAAACTAACAAAAGCAGAATACTAAAGTAAATTACAAAAGCAAAAGACACAGGAACCAGCGAAGAAGACATATATATATATATAGAGAGAGAGAGAGAGAGGTCTTGTGTGCTACTAGGAGCACAAAGGCCTCTATGCTCCTAAACCGTTTTCAATGATGTAACTTCCGAATCGACGATCAGCTCCGTTAAACTTGATCTAGCGTATTTGAACTATCTAAAAAATAAATTTTGCGACTTTTCGATATCATTTACCTAGTGATCGAAAGGACTCAAAATCAACAGTTGAAAATAAAAATCTCACAAAAAGTTACGATGTAGCACTAAAATTTTTTATCAAAGATATTAATCTTGTTGTACTTAAGTACAAAAAATTTTCTATTAAAATTTTATCTAATTTGAATACTTCTCCACCGTTAAACTTGCAAATAACATACATCAACCATTAAAAATTGTTGATTTTGAATCCTTTCGATCACTAGGTAAATGATATCGAAAAACCACAAAATTTATTTTCTAAATAGTTCAAATACGCTAGATCAAGTCTAACGGAGCCGATCGTCGATTCGAAAGTCTCATCGTCGAAAACGATTTAGGAGCACGGAGGCCTCCGTGCTCCTAATAGCACACAAGTCCTACTCTCTCTCTCTCTCTCTCTTTATATACATATATATATATATATATATATATATATATATATATATAGAATTGAGCTAGAATACTTTCGAAGCACCAACCCCTTGGTGCTTCTAGGTTTCTAGCCCTTAGATCTACTCCTTAATTACTAATAACCTTTGGATCAAACACTATTCCACCTGCTACCACCATCATCTCAACCCTACATCTCTCCATCCAATGGCTAAAAACTCAAAAGCACCACCCTCATGGTACTTTTGAGAGTATTCTAGCTCAACTCTCTCTCTCTCTCTCTCTCTCTCTCTCTCTCTCTCTCTCTCTCTCTCTCTCTCTATATATATATATATATATATATATATATATAGAGTCCGGCTGCTATGCTATCAATAGCACGGCGGTCTCCGTGCTACCAAGTTTTCCACCGTCAGATCCACTCTTTTGATGATTTTTACCCGTTAGATCATACTATTCAACCAACCACCCACTTAACCCTACGGGGCCCACATCATCCTAACCACACATCTCTCAATCCAACGGCCAAAAACTTGATAGTACCAATAACTTGGTGCTATTAATAGTATAGTAGCCTAGTTCTATATATATATATATATATATGTTCCCTGACTACTGAGCTGAAACCAGCTCAAAATGCAAGTGGATTCTCTAGTAAGGAGATTGACATATCTTTTACGCAGTCTCCAAGTCCCACTCGGTCTTTGTTAGGCAAACTCCTTTTATTTGATTGGTTTAATAGTTCTCCTTAATCTACAGAGATCATGATTAATAAAGCAACTTGATGCAAACAAAAATCTCATAGCTGATATATTCTGTACTTGGTTATTTTTCTTCTTTTTCATGCTATTGAGGCCAAAGTCCCAAGTAAAAATTCTGAAGGGCAAGTCTACGGTGCACCAAAACTGTTAGTGAGTCGCCATCTTTTCTGCGAATGAGTTGTTTTCAACTTTTTATCTAATCCCAAAGAAAAGAAAGAAAGTAGATGTTAAGGCATGTTTCGTTGAAAAGAAGCATGAGATCAAGAAAAATGCAGCTTTTTCACCATCTTCACAATTTAATGCACTTAAATTGCATTTGATATACTTCATTTAAGGCCGACTTAGTTTTAAACCTTATATACCAAATTGTTTTCCACTTCATTTGCCAGAAACACATAGATGTGAAGTCTAAGTTGAACCTAAATAAACCCACAAGAATATAAACGACAGCATGATACACTGATCATCACTAGATGCAACTTCACAAGTCTCTATACTGAAATTAATCAGAGAAGCATGCAAGCAAGATGTTAATGTAAATATTCATGGAATGACGATTAAACTACAGAAGTGAATTCAAGCTTTAGTTATAAAACAAACCAACCTGCAAAGCATGTATATCATAGATGACTAGGCTAGTTGGGCCACCCCTTGATTTAGGAATCATCGACAATATTCTTGCCATAGTAAATGCAGTAGCCACATCTCCTTCCTCTTCCATGCGCTCAAAAGAACCAGTTGGAAAGAAAGGTAACACCAAAGTGAAAGATGCAATAAACAGCTTCGGCAAGGCAAATATTGCAGATATTTGCTCGAAAATAACTCCAGGTGAGCTGAAAGAGGCTAAAAAGGCAACGTGCTGTCCTCGAATATCTTGCGCATTGTTGATGAAGAGATTAGGGAATCCATCTTCAAATTTTCTGAAATAAACACATGAAAATGATAAACACATAACGTTACTTCCCAGGAAAAGAATAACCATCATGTGAATTTGGTATTCAAATATTAGAGTGCTGCAGATTTTAAAACCGTGAAATCTATAACCACCAACTAAATGCAAACTAGTAAAAAAAAAACACTTACATGAACTGCAAATATATATTTTGTTTAGGTAGGAGAACATAGATAAACAACGGGAAAAGGACTATCATTATTATACTACAAAGTGATAAAAAGCAGGTAAAATGTTCCTTTACTATACAAGAGTATCCAGTAGAAAAGCACCCCTTTTTTGTCCTTTTAACCAAACTCACTTATATAACAACAATTTGATCTTTATAGAATATGATTTTCCAACAATTCACAAACATGTGGAAATCACAAAGAGGAGAAGAGGCAATGACTCCATAAGCCACAAAAGGATTTTTTTTTAAAAAAAAGAGAGAATCAAGCTGAGATTTTTAAGCTTTTGCAGCACTCCAAACACATAACAAGCAACTTAGTAGAGAGTTGGGAATTGGGCGGTACCACAAGAACAACAAAGAGTATATAAGAGTATCCAGTAGTAAAGCACCTTTTTTTTTTAACCAAACTCATTCATATAACTACAATTTGATCTTTATAGAATATGATTTTCCAACAATCCACAAACACGTGGAAATCACAAAGAGGAGAAAAGGCAATGACTCCATAAGCCACAAAAGAAATTTTTTTTCTTTTTTCTAAAAAGAGAGAATCAAGCTAAGATTTTTAAGCTTTTGCAGCAATTTAAAACACATAACAAGCAAAGAATCAGATTACAGGGCGATTTGAACAGTAGGAAACGATTAAAAGGGGAAAACAAGAACAAGAATAAAACAGATGCATCTCCCAAGGAAGCAGAGAAGAGATGGAAGAGGAGAGAGGAGAGGTCACCTCCAGGCGATGGACTGGAGCTGGATGGAGTGGTGGGATTGCTCGGCCACCTTCTTCGCCAGCTCTTCCGACTCGGCGCAGTAAAAAAGCTGTATCTGCTTCTTCTTCCCACATTCCCTCTTCTCCTCCATCGACACTCCCCCAACCAAATCTCAAATCTCTCTTTATCTCTCTCTTTCTCTCTCTCTCTCTTTTGTGAGGAAGGGACGGAATCGATCAACGAAAAGTAGGTACAGAGGATCGAGTAAGAGCCCTAGTTCCAGGAGATCGATCGGAGAAGAAACCCTAGATCTCGATCGCCGGGGGAGGACGAGGGAGGGGAGGTATCGTTGTGAGCGGTGGGAATCGACGGAGAAACCCTAGGAGGAGGTATCGGTAGGAATCTGAGGAGGAAGCCGAAGCCAGAGAATGAGAAGAAGAACCGGAACCGGGCCTTAAACCCTCCGCAGAAAATTAAAAATGGTGAACTTCAAATATCACCTCGTGGTTTCGTAGTTTCTCATTTTAGTATCTATTAATGAGACAAAGTATAGATTTTTAAAAGACAGGAGGAAAAATAAAAAAGCGGATTTTGACAGGAGTTTTCCATAATTTAGCCTTTTTTTTCTTTTTTCGCCGGCTTTTCTGTTAATGTTTTATTAAATTATTATATACAAAAAAAAACTTGAGATACCTCACCTGTGCTTATCGAATACTTATTTTTAGTATCTTTTAATTTTAATTTTGTAATTGATTTAAAAAAAAAAATTAATGGAATAATACTGAAAAAAGAAAAAATAAAATCATGGGATACTGAATTGATATACTTTACACCACAGAATACTAAAATAATAAAAATATAAAACTAAATGGGTGGTATTCAAAGTTTTTTCAATTAAAAATTAGCGTACAACAAGACACTTTGCCGCACCGAAATAAGCCAAGACTTTATGCTAGAATTAAAAAAAAAATCACAATAAATAAATAAAATTATTTATGTACACTTTTGGAGAAAAAGGAGTTTATACATTGGTGATTCAGATTCAGATGGATGCATAAATAAACAAATGGAAGTACAAAATTGAAGTATGAGATTACAGAATACTAGTATAGGCTCGCGCATAATATTTGATTTTTTTTTTCTGAGAGATAGATAGCATGCTATCCGCTTCGTTTATTTTATTTAGAAATAAATTTAGCTGAAAATGTGAATCAACTAGAATTCGAACTCAGAACCTTGGATACCAACCACCAAGCCCTTTGCCGCTACAGACGGTCGGTTATAATATAGGCTAATTAATATTTTATAACATAAAATATAATATAGGCTAATTTGTATAAAAAAAATTACGCATGCGTTTGGTTGGAGGATAAGAGAGGATAAGGGGTTATCCTCCCCGTATCCCCAAACACTAAAAAAATGAAAGGGGGAGGGATTGCTATCCCACCATTTAATGGGTTATCCCATTAAGGGGTGGGATAGCAATTCAGGCTGCGTTTGGAAAGAGAATAAATACGGTATAAATCTGTTTATTCTAATTATTCTACCAAACAAGAAAAAATTTTACAAGAATATCAAATTCCGGTCAAAACAAGTTATTCCTATTTTTAATAGAATAATCCGTTAAGTTTATTCTTGCCCACCTCTGGAATAAGAATTTCTCCTTGGATTTATCAGGGGAAGGGTAAATAATAAATTATTTTATTTTTTTTTAAACAAAGCAAGGGCTCTTGGTTCAAAGCCTCGTAACTAACACCCATTTAATTTTTTCCCAGCTGCCTCACCATTCTTCTTCAACCTTTTTTTTTACCACAGACTTCTTCTTCCTCCTCAACCTCCCTCTTCAACCTCCCTCATTACTCCATTCGCTGACCTAATCTCATTTCTTCTTTATAGCCATCTTCTTCATATTAACTCCATCGGGTGCGAGGGATTTTTCTCTGCTTGCCGCCCATTTTCATCAATAGCTAGGCGATCCGCGATTCGCTTTGGAGATCTTCAATAAATTGAGGTGATCTCCCTCGGGTGCAAATTAGATCCTCCTTGGATGCTGTTGTTGAGTATTGTCAAGTCGCCTCGCAGGCCTTGTCTTCTTCTCTTCTCCAAATCCTCCATTAATTGGAGAGTTTGGATTTCCAACAGTCTCTCCTTCTCAAGAACAGTTGGCTAAAGCTCAGTTCCCTGTAATTAATTGGAGGGTTTAGATTTCCAGCAATATCTCCTTCTAATTGGTGCTGGCATGATAATGCAGCTCTATATTGATGTGCCTAATTTTATCTTTGTGAATTAAATTATTTAATAGTTATGCAAGCAAGTCTTTTTTGCTCGTGTATATATGATAAATATAATTCGAGTCCGGCTGGGGTACTATCGATAGCACCAAGGATTTGGTGCTATCAAATTTTCCACCGTTAGATTTAACACTTAGATTATTTTTACCCGTTAAATTATACTATTCAACCAACCACTTACTCAACCCTAGGGGCCCACATCATCCTAACCATTCATTTCTTAATCCAAGGGCTAAAAAATCAATAGCACCAACAGCTTGGTGCTATTGATAGTATACCAGCCTAGGTCAATATAATTCTCAATCATGTTCAGGACTAATTTTATTATACAAGTAATTTAATATATTATAAATTATGGAATATATATAAGGGCAATTTTGGTATTTTCAAATATTTCAATCTACTTTTATCATTATTCTTCTCTTCTTTCAAAAAATTAAGTAAACATCATTTAGCTTATTCTAGAGGATAAGCTCATTTCCAACCAAACATAAATTGTACTTTATTTCTCTCTATCCTAGAATTTGGAGGTATTTCAAGGATAAAAAAAATTATTCCTCCAATTACTATTCTATTTCCAAACGCAGTGCCAGGGTCCACTTTATTATTCCGAACTATCCTCTTATCGTCTTCATAAAATTTTGCACAAACAACCTATTAATAGAAGAGCTTGAGTCAGATCGGTCAAGTAAATAAAAATCAATTTTCCAAAAAAAAAATCTAATCGTTGAAAAATGCAGCAGTTTCTTGTGAAACCTCTTCCATGCTCCATCATCTTAAAATATAGTTACCTGCAAGAAAAGAAATAAATAAAGATATATTATGGGACAAATAGATACAAATTTTACTTCCCAAGTTCAACTACTCAAATATTTGATAAAAAGTAGTTAGTCGGAGATACATAGATTATTAAAAAAACAAAGATATTCATGATACATACATTATCAGCATCAGAAAGTTTGATTAAGGTGCTGTAACAATAATAAAAATATAATTTTAAAACACCGTAAAGTGTCATCTCCAAAGTCGATTCTTTTTTGAAGTACAAAAGTAATAGTCAAGACGTATGTAAGGTAACTAACAAAAGTAGAATAGTAAAGTAAATTAAGAAAGCAAAGACACAAGACCATCAAATGAGACATTGGATAATATCTTCCTCAAATAGGCGCCTAAACTTCAAACATATTAATTAGAGCACAAAAAAAAAATAAAAGCGTTGTGGATGAACTTTGTACTTTCCATCACTGAATGTACCAATAAGCAACATATATATATACTATTTATAAAATCCCGAGTTTTTTTTTTTTTTCCAAAAATACCATTATTACTTTAGTAATATTTTTATGTCTAGTTATTTTGTACCATTCATTTTAAATAATTCATCATATAATCGTTTATTCTCAAATTCATAGTTTAGCTTTTGCCATTGGATCTCATCATAGAAAGCTAGATTGTAAATTAATGCCATCCTTAAGCCAATTGTTTCTCAACTAATTTTCATCAAAAGATAACCTAATCTTCACATATGTCATAATATAATCCAAATGGCTTTGGCGGCATTGCGACAAAAAAAGATATGATCAAGATCTTTTTATAAAAGAGCAGAAGCATCAAGATGAGTTCAAGATAATGCTAAATAAATTTGGCCAACCAATTGTTAGACATATGTCTTTCCCGATTGAGCTTCCACAAGAACTCTTTACTTTACGGCTGACTTTGGCCCATATTTTGCACCAAGTGGAGAAAGGAATATTATTATCATCAAAAATATCTTTGTAGGATTTCGCAAATAATGATAACCAGTATTAATCATTAGGACTTTTTTTTATCAAGGGTCTAGATTCACTTATCTTCGCAATAAGCAAGGGGAATTTGGATGTTCATGATTCAATCAACAATATTTAGGCCAAACAAAATCGACATTTCAAGCATTTATAGCAATCAATCATGTCATTTTTTTCTTAACGAGATTGAAAGAAGTGTTAATGAATGTTGGTTTTCAAATTGGAGGAACATTAAACACCCATGCGTCCTCCCAGCGGTAGTTTTTTATTTTTTATTTTTTATCATTACTAATCTGCTTGAGAAGACCTTTCCTAAAACCATGTATGGATCTTCTAAGCGCCTTGGTCATAACAAAATAAGTGTTTTTCCTTTAGCCGAAAGCCTTGCAAAGATGAAAGTTTTTATACTTCTACCACATAAAATGACTCCAAATAACTGTTAGCCTTTTTAAAGGCTTTGAAGGCCGAAAGAGCTATTTTCGTAATATCAAGATCCTTTATTCCTAAATCACCTTCTTCATGACAAGATGTCATAACATCCTACTTTAGAAGGTGCATATCTCATTAATTTTTATTTTTTTTTTACAAAAGAATCTCTTAAGTATACTTAAAAAAATCATTAACAATAGGCTAAATTACAGAAAATATTTTTTGTTAACACACGCTTTTTTTATTTTTCTCCCATTCATTCAAAAACCTACCTTACCCCCTTAAAAAATTAAAAATATTCAAAAAATGTTCACTTTGACCTATATTGTAAGTGTTCTGTTAGGGTTTCGTCTACATCTTACATCTTTGTATCCAACGGCTGCTATTCTACATCCAAAATTACAGTGATATCCTCACTCCCATCATATTGTTTATACCCTTTCCCCCCCTTTTTCATCTCTCTCCTCTCATCTCCTTTCCCCCCTTTTTATCTCTCTCCTCTCATCTCCTTTCCCCCCCTTTTTCATCTCTCTCCTCCTCCTTGGTCATATTTTGACCACCGAGAGAGCTCGAGTCCCTCAAAGCCCTAGCCCTCGGCACCGACGTGAGCCGCGTCGCCTCCGGCGAGGTCCTCTTCGACGCCATACTCGACCTCCGCGACTCCCTCGGCCTCTCCCAACACCCTCTTGCTCACGATGGATTCGCCCTCTTCTTCGACGAGATGAAAACCCTCTTGTCTTTCACCCCCCGTCACCTCTCTTCTTCGGCGCCGGATTGTGGTTGTTAGGGTTTCTCGAATTCCTAGTTGTAATGAAAATTTTGTAATGAAAATTTTATATTTTTAAAATTAACATAGTGTATTTAAATTTTAAATGTGCATAGTTTTAATGGCCATTACTATAGAGTAGGGCTACAGCTTTTGCAGCTGTAGTCTGATATGGAATATTTATACCACTCCACGGTACAGCTATAATATTAAAAGGAACACCTATATAGCTGCCTCAAATGAATGGCCATTGCTATATAGGGCTACAGCTTTTGCAGCTGTAGCCTGATATGGAACAGTTATACCACTCCACGGTACAGCTGTAATGTTAAAAGGAACACCTATATAGCTGCCTCAAATGAATGGCCATTGCTATATAGGGCTACAGCTTTTGCAGCTGTAGCCTGAAATGGGACAGTTATACCAGTTCTCGGTACAATTATAAATGTTAAAAGGAACACCCATATAGCTGGCACATTTATTTGGCCATTGTTAAATAGAAGGCTTAGTTTTTGCAGCTCTAACCTGAAATGGAACAGTTATACCAGACCTCGGTACAGTTATAAATATTAAAAGGAACACCCAGAGAGAAAGAAAAGTTGAGTAGATAAAAAATTAAAAGAGGGTGGGTTTAAATGCTACTATTCTGTTAATTTAATCCAGACCGTTCGCCGGTTGGGTTGTAGGATGTACAACCCAACCGGGTTGTGCACTTAGCGTTTTCCATCTTTATAACAAAAATATCCTTGAAGCTCTTATCCTTCCTCATCCTCGGCCGCCCTCGCCCACCTCTCTGTTCATGTCCTCACCCGCCTCTGCTGCCTCGCCCTCGCCCTCGCCCTCGCCCTTACCCTCACCCTTGCCCATCTCTCCGTCCACGCCCACTCAGAAGAAGATGAAAGACAATTTGATCATTTTGTCACAACGTACCCTCCTGTGAACATTTTTTTAATTTTAAAGAGGATAAAATGTAGGTTTTTTAATAACATTAGAAAAAAGTGAAAAAGCGAATATTGATAGAGAGTTTTATCTAATTTAGCCTTAATAATATGTTGAGGAATAATAGAATTTTCAAAAAAATCAATTCCGGGTAGGAATACGGGAATCCTTGATGAGAACAACTGTGCCAACTTGGAAAAACATTTCATGCTTCCAACCACCAAGTTTGTAGCTAACCTTAATAAACAAATTATGAAAAATGATAACACCAAGCTTCTGAAAGGACAACACAATACTAAGATATAATAAATACACTAACGATACTAAAGACTTAATTTAGAAAGAATTACAAAAAAATTATGATACACCCAACTATAAAAAGAGTAGAATTAAAAAGTATAAATTAATTACGATATATTTTTTACGGTCTCATTTGAAAACACAACTCATCATTAATGTTATTTCAATTACTTGTAGGGTGCTAAATATAAGCAGCTACGCGTACCCGCATTGAATCATACAATGCCGTGATAAAACGTGGTAAAAGCATATGGAGACCCTTTTATTATAAATTTTTTTGAAAAGACCCCTTAATGATATTTTGTTTTTTAAGATCTCTCATTTGTTTAATTTTTGAATTCAAATAATTATAGCCAAATAATTTGGGGATTTTACCAAACCCATTGACAATTATATCAAACTTAATATTTTAATTTGGATTATTTAACTAACTCTCTAACTTAATTAACTAAAAAAAATTCAAACCAAAAGTTACAAGTTAAAAAGTCAAATTTGAGGGGTTCATTTAAAACGAACAATAGTTAGGGGGTCTCCATGCATTTTTCCCATGAGTTGATACAACAACCTCTTCGTTGCGAATTCGCACGCACCGAATCGCGATTTCTCGGGCCCTCGTCTCCGACCCTCTCTCTCTCTCTCTCTCTCTCTCTCCCTCCCCTCGTCTCCTTCTTCGCCCTCTCCGATCGATCTCCGGCGATCGCCGCCGCCGCCGCCGCCGCCGTCGCCGGAGGGCCATGGACGAGTTCCCCGGGCTTCTGGCCCGTGACTTCGGCTTCCGCCCCCAGGACAAATCCGTGCCCATGGCCACTTCGAAGCTATCCTCCTCCTCCTCCTCCGCCTCGTCGCGGAGCAATCCGAGATCCGGGTGGAGCCAACCCGATCCCCTCCTCGGAGACCCCGCGATCGGCCCCATCTTCGACGGGTTCGGGGATTCGGGATCGAAATCGGCGTCGTCGTTGCCGGTGTTCGACAAGCCCGTATACGACGACGACATCTTCGGCGGAGTCCCTGGGGTGAAGAGCTCCTCGGTCGCGTACGACGACGTCTTCGCGTCGATGATGCGGTCGGGGCCGAGCCACGCCTCGTCGGCTCCTCCGTACGATGATCTCCTCGAGAATCTCGGGAAGGGAGCGCCGGAGACGAAGGGCGGTGGCGATAGGAGGCCGGAGGGGAGGAAGGCGTCGGAATTCTCCGAGTTCGATGAGCTGATACCTGGATTTGGTGGGAGTAGCCCTCCTATGCGGAAAAGGTTCGAATTTATAAGCTCAAATTAGGGTTTCTGGATTGTTAAATCTTTTATCGTTTTGTGTTTATTGAGCTGTGGAACCATGTCAAATTTATAATTCTAGTCAACAATGTTTTGAATTTTGATGGTTCAGTTGATTGAGATTCACTGAAAACATATAGCTTGAATTACGGAATTATGCCTGATGTTAATACTATTAAAGCATGAATTGACTGGTATGAACACTGTCTAGTATTTTGCTGCTGTTTCCATATTAGATATATTATGCTGGATTTAGGAGTTTGCATTTGGCTTATAGGTAGCGGTGGCATTGACTAACAATGTCACTGTTGTTTGGTGCAATGTAGTCACTAGATTGAAATGTGGATGATATTGATTGAATGAGGCCACATTAACTGAAGAAATGTATGTTTCAGTAGAAACTGAAGTCAATCTGCACCCAGCTTCTTGATTCATATGTAGCTGTAGTTGACAGATTATTGCTTTGTATGTAGGCTAACTTGATGTATGACAACTTTCTCTAAGTAAAAAAAAAAAAAAAAATCAAATTAAGTAAGAATCTGAAGAGGAAGGTGGAAAGGTTTTTTAGGCCACAATGAACCAGGGCTACCTTGATGCTGCATGGCTACTCAATCACTTCGTCAGTTGGTTGGCCAGTTCACAGGTTTGCACCTAGTTGTTTGGCTCGTGAATCAAGATTCATTAGTAACCCCCTCTGTAGACTGGTTGCGACTAGCCACATACCTTAGGTTTATAGATTAGATTTTCTAATCATTTTGAAGACAGAGGTTCGAAAGACTTCCAGAACTTCTATTCAGCCTTTATTGACACTTTTTTGTGGCTGATCCCTGTTCAGCGGTAAATTTTCTTTGATAATGAGGTTGGAATTTATGTTTATTTGTGATCTTTAAAAGTTCGTGTATGTGCTAAACAGAATATTTGAGGAATTTATGTTTAATTTGTGATCTTTAAAAGTTTGTGTATGTACTAAACAGAATGTCTGAGGAAGGATTATGTTAAGGAAGATTTGTAGGCAATAAGGAGCTGAAATCAGATACAATTACATGAAATATGCAGACTGTTATCCTGCAATCATTCATGTTGTGTGGAAGCACATAAGCTTTGTTGCTTGTTAATTGCTTCAACAAAAGTAGTGTAGAGGTCGATTAGGTCTAATTAAGTCTAATTTGAGCCTCCGATTTGAGTCAATTAGTGGGTTGCTGGGCTATACTTGAGTTCGAGTTGTATTTCCTTTGTTATGGAATTTCCTAATAAGCTTTCATTCGTATTTTATTGCTGGTTGATGTTTTTCAGGAGAGTCCTATCTAGAGAGGTGTTGATGGGACTATTTCAGGAAGATTGTTTGGTCACACCTCTTTTTTTCCTAATAAAAAAACTTATAGGTTAAAACAAAACTAGGAATGTTGTATCATATATGGTGTCAAATAAATCCTGCTCTTGTACATACATTTTTGCTACAGGAACTTACTAAAAAAGAAAAAGGTGCATATATTTTGGAGACTAAATGAGCGAGAACTTTCTTCTGGTTCAATACGGTGACTTCTTCATGCATTTAGCGAAGGAGATTCGGTGATAACATCCATTAAGATGGTAAATTGAGTCTTTTCTAGCCATAAGTGTTCTTCCGCTAATCCTCTCCTCTATTGCTGCTTCCATTGTTTCTCCCTTTTTTTATTCTAATTTCTCTCTTCTTCTCTTTCTGAATGTTTTAGTGTCCACTCAATCCCAAACTAAATTCATAACACATTAGTTTACTATGACCTTCTTAAGATTTCTTGGCTTCTCTACTTGTTGCTTCCCCAGTTGTGACACTGTCACTCCCGAGATGTCTAATATTTCCTTCCACTATTAGCCCTTCAATTTCCTGTTTTGCATTGGTAAATTTTGATGGTTTTGTTGTTTTCAGCTCTTTGTACTTCCCTGCTTTTTAATTGCTACCGTACTTGTTGGTGTTATTTTTGTGAAGCTGAAAGTTCTTTTGCAGGGAAGCTCCTGGGACTAATGAACAGAAACCTGCTGTTCCATCAGCTAAGCCAAGCGGCAGCATGGCAGATGATCCCTTAGTTGTATTGAAAACGGCTTCTACTTCAGCATATTCATCCTCTGGGTTGTTTGCTGATCCAGTGCAGCGTAACATGGACACCTCCTCTACAGCCGGTGGTGGGATTTTTGATACTTCAAATGATTTTGATGGTCTCTCAAAATCAGTGCCCTTCTTTACTTCTGAGGTGAATAACAAGCCAAAGGAGAGAAGCCCCCCAAACAACATACGAGACTCAAGCCCTGTACATAATTTTACTCGCAAAGAAATATTTCAAGGATCTTCAATGGACTCTTTTGAAAATATCACCCCTGATGTGCTGTCTGCTAAGTTTTCAGATTCCAACGAATATGTTACCACCAGTGGTGTTCAAAATTCAGACCAATTGCCAAAGTCAAACGAACATTCTGAAACAGAAGATGACGTATGGCTTACAATTGCTGAAATTCCTCTCTTCACACAACCCACGAGTGCTCCTCCACCTTCACGGCCCCCACCACCACTTAGGTCATTTGATGCAAATGCAAAAAGGAAAGAGAATAAACATTTCTCACAAACTAGTCTAAGAGATAGTTACCAAAGAGATTCAGAGAAGAAATCAGGAGTGACTCCACTAGATGAACTAGATGATTTTGTCATGGTTAAGCCTCAGAAGTTTGCTTATGAGGAAGAAATTGAGAAAAAATCATCTATGGCGGCATCTGCAGCTGCTGAAAGTACAGAATTCACACATAAAGAAAGAGATACACATGATCTGGAAGAAAGAGAGAAGCAAGAAACGTTGCAACGAGAAAAAGAAGAGAGAGAAAGGGAAGAGCAAAAGAGACTTGAAAAGGAGAGAGAGAAAAGGGAAAGAGAGAGGGCTAGACAAGCTGTGGAGAGGGCTACGAGGGAGGCACGGGAAAGAGCAGCTGCTGAAGCTCGCCTAAGAGCTGAGCGAGCTGCGGTACAGCGGGCAGCTGCAGAAGCACGTGGAAGAGCAGCAGCGGAGGCTAAAAAGGCTGCTGCAGAAGCTAGAGAAAGAGCTGCTGCAGAAGCTAGGGAAAGAGCTGCAAAGGCTGAAGCAGAAGCTAGGGAAATAGCTGTGGAGGAAGCTAGGGAAAGAGCTGCGGCAGAAACTAGGGAGAGAGCTGCTGCTGAAAGGGCTGCTGTTGAGAGAGCTGCTGCAGAAGCACGGCAGAGAGCTGCTGCTGAAGCAAGAGAAAGGGCTGCTGCAGGAGGTAGGGAAAAATCCTCAGAAGCTAGGGAGAAGGCTGCTGCTGAAAGGGCTGCTGTGGAAAGAGCTGCTGGAGAAGCACGGCAGAGAGCCGAGAGAGCAGCTGTAGAAAGAGCTGCTGCTGAAGCTAGACAGAGGGCCGCGGCTGCTGCAAGAGAAAAGATGCAAAAAGCTGAGAATGACCTCGAATCATTCTTCGGTACTGGGTTTCGGGCAAGCAGTGCATCGGTGAGGACATACTGAATAACTGCAATATGAAGTTCAATTTCAATGTATATGTATTATTATTTAACAACTTACTATTTCAGGACACTTTGTTTAACTCTCAAGCTCAAACTAGAGGAAGTTCTGATGCGTCTCGAAGCACATCTTCCGGTTCAGTCCCCAACACTAGGAAGACATCATCATCTACAACAAATATTGTTGATGACCTCAGTTCTATATTTGGAGGTAATTTACTGTGTGATCTCTACATCTACCCTTGTTGGAGATTCACTGTTTAGCTAACAGTCTTGTTCTCTTTAGCCCCTCCATCCTCTGGAGAATTTCAAGAGATTGAAGGAGAGAATGAAGAAAGAAGGAGAGCTAGATTTGAACGTCATCAAAGAACCCTTGAAAGAGCGGTATTTTTTAAATTTATTTATTTTCTTTCATGTTACTGTAGCTGCTTTTAATTATGCTGCTGTACTTCTTGCTTATTGTTAGGCAAAAGCTCTGGCTGAGAAAAATGAGAGAGATATGCAAACTCAAAGGGAACAGACCGAAAGACATGTAAGCCTTCTGTTCTGATGTAATGTGTAGTTAATTTGTTTTGGAGCTTTGAAGAAATTACATAATTGAAACAACGTCTTTACTTACAATATATAACTTAATTTCTTGATGACTATTTTATCTTTTCTATTGGTTCGTGTGTTCTCTAATAGTGCTCTATGCTGATTTCAGAGGATAGCTGAAACTCTAGACTTTGAGATAAAGCGTTGGGCTGCTGGGAAAGAAGGCAACTTACGTGCCTTGCTATCAACATTGCACTATGTGAGTTGTTAATCTTTTATAGTTTGAGTTGCCCCTTCTCTCTTCCTTTCCTTTACTTTTTTTTTTGTTTTTCTGTCACACACACACACACACACACACACACATGCATATATATATATATATTATGCTAACACAATTTTCATCTCTCGTCCTTTTTTTCTTGCATAATAATGTAATAAATAAATAGGATTGTGATTTCTTTTTGCACTCTAGCGACCTTTCTTTGGAGTTGGGTATCTCACAAACTAAACATCTCCTAGGAGTGGTTCATGTCACTTGTCGGGCATCATATTAGGAGACATTTATTTTCATACACCCTTTAAGCACCACTTCAAACTAATACTATGTTATAGCATGTATATGGCTTAGAGCTTCTGTGTTAAGTGCTTTGGCTGAAGTCCTATAAAATCTTTTCAGTAATGTCCTACTGATATCTGCTGAATCTATGAGCTGAAGCTTCTGATTGGAGCTGCTACTTAAAGGATCTAAAACCTCATTTCATGTTTGCTAGCACTTGATACTGTACTTTTTTTAAGCACAAATGGTTTATTCTAAATTTAGAAAAGCTGACATCAGAACAAATGGTCTAAAACCTCATTTCAGCCTTGCTAGCTCTAGACCTTTTACTTTTTTGCAGAACAAATGGTTTATTCTAAAATTAGAAATCAGAAGCGGGTTCAAACACGGCCAGAGTTGTCAACTGTATGTTGATGTACCATATTTCAGTGGCCTCTGCAGATAATACACATATAACTTCATCCCAAATGTTACCTAGTATTTTCTGGAACGTTACAGGAATGTTACCTAGTATGTTTTTTTTTCTTTTTTTTTTAACTTTCTAGGGTTTCTTGCAGAGCTCGGAAGATCCTCTATAAACTTTTTCTTAAGTTATACTTTGCTAGTATCATTTTATTTTCTACACGAGAGATTTTTTTCTTTTCTTCTTTTATCGTTTCATCTTCTTTAATGTAATTTGCAAGCAGGTACTTTGGCCCGAATGTGGCTGGCAAGCCGTATCATTGACCGATCTGATTACTGCTGCTGCGGTGAAAAAGGTATACAGGAAAGCTACGCTGTGCATTCATCCTGATAAGGTGCAACAAAAGGGTGCAACTCTTCAGCAGAAATATGTTGCAGAGAAGGTGTTTGATCTTCTCAAGGTGTGCGTCCAGCTCAAAATTTCTCTCTTCAGTTGCTTCCACAACCTTTTTCCCAAAAATTGAATCGGTATCTTGGCCTATCTCACTAGATTGAGCTGTGTCCGCAACCAAACTTTAGACCTAGTCATCAAGATTCGTATGCTGTTTTATTCTATTCTCCTCTAATTGTGCATCTTGATTTAGTTCAAAATTACGCCGTCGGTTACTTATAAAAAAAACTCAACTAAAATTAGCTTTAGATCCCTTGCATTTAAGGAGATAAAATCTTTTTGTCTCAAACAGGAAGCATGGAACAAGTTCAACTCCGAAGAGCTGTTCTAAAATGGTCTATGGGCACAACATTTGTGTGATCTGCGCGAGATATTGCAAGGGCAAGCGACCACAGTGTGACCACAGTAAAGCGTTGTTGTGATTAATTATTTTTTAAACGTATTCTAATTCTTTTCGTGTTTTCCACCTGCGATCGATCATTTTGATGGTGCCTTTCCCGGCTACATTGCTGCTCCAGATATAGAAATTGTTCCGAAGTGGCGTATATCAAATTTTGTCGCCCGACGAGATCAGTATTGGGCGAGGCCGTTGCGATTTGACGGGTTCTCTGTTACCCTGTAGCTTTGTGAGTGTGTGAAAACAAAACCCACCTTATGTGTATACATGCATCTTCTCCGTCAAATTTCTTGGATATTTGTTTGATACAATACTATATTTGTTGAATGTTGGTAATGTTAAAGTCCCATTTATAAATAATATTAGTAAAGGTGGGGGGGGGGGGGGTATTTGAGTTTTGAGTTTTGAGTTTTGTTGACATTGTTCTTCACTAGTGTAACTTCAATGTGGGCGACAATTCGCCTAAAATAAGAATGACCAGGTTACACTAGTGAAGACGCTAAACTAAGGCTCTGTTTAGATGCATTAATATTCACATTTTAGTCTCTTTTTTTTTACTTAAGAATGAAAAAAATACAAAAAAAAATACTGTGATCCAATCACCATATTTATTTAAATATGGTGATTGAATCATCACGTTAAATTTAAAAATGCCGCCTAAGTATTCGCGTGATAAGAAAAGGGTTATTTATATAAATATAAATTTACTGAAGTTATTTATAATTTTGTTTTTGTGAGGGGGTTAAATGCAAAAAAACCCCTAAAAGGTGATATTCTCACCGGGAGTGACCACAACTCTCCCACACCCCCCTCTACTTCTCTCTCTTTTTGAGCGGGAACTCCCCCAATCCAAAACCCATCTCTCTCTCTCTCTCTCTCTCTCTCTCTCTCTCTCTCTTCTTCTCCAACCCCCATCCATGGAGATCGACGACCTCGACGACTCCGAAACCCTAGACCGCTTCGTCTCCGAGCTCCAATCCCTCCCCCTCCACCACCCCCACCCCCACCCCTCCTCCTCCTGCCCCCTCCTCTTCTCCCCCTTCTCCGCCTCCGCCCTCTCCGATCTCCAATCCATCCTCGACTCCTCCCCTCCCCATCCTCCTCCTCCTCCTCCTCCGGCAGCGGCGGCGGCGGAGATGGCGGCGCAGCCCTGTGGGACCTCCTCGCCGCCCACGACCTCCCAGTCTCCGCCCTCCTCCCGCCCCTCTCCGCCGCCATGGACGACTCCTCCACCTCCAGGTGCATCCCCCTCCTCGCCTCCCGCTCCTCCCTCTCCCTCCTCCTCCTCCCCCCCCCCCCCCCCTTCTCCCCCTCCCTTTCCTCTCCCTCCTCCGCGCCCTCCGCCGCTCCCTCAAACCCCTTCCCCCACCTCCCCCCCTCCTCCTCCTCCTCTTCCCCCAGCAAGCATCCCCGTAAGAGAAAACCATCGAAATCCCCACCCGCCGATCCCCACCCCGAGCTCGGCGACCTCCTCCCCCGGGTCCTTGGCCTCCTCGCCGCCGTGCTTCGCCGCCTCCGCCTCGCCGAATTCCCGGACGCCCGCAAGTCCTTAATCGAGACTCTAACCACCATCCTAACATCGCAGCATCGCCTTTCGGATCGCTGCTTCGTTATACTCCAAATTCTAATCTCAAGGCCTGAACATGGTGATCAGACTGCCACGGCAGCCGAGGTTCTTCTTTCCCTTGCCCCGATCGTCCTCTCTCCTACGAAATCCCCCATTAGGGCAGCGGCCGTCGGGTTTGTTACCAAAAAGGTGGCGCCTTTGAGCCGGGAGAACGAAGGGGTGAGGAGGGCTTTAGTGTACCTCCCACGGTTCTTGGCCATGAAGGCCCCAGAGAAAGCCGAGCCCAGAGCTTGTGCTGTGGACTCTATTATGGAGATTCTCCGCTCTATGGTGGATGAGGATCGGATTGGGTTCGCTGAATATGTGGTTAAGATGACGGAAGGGAAGACTCAGCTTAGATTAGTAGCTGTTGATCTCATTCCAGCACTCTTGATGTCTCTGCCTGACCCATTTTTGTTGAAGGTTTCTGGGGAAGCTGTGGGTGCCAACTGGGGGTCGGGATGCTTGAAGGCATTAGTAGAGCGGTGCTCCGATTCGGTCGGAGCTATCCGAGCTAGGGCTTTGACGAATCTTTCTCAAGTAGCAGGTTTGCTTCCAGAGGATGAAGAGAAGCGAGAAGCGCTGCAGGAGATAATGGGAGTAGGGAATGGTGGTTTTAGCAAGCTATTGAGGAGGAGGTGTGTTGATGATAAATCTGCAGTAAGGAGGGCTGCACTTTTGCTAATCTCAAAGTTGATGCCACTGATTGGAAAGCCTGTCGATGAATCACTCCTCACGACGATTGGGTCAGCTTGTTCCGACCCACTAGTCAGTATTCGTAAAGCAGCTCTGGCAGCTATTTCAGAGGTAGAGCTCTTTATGCTGTGTTCAGTGTTTATGTGCATTAAAACTTTTTGTTTGACCTTGCTTTTGAATACTTTCTTCACTCTAGAATGCAGCAGCAATGCATTTGGGAAACAAATGTTGAAAGCTTTCGCTGTCGGCGTAAGCTAAAATGAACTTTTAGGCCCCAAAAGCAGGGGCTTTAAGTTAAAGTAGCTGCTTCTGATTAAGCAGAAAGCTGCTGGAAGGATTTATATTGAAAGCCATTAGTGCTTATTCAAACAACTCTACTCAATCAGCACTTTTATATAAGTTCCAGCAAAGCCAACCAGCTCAACGTTACTCTTTTGGGTTGATACTTACTCATCGTAGGATTTTGCATTTGGTTTGAAGGTTTTTAGAAGTTATCCCGATAGTAGAGTGACGAGCGAATGGCTTCACGCAGTCCCACCCTTGATAGTGGATAATGAAACAAGCATCCAGGAAGAATGTGAGAATTTATTTCTTGAATTAGTCTTGAATCGAATCTCCCAAGCTGCAAATGTGAAACTGGACAATGATTCAATGGATTGGGATTTGATATTTCCTAAAAGTACATTGGAGTTGTTAAAGGGGTTTTCCAATGGGGAAGTGGCTCCGTGCATAAAGAAGATATGTACAAGCCTTGGAAAGAAGAAAAGGCTAAGCCCGTCAATTGCTAGATCACTTCAAAACATCATAACAACTTCTGAATCTTTATGCTTAAGAAGTTCGATGCCAATAGGGAAGTGGACGGCCCCAAGGGGAGCTTGGTGGCTTCTTTCCCAGGTCTCATTGTTCACGCCCAAAGCAGTAGACTGGAAGTTCCTTTGTCATCATTGGCAGCTTCTTGATAATGTTATCCAAGAGGAGAAAGGTGAAGGAAGTGAGAAACAGGAAGAAAACTCTACTTCGTGGGCTATAGATCGTGTTTCTCTCTTAGAAGCGATTTCAAATGTTTCCCTGGAGTTGCCTGTCGAACCTGCTGCTGACCTGGCTCACAACTTGCTGGCACGTATTGAGAATTTTAATATGCACTTAAGTGAGGTAATCTTCAAATTTTAAATGGAAATCTGTACTTCAATAGTCTTGTATTCTTTTGTTTTTTTTTTAATCTCATGTGGAAGATATATATGACTATTTGGTGGAACATGCTACACTACTGTAGCTGGCTAAAGATTAATGCTATAAGTTTTGATCCATTTTGTAAAACTACACCCTCTTTGTGCTTAATCCTAATTAATCAAGAAAAATGTGTACTTCTATCTGCACCTGCGCCAAGTACAACAGCAAGCTCAAATAATGTTGTTTTGTTGTTTGCGTGACATATTTTCTTTCTGGTTTTTCAGATCAAGTTATTTTTTATCTACAGAAAATTTCTGTGCTTATTATTGGATCATGTCAATGTAAGCTAATTAACAATCACAGAAGCTTACTGAAAGTACAGCTTTGGATCTGCAAGCTGTTTCTTTTGTTAAAGGCTATAGATACTTTTAGTTTTTCTCATGTAATATGTATAATAGGATGTTTGTTTCCTAGTTGCTGAAACTTCAGCTGAAACTTAAATGCTATTGCTAGAATTCCAGCATGTAAAGCTACACACATCCTCATTTGGTCCATCCAAATTGATGGGAATCATCTGCTTATAACTTAAACCTAAACATGTACTATATATTAAAACCTAAACCAAGTACAACAGTAAACTCGAACAACATTGTTTTTGTTTTTTCATTTTTATAATCATGTAATATTTCTGCTGTCTGACTTTGCAATTCAAGTAATCATTTTATCTATGGAAGTTCCCCATGCATTTTATTGAGAACCTTCATGTCTGGGTAGCTAGCGCTAGAAGGAGCTTATTGAAACTACTAGAATTTTGATTGCAACTTCTTTTTTTTTTTTTTGAGCTTTAGATTATTTGAGTTTTCACATCGCGACTTTTATCCCCAATCTGCATAATAGTTTGTTATGGTGACTGAACATGCCACAAATGATTTTCCTTTTTTCACTACAATTCACGTTAGGGTTCTATTAATCCTTACATGCTGGAATTATGGTATTAATTTGAACGAAAAGAGTAATCTTATTATAGGGTTCCTTTACATGAATAAGGCATTTGGTTATGACTACCTTCCATACTTGATGCTGTCTTGAAATGGACTAAGATAACTTACATGATAATGTGGTCCATACGTGATTCAAATTTGTTTTCTTGGAAGGGTATAAGAGGGGTGTATACACTAAAATTGCCCCCTTATTCTGCGAAATGCAGGAGGTAAACTTAGAGATGGTTTTTCTTTTGTTTCTTGGTGTAACATTGTTTTTTTTATATAACATGAAAAATTTTATGATTTGGACCAACCTCTGTAATCAGTTACTTTGTTTCTTGGTGTCCCTCACCCTATTCCTATTTATCCCCAAATCATTTAAGTTAACCTTATTATCAAAAAATTATCCTATGAGCATCACATATTCCGACAAGTGTACAATTTGAAAAACAAAAAGTATATTTGACTTTATTCTCTGTTTTCCCTACCTGGCTTTCTCTAATATCAAGGATGCAGATTTTTATTTGGCAGTCACCTGCATGATCCATTGAGCAATGATATTCAGTACACCTTTAATGGCTGTACCATTGATTATTTTTGTTTACATATAGGTTGATGCTCATGTAAAAGCCCTAAAAGTTTTATGCAAGAAGAAGGCTACAAAGCCCAAAGAGGGTGAAAAGCTCGTGCATAAATGGGTGCAGCAGCTGCTATCCAAAGCTGTGGACATTCTCGACAGCTATATATCTGAGGTTTCAGAAAGCAAGAAGGAAAACAAATTTTTGACTCCTCTAAGTGGCAGGAGGAAGGGCAAGAAAGGAAAATCTGCATCAAAAACCATGCCACAAGCAGTTACTGCAGTCTTCACAGTTGGATCATTGGTTCTAGCTTGCCCATCTGCTGATTTTCAGAGCATTATACCTTTGGTACATACTATAATAACTTCAGGAAATTCTGAACCAAGACCGAGAAAGCTTGTGGGACTAACTGTTTCATTCAAAGAGGTGGCCCCTACTTTGTATGTTCAATCATGGGCTACGATGGCAAAAATATGTCTTATCAATGATAAGCTAGCAAAGCGTTATATCCCACTCTTTGTGCAGGTACTGAATTAACAGTTGCACTAAGTGCTTACTTTTCTTGGATTTTGGCACAACTTCTCTACTATGAAAAGCAAAAGCTTCCGAAAGATTCCAAAAGCCAGGTGTTTGACTGGCAAAAATGTCTGGAACTTTGGATCTCTTGATGTGGCATCAGGCTTAAAATGAAATTTTCGGTCCCAAAAGTAGAAGCTCCAGTTGAAGCTTCTGCTTTTGCTTACCTAGATTTGTTGAGAGATTTTAATGGAAAAGGCTATTATTGCCTTTTCAAATAACTCTATTCAGAAAGCACATCTGCAAAAGGTCTAGTTGGGCCGAACAGGCCCTTAACATGTTATGATCTTATTGTAATTTTATTTATGCTTTTTTATGTGTTATAGGAGCTAGAAAGGAGTGATTGTGCAGCCCTTCGCAATAATATTATGGTTGCAATGGCAGATTTTTGTGTTCGGTACACGGCATTAGTTGACTGGTATCTCTCAAGACTAACTATCGAGAATTAAACCACAACTGCTATTGAACTCTTATTCTAATGTTCCTAGAATTCTTTTAGTCACGATACTTGATTTATAAACTGACCTTATGTTGTGGGGGTAGTGACGAAAGTGTTCGGCATAAGCGAGAAAGAACTGTTTCCTACTCAAAATCCAAAAGATGCTTTATAAAAATTGAGCTACTTTTATACTGGGTGCTATAGTTTCAGTTGATCTCATTTTCTCATTGCTATTCTGCAGTTATATCAATAAAATCACAATGTCATTACGTGATCCTTGTGAAGTAGTGAGGAGACAGACTTTCATCTTACTTTCAAAACTATTACAAGTATGCTTTTCAATCCGTATTTACCTCGCGACATGTGCAATTTAAGTTTTGTGATGCAACAGTTCCTTAGACCCAACCTTGTTTCCAGAGAGACTATGTGAAGTGGAAAGGGGTTCTCTTTCTTCGGTTTTTACCATCTTTGGTGGATGATTCTGAAAAGATAAGGCATCTGGCTGATTTCCTATTCGGGAGCATCTTAAAAGGTATTGCTCTCTCTAAATTTATTTTTGGAATTTACTCTGTAATTGTGCAAGTCAATTAATGATGTATGTTATTGGCAGCTAAGGCACCACTTCTGGCATATAACAGCTTCATAGAAGCGATTTTAGCTCTAAATGATTGCCATGCACATGCTGGGCATAGTGACACTCAGGCAGGTTCATACCAAGGGCCTCTACTTTTTGCGATAAGGTAAAATAGGCTCTTAAAATATGTATCCTTGCGAAGTTTTCTATTACCTATGTACTCCTGTAGACTACAATTTATTTCCCCAGGAGTGTAGCTTACGAAAAAAGTTCTGTCTAAGATATTAGAATTAGTTTCTTAAAGGGAGGCAATCTGTAAGTACATGAACGGAGATGGAAGAAATTATGCTTCTAATCACATATGTGGGCATCTTTATGTCTCATAATTTTTCGAGCATCTGAGCTATGAGAGGTGATAAATTGCGAAATTCAGAGCTAAGAGTGTTTTTGGTGTGGCAGAGGCACCGATGAGAGATCGCGGTCGAAAAGGATGCACATCTATGTTTCCTTGTTAAGGCAAATGGCACCTGAGCATCTTTTGGCCACTTCGGCTAAATTATGTGCTGAGATCTTAGCAGCTGCTTCTGATGGCATACTCGATGTTGATGACATCACTGGGCAAGCCGTGTTTCAGGTAGACAATTATGTGGCGCTCCTATCGATAAATAGCTCATGACACAGTAAAATTTTCCAGGTTAAATTCTAGTATTTCCAAAGTAGCATTTTGTTGTATATTCTTGTTGATATTTTCATTTTTCTGAAAATGTTTGTTAGTATCCCTCCAAAATCATCTATTCATATATATAAGTCCTTCAGAAACTTGATTGTTGTCATAGATATATGCGTCCATCCCAGTCTGATAAAAGAGCATTGCAAACAGGACACTTTACAAATTCTCGCCTGCAAAGAGATGAGACTCCATTCAAACCGCAGCCCTGAAGCATCTGAGATGGACGAAGACAGCAACAACGGTTCTGCAGCAACCGCAAAAGGGAGGGTGGTCACTCAAGTAGCAAAGAAAAATCTAATCCAAATTGCCATCCCCATATTCATCGAGCTAAAGCGGCTTCTTGAAAGCAAGAACAGCCCCCTCACCGGCTGTCTTATGGATTGCCTTCGAGCTCTCCTCAAGGACTACAAGAATGAGATCGAGGAGATACTCGTCGCAGACAAGCAGCTCCAAAAGGAACTCCTTTATGATATGCAAAAGCATGAGGATGCTGCTGCTGCGGAGGCCAAATCACCAGCAGCGGCAACGGAGGGTGGTCCAACACCACCAGGAGCAGCCATAAGGTCAGTGATGAGGGAAGTAAACGGGAAACCGTCGACCCCGCCCCTCTCTTTGATGAGCTTGCCCAAGGTTAAGTCTGCCAACAATGGTGGTGCAACAATAAATGGTGAGCGGCCCCCCAATTTGTTGGAGTCTTTGCGGCGCAGGCAGTCATTCGAGTCTGATGATGAGAATTAGCAGAGACTTCTATTCAGAATATTGGTCGCATTCGATTGCTTCTCTCTCTTGGACTCAGTCAAGTTATATGCTATACTTGCGCACGTTTTACATGCATGTAAGCCAAATGATCTATCACTTGTCAGGGTGATGTGCAGTTCGCCTTGTGCTGTGGGCTCTGCACATTGATTCAACCAATCTGATACCGGAACATTTTACATGCAGGTAAAACTTTCATCGGTGAAGCGTTTTCCTTTTCAATTAGTAAGATCTAACTTTGACATGTAAAAATGTATCTAGCGTGCATTCTCCTCTTGAATCTTGAAGTGCTGACTCAATGAAATCCTATTTGAGTGATATTATGTTCCAGCTTTTCTTAGACGGTAAGATACTTGAAGTTTCTTGATTTCTAAGGATAGATTCACTACTGTTTTTGTTTTCCGTAGTTTTTTTCATTTCTCTGAAGTTTAAACAACTAAGGATGAACTTCGATTATCTTGTTTGCAGTATCCTCTTTCTTCTTGAAAGATAATATGGAAAACTAGTTGTGCAAGAAGTCGATCCTTAAAGTGGTTTCACCTCAAAGAACTTGAGAAAAGAATAAAAAGAAGCCAAAAAAGCGGGGGGGGGGGAAGCACAGAACACTACTTGTCCTTGCTTGGCTAACTTTTGTTTTGTTTTGGTTTTTTATTTTATTATATGCGACGAAGTATATATTGGCAGAAGGAATTCTCCCTTGCTGTTATTGTTTATTATGAGTAGCAAACCCCATCTCTTTGGAAACTGAAGTGACAAAGGAAATTACTGGTGAGTCTTTCTTCTTCTTTTTACTTACCAAACAAAACATTTATATGTATAGATTTGGAAGTCTTTTTACTTACCAAACAAAACATTTATATGTATAGATTTGGAAGATTTGTTTCTATGGTGGTGTTTGATCACATAGAATTCAAGGTTTACTAAACAAAAATACAATGCTTGTGGAACCAAATGACCCTAAGCATTATTATTTTTTTAATCTTTCCTTCTCTTCTAAGTGCTTAACACTTCTTGTTTGGTAACCGCTACTTTTTACTAATGTTTGTTTGACTCTACCTTCTATTTTTATTTTTAGAGTTTTTGTTGTGGCGGTTTAGTTCAAATGAGGTTTTAAGTCCCAAAAGTAGCTTTTGCTTGGAGCTTTTGATTTTATTATAGCTGTCCGGATGATTTCATCGTGTTTTTCTAATAATATAAATAGTATTTTATTAAACAACACTATATCTTATAGCAGAGCTAAATTAACTTTTAGTCTATTATCCTTCTATAACTTTGCATATTTTGAGCTTACTCGCTTACCTAATTGCAATTTAGTCCTTCAAATTTTAGCCTAAACACTTTTGTGCATCTGAAAATGGGATCTGTATATCTTACACCCTCATCGTAGAGTTCATAAAAATTCAAATAGTTATCAGTTAAGAAAAAAAGTTGATGTGATAAGTTAAAAATAATAATTCTTGAATGAAGAGAGTGTAAGATGTACATCCATTTTAGAGTGTACTGATAGCATTGTTCGAAGAAAAATGCTAAGTGTAGACACCTTACATAAGATGAATAGGATATATGATGTACATCTAGGATAATGTTAAAACTATCCATACATCTCATGACTTCTTTAAATCACTATCTCTTTTCTTCTTTGGTCTCTCCATTTTCTGAGAATGGAAAGTTTGGTCCTCTATACTTGAACCCTATTGAGTACTTTCAGTATTGGACTAGAACTCAAGTTCTCAACCTTGTCCTTCATAAGTTTTACTGCTAAGAACCCCAATTGCTTGTCCTTTTAATCTCTACACTTAATATTCCTTGTGGATCTTTAGGTAGAAACTTGTTCATGCACAACCAAACTAACCTATTTTTGATTAGGTCAGGATAAATCCTTACCCTTGTCCATCAGCTATTTGCATTTGAAGGGTTTGAGAAGTGACTATATACTTATTTGTATAAATACATCTTCCTCAAGAATAATATTGCCATACAAAAGAGTTTTCTAAAATTAAACAACATGTTAGCAGCGGGGTTTAAATCAACAGCCCTAATATTGTTAGAGAGATTTTCATAGGGTGTTTTTCTTTTTTTTCTTTTTTTTTTTTTACCTCATTTTGATACTTATGATAATGAATGAAACACATCAATGCATGGGCCAGAAGTAGAGGAAAATAACTTCATGCATGATTTAGTATGATTAAGTCAGCAGAATCAAGCATAAAATATTGGTAAGACCAAATACCCAACTTTGATGCTCTTGTACCTTGACCTAATTTACATGCTCACATATGCAGCCAAAAAAAGAAAGTTTTAAATAATTGGAGAGTTCAAAGTTGCAAGTATAGAAAAGAAAATGAACATTATAGTTGATCTATCACTTTCAAAACCTGGTGTGCTCAATCTTAGTAGGGATGCAAACGAGGCGGATCTGGAGGCGGGAGCCCTACCCTGCCTCCCGCACCGACTAGCAAAAACCCGCCTCGCCTCCCACCCCGAATTCGTGACGGGTTAAAAAATACATCTCATAACCCGCTCTGTCTCGTAACCTGCTTCCCGCCGGCGCCCCGAATCCGCCCCGCCAACTAATATTATTTATAAAATTATAATATTATTAATATTTTGTAAAATATAAAATAATAATTTTAATAATATTATATATGTAATTTAATAATATCAATTATAAAAATAAAAAATATCAATCACAATTCAAAATAAAATTAAAAAATTTCAAATACTTAGAAATGAGAGTATTAACTTATTTGTATTTTGAACATTTTTGTAAATACATTACTTTTTAAGAATATTTTTTTAAAATAAAAATGGTTTCGGGACTGATTCGGGGCGGATCATGGCGGGGCGGATTTCTCCCGTTTCTTGTCCCGAATCCGTCTCGGATCGTAAAATTTGCCTTATTTTTCGCCCCGAATTCGTTTATTTTCTTCCATTTACTGGCCCCGTCGGGGCGGATCGGGGCGGGAGCTCCACCAACCCGAATCCGTTTGCATCCCTAAATCTCGGATTAGGCTGTGGTGTGGTGATTAGTTATCTTTTGTCAAAGTTTAAAGATATAGCCTTTTTAGCTTGAACGAAGCTTCTGCAAAAATGTTATATGAATAAAGTGGTTCAAAAAAACGCTAAAACTGCTATGGTTTGAGAGGATAATAAAACTCAACAAAATTTTATTTCTGAGTTGTTTGGTTTGGTTCAAGATTTATAATATTCTGAAAATATCGTATATTTTATATTTAGAATGATAAGTTTGTTATTAACTTATTAAACCATTTGGATTGAAAGGTTGTTCAGAACTAGTATATTCTTATTAATGTGCTACGAATAGTTTACATCAGGCATGAAAATAAGAATACCTTCTAATCCGTGATAATTTAGTATTTCTAAGACCTAAAAATCTACAATACTTCTGCTGCTTTGTTAACATATTTTACAATTACCCAACTCAAATTGAATTGTAATAACCGACCGTCCAGTGGCAAAGGGCTTGGTGGTTGGTACTCGTGACCCAAGTTCGAATCCTAGTTGATTCACATTTCTAGCTAAGTTTATTTCTAAATGAAATAAACGAAGCGAAATAGCGTCTACCTATCTCTTAAAAAAAAAAGAAAAAAAGAATTGTAATAGTTAGAATATTTTTAATAGAAAATATGGTGGATCACCAGAATATTACAAACCGTGAACCTAATTGGCCCCAAGTATTTTTGTAGATGAATGCATTTGAACCTCCAGAATCAATTCGAAGTGCGGTATTGAAACTTCAAATTATTTTATGTTCAAAGACATAAAAAGATGAGGTAGTAAAATTAAAATTTTAAGTACTTGTGCTCATTTCAAAATATGCTATAGTTTGTCGTAAGTTTAGTACGTTCTTACCTTTGTTAAAATAAGATAAATCACTAAACATTATTTCGGTTTCTCATTAGGGAACTTACTAGGAAATAAAAAAAAAAAAAGGGTCAAGCTTAGATGAAGATTACTCACATAAACAGTTTTTCTTTTAAGAGCAAATAATTTTCAGATTAAGCAACACAGATAGGTTATTTATGACAATCAAAAGGTTACCAAATAAATCTGAATATATACCAATTCACAGCTCTGAAAACATCATTTATTTTGTGACATTAACACAGTTCTATCTCACTATGTTCACCATGGACACTTCAACTTGCGAGAGACCAACCAATATTTGCATGCATGGCAATTAAATCATCAATGGCCATAGCCACACATCCCAAAGCTACACCAAATCCCCGCCGCACATCGATTGTAGCACGAACCGCAGTGATCGGGATCGTCGCGGACGTCCGTGCACTCCCCGCCGCAGCACAGGAGCACGTAGGCGCATCGGCGGACGCAATCGCCGCAGTGATCAGGATCGCGAGCAGTGTCCTTGCAGTATTGCTGGAAGCAGCAGGTGCTGCCGCCCCACGGATTCTTCTTGCGGTCGGAGCACACTCCGGGATCTGCAGTGTACATCAGCCGCTGTCGTCGGCCGCCCGGAGAAAGTTGGAGCTCGTCGGGTAAGGCGGACTCGTCGACCGGCTTGCATCAGTTCCTCCGAGCGCGGCGACAGACAAACAAAGAAGCAGAAACCAATGATGGATAGAAAATGCAAGCATATCTACATCTTATGACAAACTGAAACACACAGGATGCAACCAAGAAAACTGCTTCAAATATTCTTATGCTAGGGTTAGTGAATGGAATCTTTCAACTGCCCAATTGTTTTTAAGGAATCAGTGAGAACAAATACATCATGATCTCTGACAAATTGTTTCACCCTTTGTTTCACTGCAGATCCTTCTACCATGAGCAGTTGGGGTAAACTTTCAAGGAAATCAAGTTGTGGTTAGTCATGTTCCCCGTAAATCGAGCTGAAACTATGATCTAAGAAGCAATTATACACAAGGTATATGAGAATATTCTTACAACAATATCAGTATTGACCACAAATTGAATTAAAAACTACATCTGTAAAGTGCAAGCCCAAAACCATCATTATCAACAAGTATTGAGCCCAATCTATGCAGGAAAAAAAATGCTTAGAAGAATGCTTTTGAAACACCCTACTCATCTCAGATTGGGTGGCAATTCAACAAGCTGCAACCGAAACAACGTTTCCGCAACGAGAATTGTAAAACAGTTTTAAAGTTGATAGAACAAATTCTTTAGAACCAAGATAAACATTCGACCAAATCCAAAAGAAAGAAATTAAAACAATGCCCCTCTTCATCTAGAACAGCATTTTTATTACCTTGGACATCATAAGCACATAAACAGAAAACAGTGCTGTGATTGCGAAATTCGGCTTCGAAATACAAATTCGAGTTTTTAGAGATCAAGTTGCGAGGAGAAGATCTCAGCAAAGCTAATGATGAATGGCCTCACCGCCCCCTTTGGCTTCCTCTTTGGCCTTCCGTTCTGCCGCTCTTTTTTGGCGCTGCTCTTCTTTATAGATTCTGTTCCTCCTTTGAAACTGCAAGACAAAGCTTTAGTTAGTTAAAATCGAAAATAGGAGATGAAGATTAATAAATAAGAATATTAATGTATGTAGTTGGATCAAATACAGGAAAACACTAGCGTAGATAGATTCAAATCCACAATAGTGATGCCAACTTAAGAAACACTAAGGTTAAAGTGAGGTAAACTTATAGTTTAAAAGGCGCGATATAGGGGTTCCAATATTTCAGCATGACAATGAAAATCATGACAATCTTAGGAGGGCTTACAACATTAAGCATATAAGTTAAGCATCAGAAAAATAGCTGCAACTCCTATAACTTCACAATTAAAATCCAATTACTGTTTGCAATTCCAAGAAATGGCAATATCACAACAAATTCAGGAAATACCACAGGCCAAATACCTGACTTGTGACAGTCCGTCAGGTGTTCGTAGTTTATTAACATTCTCAAATGAAGAAACGTAAGACTAATGATGAGATATTTGTATAGCTTTATTCTTCCCTCCAAAAATGATTGAATAGATCCTTTTTTTTTACCCTTTTTCTTAGACGCAAGTATTACTTATAGCCCCTTTTCATTTCTAAACATGCCCCAGCCCTGAGCAAACAACAAAGCATCTTAAAACTTCTACAACCATAAAATGATGCTATAACTATTGAAAGCTTACGATAGATATTTGCTTTTTTCTGATGTTACTTAATTCAACAGTAACATTAATAGCCTACAGTTCGCCTGATGATTGATGTGAAAACAGCAGAATTATCCAATAATTATATTATAGCCTTGTTTAGATCAAGTCAAGTAAAGATGTATGTATGTTTTCACTGCATGTAAACCTATGATGCGTATGGACATAACGGCATTGTCTACAATTAACATTTCTGAAAACTTAAATAATCGTATATCATGAAGCTTGGAGAGGTAATATACATACACAAACATCACAAGTGAATAATCTTGGGAATTGAAATGGAAAAGAGCATGACAAGTACCTATGAACACTCATGATTTGATGTCTAGAATAAGGGGGGGAAAACCTTGCAAATATTTGCTTATGCTCAAAAGTAAGCAGACAAATAAAAATAATAACTACTTTCATGGGGGAACAAAAAACCTATGATAATATTACAAACGAGAAGAAGAAACATGTGTTTGTAATCCTTAGCCCTCTTATTTCACCTTCAAATATATAGGTTACCCCTCAAGATATAGTTTGCGAACTAGATCGTTTGGAATTTGGTTTCACCAAAAGTAGTCCAAACTGAACATATTTGCATTGCTGAGGATCCGCTTAGTCTAAGATGTCAAGTCTGTTTGATAAATAATTCAGTACTAATTTTGTCAGAATAAAGTATAGTCTTCTGGGATGAAAGAAATGCTAATCTATACAAGTTGGGATGTCAGAGCTAAAACATACAAAACGTGACCAAGTCCTAGCACAGAAGGTTTCAAAAAATAAAATAAAATTGAAATGACAGATAAACGGCCTATTTGGTCCTGCTTCTGCTTTTATTTTCAGCTGCAGTTATATATAATCAAGAATTGGGCAATCTGAGAAGTCAGAAACTTCTGCTATAGGAAAAAAGGCAAAAAATGTGGTTTCCAGGCTCAAAAGCAAAAGCTCCAAAAGAGAGCAGTTGTTGTGAACAAATTAATGTAGTGCTTCTGCCAATAACACTTCTTACGTCACTTCATCAAACAACATCTTACAGTAGTGTCAATAGAATGTTAATGGCTCGGCGATCGATGATAAAGTAGATGCGCTATCCAAGAAAACATATACTGGCTACAATTTTGATGAATTCTAGCCTCTAAAGAACTTATACAGTGAAACTTTGTCAGTTTTTTCTCCCTCGTTGAATTTTACATGAAATTTAGCCTTCTGAATTTTGCATGAAAAAACCTTCTATTCAAATGATATAACATGAGAGCACAAAACTATATAAACAAATATTGTATTATAAGAATATCACAAACACAATCTCTAAAGAAATATCAAGCACTTAGCATTTGGAAAAGGAAAAATTGCATAAGCAACAAAGTAGAACTAAGGAGCAGGGGAAGCATATGATGCACCACAAACAAGAAAGGCGTGAAAAGGAAAGAAGGAAGGTCTAATAGCATAACGATTTCTTCAACAGTCCAGCACTGGCAGCTACATGGCCTCAATTAATAAAGGGTTGAAAGATGTAAATCATCAATGTAAGATTAAAAGGTGTGAATCATCCCTCGAAAATTAGACGGTGTAGCAAATGTGTAGTGGAATAATTTCCAGGAGATTAGATGGTGTAGAAAACATGTAGTGAATAATTTTCAGGAGATCAGTGGCAGGAGTATTAGATTATAATGGTCAGGGCATTCAAAAGAAAACTTCCTGAAAGAATTGATTTACCCTTTAATGATTGCTAAAAGTCTTATTTTCATCAGAGTCATTGCATTGTAGAAGGAGAAATGTGTGGAGAAGTATCCATGGGTGGTGGAATAATTTTCAGGAGATCAATGGCAGGAGTGTTAGTTTATAAGGGTCAGAGCATTCGGAAAAAAAAAAGAAACGAAAAAACTTCACGAAAGAATTGATTACCCTTTCATGATCGCTAAAAATCTATTTTAATCCTATTCATTGCATTGTAGAAGGAGAAATGTTCTGGAAAAGTATCCATGGGAATTCAACGAGCTTTATGTCTTTGTAGCAGTCAATTATTGACTTGGAGATGCACTCAGTTTATTCAAGACAGCTAACTCTTCCGGTCTGAGAACTATATGGCACGAAAGGAATATTAGATGTGCGGTCGACCTGAAAATGGTGTCTTCATAAAGCTTCTAAATTGTGGCCACCATAAATCTCCTGCTTGAACAGATAACCAGTAGGAAGGGACGAAGACCAACTTCTCCAGACTACAAATCAACAAACGAAACTAAACATTCTTCCATCCAATTGATTGTTGAAGACTAGAGAAAGCTTGCGCTCAGTAGCTAAGCAGCAATAACACAAGAAGTTTCTGGCATAGGCTGTTAATCAGAAAATATGAACTTCACAAAACAAGGTGACATCGATGAACTCAATTTAATTAATCAGTTGATAACAAACGGTCATAGCTCAATCATACCACTCAGGGTTCATTGAGCTCTCAAGTAAGATTATCTCCTGGACAAGTATGTGTCCAAGTATGATGATTGATGACATCTTATCTGAAGTCTTCAACAGGGCAGACGGTTAATGCAAAAAGGCGTAAGTTTTTAAATTATTAGCATCGAAAACTACAAACAGCTATTAACATGATGAAAATCCAATCCACAATCCCATGGAGTCAAAATTCTAATACCCAATCCAAATGATACCAAATTGTATTGAAATGATATAGTTTACATTTTTTAATATAAAGCCTTTTCTTTTGCAGTGGAATGGCTCTAGTAGTAGCGAAAAATTGAAAATTCAAAAGGAAAAACCAAATAAAAATGCATAGACTCGATGAAATAGTATGTCTGTATATTCATACGACGCACAACAAAACCAACATAATTCGGGCATAATCGGCAATGTGTTTCACTTGAAATCACTCACCAATTAAATTTTAGCTATATCTATATGATCACCAATTAAATTTTAGCTAATATCTATATGAAGGACAAAAGAAAATACTTCTAGAAGCCGATAGTTTCTAAACAACGCGTTATGAGTAACGATCCAAATCAAATGCATATTCAATCAGGGTATTTATCTTGGAAGAAGGATTGTACATCCTGGTTCCAAAAGAAGAGAGAAAGGAAATGAAATATGAAAACTACTACATTTGGCTCACCTTGAACTTAAAAAGTTTTCCTCTTTTGAGCAATCTCCCAAACCTAGTTTTGACAGATTGTTATTAAAAAATGTAGCGTTGGCTAGCAAGAATGAATTGTTATTTTTCCTTGATTTTTTGTTATATTATTGGGAGTCTGGGACAGATAAGAATAAAACTAGAAGTACTGTCATTGCTGATAATATTCTTATGAGTAACCAAAGGCCCCAGGTGTGAAAGGTGCACCATACCGACCAACCCTGATCAATAATTAGCATTGGGTTCCCCAGTAAGGACATTGGTTCCCTTGTGATTATGAAATCTCAACCGAACCTCAATTTGTGTTACATTAGTAGGTGATATCAAACCTGACCTGTACTACACAAACCTAAATCAAACATGACCTAAAAAGATAAATTAAAAATCATAAAAGCTAAGCAACATACAATCTATATATACACCACATACAATCATACATATTAGAATTCTCCTTTTAGACTGGATGATATTAGAGAAGGATATGATATTCTATTCCACTCTTTTTCATTCTAGTTCTAGAGAACGACTGAACCCTTGCATTTCAAATCATTTCCCTATAAAAATTTTTATTTGGAACCCAAGAAATTGAAATAATTTGGCCCGACCTGAACCAACCTGGTTTTGACCCTAGTTTAGTGCAATCCAAAAGATTTTTTGTTAGGATCAAAGGACAACCCGAGGTAGCATTTGGTTAGATAGAGTTGTCACTTAGCCTTCAACTCGACTCAAACCTGTCCAAGTTGCACCTTACATAGGATTATTCTTCCTTATGTTGGTCATGCAATCTAACAAACTATATGGATTGTAATCTCTATTAGAAGACAGAAGCTTAATATCCTATCTCATCTTTCACAAGCGTTTTAGTGTAAAATCTATTCGAGTTTGATTTCTCCGCTTAAGACACCACCCAGGTTCCAAACACCAAACATCAAAACAAACTTCCATACTTTTCAGTCTTGATGAAAACAACATCATTAACTTACCTCAAATGTAGAGATGCATACACACCTCATTATCCGAGAATATCAGTTGGATAAAGTAGACTATACATGGAGAGGCTTCGTTTCATTCTTTCGCTACAGTTGCAATGTCAGGAGAAATATTACAAAGCAAATTATTCTTCAGACCCTTCATTTCATTCCAAATAACAAAAAACCTTACGTGATCCTTCATCTGCTTACTGGATGTAACGCCTAAACAAGATAATTATACACGAAGGAATCTTCAAATATAATCAAATCCTAGCATCTAAACAATTAATAGGATAATAAGCAGTCCTCCTCTGTGTCAGTGAACAGTACATGGAATGGAGAGATGACATTAGTAATTAATTGCCAACAAATCCAACCAGGTACAAATCCCAACTACAACGGACATTTTATTTTATTTCTTTTCAAAAGTACATAACTACATGAAGGTTTCTGGTATATTTTTATTGTTTGTGCAATCCAGGTGCTGATTAATCCCTGTACTTTCTGATGACAGTAACTAGTGCAAAAAACCTTGATCGGCACAACAGTTCCCTCAATCTTCATAACTTGGCATGCATCGGGAGTGAAGAGATCATAATATTCCAAATCAACAGCAGATTTTCTGCTCTAAAGTATCGATCAACCACATTAACTCAATAAGACGATTTGCCAAACTACACTAGTTCATTACGAATGTTTGGTCCCTTCTAAAACCCCAAATCCGCAACCCAAAATTACTTCCTCCTACTGTGATAACGTCTAAAATCCTAACTTCAAAGGTGATGCATTTGTAAGTAAAAACTCCTAACATCAAATGATCCCCATTTTGTCCCCATTTTTTCTAAAAACAACAACTAGCACACAAAAAGAATTCCTTGATCATACAAGACAAAAATTTCATTAAGAATATACACAATATCTGGGCAAACCAATTGCATTAAGAGATCAAGGGAATTCACGGCACCTATGAATAATTACGACAAGAAATTTACTTCAAAAGTGATGCATTTAATAGCAAAGTGCTACCGTCAACTGATTCCCATTCTTTTCCGAAAGTGCAGCAAAAATTCAATCAAGAAAGTGCAAACCAATTGGACCGAAAGAGAAGAGATGAAGGACATCCTAAGTTCCTATGAATGATTACAACAAGAGATTAGCTTTAAAATTGATGCATTTAATAGAAAATCCTAAAATCAATTGTTTCCAATCCCCTAACCAAGAGCAGCAACTAGCAAGCAAAACCTCGGTCACGCACAACAATTCTACTGACAATCTACAGAAGCTTGGGGCAAACCAATTGCATTAAAAGACGAAGGGAATCTTAAGTATCTACAAACAATTACAATACGAAGTTAGCTTCGGAAGTGATGGTTTTAATATTAAGTTTGACGAATCTATCAACCCAGCATTGAGAGATAAAGGATTACAGCAAGAAATTAGATTGGAAAAAAAATGAGGGTCTAGGGTTTAAAGAAAAGGAAGAGGAGGAGAGCACAAGTAGGTCCGCGTGGAGAAGGTGCATTAAGAGATCAAGTGAATTCTAAGCATCCAAGAATGATTACAATACGAAATTAATTTCGAAGGTGATGATTATAATATTAAGTCCTACCACGGACCGATGTTCTTGATTGTTCGCCAAATCAACAACTAATCTATCAACCAACCGCATCGAAAGAAAGAGAAGAGACGAAAAAAAAAGAAGAGGATCTAGGGTTTTGGAGCAGCGGAGCAACAACAGCAACAACTAGCACACAATTCTATTTGTTCTATCCAATCAAGCAATGCTACAACAACAAGACCAATCACACCGAAAGAACGAGAAGAGACGAAAAAAAAAAATGAGGATCTAGGGTTTTGGAGCGGCGGAGGCAACAAAATTGACATCGAAAGTGATGGCTTGAACGGTATGAAGGTCCGATCATCCCGATTCTTCTCAAGAACAACAACAGCAAGTAGCACAGAATTCGTTCGTTGTATCCAATCAATCAATGCTACAACAACAAGACCAATCACATCGAACGAAAGAGAAGAGACGAAAAAAAAATGAGGATCTAGGGTTTTGGAGCGGCGGAGGCGACTAACAAAATTGGCACCGAAAGTGATGGCTTGATCGGTACGAAAGTCCGATCATCCCGATTCTTCTCAAAAACAACAACAACAACAACAGCACCTAGCACACAATTCATTCTATCCAATCATTCAATGCTACAACAACAAGACCAATCACACCGAAAGAACGAGAAGAGACGAAAAAAAAAATGAGGATCTAGGGTTTTGGAGCGGCGGAGGCGACAAAATTGGCATCGAAAGTGATGGCTTGAACGGTATGAAAGTCCGATCATCCCGATTCTTCTCAAGAACAACAACAACAACAGCAAGTAGCACAGAATTCGTTCGTTGTAACCAATCAATATCAATGTAAATACAACAACAACAACACCAATCCGCATGGAAATCGAAAGGAAGAGAAGAGAAGAGAAGAGGAGGGATGAAAAAAAAGGAGAGGAGAGGAGGGGGGGGACCTCCTTGGAGTGGTGGAGGCACTCGAGGTAGTCGTCGCGGAGGAGGGAGCAGTCCTTGGGCTCGCGGCAGCGGGACATGCACTCGCTGAAGTCCGTCCAGAAGTCGTAGCACCGCCCCTTGTTCCCCGTTATCCCCCACCCGGACGCCATCCTCCTCTCTTTCCCCCTTCCCTCCTCTTCTTCTTCTTCTTCTCCTCCTCCTCCTCTCTTTCCCCCCACCCTTCTCTGTGTTTTTTTTCCTTTCTTTTTCTTAATCTCTCTCTTTTTTTTATCTCTTTTTTTCCTTCCAATGCGATGTGAAACAGTAGAAATGAGGATCGACGCCCCTTTTCAGAAAAAATTCTAGAACGCAATGGGTATAGCAGGTAATCATGACGGTAAAATAATATTTGTATTATACTTTTATTTGAAAATAAGAAATGTGATTGACTTATTATTAATGACGTGGTGCAAGTATGACATTATAAAATTTTTTTTTTTTCAAATTTTTTTTTTAAAAAAATAATTGACTATATATTCTTCAAAACTTCAAAAACATCTTATTTATCCTCTTTTTTTTTTTTTTTCCAACATACCTCTTATTATAAATATATATATATATGTTCCTCCGTTATTCTAAAATACACGTACAGTTGGCATCCATCCGTTAAGTTAATTTAGATTAAATATGAGTTAAATGTGAGGCTGACGATTTTGTTAAGTTATGAAGGAAAGAGAGCGATGGCGCGAGACACCATGTTTTTTTTTTCCTTTCTTTTTCTTAATCTCTCTTTTTTTTTACCTCCCAATGCGATATGGAACAGTAGAAATGAGGATCGACGCCCTTTTCCAGAAAACATTATAGAACGCAGTGGATATATTGGTGACGTGGCATAATAAATCAATTAAATATTTTTTTTTAGGACCACATGTCTCATCATGATTGTAAAAAAATACTTTTATTGTACTTTGTTTGAAAATAAAAAAAATGTGATTGATTTGTTATTGGTGACGTGGTGCAAGTGTGATATTATAGAAATTTTGTTTAAAAAAAATAATCGACTATGTATCTTTCAAAACTTCAAAAATATCTTCTTCTTTTTTTTTCAACATACTCCTTATATATGTTCCTCCGTTATTCCCAAATACACGTGTTATCATCCACCCGTTAAGTTAACTTGAATTAAATATGAGTTAAATATGAAATTCTTGTTTTTGTTAAGTTATGAAGGAAAGTGAGTGATGGCGCGAGACACCATGTTCAGGTTTAGAATTTCATTGGATTTGAGCATGCATGTCTTTGGATCTATAACAAAGTAGTTTGATTTCATGAACGGAATAGTTTCGTCGTTTCACCAATCAAAAAAATTGGTGGGGGCGAGTGCAGTGAGGTGATATTTTTCATATTTTTCTTTTCGGATTGGTTTTCTGTGTGAAATAAGCTCTTTCAAAAAAAATTAAAATACTTTTTACACTCCTGACTTATAGGTAAATAAGAAAAGTCAATGATGATGAAAAGGTATATTTGAAATAATAAAATAGTAATTTCATAAAAATAACAATTATTGCCAATAATTTATTAACAGAATTTAACTTTAGCAGTATATTTGAAATAATTGGAATGTAAAAAAAAGTATTTTCAATATCAACCTTCTAAGAAAGGTGAATCAGAAAGTCGGAAACTTTTTAAAAATATATAAGCAATTGTCCCCAAAAAAATAGTTGTGCACCCAAAAGGAGGTGTATGATATATATTTCATTCCAAAAAAAAAATTATTTTGAAAAATGCTTCTTGTACATCCAAAAAAGAGTGTACATCTTACCTCCATAATTTTAGAATTGATAGAAATCAAATCGTTTTTAATAAAATAAAAAAAAAAGGTGATAAGAATGATCTTATAATAGAGTAGATGTAAGATGCTCACCCTATTTTAGGAGGTATCTATAGTATTGTTTAATTGTTTTATAAATATATCGATGTGACTAGCGAAATGTCTTAAAAATTTATGATTTTACCAAATAAGTTTATCAAAATTTTATTTGATCAAACACACTTATTTTCGTCCAATTCATCAACACACTTATTTAGCAAAAAGAGAATTTGTTGGATAAATAAAATTGTAAAAAAAGTTATTTGGCGAATTAAAAAATTATTTAGAAAAAAAATCCACCTTTCTTTGTTCTTTCTTTTTGTGTTCCTTATCATGCCTTTTTCACACTATGTGTGTTTTTTTCCAACTTGTGCCGCCCGCTGTTTTTGGTGTTAGAGCTAATTTCTGGTGTTCTAGAATGATAAGCAACCACCTTCTGTTTTTAAATTGATTTTCTATAAATATTGAATAGCAAGTTTGGAGGGTCTTATCATAGACAACCACTTGCTATTTTTAAGTTTATTGGCTTCGAGGCACTTCTTTATCTAAAGGACTGTTGCATGCCTCCTTCCATGGCGCGATGCTATAATGATAGGCAAGTATGAATAAAAGTTTGAAATTTATCTTTTTAAAAGATGCAAAATTTGTAATAAAAGCTTGGTCATGCTTATCATAGGCAACCACTTGTTATTCTTAAATTCTGCCCTATGCCTCTTTTTATGACATAAATGATTTGCCTATATTACTCGAGTCTTGCTGGTTTTTCTCGCTTTCTTTTCGTACCGTTTTTCAATCTCTTAGTTTTCCGCAGTACTTTTCATATGTTTTAATTTCGAAAAATTACTTTCTTCCTAGTTTAATGTTTTATCTCCTTATTTTCTTAATAGTTTAATGTTTTTCGAATGTTTTCACTGCTAAAGGAAAGCTTTTTTCCTTTATTAATTTTTGCCCTGCCTATTATGGATATTGAAAACTTTCCTTATTCCAGACTTACTAAAATAAAACTTTTTTCCTTTATTAATTTTTGCCCTATCTATTATGGATATTGAAAACTTTCCTTATTCCAGACTTACTTTATTAATAATATTTATAAAATATTTTATCATTTTGTTCTCTACACTTTTAATGATTACTCCTTTACCTCTCATTCCCACTTTTCTTTTCTTACTTTTCTTTCACAGTTTCTTCTATGACGACCGTCCAACTTTCTTATCTTAGATTATTGCGCGAGATTTGCGAGCAACTTCATATGGAAATACCGCAGTGTGTTGTGACTCTCGCTGCAGAGGGGACTTATGACGCATATATAGATCTTCCAATTCCACGGGATGAATGTATAGTTGAAATGGTGCAATGTTGGGGGGCGCAATCCTCCACATCTGCTGCGGTTGAACACGATACTGCTTGGGTCGCTATTAAGCGGATGGTTGAAGAATATAATTTGCAAGTTAAAGATGTAAATTACGATGATAATACCTTTTATAAAAATCTATACAATTATCTAACCACAAAGTTTGCTGTGCTATTTGCACACTATACCAACTTGCTTCAAGAGTATAATTTTGTGAATGATTGCTATGTCACTACTCTTGCACAGATAAATGAGTTTGTTACTGAGCGGGTCCAGATACACCGTGCCATTGAAGAATGCTATGCTATAATTAATCGCTTGGTTCCTCTTCCACCTATTGCAGAAACTTATTCATCGGATAGTACTTCGGCTTTTTTAGGTTAAGTATCGAAGGTTCAAAGGAAAAAGTGAAATGTTTTGCTATTGCTGCTTTTGTATCTGATCGTGCATGCACGCATGATCTTTTTGTTGTCCTGTCGAAAACTATGCGTCGCTCATTTTCGATTTTTATTTGAATTTAAAATTATGTGCTTCTTTTGTTAGAGGTGTATTTTGATCATTGTAAATTTGTGGTGGGTTTATAACTATGTGCTGCTTTAAAACTCTTACCTCTTCCTTTAGTCTTTAGGTTATTTGTTGGTGCCTTCTCTAAAACTTCAGTTGAATGTAAATTTGTGGTGGGAGTGTCCATTGGTAATATGCAACCTGTTTCCTTTAGGTTCTATTTCCTGCTGATATTTTTGTGGTCTTGCGAAATGTGATAAAGCGGCGCGTCAGGTATGATTCCATCTATTTTTTTACACATTTTGGGAAAAATGTGTGTTGGTCTAATATTAGTTGTTCAGCTTTACTCATACTTTTGCTTTACTTTTTTTTTTCTTCATTCCTTGCTCTAATTACTAAAGTGTTCTCCAAACTGATTGTGCGTTTTTTTGTTGTCTTCCACAGGTTTGCAGTTACTTTCTTTTATAAATTTTTTCTTTATTTTATTTTCTACATTGAAATTGCTTTCTTCGCCATATTTTTTTTTTGCTTTGTTAAATGCTCCACTGGTTTGCAATTACTTTCTTAGTGTTTTTTAATATTTTTTTTACTGTTGTTGCAAGTTGTTCCCTTGTGATTTCAATGTCCTTTTTTTTTCTGCTGTTGTATTTTCGCTGATCTTCTAGGCAATGACGATAGGCAATACTTGTTCTAAGTAGTAATATTTTTGTAGAGCTTTTTCTATTGCCTTCCGCAGGTTTGCAGTTACTCTCTTATTCTCTTCATTGAAATTGCTTTCTTCTCCCTAGATTTTTTCGTTCTTTATTAAACGCTCTTTTTAAAAAAAATTAAATTTTTTGTGCTTTATTAAACGCTCTTTTTTTTTTAAAAAAAAATGCAACTGATCAACTTGAAATTTCTTTCCTGTATATTTGCTAAATTCTACTAATTGTAAATCTGAACGAGTTGTAGTAAGGTTTACTGATTTTTAATGATTCTTAGTATTTTTTTTCTATTTCCATTTGTTTGCTGTTAATTTGAAAGCCCTTTTTTGGACTGTTGTTTTATGTTTGTTGATCTTCTAGGCAATGATGAGAGGCAAGCATAGCAAGTTTGGACGGCCTTATCATCATAGGCAACCACTTGCTATTTTTAAATTAATTTTATCCTTGTTTAATATTTTAATTCCCTACCTCCTCATCATAGGCAACCACATGCTATTTTTAAATTAATTTTATCCTGGTTTAATGTTTTAATTTCCTACCTCCTTAACATTTTAATGTGCTTCAATTGTTCTCACCGTTAAACTAAAGCCTTTTCTTTTACTTTATTATTTTTTGCCCTGCCTATTATGGATAGTGAAAATTTTTTTTATTCCAGACTTACTTTATTAATAATATTTACAGAATATTTTAGCATTTTGTTCTCTACTTCTATATTGACCGTCCTACTTTCTTATCTTAGATTATTGCGCGAGTTGAATTTTCTTTCCTGTATATTTGTCAAACTATACTAATTGTAAATCTGAACCAATTGCAGTAAGGCTTACTGATCTCTAATGATTCTTAGCGTTTTTTTTTTCTACTCCCATTTGTTTGCTGTTGATTTGAAGGTCTTTTTTTGGGTTGCTGTTTTATTTTTCGTTAGTCTTCTAGGCAATGATGAGAGGTAAGCATTAGCAAGTAGAGGCTGCAAAATATTGAATAGCAAGTTTGAACGGCCTTATCATCCTAGGCAACCACTTGCTATTTTTAAATTGATTTTCTCTTGGTTTAATGTTTTAACTCCTTACTTCCTTAACGGTTTAATGTTCTTCAATTGTTCTCACTACTAAACTAAAGCCTTTTCCTTTAGTTTATTATTTTTTGCCCTACTTATTATGGATATTGAAAATTTTTCTTATTCCATATATACTTTATTAATAACATTTTCAAAATATTTTATAATTTTGTTCTCTACACTTTTAATTACTACTCCTTTAAAAGGTGCAAGCATGGATAAATAAAAGGTGCAAAATATTGAATAGAAGCTTGAACCACATTATTTACCTGTTGGGTGCTTCTTTCACTGAAGGATTTGTTCATCTCTATGTATGCCTCTTTACATGGCATAAATTACTTGCTTATTTTACCTGAGCCATGAAGAACGCTCTTCTCAATTTTCTTTCTTTTTACACAGTACTTTTTATATTATTTTTGTCTTCTTTTACTAGTCATGTTTTCATTACACTTATTATCACTTTCTTCTAGCTGAATCATTTGACTCCTTATTTTCTTTACATTTTAATGTTTAAGTTTTAACTGTTATAGCTACTAAGCTGTATCCTATTTGATAAGGTCTTATTGAGCTTAACCTTTAATTCAAATTTTTAAAATTTTTAAAATTATCAAACATTTGAGTTTGATAACTTGAAATTTTACTCAGTAACTGGCAATTGGTGATTTACTAACTAAGCAGCTCCTAATCAAATCATCGTAAGGGATAATAGTATAATTGAATCAACTATCATTCTGTATTTAGGAGATTAATATGGTTTTTCATGTTTAACGACGAAATCATCGTAAGGCATAATGTGTGTTTTTTCACTGATAAATAGCTCTAACACCAGTCATGACACTACTTTTTAGGAAGTCTAGAACTACTTTAACTTTAACACACTTAACCTTTTTATCCTCTCGAGCCTAATCACCGTCCAAAATAGGATGAGAGTGTTTAATCCTGTTATGCCTGATATGTAGGACTATTTCAAATCCTGAAATGTATTATACCAGTGATTGTCGAGGCCTTATTTACCATATCATCCAAAATTCATCTATTCTAAACTCATTCAGACTTACCGAAAATTAGGACGTTCCGATATACTAAATTTTATATATAGTTGCTTAAATTATATAAATTTATCTTTCAAAATTCAATTCTTAAAACTTTGATTTTATTTTTTTAATTTTATTAAATTTAAAATGTTTGGTTACTCTATCGGCCCAAGTTTAAACACACCGTTTTTATTTAGTAGACTTAATTAGAATATATATTTGCATAATAGCAGTGCACCCAAATTTTGTAACAAAATAGTTATCAAATGACTTGAAAGGAATTGATCAAAATGTGACATAGATTAAACTCTTGCGGGTCGTAAGAGCTAACCAACTATCCCAAAAGCATGTGCTAATAGGAAAGGCGCACCCTATCATTTAAGGGCTCAGCCACACCACTCATGGGCTTCGACCTGACTCAACCCATCTGGACGCTGGATCTATTAATTGTTCGACCTCTTGCCGTTAGGTCTATTGTGGACCACAGCTCCACTCAACTTATTAAGCTCACCCAACTCAACTTATTAGTCTACCGTATGTATTATCATGGGGCAGGAAGTTGAACATATTTTAGGCTTTGGTATTGAGGTCTATCTAACGCTATTATATAGAATGGAGTTGAGAAAAAGCATATATGGATATGCTTCTACATTCTCCGATGGAGCCGTAGAAAATATATTGTAACCGACTAACCGCAATATGCGGAACGCAATATTAATAAGATATTTTTCCTTCGTCGCTTCTCACCACACGTAACGCAATCTCCCCGCAATCCCAAACGAAGCATTAGCCAAATAATAAATAGCCAGCAAACTTTTCTTATATATTTTTCTGAAAAATATTAATATTTAAACTGATGAAGAGATATGCTTAGTAGTAGTAAAATTCATTAAGTAGCAGAAGTGAAATTCTAGCTACAGATAAAAATGTTTATACATACATTCATATGTACAGATAAAAAAATGCACACTTTGATTTTTCAATTTAAATTGATTTTCTAATTCTGTCGATTCAAAATCCAACAAAAAATTTTGGTCTTAAAATTCTTCAACCTAGAATTCTCCATTTGGTTTTGTTTATCAGTTTTCTGATTCTAAAAAGCAGAATCATATTTTAAAAATGAGTTGCCAAACGCTCTATTGAGCCGAAAATTATTTTTCAGCCCAAAAACGTTTTTTAAAAGTTAGGCCAAACACCCCCATATAATATTTGCTGGGCCAAATATGGGCGTTTCTCCATTAGGGGGCAGTGGGTGGAGAATAGGGATTTCAACCGGTCGGATACGGGCTGATTTTTAAAAATTCGAACCTGAATCCAACTTCAAACCCAAAACCCGAAATTCAAATACGAATTCGACGAATTTTAAAAATTCATATCCAAACCCGAAATCCGAAACCCGAAACAATTATTTCTTTTTTCAATATTTCAAAATATATTATATTAAATCTAAAATTTTAAAATACAAATTCAAATGTAATATCAAATTTTTATATGCATATTATAATGTAAAATAAATTCAAGCTCCGATCGAGTTCGGGTCAAGTTCGAGTTCGGGTAGGGTGCAGTCAAAATCTATATATGTCAGGCTTTTGTTTTTAGTCATATCCGAAATCATATCCATTTAGTATCAGATAAATTTACTTCATTGATAAGAAATTTGGATCATTGCTGTGCTGGCCCTGAATGTTTGCATGCTTCTTTTTTTTTATTTTTGGGTCTTCAATTTATTTTTTTTTTTGGAGGTTAATTTTGTTTGATTTATAATTCATGAATTGAAATTGAAATTGAAATTTTTTTTGGAGGTTCGAATTCGGGTTTCAAATTTTTGGTTGGGTTATAGTTTGGATTTCAATTCTTAAAATCTGTCAGGTTCGAATTTGAATTTAATTTCAAATTTCAAATTTGAAGTCCGATATGAATTCGGATCTAAAATCCGCTCCACTTATGGGGAACACAAAGTAGAAGCCAATTTGGATACCCACTTTTTCTTCTTTTTTTTTCTTTTTTTTTTTTTAAGTCAACACCTCTTTTTCTCTCTCTCTCTCTCTCTCTAAATATTAATTAAACACAAACATAAAAAGGAAAAAGCAAAAGCAAAAGAAAAAGAAAAAGAACAAACCAAAACAACACACATGCACCTCCTAGGTTCCCACGCAAGAGGAGCCCACAACAGGGATGCAGCGTCCTATCCATTCACGTAAAGCCACGTGTCATAAACATTTCTCATCACTACGTGTCATTTTAGCATTGGTCCGCGATCACAACACGAAACAGCGAAAACATTATTATGAGGCGTTGTCGAACTTTGACCAAATTACCCTCGTCAAAATTTTGGTGCGGCGCATTTTAGCAAACACCCTTTCACAAATCACACGCCTATAAATACATACATCGCAATGGGAAGCGTCGAAAGGGGGCACCTTTTGTTTCCGTAACTCTCTCTCTCTCTCTCTCTCTCTCTCTCTCTCTCTCTCTCTAAGAAATTCTCGAGCGAGAAAAATGGCGGAGGCGCCGAGGAAGATCGATTCGATTAGGAAGTGGGTGGTGGAGCACAAGCTTCGAGCTGTTGGTAATTTGATCGGGAAATTTTTTTTTGCGCCCTTTTTTTTTCGGAATTTTTGGTGGGATTTTGGGGATTTTGAGGTGCGATGTTCTAATTAGGTTTTTGATTTGATTTTTTTTGGGGGGAAAAACAGGGTGTCTTTGGCTCAGCGGAATCGGGGGTTCGATCGCGTACAATTGGTCTCGGCCTAATATGAAGCCCAGTGTTAAGATCATACACGCAAGGTTTTTCCCCGTTCCCCCCTTTTTTTTTTATGTTTAATTCTCATTAATTTGTTATTTTTGTGCAATTTTGATGCCAAATCTATTAGTTTTGCGGAAATATGCTAGAATTTTGGTTTTATTTTTTATTTTTTATTTTTTATTATACGGCCCTCGATCCTATCTGGAAATAAAAGAGGAATTGAAAGAGAAAATTTTAGTTCATTTCCTGTGGCACCTAGGGTTTACTAATAAAGATGCAAAAAGGGCGAAAAAAAAATTAGCTATTTAGCCTAATATCTTAAAAAACAAAACAAAAATAGTGTAAAGAAAATTAATTTGTAATTTACTAACAAGAATGTGAATTTTTTGTGTTTTTTATATTTTATATTGCATTGCTTAATTAGATTATGTTATGTTATATAAAATTTGCAAATATTGAAATGTAAACGTCGTGGGATGAGTTGTATTCAGTGGTGGTATCGATCAAGCCATTCTTATGGTCCATTTATGTGCTAACTACTACTTCTTTAGGGAATGGACCTTTCTTATTAGCTAAATTATTTAGAATCAGTATACCTTAGAGGCTTTTTCGGCTCCGAAGTGACGAAAATAATGGGGATATTGTCTTTGTTTGGTATCACAATCTTCTTTTGGTTGTTTGCTTTCTCGAGTTTCGTTGTTAAGTTGAGTGTATTCGTGTTAATCGCTTAAAATTGACACACTAGTGAGTCAGTAAGATTTTGAGAAACAGAGGGGGAATATATGGAAACATATAAGTATCATCCTCGGCATCGAGAAAAACCTTCAAATATCTATGTTTGTAATTCCATTTTCAGGTCAAAAATAGTGTTAACTCGAACTATTTAGGACTGTTGGCACATTGCTGACTTACAGCCCTGGGATCCACCTTTATATTGTCTTTACATTTTTTTTTTTTAACATATGAAATCCGAAGATCTTCAGTATCTAGATAAATAGCTAGAACTTTGTGTGACCATAGCCCCTGACTGACGAGCAAGTTTGGAGTTCAGGTGAAACTTGATTACTTTTGTGTTAATGGCTCAGAAAGTTGGAAGTTTAGAGGTTAGGGCATGTTTGGTTCATGATTGGAATAGAAATAAGAAATTGAATTGGATTGCTTTGGAATGAAAAATGAAATGACGAATCATCCAAAAATATTTTGTTCATTATTCAAATGGAAATCGGAATGAGACTACGATTTTGAGAGAGAGTTTTGATTAAGAGAGATGAAGGGAGAGGAGGGAGGTGTTTATGAGAGAGGATATTGGGTATTACTTTGGAATGGGTCAATCCAGAATTCAAAACCGGATTGGTCCATAAATTGATTTGGTCATTCCCATTCCAGAGTGAAATGAGAATCAGAATCCGATTCCTGTAAAACAAACAACAACTATCGGAATCGACGAATCCCATTCCGATTCCAGAGTCTAAATAGGTGAACCAAACATGCCCTTATGATCTGGAGAAATTGTTAATGAGTTTATCATCCTGAAGGTTAGCTCCGAGTACCAGATTTCTAGTTACGAAGGCTGAAATAGCAGGAAATGTTGGAAATGACGTCGGTTTGCTGCCCTTTCATAATTTGGAGTGTTACCTCTGATCTTCCATTTCTTTTAACATATTCCAATTCTTTCAATTCTTAGTGCATTCAAACCTTTTTTTTATACTTATTTTTCTTGCTTTAAAGGTAATAGGCCTTTACTTTTTTGTTTTCTAATATATGTATGTTATGTCTTGCAGGTTGCACGCGCAAGCTTTAACACTAGCTGCCTTAGCTGGTGCAGCAGTGGTCGAATACTTTGAACATCAGTCGACCTCCGAGCCGAAGGTGGACAAATATGCAAACCAGTTCTTTGCGCACTCACAGAAAGATTGAAATCATTTGAGGCTGCCTACATCGAACTTTTGGTTCTTACGCAATCATACATGATACTTAGTGGATGATTTTTTATTTTTTTTTTCCCTCTTTTTGTTAACCATGAGATCTCGAGAAGTTGTTGTCCGTGAGTGTGCTGTCGAAAAGGATCTCCTCCTGCTAATTACATGTCAGGCATAACAATATTTTGCTATAGAGGGAAAAACCCTAAATTTGTTGAATAATCCGAGTAATAAGTTGGAGAGGGTGTTGGCGAACATGTTACATATTTTCATGATGGATGCCTTTTCTGTGTGTTTTCCTCTCCTTATGTATGGTTTCATCTGACTTGTTCTGACAATCTGTGCGAAGCAATATGCTCACAATGTTTGTAGCCAGCAACAGTTTGACGAGAACTTAAGCTGAAGTTAGTGATTAGCCTACATTTCTTGTGTTTGTTGAGGTGTGAATGAAAGAATGTCGGTGTGTCGGCTTCGTAATGAAGTGCTTCTGTTAGTCTCCTGAGGAAAATGATTTTCCTTTTCAGTATGGCATTTGATAACAGGCATGCATGTAACATTTCTGAGAGGGAAGGTGATTTTCTGAGCCATCTTGAGGATGCTTGAACTCTTCAGGGACTAAATGCATGTTTTATGAACAGAATTTCACTAACTTTTTGCTAAGTTTTATTTGAAACCTTGAATTTCGAAGTTTCGACTCGGATACAAACTTTTGAAAGTGTTTCATTCACTGCTAAAAGAAAAATTAATCTCGTAAATTCATTTATCAAGCTCCAGCCGCGATCCTGTATCATATGGAAACTCCAATTGTTTGCAGAGTTGAATGTCCAACTTAGGCTTAGTTTGGTATTGAGGCCCATCTAACGCTATTAGATAAAACAGCGTTGAGGAAAAAGTATGCTTCTGCGTTCTCCCGTGGGACAGCAGAAAATATATCATAACCGACTCATCGTAATATGTGAAACGTAATATTACGTACGGAAACAAACATGGTATTTTTCTAACGTGGTTTCTCACCGCACGTAACGCAATCTCTCCGCAATACCAAACAAAGCCTTAGAAGTTTGATGACTAAAGTGAAATTTGACCAAAAGTTCAGGGACTAGTAGTGCAATTTACCTGAATAGAACATTAACTGGATAAAAACCATCAAATTGATTTAAGTAAAATCACAGAACATTCCAGAAGCTGATTGAAATTCATTTGCAAGCACAACAACAGAAGCCATTTGTTTGTGATAATCATTTACCCCCCAGTAGTGATCCGATTTTCTAGCGAGAGATCCCGTATGCCGTATGCGAAACATCAGGTGACATGAAATCACTCTTCCATGGCGTCGCCACCCTCGATTGCTTTTATCTTCGGCTTTAGTTGAATGATCTTGCTAGATAGTACCTCTACAGCCAAAACAAAACGACAAAATTGAATAAAAATTTCTCAAAAGTCGGCGCGGAATCTTCTTGTTTATATATATATAAATATAGCCTCACCAGTATGCCCCTTGCCAAAGCTGTAGCCCTTTGAACTGACGTAGGTCCTAGGGTTCGGCAACTGGTAGTTTCTCAAGTACTCTGTGTTACCCTAACAACATTAACCAGTGACAATGAGCAAAATAAGCGAATCGAATGTTAATGGTAAAAATTGAAAACCAACCACCCCCTATAAGTATTGCGATTCCATTTTGCCCTGCGATCGGTACTTCAACCACTTGAACTACAATTTTTCAGCGGTTTTGCCGCGTTCCAAAAGTGTATCTTTGAGGACGGGAAGGGGCGGTGTGAAATTGCAATGTTTAAATAGAAGTTTCCTGCACTTTTAGTTGAACTTCATATACTGCAGTTAAGGTAACATACTTTGGTAATTACACAGACGTCGACGTTGCTTCCACTACCCAAATCATTGAAAATGCCCGAGCAAATTGCCTCGCACACAATTTGTATCCCCTCATCTCTCTGCATCAGAAAATTGTCATTCATATTAATCAATCCAAGTGTTAACACCGAACATTGAGCAAAGAACAACTCGCAAACAGTCAACCAAGTTATTAAATCCATCTTCCATTTAATTTAATCCATTTCTTTTAAAAATGATGGTGATAACAGTAGTTACAATTTTGCTTTATACGTAAATTTACTCACAGTTAGTCCCTCTCTGTATTTGGATTCAAAGACGGCCATTGCAGCAAGAGAACCCGAACCCATTGTGGCGAAAGGGAGAGTGTCGGTTGATCCATGGGGGTAAACCTGTGTATGACAAACTTCAGTCTATGGTTTCAAAAGCGGGGAAATTATAGCCTGGACCTAGTCCACCATGTCAGCCATGGGCTACCACCGAGAAGCTGTCCGCCCCATCTTTACATCTTGATTCGAAAATTTTCGTCAAAAAGTGAGACTGGATGGATTGAGAGTACGAGACGGGTTGGAAGGCATCTCAGTGAATGGTCTATGCATCTCCAATACATTTGGCATAAATGAAGAAAATCGGAGATTAACAAGCAACAGTATAGTATACTCACTGTGTGCAGATGCGGCCCGGTAACGTCAACTCCACCGAGAACCAATGCAGCACTTACATGACCTTGGTAACTGGCAGCAAATTTCAATAATTCAATTATTTATAAGTGTGAGTATAATAATAAAGGAAGCACTAGTCGAGTATTGAAAGAAAACTTTTGGGAAAAAGAAATAAATATTTACCCAAAAAGGTGTGATTTCAAAAGCGTAAGCGCGGTGATAACCCTTGATTCTCGACCTGTTGCATAATGGTGCAGCTGCAGCTGGGAACTCACCATATCTGGGAAAAAAATTAAAACTAATACGTAAAAATGTAACACATTTGGAAAGGCGCATTTTATGATGTCTAGAAAAGGAGCCTTCTTCAGTGATGAAGTCGTGGCCAGTTCTTATTCCCTACCAGTAACAGCTTCGGTATCAGCAGCAGTTCCTGCTCCGCAGCAATAAATATTTGGTGCCATATAATGAATTTTCTCGCAATTCTTATCAGCAACTATAGGCCCCTCAGTTGCTCTTGTATCTGCTCCAAGAATAATGCCATCCTAATAAAACGAAAACAGAGACAATTAGGAAAATAAATAGAAGATTCTTAACAGGTCAGTTTTTCGCAGCGGCATATAATCGATCAAATTATTATATATTATTCAGCCAGTAATTCTATGCTCACTTCCACCAAGTAGATAGGAGTAGGATGCAAGGTGAAGTGATTGGGTCCTTTAGAAGGTGACCGGAGCACACCATCCTGTGATTTGTGTAAATCTCTTGAGGATATAATTCTCACCATCTAGATTCTACTCCCATCAACTCCTGAGAGTAGGTATAGCCCAAGGATTTAAGTGCCGTGGCACGAGTTCGTGCCGGAAACTTGCCAGCACGGTACGGCACGATGCGTGCCAAACCGTGCCCATACGTGCCGAGCAAAAAAATTCCCGTGTGCGGACACATAATAGCATGAAATATTTATTTTCTTTAGCAACAAAATATTCTAACTATTTATTATGTCTTTTTATCACATTTTTTGAACTTTATTGAGGAAATTACTTACTAATTTAAAGAATAGAGGGTTTTGAACTATGCCATCAGCAAGGGGTCTGTATTATGCCGATATCTTGTTGGCACGGTGGATATGGCCCGTGCCGACGGGCATTTAAAACCTTACTATAGCCGCATAGCATAACTCATTAGCTAACAGGACCTATGAAGTTATTACGACCTTTCCGCATCAAGTTACACTTAAAAAGTAAGAGAAAATGTTACATGTACACTTCATACTTTATTGATGAAGGAGACTTACAAAGGACAACTATCAACTTATTACGAAAATGAATCCAATCCTAATGGCTTAAAAAGGAAAAAAGTACCATCTCCAATATTATAGGGGAGCAACAAAACACTTTAAGAGGATACCATGCTTGATTAGAAAAAGAAATTAGCAGACATAGCCATAAGGCATAACAATTACATTGACAAAATATAGCGTACCCTTTACCGCGATACTCTGACTGGTGGACAATACATCAGAAAGAATTATATCTTAACGAATTTACTCTATCAAAGCCAATAATCATGTTAGGTTACCAAGTATCTCATATCCATCCAAATAAAACATGCATACGAAATAATACTTGTACCCTTAAGGTGAAGAAGGGTGCAAAGAATTCTCTTACTTCATCATCAATCAAATAACTACTCATCGCCAAGGATTCAATTTTACCGACAATTTGTCACCATTCGCTTTGTTTTTTCTCATTTTCTCGTCGATGAAATGATCTCTTGTATGAATTAAGCAGCTTGTATATCTTTAAAAAGTGATTTGAATTATGAGAAATAGATGAACCAAAAATTTCACTAATATTTCTTGCTGCTCGACTATGATATTTCTTACCGCCAAAAAAGCAACCAAATATGCAAGTACGCCTGATATATAATCAAGCATGGACGTTAAGATGCAAAACTCAGTCACATGTGACACTGATGGCAAATTTGCACATAAAAAATTCACAGCAAGTTACTTATTATTAATAGTACGTTACTCATAAATGGCAGAAGGTACGCTTAATGGAAGAGTAATTGACTTGACTGTTCAAACATCACTGATAGAGACACTGAATGTAGCGACTTTTCTCTCTTTTTCAATTGATGATATTAGAAAATCTTGAGCAGGTCCTATCTGTTCATAGAAAAAAAAAAAAAAGGGCAGAAAAATAGTACCTGGAAAACTAAGCCAACAATAGTTGTTCCTGTTTTTCTGAAAGATGGAAGCTGGATGCCTTTTTTCAGTAACATTTCATTTCTGCAGCACAAATCAAAGCTAAATCCACCTTTTGTTGGAATATCAAGTGATCTAGTCATGCTGCACAGAGAAATTATCAAACTCAGAAGACCAAAGAGACATCACGTCAATGCCCAAACAATCACAAAATGAACTCTTTATCAAGTGTAGAAGTGATGTAAGATGTATCTGATATGCAGTGCCCAACATTGGAATGTTAATACACGGTAACAAGTAGATAAATGGAAGTCTGATAGAACTACCAGATAAGCTTATATAGCAACAGTGAGAATCCGCTAGAAACAAAGCAGACAGCTGGGTTGCCTTTTTTTCCCCTTGCAGGATATAGAATGTTTGTTTTTTCCTCATTAACTACAGACTAACAGAGAGAAATATATTTTCATTAGTACTGTTCTTACATGCAATTACACCTATAATGAATTTTCCCTCCCATGGTTATGCTACATTACGTTTCAGTGGCTTGCAATATACGAAATGACAAGATTGTCAGCATTCAGCTAGAGTTAGGGCAGTAGGACGTAAGGGTTTTATGGATTCTTGTCAGAATACTTCATTCTTCAGGTATGCGAATCCCATGGTAATGTAAGCAACGATTTAAGTATTGTGTCGTACCAAAAACTTGCCGGCACGGTATGGCACGGTGCACGCCAGATTGTGCCGATGAGTGCTGGTCACAAAAAATACATGTGTGCCGACACATTAATTGCATGAAATATTTATTTTTTTTAGCAATAAAATATTCTAATTGCTTATTATGAATCTTTATCAAGTCTTTTGAACTTTATCGAGAAAAATCACTTATTAATTTAAAGAATAAGAGAGTTTTGGGCCTTGGCATGGGTGCTGTATCATGCTAATATCTTGTCGACACGATATGACGCAGTAAATATGGCCTATGTTGATAGGCACTTAAATCTTTGAATGTAAGATGCCTGCTGATTGAGAATCTCGAATGATTTTATCACTTCCTATAAAGACCCATATGTCCATCCAACACAAGTTGTCAGCTGCCGCTCTCTCATTATTTTATAGAAAATATATAGCATTCCTGGAGTATTAAAACTCTCTAAAACAAATGGCCCCTTAATGTTCAAAATATTACCATGCAATGCAAGAAAAGTTTAAATTACCCATTCTTAGCATTTGAAAATTTAACACGCAATGCCAAAAACCTTTTAAATTTTTAACCATTATACTGTAATATAATCAGCATATTTCTACTAATTCCTTAAAGGTAGAACATATTAACGATTTTCCCTTGAAAGCCGGTATATCCACAACTAACATTAGAGCATTCTTCAAAGTCTTCGATAACAAAATAAAATGGTAGATCTCTGCTTAATTTTCCCAAAATTTTCTTTTGTCGGTTGCAACGGACGGTACCAAAAATCTACAACCTGTTGTGTTTCTTACTCATGTCAATGATTGCAGTAAAACTAAATATTGATTAAAATTAATAAAAAGGGAGACTACTTTGGAAAACTAAAACTATTCGTCAACTCTACTACTGTTGCTTGGAACAAGGAAAAGCTTTTACGGCATTTGAAGAACATAGAGATATGAGAATAACAAAAACTTCGAATACTGCTAAGTGTTGGCGACCAAATTTCAATTTCAAAGGAGAAAAGATAGAATTCAATACGTATAATAATCACCAAAACCACTAACTTCTTCGTAATTACAATTCAACCGATTACCATTTACTTGGTGCAAGAATACCAACCAACTTTTCTCCCATTTTACTCACCGAAAAGCTTAATATGGAACAAAGAAAAGTCATTACTCGTCTAATATTACTAAAAGTTTCAATTGATGCAAACAACTAAACTCCACCAATAAGGTTTATTTTGGTACCAGAAAACCTCATCACAGGTATTACTGAGATAGGTAGCGTTAGGATCGAGGTAATTGTAGAAAATTAAGTTTTGGTGAGAGAAAAAAAATATAATGCCGAGGAGATTCCCTACCTAGTTGTAAGCTTTTCTCTTTTTTTTTGTAAGGTCTTAACGAAAGATGACTTTACAACTATGGTTAGAAATTAGGGGCTATTTCGTTCCTCAGAAAAGTGTGAAAAAAAGTTTTCTGAAAAAAAACTTTTCCGGTCTTCCGCCTCTTTGGTTCCAAGGAAAAGTAGCTTTTCTGGAAAGGAGTTTTTTAAATTTCATGGAAAACATGCATTTTCATTTTCCTAAATAAAAAATCGGGAAATGACAAGCAGTTTTTCATGAAATTTGAAAAAAAAAAAAAATTCAGAAAAACTACTTTTCCTTGGAACCAAACAGACGGAAGACTGACCGGAAAAGCGGTTTCCTTGGAACCAAATTTTTTTTTGAAAAATTACTTTCCACACTTTTTCGAGGAACCAAACAGCCCCTTTAAGTTTGGTGGGAGTAAAATATCAGTCATGTCGTCAACTAGTATAATGCTGGAAAGATTCACTGTCTAGTCGTAATGTCACGACCCGACACCGCCAATTTGGACAGTTCAGGTCCGAAACAGACCCGCCGAACGGACAGAATTTTTCTTGTTCGTCCAAGGCGTAAATAAATTCTGTGCATACATACATCCAAACAGAAGATATTAGCATCAAAATATTTGCAAGAGGCATATCACAAATGCAAGAGAATTTAAGCCTATCTATTACACATAAGCTAGATTTTAGGTCTTCTTACGAAAGATGACTTCAGACCACTTCAAGGGAAATTTATTTTCGAGAATTTAAGCTCGCGGCTACCGACCGGATTTTCTCGGTGTCTTCATTATGGGTGGCAAAACTAAAAACTAATGTCTCTACTCTTTACTTAGTAAACTTGATTTACGGCCGAATCGCAGCTTCATCAATCCAAACACCTCCTTAGGGATCTAAGATGATTACTGGGTTCTTTTCTCTCAGCAAATCAACTTTGTGGATCATCATCGTATGAGATATTAAAGTTAGTGGGTTTCATCGTAAAATCATATCAAATCAAAAACCCTAAATCTATCAAATTCTTATGAACAAAAACGCAAAAAAAAATTGGGAAAAAAAACAAAAAAACAAAACCTGGTTTCGATTTAGTTCGACGATCTGCTTCCAAAGTGAAAGGAATCGCTAACGCGATCTTTTGATGGAGAGAAAGAGGTTTTAAGGCTAAGGCCGTGCCTTTTCCTATGTGTCTTACGGAGCAAGAAAAATGCATTGGAAGGTAAAAATGCATGAAGACACCCTCAACTATATACATTTCTGAAATAGAGGTTTATTTTTACATTTAGCCCTCTCAAAAATCTTTTTTTTACAAATGGACCAACCAAAAGTATATTTGCATATATACCAATCACTTTGCCCCGCGAGCACCACGTTAAAATTTTTAAATTAAACACAGTGATTAAATCACTGTATTCATATCCACACTCTATTTTTTTAAAAAAAATTTAGGGACGATAAAAAATACAATAAAAATTAAGATAATACAATCATCGAATTTAAATACGGTGATTAAATCACCATGGTCAACTTAAAACAACTACCTAGGCATTTGAGTTGTAAAGTGAGAATTATTTTATATGAATATAAATTTATTAGGGTCATTTGTAAAATAAAAAGTTTTGAGAGGGCTAAATATAAAAAAAATATCTGTTTAATTGACTCTCGGTTTCAGTTTAGTCTAATTATTTTTTAACAAATAAAATTAGATCAACTAAAAGCTAATACTAATAGAGTCGTTAACTTAGATAAATTTGTTAATTTGATTAAGTTTTAAAACATCAGGAGATCTCGATTAGTGTACAAAAAAAGTTGAGAGGCTATTTCAGAATTTTCTATAGTTGAGGGGGTCTCTTTATATATATTATATATTAATTTTTAGAGCAATTCTAATGATATACTTCATAAGGAAGTGTTATTTTTTAATTAAGACAATAATAAACAAATTAACCATTTTTATTTAAATATTTAGGAATTTTACCAAATTAAATATTTTTAATTAATTTTTAAAAAATAAAATTTGATCAACTAAAAGTTAGTAACTAATACAGTTATCAAATTAGATAAAAAATTTTATTTAATTAAATTATAAAAATATTGAAAGGTCTAATTTTTCACTAAAAAAAAGAATTTAAATTATTAAATTTAGTGAAATCATGAATGAATTTGATTAAAAAATTTTATTTTTTTGACAAAATGGCCTCAATTAGGAAAAAAATATTGAGGAGCTATTTCAAAATTTATACAGTTGTTGCAGTATAATCTTAGATAAAAATATTAGCTAAAATATATAAAATTTATTATAAATATATATATTTTTTTCATTTTTTGACTTTAAAAATTTATATTTTATTTTTTAAAATTTAAAAAAATATTTTCAGAAATTTTGTATTAATGAAAAAGACGGAAGAACCAACTAAAAACTTAGTCTTTATATATTTTTATTATTTTTAATTATTTTTACTAAATTATAAAAAATAAATGGAATAATGATGGTCGTTTAATGGATGCGGCTAAATGTATTAGCTTAAAATTTTGAATAAGATAAAAAGTTTTTTTTTTGCATTTGGTCCTTTCAAAAAATTTATTTTCACAAATAGTCTCTCTAAATTTATAATTATAATCTTGGTTTTATCACACAGACATAAGCGCCAAGTAAGCAAGAATGTATGAGCCCGAATAAGTTGAACACTATAATTCATTCACTGCGTTTATTGTATTTTAAACTTAAGCGCGGAGATAATATAAATATGAAAATACCGAATGAATCATCGTACCTATTATATTTCAACCTTAAGTGCAAAAAAATATAAGTATGGAATACGATGAACAATTCACCGTGTTTGAACATGATAAATTGTTCACCGTGTTCAACTTATTCCTACATCTCTCGCGTGGTGCTGATATGACACCTGCGTGGTGGGTCAGAATTACAATTTTAAATTTGATAGAGTTTTTTATGAATTTTTTTTTTTTAAATGAGCTGAATGCAAAAAAAATGAATTTTTTTTATAAATAATCTTATCGATTTTTATAATTATAAAAATAAATTTGTTTAAAAAAATTATTTATAAAAATCGACCACTAATGCGGTTAATGCTTCACCGCATTTATAACTCCTTATTAAGAATAAAAAAAGAATAAAAACGTGAATCATTTACCGTTTTTATCATCGTAGAAATATAAAAAGAAGTGAGAAAAGAAACAAAAAAGCGATTAATGATTTCACTTTTTTAGGACCATATTTATAAATAAAAATTTAACAGATTTATTTTAAAATAAAATTTTAAGAGAAAGTTATTGCATAAAAAACTTAAAAAAAATTCTAAGATAAAATATAATTTTTATGAAAAGTATGATAAAAATATTTTCTATATTTTAGTCATATTATTTTGCGCAGAAATATTCAAATGTATTCACTCGGGGCTTTTTTGGAAATAGCCCTCTGATTTTTTATATTTTGCAAAATAGCCCTACTGTAAAATAAATTGCAAAAATGGCCCTACCCATGCCACGCCAGCGCCACGTCAGCGCCACGCGGGCCGGGCGTGGGCCAGGTGTTTAAGTTGAACACGGTGAATGGTTCACCGTGTTCAATACTATTGGACACGGTGAATCATTCACCGTGTTCAATACATTAGTATTAGTATTGGACACAGTGAATCATTCACCGTGTTCAATACATTAGTATTAGTATTGGACACGACCGTGTCCAATACAACTATCAGGACTTAGCCATTTTGGCTAGGCCCTTACATTAGTATTGGACACGGTGATTCATTCACCGTGTCCAATACTAATGTATTGGACACGGTGAAAATGGCTAAGTCCTGATAGTTGTATTGGACACGGTGAATGGTTCACCGTGTTCAACCGTATTCAACTTAAACACCTGGCCCAACCCTGGCCCGCGTGGCGCTGACGTGGCGCTGGCGTGGCATGGATAGGATCATTTTTGCAATTTATTTTACAGTAGAACTATTTTGCAAAATATAAAAAGTCAGGGGCTATTTTCAAAAAAGCCCATTCACTCGAGTTGAGAATTGAGACCGATGAGTGAGCGGTTCAAAAAAAAAAAAAAAAACACAGCGACAAAGGAGAGAGAGATCAACTTAAACACCTGGCCCAACCCTGGCCCGCGTGGCGCTGACGTGGCGCTGGCGTGGCATGGATAGGACCATTTTTGCAATTTATTTTACAGTAGAACTATTTTGCAAAATATAAAAAGTCAGGGGCTATTTTCAAAAAAAGCCCATTCACTCGAGTTGAGAATTGAGACCAGTGAGTGAGCGGTTCAAAAAAAAAAACACGGCGACAAAGGAGAGAGATCAACTTAAACAGCGCCCAACGGCGCGTGGACGTGCGTCGCGTGGCGTAGGACCATTTTGCGATTTATTTTACATTTATTTTGTATAAAATAAAAAAATATGAAAAAAGCCCATTCACTCGAGTTGAGAATTGAGACCAGTGAGTGAGCGGTTCAAAAAAAAAAAAAAAAACACAGCGACAAAGGAGAGAGAGAGAGAGAGAGAGAGAGAGAGAGAGAGGGAGAGAGAGATCGCTGCGAAATGCTCCACGAGCTTTTGCTCGCGCTCCTCGGCTTCACGGGAGACTTCGTCGTCGACTCGCGGGATCGCTCCGAAACCCTAACCGCCGGCGCCGGCGCCGGCGCCTCGGACGGCGAGCCCACCTTCGAGCTCGCCTCCGACCTCTCCTTCATCCACCCCTCCGAGAGGTCCCCCCTAACCCGCTCCCCCTTTTTTTTTTTTTTTTTTTTTCTCATCCATTTTAGGCGCACAATTTATTCATTGTGATTTCTCTTTTATTTGGGAAAGTGTTGATCTCGTAGAGTGTGTGAAAATTAATGTCCCGGAACAATCATTGTTCTCCGGAGTCGTCAGAGAACCGTATCTTTTATCATATGTTTAATCTGAGACTTTGTGAGTTGTTAGTTGTTCTCTCGAAAGATTAAACTGTCAAGAGTACGGTGTCTTTGATTTGATACCCTCAGAGAAAGTTTTTGAAGAAGTGTTGATTTCGTAGAGTGTGTGTATGTGTGAAAATAATGTGAACCAACCGGTGTTCTCCAAATCGTCAGTGTTGCAGAGAATAGTGTCTTTAATTTTAGTTTGTAAGTTGTCAGAAAACGGTGTCTCGAATGTTTTATATTCAACAAAGTGTTTGTCTCGACGAACCGGGAAGTTCAACCTAATGGGAAAGCGTGCAAGAATAGTTTGTCATAACACTCCGCGGTGGAGAACAGGTGAAACATGGCACACGAACGGACCGACCGATTTGTTGTGGCTCTTTATTTATTTGGTAGTGTTGACTCCCATGAAGTGAAATGCTTTTTATAGGGATTAAGTTCACCCTTCCTTATTTATTTATTTATTTTTTATTTTTGTAAATTTTGTTTTGATGAACTTTGAAACATCGAGCTTATTGGAAACTGTAGAAGAATAGCCTTTAACACTATGCAATGGAGAATAGGTAAACCATGCCACGTGAACCGACAGGAGACGGAACGGAAGAGGTAAAGGATGGGAATATATTACCAATTAATGGTGGATGGCGTGAAGTGAACCTTGGACTTCTTGGAACTGAAGGGGCTTAGGACTAGCTCTCATATTATCGAGCTTAGATGATTGATATTATACGAAACGTTTCAGGAATAGTGTTAGTAGAGTGGAAAGTTTAGTTTGTTGCTTAGACGATCTGAATTAATCTGAAATGGTAATGTGGGTTGTCTTTGGTTACTACTCTTTAGCGTTCCTGCATCAATTGTAGATGTTCTTTTCGAATCAGACAGATTCAATAGAGAGAGTATGATTTTTTAGATATAATGTGCTGAGTTAAAGATTATGCCATCTGTTGGCTGTAATTTCTCCTTCCTGCTGTGTGTGTATATTATTTTCATGGGAAAGGCCATGTTGTTGCATGAGCAAGAGATTCATGATCTATTAAGTTGGTATAAAACTGAATAGTTCATATTTTATAGGGGGGAAGGAACTACATCAAGTAGTATTTTTGACACTTAATGGCTTGGCTTTTGTGTCTAATTATTTGAATGGCTTGTTTACTTGCAGGAGTGTTATTGAAAGGCTCATACGTTTAGGCTTTTACTATAGGGAGCTGAACCGCTTTGCTACCAGCTCTCGTGATTTAAGTTGGATTCAATCCAGCGTCGATATTCCATTGCCTCATCCTGGCAAAAGTCAGAGGGGGAAAACAAGAAAGGGGAGTGCTTACAGGAGGGCAATTGCGAATGGCATTGTCGAGATTTTATCCGTTTACAGGGCTGCTGTTCTGCAGGTTGAGCAGAATCTCTTATCGGATCCTTTGCCTATTCTAGCAACCGTAACTCGAGGCCTCAACAAGGTTTGTTGGTTTAATTTATGGTTCGTAACTGTCAGGTTGTTTTAAGAAGCTAATTTTACGAAGAACCCAATTTCTTGGCAGCTAGGGAATGTGTTGGTTTAATCGTCATTTTGAACTTCTCAATCTATTACTCTTTAACTTGTAATAGTTAACTTAAAGTGTGAAGAAAGGTGCCTAAATAGCGCTTAACTGATTCCATAGCAATAATGTTTGTGAAAATATCTTTATTGGCAGCATAATGTGAAAGAAGGTAGAACTATTTATAAGAATGTCTCTTTCCTCTTACTTAGGCCATCTTCCATATGGATTACATTTTGGTAAATGAGCTTTGTCATTGTCAATAGTTCTTTTGCCAGGATTAGTTTTCCCATGTTATTGCTTGTGCCTTTTCACTCCCTGTGATTCAGAAAAACCTGTGATTCTTTTTTGATTTTGAAGCTGCCTTGTTAGAACATATCTCAGAAATCTGTGTTACATTTTGCAATGTCGAGTTTGTTCATTACTAGCTTGCTTTTCATGTTCTAAAATAAACGGTCAATTCGCTCTTAGTTTGAGGTTCTTTTGCCGCCTCTTTTCGAGCTTACTATGGAGATTGAACGGGAGGATATTAGAGGAGGACAGCTTCTCAACCTTTTGGATAAACGGTGCCATTGTGGAGTGCCAGAGTTGCAAAATTGCATTCAAAGGTACTTAGTTTCGCGATCTATAATCCTACTTTAAGAAGTAAATTGCATTCAAAACAAGGATTCGAATGCCCATCGGCACGGGCCATGCCCACCATGCCGTACATTGTTAACAAGATATCGGCACGATACGACCCTCGTGCTGATGGCACGGTTCAAAACTCTCTTTTCTTTGAAATTAACAAATAGTTGTCTCGATAAAGTGCAAACTATTTAATAAAGATATGTTATAAGCAACTAGAATATATTAGTGCCAAAAAAAATAAATATTTCATGCCAATGTGTGTTAGCACATAGGTATATTCTTTGCACGGCATCGTTGGCATGGCACGGTACGGCACGGTGCATGCCATGCCGTACCATGCTAGCAAGTTTCCGGCACAACCCTATGCCCGACACTTCAATCCTTGATTCAAAGGTACTTAGTCTCATTTGGGCTGTAATTATCCTACTTTAGAAAGCAATCTTACAGAATGAGCACCTTTAATTTCAAGTGACCTGGCTGACTGAACTATTTAATCTTCTGACGCTGTATTTTGTTTCAAAGAGTTTGAAATAACTTTGTGTTCTTTTATGATTTTTATGTGAAAAAGTGTAGGCTCCTATGGCATGGACATCAGGTCTTGTATAACCAACTTGCTTCTTGGATGGTATATGGAATTCTCCAAGATCCACATGGTGAATTTTTCATCCAAAGGCATGAATCTATCTTGAAAGTTAAATTTCTTCGAAGAAACCTTTTTATGTATACATGAATGGATTTATATTCTAGACGACCTTGTCTATTTATTACAGCATGTCTAATGGATGTCCTGCAGACTGCTAGGACAGACTTTTCTTAACAAATTGTTATGGCTTTATGTGAAACTATCAGATAGAAGGACCTAATGATGTGTGTAGTCGCTGCTTGAATGAGTACTTCTAATCTGCTATAAAGGGCATCTTGGTCCTTTCGGAGCTTATGCAGCAGTGCTGCTTGAGTAGAGCTACTTGAAGAAACTTTTTCTTTTTAATATAACTGAAATACCTCCAACAGCCTTTTGCTTCAGTAAAAGCAGTTCTCAATTGGAGCTTTTGCTTCCACCGTCCAGAAACTCATTTTAGGTTCTTCCATAGAAAAATCTCCAAGTTATTTGCTTGCCAAATGTCAAGCTGCTGCCTTTTGAGTAGAATAGTTGTTTGAGAAGCCAAGGCGAAAAGGCTCTACGAAGGTTTATAACAATCAGACTTTCAGCTGATAAAAATATGATTGACCAACCAAAATGTCTCTTTCGATCACCTTCCTTACATTTTCATGCAGGTTATATATATACTGTTTGATGGCTATGGAAATTTCTCGGAAGTTGAGCACCTGAAATAGCTATTATAGTTATAGTTAGAAGTTAGAACAGCGTTGGTACTATTGTTTATGTGAATATTTCACTTAAAAGTTAGTCATTTCATTTCGTTTTCTCTATCTTGTAACCAAAACGCCTTTGGCTGGCATTGTTTGTTTTTCTTAATTATATGGTGATGACTAAGTTGGCAGTTCTTCTATCTTCATATTTTTTTAGTTGGCAGGTTCTAGTGCGGATATAGGATCACTTGCTTGCTGTTTTTCTTAAGAATTCCCTGCTTTTCTCTGTATCAGGTGGTAGTCATATTTACCGTAGGGATATAAGACCTAGTGAGAAAGTAGTTACAAATTCTAGCTGAAGGATGTGGACTTGCATTTTCATGATTTGGTTTTGTTTTTTATGCTTGTGCCTTTTTTTTCATGTAATTTTGCAGACAAGATGACAGAGATGGGGAGAGCGAATCATCTCATCCTGATGCGATTGAGAAGTTGATGCATAAATCAACAGATGATTCAACTTTAACTGATTGGCACTTGGGATTTCATATTTCTTTGGTACATTTCTTTTCCGAATACATGATATCCAACATGGTGCTATTTCATTTTTATTCTAGAATTATCATTTGTTAGATAGAAATTTTATTGGTGGCTAATTCAATATATTTCTATATAATATCCGTATGTACCCCTTTTTTTTTTTGTTTTGGTAGCCATTTAATTGAATATATTGCTCTTGCACTTTAATCTCTTGAAAACTCTTCTCTCCTTTTCTAATGATTGGGAGATATGATAGACTAAGCCCATTGATTGGGTCATTTGGAGGGAATCCTATATACCTTAAGAGGGTAGATTGGGGAATCACTTTTTGATAAAAGGTTTCTTTCATTATTTTTTCATTAAGACTAACTTCTTGAGGAAAAATAACCTTACAGATTGCTGTAAACAACTTTCCAAGTTGATGAAATGGCATTAAGTGTTGAGAATGTTCTATTCGCTGCCAATATCTCCATTAGCTATGTAGACCGTTCCAACTTTATAAAATGGAGTTAGTGCATTCCTCTCTACTTTTTTCTCTGTTATTTATTTCCATTGTGACTGTGTTTTATTACTGTTATTTTTTTCTTTCTCTTTGTTTTCCCCTTGGCTTGGGTATTGCACATATTGGAACCTGCCTTTTCTCTTCTTTCTATTTTCCATTCTTTTTTCCACTCTTTGTCTAAAAACAAGCAAAGACCAGAAAGACTGGCCCTATCAACTTCCTATGACTTCAACTCTTGCGCAAGAAACAATTTATTTAATAGCCTGTTTACCTTAGTCTTATTTTATGAAGGCTTAATTGTAGTGTATTCATAGTGTTAAAGAATGTGAGACGGCCGTTATCCTCCAAAAGCTTAAGCTGGTAGAAACGGTGTTTTTATATTTTTATATTTAACACTTCCCCCAGATTTGGACTTGAGACTTTTTTGACAGGCCAATAACGTGGATTTGAATTGAATGGGAGGAAATCAATTATGCAAGGAGCCTGACGAGACTCGAACTCGGGGCTTCCTGCTCTGATAAGATGTTAAAGAATGTGAAACAACTGTTGTTCTCCAAACACTTAAGTTGGTAGAGAATGTTGTTTTTATTTTTATATTTAAAACATATGAACTGTGCTCCAATGCATGCAAAATTATTTTCTGAATAGTAAATTCTCCGGTCATTCTCAAAAAGGAAAGCATATTTGTCTAGTTTGTTTTAGATTAAATGGGGCAAATTATTATGGCAACTACTAAGATAGAAGGCAAGAAGTTCGAAAATTTGCAAGAACATTAATAAGAAAACAGCGGCACTGTGTCTAGGAGCTTTTTTTTTCCTGACTATACATGTGTTTGTTTTCACAGTTTAACTGTTGACCTCAGGGTGTATACTGTTACAGATCTATCCATCTCTTGACAATCTGATTGCAGGACATGTTGCCAGAATATATACATATGCGTGTTGCAGAATCAATTCTTTTCGCTGGAAAAGCAGTGAGGGTTCTTCGAAATCCTAGCCCTAGTTTCAGATTAAAAGAATCTTTTGTGCACAATCCGAATGTGAAAGGGTCTCATAGAGTTCAAGGCTTTCTTGGAAATTTTGCTACCCTGAAGGAGTTGCCTGATTCTTCCAATCTTATCACAGAAGATTTACTACCCCAATCTGAGGCTGATAAAATTAATGCAATGCTTCTAGAATTGAAGGTTATTCTATTCGAAAATTTTTTGCTTTTCTTTTCTATCTTTTCTCGAAACTAATTTTTTGCTTTCTTGCAATCTCTTTATCTAGTTTTTCTAGTTTGATAAGTTATATATGTGAATAATCTTTTCCTAGCAATCCTTTAAACTAAAATTTCGATAATTTAATGCAGCATTCATCTGAATTCCATAAAAGACTGTTTGAATCTGCTGTAAGTTCAATTCGTACAATCGCAGCGAATCATCTATGGCAGGTAATCTGGTTTCAAGAAGGATCTCTTTAAAAATGCAGTCACTGTTGAAACTATTTATACCTTCTTTTGGTATACCAGCTTGTGGTTATTCGGGCCGACTTGAATGGTCATCTGAAGGCCCTTAAAGATTATTTTCTCTTAGCCAAAGGCGATTTTTTCCAGGTATGCAGTCATCAACTTAACCAAAATATGCATTTATTTTTTGCTACTGATATATAATTTAGTGACAAACTTACTAACCTTGGTTTATTGTATGAATATTTTGTCAATGGGTATTTGTCGAAAACTTCTGTTTTCATCTTATTGGGCTTTGGCGAAGGAATGAACCGGATTTTTCTAGTGGATTTAGAATGCATTTGGGACTGGTCATAACATTTGAGCATATTGTAATTGTTCTAATGCTCAGCTCCAATTTGTATTGCATGGACTTTTCGAACTTCCAGCTAAAATTCCCATTAGTTCTTTTGTTTCTATTCCACAAAAAGTTCAATCTGCTGGTCAATTCTTCTTGTTCACTATTTTCTATCTAACAGGCTATAACATGATGTTGTTACATGCAAGTAATGGCCTTCATATCTCTCTCATATTTAATATCAGTCTTGTATTTCTTAATCAGTGTTTTTTGGAGGAGAGCCGTCAATTAATGCGTCTACCTCCTCGTCAAACTGCTGAAGCAGATCTTATGGTCCCATTTCAGTTGGTAAGTTGTAAAGCTTATTGATGTTGTCTTTTTTCTTCATGTAATTCCCTGTAAGATTTTAGTTCTCAAACCAAATATGATACTTTTTTCTTGTAATTACGTCTTTAGTAATGTTATGGTATTTCACTTTTTCGAATTTTACAGCCACCGGCATAAATTTGATGCAGGCTGCACTTAAAACTATTGGCGAAGAAGACAAGTACTTTCCAAGAGTATCATTAAGGTTTGGACTTGGATTAATATATATCTTATATACCATTCTAGCATTTTTCTTTTTCACAGGGTGCATATGCTAAAGTTTTGTCTTCATCTATTGTAGAATGCCATCATTTGGAGCTAATGTAACTGCTACTCAAAAGGATTTTCCTACAACGAAGGTTACTTCTGATGCGTCTCAAAAAGACTTGCCACTTGATGGTTGGGATGCAATTTCTCTTGAATACTTTATTGATTGGCCTTTACAGCTGTTCTTTACTCAAGAGGTCCTTTCTAAGTAAGTTCTATATGGCACCTAAAAAACTTTCAATTTCTGATTAATACTTCTCTCCTTTCTCTTTCGCTGGTGAAACTATTGTGAAGACAGGATATTGAATCTGGTTCAGGTACCGCAAGGTTTTCCAGTATTTGATCAGACTGAAGCGAACCCAGATGGAGTTGGAGAGGTCTTGGGCTGCGGTAATGCATCAAGATCATGCTGATTTTGCAAACTATAGAAAGGACCGAAAGAAGAACTCAGTTTCTCAACTGCGTCAACGCTCAAGCCCAATGTGGCGAGTTAGGGAGCATATGATTTTCTTGATCAGAAATTTACAATTTTATATCCAGGTCACTATAAAAGATCAATTCCTTTTGTTTTTCCCTTTTTTTCCTTGTAGTGCTACATCCTGCGTTTGTTTGGTTTTTGTTCTAGTGCTGTGTTCATTGCATGTATATCCCTGTAAAATCATCCATTCACATGTATACCTTGTGAAATCTAAATTCTTGAATAACCTCCTGTGAAATCTGATATTAGCATTTAGTGAATGATGCATGTCTATATGTATCATGCTTTTCCCTTATAGGGTGATCATTTGTTGTGGTTTTCACTAGTCCTTCACACTTCCTTGTGTATGTATCTTTCTTTTGCTCAGTCAGCTAATCTTAAAATTAATCACGTATATAGAAGCTTGTGTTTTTGTGTCCTAAATGACTATTATTTTGTGTAGGTTGATGTTATTGAGTCCCAGTGGAATGTTTTACAAGCTCATGTGCAGGATTCACATGATTTTACAGAACTAGTGAGCTCTCATCAGGAGTATGCACTTATCTCTACCTTCTTCATATCTCTCTTTTTATTTTTGCAATTGAAATGCTATTTAATAATTCTAAGTCGGTTATGAATTGTGATTTTAGCTTTGCTATTTATTTTTGAGCTCTGCTTGCTTCATAAGCATTCACCACATTAACTATAAGTCTAAATGCTCAGGATCTAATAGTCACTATGTACTCTGGAGGGTGAAGTCGATATTTGAGAAAGGCAAAACAGTCATATTATTGGTTGTTGTAAGATGTATCGTAACTACTGTTTGTGGAACAATTCTTGCTTGTTAAGACAATGATGGTTTCTGCTTTAGGTGAAGAGGGGAAAATAAGGAAAGACAATTCTTGCCATGAATCTTAAGAAAAATAATCCGAACTCCACGAGTTCTATCAGCACTGGATAGCAAAAGAAATGAAAATTTCAATAAGCCTGGTTTAGCGTTATGGTATCTATGAAAAAGTAGAAATAAAACTCACTGTTCCCTACTTATGACAGATTTTGATAGATGATCTTCTTTGTCGGTTCATTATTACTTTTCTTGAATTCCTTTCCTATAATCTCTTTTGACCATGCGTAAGAGTGAAAACCCATAGCATGCTTTGCTCCAAAGAAAAGGTAAGTTGGTGAGCTCATTCCCTCATTATTATTCATGCAGACGTGCCGATACTTTAAGAAGCTCTAGTGCATCAGTTTGCATGTTCAGAAGAATTTCTGACATGTTCTTTCTTTAATTTAATCTTATACTTATCCATATGTAATTTCTTTTCGCATAATTTATGTGCTATATGATTTCCTGAACATCTCTTTTACACTGTTGATAGTGATCCTTTTGATGCTGCTGATGTTCAGCAGTAATATGTTTTTCAGATATGACATATATGCCCTTTGAAAGACTCTGTTTACATCTATAACCTGCTGATGCTGCGTATATTTAAATTTTAAAGAACTTTTTCAGATACAAAACTAACTTTCCCTATGAACTGGACATCACCCCAACTTATGATAAGGGTTGTTGTAAGAAGCTGCATTTTGAGGAGTACATGTGAATATTCAGATGTTGTAGGATATATATGTGAATAGGTGATTATGCAGTGGTGAATGCTGCTATTTGTTTATTTTTGTTTCCTTATATGTAGCATATATCCTGACATTCTAGATGTATGACTTGCAGATACTTGTCAGCTTTGATTTCACAGTCGTTCCTTGATATCGGGTCCGTTTCTAGAATATTGGATAGCATAATGAAACTTTGCCTGCAGTTCTGCTGGAAGATCGAACTATATGAAAGCTGTACAAATCTGTCAGAACTAGAGCATATAACCGAGGTACCATTTGAAGTTCTTTTTATTGAATTCGTTAGTATGAACTAAAAATCAGTAATGCTTATTCATAATAGGTACATTGGCGTACTCGATTTTTCTCAAGTTTATTGTCAAATTGAGTTACTTTTGCATACAAAATTACTATGCACGCAAAATTATCAAACTAATATAAATAAGGCTGTACTAGGAGGCTTTTGCATCCCACCATGCACTTGTAGGTAACACAATATAATAAAATTTTGATAGATTACGAGTGCTTCATTATTTGTGGTAACCTAGTGTTAAAGTTATCGGCACCACTATAATGAACTTATCAATTACATGATTTGATGAAAATTACTAATTTATTTGACCCCCGCCAAAATGTATAGTTGAAGTCTTGAAGATTCTTTTGATATATCTTGTTTATGTAGTGTGCACTAAGAAAGCGGGTTTGCCCCCTGGAGGGGTAGGGTTCAAGAAGAGAAGAAGAGAATTGAGTAGCGAGAAGATATGGAGGAGACACCATATTAGCATTTCTCAATGAGAGAAGATATGGCTCTTTTATGGAATTTTATACATTTTAAATTTACAACCATAGGTGGACATATTCTAAAGCATAGAAATATTACTTGTCCAAAATGATCTGGTATGGGCATAAACCTAGGATCAGCGTATCTAGTTTCAACTTACCAGGCAGGGAGGGCTAGGGCTCGGCCGGTGGCGGCGGGTGCGCCGACAGTAGGTGGATGCGGCCGATAGGGGGAGGTCGGGGCTCGCACTGGCTGGCGGCGGCACTGGAGCGACCCTAGTCCGTACCACTGCTGCTCGGGCTCGGTCTGCCACGCCGGCCTCGGCGGTGGCTTGGGCTCCTCGGGCCGGCGACGATGGGCTGGCAGGGGTCGGAGGGAGGTTGTAGGGGCGGTCCCAGGCGGCAGTGGCACGGGGGAGGGAAGGTGGAGCTTCCTCGGCCCAAACTTGCTTTAGATGGCCGCAGGGCTGTTGTAGCCGTAGTGGCAGCACTCGGGGACGGCAGCAGTTGGCAGGGGGAGGTCGTCGGAGAGGGGTCCCAGGGAGTGACGCACCTGGTTACTCTCGGGTAGGGGTTGTTGAGCAAAGAAAGCAATACGAGGGAGAGGGAGAGAAAAGATAGTCTTTTCGACGGCCGGAGGTGCACGTTGGCGGCCGTGGTGCACGCGGCGAGGGCAGGGGAGGGTGGTGGGGCGGCTGGGGGCTCTGCTTAGGGTGGAAAAAGGCTAGAGTTAGGTTTTGGACTATGAAAACCCTAGTTGGCAATATATACAAGATGTAATTTTGCGCAATAGTCCTCCAAAACTCAGATTTTCATAGTCCTTCACAGCGCTAGTAAAATGCGTGGACACCCCCACGATCGATTTCATGCGAATCGGTATATAAAATATAGGGCTTTTGCAAGGTTTTCTTTTCGCCACTTATGATCCCTCGATCCCCGCATTCGATCCCCGCATTATATCAGGAGATTCGTCCGTCAGATTTGCGAACGGACTGCACCAGCACGTTCAGCACGACTAAGGCATCAAACCCACAATTTTGTTTAGCCTGGTTTGGTCGCAGATTCGTGACGAAACCCAATCTCTCTCCGATTTAGCAAAACCACACAAATATAACATATACTCGATAATTGCCTCCAAGACCCTCCAATTAGCGAAAATGCGGCCAAAGCCCCTCCCAACTAGTTTTCTCTCGCAGAAAGGTCCTCGCCTGAGGGTCCACATGCAAAACGGAGCAATGAGAAGTTTTAAAAAGCAAAAATGATAAAGAACAAAAGTCCACTTTGCGATAAAATCCAGTTTTTTCGAAAATCGTGCGTCAAACCCAAAATTTGTCAGCGCCATTGGGTCCGAGACAGTCGGACCGTTGAAAACGAGCTATTGGATCACCATGAACGGAGTCCGATATACGCCAAAAGCTATCTCTACTCGTTGGCCTCTCCAAAAACTTGGGTTACTATTCACTTTAAGTGAAAAGTAAAGATCGCGTAAAATCTCAATCCTAACTCGTTTTTCTCCGAAACTTGACGAGTGCTTTTGTAATTAAAATACACATAAAAATATCGTCAACAGAGAGTTTAGCTACACAGTAAAATTCTCAGTCCTCACAATAATCGGCATGATCCATAAAACAATGTCAACACCGACGAGCTTGACAAAATGTAATAGATGTAACAAAGATGGATCTTGGACTTGATCGTAGACATGACAGAATGTAACAGAGGCAATAAAGATGGATTTTGGTCTTGATAAGTTTGATTTATGCATAAAGGTCATGAAGATGGATTTTAGCTTTGTACATGATGGCTGCATTGAGAGAGAAGCTCGACCTTTATTCTTGTGAAATTGAAATTGAAATTTGAATTCAAAATTATAAATTGAATTTAAAAACGAATCAAAAGATTTAAATTTAAATTTAAATTTGAATCTAAAATTTAAATTCAAATTTAAGATTTGATTTCAAATCTAAATTTAGAATTGTACTTTGAATTCAAATTCACATTTTGAATTTAAAATTCAAAATCAAAGTTTGAACTTTCAAATTCAATTTAGAATTGGATTTTAAAATATGAATTTAAATTTAAAATTAAGTACAAAATCTTATTGTGTATTCGAAACTGAATTAAAATTTAAATTTGAATTCAAAATCAAGATTCAAATTTAAACTTTGTATCTAAATTGAAATTTAATTTTGAAATTTAAAGTCAAAAATTAGAATTTAAAAATAAAATTTGAATCCAAAATTTAAAATTTAAATTTAAATTAAAAAACAAATCTAACTTTGAACTTAAAATTTAAATTTTAAATTTGAATACAAATTTGGAATTAAATTTTATAATCAGCTGGCGCTGACAGGACGCTTTTGTGGTGTTGACATAGTGTTGATGTGGAACATGAATTTTAACGCACTTTGCAACGTTTGGAATCTAATGGCAATGAAATCAAGAGGTTGAGAACTTGATTGTCAAAAAAAAGGTTAAGGATAGAATTGAAGACGGATGCAAAGGTTGGGAACCTCCAATTATATTGTTATGAAGTTACAAGTTGTTTTCCTCCAATATTTCATATCATCACAATAATTAGAAACACATACAGGTATGACTATCTTAAATCTAAGAAGTTATTTGTTTGAAGGCTTATAAGATTTTATTTAGCTATACACATATTTACTTTTATAGACTATAACCAGTCAATATCATTTGTCCCAATGGTTCAAAAAGTGTGCACAGTCACTCTTTTTGCATGAATCTCACTTAATCACACCCGACACGCCAATATGAAGATAGAAAGATTGGCATTAGTTAGGTTAGATTTATATTTCTACCCATCATATTTACATGGGAGGACATCTTCGGGTACACTTTTGAACACATAAGTATGTTCCTGTCTTGCATCCAATGTTTCAAAATACGGTCAAACCGATCAGATCGCTTAACTATTTTTTATCCGGACCAACTCATCCTTGGATTTGAGATAATCAAAAGGCAGTAAAACCTAGTCGACCCAACCGAAGTTTGAATGGACTGGCGAGACAACTGGCGAGACAATTTAACGTTAAAATGTCCAAACCTACATACTAAAAGTGATTTATCATCTAAACTACTGATTTAATTCTTCTTTCTCTTTGTTCCCCCTAAGATCAAGCATCCAAGGCCCGTAGTCTATTTATTTGATTATAAGAAGAATAATGGAAAGATAAAAATGTATAAAACTTACCTCAACTATCATCCATTTGGATTTAACCAACTAACATTTACAAATTCAAAATTTTCTTCCTAATCTTTTAATTTATTTGATTTGAGCCAATTAGTAGCTCTTTAACAACAAAATTTGAATGCATCGTTTATCTTTACGAATATAGTTAGTATATGTTATGCAATTTACGTTAACTATAAACATTAAAGCAAGCAATTAGCTTAAATTTTGCATTCGGAGAGCATTAAATCATTTAAATCAAACAAATTGAAAGGTTGAGTACAAAAATCAAAATTTTGAAAAATTGAGTAGTCGAATCAAAATGGTCTATAGTTCAGTTATGTTTTATAGATTTTTACCTAATTGTAATTTTATCCTAGTTAATTTGACATATTTTATTATTTGTCCTAAAACATTCCTTTATTTTAGATTTCTCTTCCTTTCTAGATGCCTAACAATTCCTTTTGTTGTATATAAATTATTAAAACACCATTCTTTTGGGAGATTAAGCTTTTGGAGAAAATTGTTTCGCATTATTTAACATGGTTATTAGAGTAAGAGGTTGTGAGTTCAAATCCAATGAAACCCCTAGCATTGTTTAATTTTGTCCTATTTAATTCAACTGCATATCATGGAGCTATTAAAAGGTCTCTGAGCTCGGACATTGGGGGGCGTTTGAATCCAACCAAGCTCCTATCTTTGTTTTACTGCTTCATTTAATTCATATGCACATCTTGTGTTTTTCAAAGCATGTTGAGCCCAAACGTGAGGGAGAGTTCGAATCCAACCAGGCTCCTAGCTTTGTTTAATTGCCTTCCATTTAATTCCAGTCCGCATCTTCAGTCTATCAAAACATTATAGCAGCTTATGCTTTTGAATATAAAATATTAAAATACCATTCTTTGGCAGTTTAAGCTTTTGGAAAAAATGGTTGTTTTGCATACTTTAATAATTATATATAACTAGTGAAGTTACCCACGCATTGCAGTGGACTATTACTATAAAAGATTGAAGATTGATAAAATAAAAATTTTAAAATTTTTTGACTTAACATGGGGCATCAATAAATACAAAAAGTATGAGGAAAAAGAGTATAAATTATTTTACGTGTTTTTTTATGAAAGCGATTAGTTTAGATGAAAATAAACTATGTGGACGCATTAATTGGAAAGTGAGCAGGTGGGAAGACAAAGTATTGAGTGGAGATGGAAGGTGGGAAGGCGAAGTATCAGGAAGTGAGAAGGGGAGAGAAGGCAAGGGTGAAAGAAGAACTGCCATGTGGCAAATTCTATGGGGAATAATGTATAGGTATAGATAGATAGATATAGATATTTGTTGTGATACTAAAGTTAGTAGTTCGATCATGTTTTCAACTGCTGATCAAATCAGTAAATTCCTGATAAAAATAAAGGCTTACGAAGCTCATGAAAAAATTGTTTCTATTCGCACTATCCTATCATCTTGTTTCTTCTCTTTCATTTCCTTGCAAATGATAGCATTGTCACGTTAAGTGACAACTATAATACTGCATTTGGCGTAACATTCGTCGCGTATCTTGATTGATAGTTATTTTCTGTTTCTGCAGGAATTCAGTAAGAAATCCAACTCTCTGTATACAATTCTGCGTAGCAGCCGTTTGGCTGGAAGCCAACGAGCGCCGTTCCTGAGGCAATTTCTTATGCGACTGAACTTCAACTCATTCTTCGAGGTATGAAAGTAGTAATTTCTCGATCATTGACAAAACTTTGTGAATTATCAATATAATTTGCGCTTTCTGCTCTTGGTCTCTTTTCCGCTAACAGGCCACTGCGAGAGGCGTGCTGAATGTGGTCAGGCCTCGCCTGACTCCCCCTGCCATCCAGCAGTAACAAGCCTATTGGTTCCAAAGGGTGTTTGCATATGTTGCGGCGTGTAATGGTGGTCAAATTGATTTATTTTCTAATGTTTGCGGAAGCCATTGTGTGCTGAATATTTTCTATCATGTACAATTAGTCTATTGCTTCTCAAAAGAAATATGCTTCTGCAATTCTTTGTTTTGTTGTGAGTTCCAGGTAACATGGTTTCAGTGTTCAAGAGAAAAATCCTAAGCATAGTTAGAGAACAAACTCAGCTTGTCAGGCCACAGTTGTTTAACATCAGTAAGTATGAGAATATTTTTTTTATTTTTTATTTTTGTTTTTAATTTGTTAAATGTCTATGTATCGTATGCTCTGTAAACCTGAAAACATTTGTGTTGCATACTAAACTTTTCGATCAGAGATATTGATCTAGATAGTATAAAATTTTTTTTATTAAAATTTCATCTGAGTTGAATACTTTTACACTGCTAAATTTGCAAATGACATATATTAACCGTTAAAAATCGTTGATCTCGATCACTAGGTAAATAGTATAGTATTGAAAATTCTGTTTTCTAGGTATTTCGGTTAGGATAGTTTGAACTAATTATTTTGGTTAGGATAAGGATTGAGGTGGTTTCAGTGGATCAGAAGAAGGATTAAAATTTTAAATTAAATTGGATAAGAATAGAGCTAATATGGATAAGGATAAATATATTATTTTCAAGTATTTTGTTTTTATTTTTTTGTAAGTCCGAAGGCTATAAATAGGAGTTCTATTAGTTCTTGTAAAGGCATTCTAGTTTAGAGAGAATTAATAACATAATAATCTTTCATATATATATATATATAGAGGCCACGGCTACTATACTATTATGAGTATTGGTGCCATCGTACTCATAACTTTTTGGCCGTTGAGATGAAAAAATTTGAGGCTAGGATGAGAGTGATTACGGTTAGATTGATAGTGGGTCCCCTAGGGTTGAGTAGGTGGTTGGTTGAATAGAATAATCTAACGGGTAAAAATGATTAAAGGGTGGACCAAATGGCCAAAAAGTTATGAGTACAAGAGTCTCTATCCTCATAAAAGTATAGTATATATATATATATATATATATATATATATATATATATATATATATATATATATATATATATATATATATATATATATATATATATATATATATATATATATATATATATATATATATATATATTAAATTTATTTATCTTATCAATAGCACGAAGCATTCGGTGCTACCATGTTTTTCGCCGTTAGATCCACTCCTTTGATGATTTTCACCCGTTAGATCATACTATTCAACCAAACACCCACTCAACTTTAAGGGGCCCACATCATCCTAACCGCACATCTCTCAATCCCATGGTCAAAAACTTGGTAGCACTAATGACTTGTGCTATTAATAGCATAGTAGCCTAGTTATATATATATATATATATATCTATCTGATTTTAGATATCCAGCTTCTTTCTTGTCCGACGGATCAGTCCTCAGCCCTTAATTAAAAAAATATGGTCAAGCGCTTGCTTCCTCCTCCGGCGGCTCAGTCGGAGGGATCAGTTCTTAATTTAAAGACAATTAGAATGTGAACCTCCCTATTATTTTGTTAGATGGAATTATTATATTTTAAATATATTTTCGAATAGCGTATTTAACAACTTTCGAATTTATTACTCTTACATTTCGTGCTTATTTAAAAAAAATGATCACAATTAACTTTGCAAGTGTAGAAAGATTTGAAATATAAATCTGTAAGTTGTTTTCATCCAATATTTCATAATTTTATATAACTAAATATGTAATAGCGTGCTTACATGTTGTATATTGTTTTATATGAGTTTTCGCTATGTTCTAGATCCATATACTTTTTTATAGGCCCTGCGACACCGTCACTCTCTTGTTATGAAGTTATGCTACCGAGTCGCAAAAATGACATGCCACAGTTATGATAACTTTGCTTGCCGGTACTAGGGGACAAATTTTGTTGGGATTGTTTTTAAAATGAGACTGTTCCATTCACCTTCAACACTTTTGGGGTCTTAGGAATGCAAATGGTGACTGGCCGTCGCAAGCGAGTAATGAAGGGCTTGGTGGTTGGTATCAGACCGCGGTTGGTCGAATTCTGATTGATTCACATTTTAAGTTTATTTAAATGAAATAAGCGAAGCGGAGTAGCGTCTTCTATCTCTCAAAAAAAAAAAGAATTATCCCACTTTTGCGACGGAATAAAATAATTATCCCATGATCCGTACTGTCTAAAAATTTAGTTTCTGTCGATATCTCAAATAAGGATTACCAACTTTTTTTTTTTTTTTTTAAAGAGTTTATTTAAATTCAAACTAAATAGAATTAAATTTTATTATTTCAATTAAAATAAATTTAAAAATAATGAAGGTACTGTAAATGCAACTATCTTTTAAATTACATTGGAAATAAATAACATTTACAGTAGAAAAAAACTTCTTTGAGGCGGGGTTTAGCGAGACTGATTGGGGCGGATTAATTTTTTTTTACTATCTTCTGCCCCGAATTCGCCTCAAATCGTAAAAGAATGTCCCGCTTCCTATCCTGAAATTCGTTTATTGCTTCCCGCTTACCGCTATGTTTAGGACGGACGGATTGGGACGAAAGCTCCACCAATCCGGATCCCCAACCCAGGTCCATTTGCATCCCTAAGTAAGTAGTATTAAATTGAATTTACTCATCCACCACTAAACTTGGCATGTGGGAAAATTTTGGATACAGTATTGTGCATTGCTTACTACTCTTTCAATTCCAGGATAATGGATTGCCCTTTTTAGTTTATTTTAGCAGGATTTAAAAGAAAAACAAAATTAATGACAAATTTAAGACAAAATCTTGCATAATAAAAGAAAGTTCTTATCAATTTTCAAAATTGGAATTTATTTGGAAAAAAAAGTTTTCTAATGAGTGATTGACTATAGTCAATTGTTATTAGGGATAATTGCCTATATGCCCCTCATGCGTCTGAAAATATCCGATCTACTCCTACTTTTTTTTTTCTTTCTAAAATGCCCCTCATACGTTCCACCGTTATTGCAAAATACCCCCGCAGTTATCTCCTGTTAAGTTAATCTGGGTTAAACGTGAGTTAAGTATCTACCACAGTTAAAAAAAATTAAAATACTAATTTTGTCCTTAACTTAAGGGCAAATAAGAAAGATTGGTGACGGTAGAGGGGTATATTGGAAAAGACCAAAAGTCGAAATTCTTTTTGTGCCCCTGACTTTAATGGCAAATAAGAAAGGCAGTAATAGTAGAAGGATATATTTGAAAAGGGCAAAATAGTAATTTTACAGAGATAACAGAGTTACTTAACAGATTTTAACTCTAAGGGTATATTAGAAATAGTTTGGAACGTATGAGGGGTATTTTCAATATTAGCCTTCTAAGAGGGGTAAATCGAAAAATCGGAAACTTTTCAGGGGTATATAAGCAATTGCCCCTTATTATTAATTGTGTGCAATCAATTAAACAAACCACAAAACATTATAGAATTACCCAATCAGGAACATAAAAAATTTACATGATTTGACTAAAATTCGCAAGTAATCGGAAAAAATATTGTGCATAAAATTTTTCTACTTAAACTTTGCTCTCAACACATGAATAATGATGGAAAATACTGCTGATATATCAATTTAACAATTCTAATACTAAAATAGAGTAAATTTCTTCAAACAGAGAATATTCCAACTTTTTCGTCTGAATCAAAATACATTCTAAAGCTCTCTCCTTTATTCCTATTTTTGTCAATTTTCAAAACCCTAAATTTATTGGATAATGTTTTTTTCCTATTTTTGTCATTTTTCAAAACCCTAATTGTCATTTTTCAAAACCCTAAATTTATTGCACAATTGTACAGTACTGCCCGATAAAGCAAGAAATTTAAAGATCAGAGAATCATTTGGAATCAAACCGATAGGTATAAATTTATATATGTTTATAAATATTATTTGAATGTACGTGCAAATGTATGTAACAATTATTTTAATTTATTTCAAATCAAAATAAATTTGTGAATAATATTTATCTAAAAATTTACAATAAAAAATATATTTTATAAGTTTATATATTATATTTTATTAGAAATATCTCCAATATACTATATATATATATATAGAGAGAGAGAGAGTGCAGCTACTATACTATTATGAGTACTAGTGTTGAACCCGCGCTTCGCTGCGGATAGTTTTAAGACTAATATTTTGATGTAAATTTTAATATTTTAATTTAATTTTATCATATATAAAAAATTTAAAAATTACTTAGAGAATGTTGTTTCATCAGCTCTCTACAAAGCCGCCAACAATAATGCAAAAGCACCTGTTCTGAAGGTAAACTCATCAAAGATTGATATACTTTTATGGGATACGATGCCAACTTCTCTCTGCCAATATATATATATATATATATATATATATATATATATATATATATATATATATATATATTTTTTTTTCTTCTTCTTCTTCTCGCTTTGCATAGATGAATTTGATATTTAAATTTCAAATCCCAAATTTTGAAGGGCGGCAATTAGAAGAAAAAAAAAAAACGAAAGACCAAAAAAAAAAGGAAAAAAAAAAATGGCAAGTTAGTAAAAATAGTTGGTCAACAAAATCGGTTCACGAGACTATGTTTTGCATTTCCCGCACAACCACGCTCTCTCATCCCCATAATCCCTAAAAAAATTCACAGGCTATGCTCGTCTCCTTCTCTCTTTCTCTCTCTCTCACTTGTTTCAAAAATATGCGTCTCTCTCTCTCTCTCTCTCTCTCTCTCTCCCCAGGGCCGATGCGGACGACTTAGTTGCCGACGCAGGAGGCGCCCAGTGAGCGGGGAGGAGCGAGCGGCGCGCGAGCGGCGAGAGCGGCGCGGGCGAGCTCGGGGGCACGGGGCGGAGAAGCGGTTGGCGGCGAGGTCGAGCTCCTGCAGGGCGCGGAAGCCGGTGAGGAAGGGGGGAAGGGCCCGTCGAGGCGATTCTCGGCGAGGTCGAGGAGTCGGAGGCGGTCGCAAGGGGAGCCCGGGGCGGCGGGGTCGAGGACGGGGCCGGAGAGGGCGTTGGCCGCCGAACCTTCTCTTTTTTGGTCGTCGAGCAACACCTTCTCTTCCTTTTTTTTCTCTTTTTTTTTTGTTTTTGCTTTTGATCTCATATGCAATGGTCATATCCCCTCCCGAGCTTTTATAAAACTCAAGATTTTTTTTTTTTTTGAGGAGAAAGAGAGAGAGAGAAGATAGATTTGGAAAGATTTGTTATTTTTTCGAGAAAAAATTTGTTATTTTTTCCCGAGACACCTTTCCAGCAAAAGAGAAAAAGATAAAGAGAGAGAGTAAAGATTTGGAAAGATTTGAGGGGAAAAAATCTGTTACTTTCCGAGACATCTTTCCAAGTAGAGTAGAGGAGAAAAAGATAAACAGAGAGAGTGAAGATTTGGAAAGATTTGAAAAAAAGAAAATCTTTATCTTTTCCTAGGCGTATATTTTCAAGGCGAGAGAGAAAGGATTAGAAAAGAAAAAAAAGAATTCTATGCAGAAAAGATAAAAGTGACGTGGAGGCATAAATTTGTGCCACATCACTTGTCATAACCATCAAATTACGAACCTTCTCTTTTTTGGTCGTCGAGCAACACCTTCTCTTCCTTTTTTTTCTCTTTTTTTTTTTGTTTTTGCTTTTGATCTCATATGCAATGGTCATATCCCCTCCCCGAGCTTTTATAAAACTCAAGATTTTTTTTTGCTGAGGAGAAAGAGAGAGATAGAGAGAAGATAGATTTGGAAAGATTTGTTATTTTTTCGAGAAAAAATTTGTTATCTTTTCCCGAGACACCTTTCCAGCAAAAGAGAAAAAGATAGAGAGAGAGAGTAAAGATTTGGAAAGATTTGAGGGGAAAAAATCTGTTACTTTCCGAGACATCTTTTCAAGTAGAGTAGAAGAGAAAAAGATCTTTCCAAGTAGAGTAGAAGAGAAAAAGATAAACAGAGAGAGTGAAGATTTGGAAAGATTTGAAAAAAAGAAAATCTGTTATCTTTTCCTAGGCGTATATTTTCAAGGCGAGAGAGAAAGGATTAGAAAAGAAAAAAAAGGAATTCTATGCAGAAAAGATAAAAGTGACGTGGAGGCATAAATTTGTGCCACATCACTTGTCATAACCATCAAATTATGTATTTGTATGGATGTATGGATATGGATTGTATGGATAGTGGCTGCACTACTCATAACTTTTCCTCCATCAGATTGGCTTTGAGATTCGTGCCAGATCTGATGAAGGAGAGGCTAACGGAGGTTCCGTTAGTGCGTTTATTATTATTATTTTTTTTCTTTTTCTTCCAATCAGCATCCCTCCCGATGCTTCCTCCTCCCTCCTCCCTCCTCCCTCCCAATGCATTCATTCTCCCTCACCCATCCTCTTCCCCATCTCTCTCATCACCCCACCTCACCACCGCGGCCCTCCCCTCCATCAGATATATTAATAAATTTTTAAATCTATTAATATATTTAAAAATTTAGTTTTAAATATATAAATAGATTAATATCATTATTTTTTATTGATCTAATCCAATTTTCATCCAATTTTCATCCAGAAATAATCCAATTTTCATCCAAACGCAAAATTGATCTAATCCTCACTTATCCTTCAATTTATACTTATCCCTCGAATAGCCACTTTTTGCTTATCCCCGAACCAAACGGTACCTTAATAAAGGTTTGAGTATGAAAATGAAACCGAAGAGGATGGACTATATAATAGGCCTAGTATTATAAACCCTAACTCCGATTTGCTATTCGGCACCCTTATAATTCGCGAATATTTGAAATGGCGAATAAAACGGCCGAATTCGAATTTTTGCAAAAAAATTCGGTAAAATTCGCGAATTTTTGAGCAAAAATAATTATTCGCGAATAAAACGTGATTTGCGAATAATTCGGCCCAAACAATCGGCCATCTTGCTGCGGCCTGCGAACCTGTGTCTCTACGACTGCGGACGGACTCATGGGCTTCGCAGTGGCCCAAAACAGGAAAAAACATGTCGCTCTAAAAAAAAAAAAAAAACAAAAAAAATGCCTCTTCCTCTTCCTCTTCCGCTTCCGCTTCTGCTATCCAACGATAAACCAGGTACGATTTGAGTTTTCATTCTTCAAAGCAAAAGTTGGGAGCTTTTAGTCCTGATTCCTGAACTCCTGATGGATACTTTTTTATACACAAATGGCTGAGTGCTTAATTGAATGTGTCCATTCTCTGTTATGCACAAAGAGGACCCAAACATAGAGCTAAATATAATCTTAATTAATTTAGGGAGCAGGAAGTTCAGAACCTCCAATATATTTTGAATATAATAAAATCTAATGGTAGATAAGAATATATCTGATATATAATAATATATATGAATGTGTCTAAAAGGACATGTCTGATAAAATTTTTTATGACAAATCTCTATTTTAGTATCAAGTATTTACGAGTTTGCCACATTCTTATAATCAGTCCCATGTATAAAAACTTCAAAAGGAAGTGTCTTGATAAATATGTAGCTTTTCTAAATTGTACTGTGATAGCTAAATTGTACAATGACAGGCTAAGTAGTCGCTATGGCTAGGCTAAAATCTTATAGTACTTCATTGGTGCTTTGAGAATCATAATTTTCATTGTCTGTTTTAAGACAATTTCAAATTAATAAGTAATTCAAAAGTTGTTGTTAATGTCTAACTTTAGAACCCTTCTCTTTCTCTAAACTTTGGATTTCTATAATAGTCCCAGTTATGTTGTTGTTAATTGTTGTTACATTCATTAATTTGCTTATTGTTGTATGAGTTTCTTGATCTCTTATTCTTAAATTTTTTTTAAAAAATATAAGTATTTATGTTAATAGCATAAATTTTGAGAAGAAAAAAATTTAATTTAATGGCCGAATTTTTGATCCCGAATTTTTAATTGGTGAACGTATAATATCCGTATAAATCACGTATCCGAATAATTGGCGAATCCGTTTTTTAGCCGTTTTTTTCAACGAATTTAAAAATTAGATGGCGAATTTTATCCGAATTATACATGTACCGAATTTTTGCCGAATCCGAATTAACTAACTATGCTCCTCACCTGTCGTGAAACCCTAGCCGCCAGTTTCCTTATAGAGCGCGAGGGAGACGAAGAGGGCGAACAGAGAGAAAGGAGTGAGCGACCATGGCGGCGGCGGCGACTCCGTACGGTGTGATGAAGGGGGCGAAACTGGGGATCGAGGAGCCACGCGAGCAGGTCAATCGCATCCGCATCACCCTCTCGTCCAAGGACGTCAAAAATCTCGAGAAAGGTGACCGTTCTCCCTCTGATTAGGGTTAGGCTGATTAGGGTTAGGGTTTGTATCGATATCCTTGAAGCTAGAGATTAGTATGTGTGTTCTGGGTGTAGTTTGCGCGGATCTAGTGAAGGGAGCCAAGGATAAGCAGCTTAGGGTTAAAGGGCCGGTTCGCATCCCCACCAAGGTCCTACACATTACCACACGGAAGTCTCCTTGTGGCGAAGGTTAAACCTTTTATCTCGTATCTGTAATTCTATGTTCTTTAATTGTTCATATCTTATTCGTTTTAATTTTGTTTTCCCTTTTTTATTCATTTCGTGTTGCAAATGATGAGTTTTGGATTCATCTGCATGAGATGGGCGGATATCATGTGTTTTCGCTGGAACTATTAGCTTCATTTTAATCTATCTACTTATCTCAGTTTGCGAAATTTGTCCTTGTAGTATAGCATCTGAGTTTTTTTTTTTTTTTTTTTTTACTTTTTGCTCTTATATCTTAGAAGAGGAAGGTTATTAGTTAGGAACATTTGATTTGCATGATTCTCTTGTGCTTGAGAGATGTGTGCATGCAAGTTTAATCTATTTGTTTGTGTCGCTGATAAGCTTTAGATAGAAATTTATGGAAATGGGCCGCTTTGATAAACTACCCAACCTTTAGAAGTTATGATTTTGGCACCTAATCTTTCTAATCACTTAAATTTGAGCCATTTGATGGCTCTTCTATTGCAAAACTGGATGCACTTCTTGCTTTAGTGGGAATGCAGTCATATAAATTATGTGAGATATTCAAATAAAGTCAGGTAAAATATTGATGCATCTAAGAACCGTCAAATGGCTCAAGTAGACTGACTTTAAGTTTTTGGTAGCAAAATAAAAAATTTTAAAGGTTACATACTCAAATAAAAAAGTGTCAGTAGTTCAGGTAAGTTTCATGCATTTTTACTTGAAATTTTACGATATGAGATACTCAAATAAAATCTGGTAAAATAAACGTTGCATCTAATGAAAGAACCGTCAAATGGCTCAATTAAAATGACTTAAAAGCTTTGGTAACAAAATCAAAACTTTTAAAAGTTGCATATTCAAATAAAAAGGTCAATAGTTCTGGTAAGTTTGATGCATTTTTACCTTAATTTTATGATGTCCTGAACGGTCTATTGTATTTAAAATGTAGTATTATTTTTTGCTTGGAGTTATCCTTTCTCTAAGGTGTTCTTCAAAAGAAAAATGTGCAAATCCAACTAACTGGTGATATAAATTATGTTTTATTATTCGTCTTGATCTTTTGAGGATTAAACCGCTTACTTAAATGATTAATTATGCTTTTGGAACATTTTAAAGTAGCTTGTCTTGCATTCATATCTGGATCAAAGTTTTTTGAAACTAATTTGTTTGATAAATGAACGTTTTCGCCCATATTCCTGTTTACCCAGTAATTGTCTCTCCTTCATAACATTTGCTTGAAGCATATAATAAGAAAGTGGCTCTTATTAAGAAATTTTTGTCACTGCTGCTGTAATTGTGAAATGACAAGTGCACCGTTGCGGGATCTTGTTGTCTACTTTGTTTCCTTTAAGTCGGTTTCGAAAAATATGGGGTTTTTAAAAATTATCTTTTGAAATGTTGGCCCATACTGAATAGGAGTTTTTGCCATTTTACAAACTGAAAAATTGAATGCTGCATACCAGACATGTTATCTTTACCATTTCCATTGTTCACTTTAGTTTATCGCATTTTCGTGTACTGAGTGGCTTCATCTTTTTATATTGTGATCTAATGAAAGCCTAAAGTGATCTGTTGGACGGTAGGAGTCAAGCGAAACTATTGATCAGACCATTCTCTGATTATTGTGTGTGAAAGTTGACATTCTCTGGTTATTGTGTATGAAAGTTGATATACCATTGATTTATGCATATACTTATTAGCCTCAAGTTTGATGATGATTTGCTGCGTAGCTTGCCTGTGTGAGTGCATTATTGACTATTCCAAAGTGTATCATTTGAATTGTATCTCCAAATTATTTATGTATATGTATGTATATATGTGTATATGTATATATGTGTATATGTATGTGCGCACGCGTGTGTATCTACACACACACCTATGCGCTCAGCTCATCGGTCAGCGCCTAGGGAGCCCCTAGGCAGGCGATGCTGCCTAGGTGCGCAGCTAGGCAGCCTAGGCATGCGCCTAGAGCTATGTGCAAGGCGCGCTCAAGGTGCACCTTCTTCATATCTATCCTAACGGGTTTGGATTTAGATCTATATGCTCTAACGGGTTTGGATCCTTATATTTATTGGTCTATTGAATTGAAACATCTAAAAATAAATCCGAAATCCTAAACTAACATAATCTAAAATTCTAAACAATCATCAAATGACAAATCTGACGAAGGAGAGGAGTATTCTTCATCAAGTGATGAAGATGATGATTGATGATCGAGGAATGAGGACTAATTAATATTTCTAGTGTGATGTATTTTGGCTTGGAGCCTTGAACACTTAGCTTTCATATGGTGCCCTTTTAAAAAATGTATGATAAAGCTGAATTTGGAAGCTCTATCATACGTGTGTCTGATAAAGCCTAGTGATAAAGCTTCCAAACATTTTTTAAACATACACACTTAGAGCTTCCAAAAAAGTAGGAAACAAAATAAGTTTAGGTGCACCTAGGCTCTAACAGCCCTTCTAAAAATGTATGATAGAACCTCCAAATTCAAGATCAAGGTTATTCATTTTGATCTATATAGTTTAAAGAAAATGCGTAAAAATTATTCAATTCTGAGACTACTTGATCACAAGTTAAATGATGTCAAGAAATTATAAAATTTAATTCCTTGAAGTTTTGAATGTTCTAGATCAGCTTGAATGGTGTGGATCGTCGATTTGGATGTCCTATCATCGAAAATGGCTAAATAGTACCGAGCCAGAATGCTCTTATGAGTATTCTAGCCCATCTCTCTCTCTCTCTCTCTCTCTCTCTCTCTCTCCCTCTCTCTCTCTCTCCCTCTCTCCCTCTCTCTCTATATATATATATATATATATATATATATATATATATATATACCTATTAAGTGCAGTAATGAAGTATGCTTCATTATTGCATTTCTTAATCTTTTAAGGTTTAAATCTCTTAACCATATCTTCTCTTAACCATATCTTTTCGTATGTTTCAGTAACATTTTTATGATTATTAATGTAACCTGTTATCATATATATATCGAATTTTTTTTTTCTTTTAATTAGAATACTTGTAAATGGACATTTTTATTCATCTAGTCCTGTTTGCTGAGTAATTCCTTCTCCTTGTATTGTAACAAACAAGTGATTCTTAGTAAGAAATTTTGGTAGCTGCTCTTGAGATTGGACGTAGCAGGGGCATGTTGCAAGATATTGTAATCACCTCAGTTTCCTTTTGAGTGGAAAAAGTTGAGCTTTTTAGTAAATGATCTTTGATATTTTGTTTCCTACTGATAGGACTGTTTGGTCTTACCTTCTTTCTAAATAAGAAGTTGCAGCTACTAATTAAATATATTATCTTTACCCTTGTCCATTTTTCTTTTTATTTCATCGTATTTCTTCTTATTCTGACTGGTTTCATTTTAAAGTTTTGATGGTATCAAGCCTAAACTGATTTCCTAGGATTGTGAGGGAAAAGTTTTGACCTAACCAAATTCTGATTATTGTTCATGAAAGCTGATTTATCACTATAGATTAAGTGTAACTTCAGTGAATTTGAAGTTTGAAGATAATTTGCCGGCAACTTGACTGTATGCGTACATAATTGGCCATCCAAAGGAAAGGATTAGATGTTGTAGATCCAAATTTCATTACACCTTTAGTGACAGAAACTACGATGCCCTATGGATGGTGCGAGGAGGTGATATACTGGATGATAGAAAGACAATTTGCATATGTTATATCTCTGTATAGGTTAATATTTTTTTGATCTTTGGCAAAAATATCGTGGTTTGTTGGTTTTCACTTGGTGGTAATGGTTCGTTCTGCTGTAGTTTTCTAATGCTAGAATTTTTCTGTGATCATTATTTTCATGGTAATTTTTGTTTAATGCAGGAACGAACACATGGGATCGCTTTGAGTTTCGCATCCACAAGAGGGTGATTGACCTCTACAGCTCCCCTGAAGTGGTGAAGCAGATCACCTCCATCACTATCGAACCTGGTGTGGATGTTGAGGTTACCATTGCAGATCTCTGAAAAGCTAATTAATTTTCTGTAGGTGTCCTAGATATCAATTATATGATCCTCTATTTGGTAATCGTTTCTCTTGTAGTCATTTCTTTTTATTGAGACAGATTTTAGGGCCTTATCATCTTTTTGTTTTTCGAATTTAGAATCAAGTTTTTGGTTTGAGCTATAAATATTATGCAGTTGTTAAAAGTGAGTTTTTACTATGCTTTTGTGTGTTAAAAGTTGAGGCATGGCCCCTACCCTCACCTTATGATGTCCTTAATGGCTTCTGCTTGTCAAAGCTTTAAATGTTGTTTGAGTAGAGTGATTCAAATATGCATTTTTCTTTCCAAATAAATTTCCCTTGAGAGCTTCACAATCTGAAGCTGTTGTTTTTTGGGATCACTAACTTATTTCAGATCATATTGGCTAGAGGCTGTAGCATTTTGATTGTTGAATGCTTATCTTCTGCTTCTGAATGCTTGTCTTCTGTTTCTCGGGCAGACAAACCTGTGTATATTCCGGGATAATTCCTACTTGGTTGCGGGCTCCAAAGGAAGAACTGTTTTTTTTCTTCTTTTTTTTTTTCCTTTGTTGTTGTTGTTGTTGTTGTTGTTGTTGTGAAAGTGTTTGCTAGAGAAGGTTAGGTTAAATTTTTTCCACAAAGAGAGGGGTCTTTTACTCTGAAAATTGTCTTGCTGTTGCAGGGGGGCTTTTTTATAAAGTAACCCTCCAAAATTAGAGAAATAATCCTGTCAAAATTTTATTTAGGAAAATAATCCTCCTTTCGCCATGTAGGCGCCACGTGGAATTTTTGCTATGAAGGCGGTGAATGATTTACCGTCTCTAGATATATATAATGAAGGCGGTGAATGATTCACCGTCTTTATAATATATATGTAAAGGTAGTAAATAATCTACTGTCTTTAGTGCAAAATATCCTAACTATATCGAAATTTATCTAAGTCATGAAGATAGATACAGATAAGACGGTGAATCATTCACCGTCTTTACATATATGTAAAGGCAGTAAATAATCTACCGTCTTTAGTGCAAAATATTCTAACTATATCAAAATTTATCTAAGTCCTGAAAATAGATACAGATAAGACGGTGAATCATTCACCGTCTTTACATATATATTATAAAAGCGGTGAATGATTCACCGCCTTCATTATATATATCTAAATGCGGTGAATCGTTCACCGCCTTTATAGTAAAAATCCAACGTGGCGAAAAGAGGATTAGTTTTTTAAATAAAATTTTGATAGGATTATTTTGCCAATTTAAATTTTTTGGAGGGTTATTTTATAAAAAAGCCCGTTGCAGGGCTAGAGTAAGGAATTCAGTTTGGGACATGAAGTGTTAATTTTATGGTGAAATTATACGACGGTAAAAAGCTAATAATTGAATTAAAATTTTAAAATAAAATTTCTGCAAAAGATATTATTTACAAACAGTAAAAAAATTCAAATAAAATTATAAAGTTGCTGTAGAAAAAGTAACTTTTCTTTGTTTTTTTATTTTTAGCTTGATTCTGTCAAATACATTACAGTTTTTAATTAAAATTACTTCTCTAAATCAAAATAAATTTAATATAAAATTAAATTTCAAATTAAAATTAACTATTACAAAATTTACTTCTCTAATAATTAAACCAAACAGGTCCATAGTCACATGCAACCAGTAATACAAGGATTAGAATTAGAATTCTATGTACTAGTGTTAGGGCTTTGATAAGATGAATTCATGACACAACACTACAAAAAAAAACTCCATAATAGAAAACTTGGGCTATGATCGTACGGTCAAAAAGCACGGTGCAATGATTGTTTTCATTGATAAATACATTAGGTAGATCGCGCTAGTTTCATACTTTCATCAAAACATGAAAAGGCATATTTTTATTTTCTTCTACTACAGCTCAAATTGGCTAAATAATGTTGGATAGTTCTCAATCTAAAACAAGCCCTAAGTCATTACTAATTAGTAATAATAAGCAGGTAACAGGTTAGAGTAGCTTATACCACCGATTGTATTTAACTCAATTGAAAAGATTCAATAGTTGGTATCTATTGTCTAAGTTCGAAATTTAATTATTTTATATTTATATTTGATTTTAAATAAAACCCTAAACCCTAAACCCACCTATGGATGGGTGGGTTGTAAGATGTACACCCCTGCTGGGGTGTACATCTAGCATTTTCCTTTTTGCGTGCATTGGATTCCAAATTCAGAACCAAAACGTCCTGCACCGGGTTTTACTAATATTTATATAACTGCACATATCTATACAGATGTCCATGTAATATAGAATTGAACTGAAATATTATTAATAACAAGCAAGTAAACCCGTGCAACATAGTAATTAAGAGATGTGATGGTAAAGTAATTTAACTTTTGCATTAATGAAATTTTATATTAATAGTTTAAAGTATTTTTTTATCTTTTTATGAAATTTAATATTATATTTGGAGCAAGAAAAATCTTTAAAATTAGCAAGTTTTTATAAAAGAACATAAATCTATTTTAAGATGCTTAATTGTTCAGCAAGCAAAAATATAAAGTAAAATAAATAAAAATTTTAAATATATATATCAAACATACCTCCCAGAAGTAATTATTGAATATTTATTGCGATAGGAGCAAATAGTTATACTCTTCGATTTCAAATTTTGGATGAACTTCCAAGCTACTTGTAGTGACCTGGAAAATTGCACCTGAGGCTTGTCGACAGCTCTGACGAGTGTCGGGACAAGTCCGAGTCGCGTTGGCGCCAAATGGACGCCAAACGGACCTTGTGGGAACACGAGAGCAGTTTGAATCCTGAAGATCCGCGAAATAGCAGATTTTCAGTGATCTGTACCGGTACAAGTCTGAGGCTGTACCGGTATGAGAGTGATGGCTATCTTTGGTATAGCCACCGGGTATACTGGGTATGACCCTACGCGAAATGCTCTCGGGTTGACCCGTACATGCCGTCTGAGAGGTCCTTGTACGTGCAGACGGCATGGTGCAGTTTGACTTTTTGGGCTCTTGTCACATCACCCCTCACCTCCCCCATGCTCTTATGGACTAGAGAAGAGAGAGAGAGGGGAGCTTCTTCTTCTTCTCGTTCTTCCATTGCTGCTGCTGCTACTTCATCCCCTTCTCCTTCTATTTCCCATAGCCACCAAAGGAGTTGGAGGAGCTCAAGAGTGAAGACCGATCTTCGTCGACGACGCGCCGAGGAGCGTTTCCGGCGACGTGACGCTGCGAGGGAGCCAGGCGTGCGCGCGGGACTGCCGTCCTCGACTCAGCGACGTGCCTAGGGCATTTTCAGAGGTGAGTTGGCCATCGATATCCCTCCGTTTACTTCGGATTGCTTCATTTTCGCACCTTGCTGCTGCTGCTGCTGACTGCAGTGTCGACCCGCGGAGTTTTGACTAGATCTCTATGTAGGAGTGTCGAAACGCGACGAAACTTGGGCCATTGGATCCGCGACTTCGAGACGATTCCAGAGAGACCTTATTTGCTGGATTTGGAGCAGGTTTGCCCAGTCGAAATCCATCTTTACTGAGCCACTGTTTGCCGACTGTTTCTGAGGTGCCGAACTGCAGGTTTCCAGCGTCGACGTTTCATGTTTCGGCCCGTACTCTGCATAGAAGTGGCGGAATCCAGCGAATCTTGGACCGTTGGATTCGTGACTTCCAGACGAAGCTTCTGAGCCCTTACTTGCTGAAATTGGAGAAGGTTAGCTTAGTTAGAATTAAGCTTTTCTCAGCTGTAGTTTTTCGGACAGAATTTGTGAAATCGCTTATTGTTGGGTTGCCCTTCGCAGCGGGAGACTTCAGACCTTGGCGGATCAGCGGGGGAGATCGAGGGGGACCCAGGACACTCCCTTGCTGCCAGGGGATTGCTATCGAGGTGGGTTTTCATCGGATCATACCTAATTCAAGTAGTCGACATGTATAAATTCCGGTTTTCGACTAGTTTATGATCGCTCGAATTCATGAATATTAGTATGTTAAATCTGAATTTTTGGAGCATGTTTAGTAAGTTTTTAAATTATACATGTTTGGACTTGGACTTGACTTAGGAGAAAACCACGTTTTTGATCGTCATATGTTACACTTGACTTAGGAGAAAATTCCGCAGATAACACAACGGGAAGGTCTCCCGCCCTTCTGCTGTTGTCGGGGGTACCGAGGGGGTTTCTTAGCGTTCGGCCGGCCCCCGGCACCACCCGCCGCTCGCTTCTTACCCTTCTCCATACTCTCCGCCATGGCCTCGCGCTCCTCCCGCGCGTAGGCGCTACCGTGCTCCGCGCTTAGAGCTCGATCGAAGACCTCCGCAAAGGTCGTGAGATTGAGGATCTGTATCCTCTCGTAGATCCTCGGCTGAAGCTCCCGTAGGAACCAATCCGCCCGGTACCGATCGTCACGTACAACGTCGGGGACACAATCGATAATGTGGGAGAACTCCAACTCGTAGTCCGCCACTGAGTGGTCTCCCTGCCTCAGCTTGCGGAATTTTTCTTGCATCTTCCGCTTCACCGAGTCGGGAAAATAGTTCGTGAACACCGCTCTCTTGAACTCCTCCCACGTCATAGGCGGTAGGTCGGGTGACCGATCCCGCTTTACTCACTTCCACCACGCCTTCGCCGCCTTGTCGAGGCAGTGTGCGGCGAAGTGCACCTTGTCCTTCTCCGGGGTGTTGAAATCCTCGAAGAGTGTCTCAAGGGAGTCGATCCAAGACTCCACCACCGCCGGTTCCACCACTCCTCCTTCAAAGATGGGTGGCTTGAACTTCATGAACTTAGTGAGCGCTGCCAACTGGCGCTCCCGCTCCTCGTCGTCCGCCGCACTACCCGGGTTAAAAGTTCCCGATCCGTACTATGGCCCCAGTACGGCGCGGCCGGATCTGTCGCGCCGCCGCACCTCCGATCGGCGTCCTAGCAGGGGGCGTAGGATGCTCGGCCCCCGCTTGGGCCGCCGCCTGCTGCTGTTTCAGGGTCTCCTGAAGTCGCCGAATCTGCTCGCCTTGAGCCGAACGGACTCACTTTGCTGCCGCACCACGCCAATAAGCGCGGCCATCTGCTCCTCAAGCCCCCCGCCACCACGTGCCGCGGGCTGCTCGGGAGCCGCAATAGGTGCCGCTCCCGGTGCCGCACTCGGTGCCGCGGGAATAGACCCTTTTCGCGGTCGTCTACGGGGTGCCATTGCTTCCTGAAATGAAGCAACTTACGTTAATACTTTAAACACATACCCGAACATACCCAATTCGGCGAAAGCAAACAAGCGTATTCATTTTCATCCCAAATATCATGTCGTCGGCCGCCGATCACAATACAAGGAATAGAAAACAAATAACAAATTAAAGTTAATCCCTAAACATATTAGAGACATAATAACATTAACCCAATCTCATGCTTTCGCTATACTTGTTCAACGTCACTCACGTTTCCTAGGTCCTTAAGGTCTTTCCATTCCTATGGCCCTAGGTCCATTCTAGCTTTCACTCTTTGGCTTTTATACGCTATGATACCATTTTATCTGTCACGCCCCGAGCCCGATCCATTTGGCCGGTTCGAGCGCGTCAAACAGACGCCGAACGGACAGAGCTTCCCATGTCCGCCCAGGACTCAACAATAGTACAGATAGTATATAAAATTTTGCACTTGCGGAAGCATACACAAAGGCTTACACGAAGACAAGCAACAGCCAAAGTGAAGTACTACTAAAACATACAAGTACTATGATTAATTGCAATCACATACAAGTAAAATATCTTGCAACTTGAATTTTTAAAGTCTTTACATACTATGCATCATTTCTTTCTTACATCACATTTTTCTCAAAATGAAAGTTGATTACATTAAAGTTAAACTACTACGATCATCCAATACAAAAGATGATATATAAAGGGAAATACAACTACCAAAATAAGTACTCGGGCGGTCTCTATCTAGGGCGCGATGCCCTTACCGCGATCCTCGGCCGGCTCGCTCGGTCCCGGCTCTTTGGAAATAGTGGGGTGAGAGCTACAACAAAGTTCCCAGTGGGTTCGGCAACCAACCACGCCGACTTTCCCACTAGGTCTAATTCAAGCGTAATAGAAAGAAAGGTAAGAATAATAACCAATTAACAAATGCAGCTAATACGCTTGAAAGTAAACAATAAGATGTTCAAATAAAACTCATGACGACTTTAAGATCATAGTTCGATACCCAATCTCTTGGCTAGCCCGTAGGCTTTGCCCTCAACAAGACTCAACCAACTCAAATCCCTATTGTCGAGGAAACATTACAACCTGACGGAACCGTCCTCTGGGGAATCACTACAACCCAGTGATGACAACTCCGGAGCACATCGCCCGAGGGGGAGCTACCGCGCCTCGAGCAATGACTATATGGTGAGTACGATCAATCCTTAACTTTAAGGATTCCAATTCAATCTATTCCTTGACTTCAAGGAGAACTATGTTCATATGACCCTTAACTCTAAGGTTGTTGTCATGATGTCAATCTCAAGACTCTACTTGTGTTATATACACTACTTGTTCATGTTCTCGATGCCACACAGTTGTTTAAGTATTCTAGACTCATCAATGACACACTTGTTCTCTAAACACATGTCCAATATCATATTGTTGTCTAAGTACACTAGGTTCTCGTTCTTTAGCATGCATACATAGGGTTTTTTGTTCTTTACCATTACAATATCATACATTCATTCTCATGCATTTGGAACTCACAAAATACAATAAAGCTCATAATTAACCCTACTATGCTTTATACTCAATTTAAAGTATGCTCAAACATGACACTTAGACATAAAGGGAATTTCGATGTCCTTGGAATGCACCACCCACCTTCTAAAATTATGGATAGGTTGCCCGTCGAATTTCGTAACTAACCGAGGCCTATTTTGCAATCTTCGCAGTTATCAGATTCTACATTCAGGCTAGCTTACATAGTAACTCATACATAGGCTTTTCGTTTAATTAAACGGAGTTATCCCACGCGACGGGGATTCTCCCAATTAAGTTTCTACAAGGTCAATTTGACCCTAGAACCTCTATAGTCAAAAGCCCCAAATTTGGGTGCTCTACCAAAGCCCTATGTGAAACCCTAGGTTTTGATCTCTCAAACATGCAAAAGAGAGCTTGTTGATCCTCTAGGAACTCATCTAAGACCATTTAAACTCTTTTCTAGGGCATGCATTAATACCCTAGGGATCCACCATGAGAGCACATGAAGAACTAGGGTTTTCATGTGTTCTATGTGCATTAGGATGTTTCTACACTTGTAGAAACTCCTAAACTCGAAAATGTAAAGAGAAATCCCAAACCCTAGGTTTAGGTTTGCATAAACTCACCTTTGCCCAAAGCTATCCCAAGGTCCACCTTGTAGGAGAGCTCCTTGCACCTTCAAAGCCACCAAAAGCCCTTCAAGCTCCTCCTTCTCCTTCACCTCCTTGCTCTAGGGTTTCTTTCTAGAGAGAGAAAGAGAGAAATGAGGTAGAGGGAGGGGTTGGCTGTGAAATGAGGGAGAGAGGGGTGTATTGGGTCATATGGTGTTGTAACAATAGCAACTAAACCCCTCAATTCTTTTATTTGCGAAGCAGTCCAAAAGCTGCTGCCAGACCCTTTTGTACCGGTACAACGGGCATTTGTACCGGTATAAATTGCTACAGAGGCAAACCCGAGAGCTGCCTCTCGGTTTCGTAGCATTTGTACCGGTATAAATTGGCTTGTACTGGTATAAATGCCCAAAAACCCACAAACCCGAGAGCTCCCTCTTCTCGGTCAAAGTGGCTATACCGGTACAGCAACCATGCTTGTACCGGTACAGTCTGCCCAGACTTATTTTTCTCGTGTCGTTTCGACTCTACTTCGCGCCGAACAACGCCCAAACCTTTCTAATTCTCTTAGATCCTCTTTTAACCATTCCAAGATGTTTGGAATGGTAATTGGAACTTGTCCAATTATTTCATTCGCGCACTTTAGCCAATTTGGTTAAAGTTCGTTTCTTTCAACCGAGTTTCGGTTTGTTACAGGGCTTAAGCATTTTGGGCCGGTTGTTGGGCCCAACGAGTTATTGTTGCTAGTGGGCTGGGTCGTTATATTTGGTATCAGAACCGGTTCACCAGCTGGACATGTGTGACGAGTCTCGGCTGAGCCAGGCTCTGGATGACGGGCTAGCGAGACGAATCTCACATAGCCTGGTGATCTTGGGCTGTGTGTGTGTTTGGACTGACGAGGACGTCAGGGCCTTAACGGGGGGAGTCTGTGACACCCCAATAGTCCCACATCGGATGGGAAAGGGGTTGTCATTGGGTTTATAATAGACTTAGACACTAGTAATAATAACTGGGCTTAAGCATTTTGGGCCGATTGTTGGGCTCAATGAGTTATTGTTGCTAGTGGGCTGGGTCGTTACAACTCCAATGCAAAATGCAATCATAAAAATATAGCCGAAAAATATTTGAATTTGTTCCCTCACATGTTCTTATTCCGCAATTAACAAAGTCCCAAATAAACAGCTGTATCAACAATGAACAACAATCTTAAAAATGATTTCATGTGTTTTAGACGGTTACTACAACACGCCGAGCCGTAGAATCGAATCCGAAATTACATATTAACATGTCATTTTACAATAATAACTTGTTGTTATCACTACAAAGTAGCTGAATTGAACTTTTAATCACCATTCGATAAATAAATCGTCGAGACGAGGGCCAAAGGAAATACATTCATCCATTCTTATTGCTGCATTATACCGCATAATCTTGAATATCTCGACCTCATAATCTTGAATATCTCGAGCCCCATGGAAGTAACTTTTGCGCAACGGTTTGCGTGAAGAACTTCGAGGTGGTCGCAGCCGTCCCGCGACGCTTGCAACCCACGATCGCAGAGGTTTCTACATCGACTTGCGTCTATGAGCATCAGTTTCTTACAGTTTAAGTCAATTGCTAGCCAGCCCGCGAAGCGCACTTCGTGGCACAGAGTGAGACTCCACTCCTTGCGCCAGGGAGCCTTCCGCTATTATGGCCGTTGAGCTATCGCTGATGAACCGACACATTCGAAGATTCAAGAACCGAAGAATCGCGGCGAACCTAGAGCCGATCACATGCAATCCATCCCGCCCTGCCCAGTTCCTCAAGTTTGATGCATTAAGGCTTCTGACAAGCTAGCCCTGTTAATAAAGAATGTAGGAATCGGATTCTAGATAAGCCAAATTGTTTGAAGATCCTTTGAAACTGAGGCAATATGAGATCATACTGGCACGAATGACAAGGCATGCTTCGACGAGTGTGCCAATCCCGCGGTTAGATATCAGCATGCAGTATGTGAGGTTAATTAACATTATTCGATCCACGGCACGAATAGGCAAGATTTTCCAAACCGGAATCAGTGATATTGCAACGATAGAGCGAAATAGATACCAATTAGGGCACGATTGAGAAACAAGGGCGAGATCTAACAGTAGAAAGAAAAGGATCAAAAAGTCGAACCGAAGTTTCTTAGCGGTTTGGGAGCTGAATTGGCGAGCTCGGTGCACCTAGCCAGAGATATTGTGCTAAGGAAAGGAAAACAAGACAAAAGCCTCGGTAGATATTGCGTGTATGTTTGATAAACTTTCGGGTTATAATCATAGTGGGATACTAACGATCTATTTGTCGTATTATGGTAACCGATTGTGACGAATGATAAAAGTTTTGTGGTGAATTATATCGCTGCAAATTCATTGAACATTTTGTGGCGAATTTTTTTTGACCATAATAACATTTTGTAGCGGTCCTATTGTGGCGACACTATGGCGAAACTAATGTGACCATAAAAGTTCTTTTGTGGCGAAATTGTTTATTTTTGTGGCCACTAGTATTTTCACGAAATGTCTATTTTCTTGTAGTGTTCGATGAGCTACTGACTTGTTTTTGACGGTTGCAAAGCTTACTAAATTAAGATTAAAATTAAAATTAAAATTCCAATTCAATATCAAGATTTAAATTTAAAATTTGTATTCGAATCGAAATTTAATTTTGAAATTTAATTTTGTAATTGACTCGTATATTGTTTAAATTATATTGTTACGAAGTTACAAATTGTTTTCCTCCAATATTTCATATCATCACGATACTTAGAAATGCATGCAAGTATGACTATCTTAAATTTAAGAAGTTATTTGTTACCGACCGTCCCTAACGCAAGTGGCAAAAAATTTGGTGGTTAGTACTTGAGATCTCAAGTTCGAATCCGAAGTGAATAGTATGCTATATTTCTCTAAAAAAAAGAAGTTACTTGTTTGAAGGCCTCATAAGATTTTACTTAGGTATACACATATTTACTTTTTATAGACTCTATAATCCCAATGGTTTAGAAAGTGTGCACCTTCACTCTTTTTGCATGAATCTTACTTAATCACACCCGACATGCCGATATGAAGATAGAAAGATTCCACTTGCTTTGGGACATTGCTAGGGATAACCAACCGTTTCGATCTAGAGTGTCCCTTAAAAAGGGTAGTAGTTTTTAACTCTATGGATAGGTGCTTGGCAGTAGTTAGGTTAGATTTGTATTTCAAACCATCATATTTACATGGGAGGACATCTTAGGGCACACTTTTGAATACATATGTATGTTCCTGTCTTGCATCGAACGTTTCAAAATCAGTAGGACTAGTCCGGTCAAATCGATTAGATTGCTTAACTATTTTTTATCTGGACCAACTCATAACCTTGGATTGGAGATAATCAAAGGCAGTTAAATCTAGTCGGCCCAACCGAAGTTTGAATGGTTTGGCGAGACAATTTAACGTTTGTTTGTTTGTTTTGTTTTTTTTGTTTTTGTCACGCCCCGGGTTGCACAGTTCCCCGGGCACGCCGACAAATCCGCCGTATACAAGAAATTTTTCCTTGTATACGAAGCGTAGCTGTACCTGTATAACATACAATACTACAAGCAGTAGTATAGAGCTGAAGTAAACTATAAACCAGCAGGTAGGAAAACAAACTTTATATACATACAACCACGGATACAAAAATACACTACTCGCTCCAGCGAGTTCAACTGCATGTACAAAAGTGTCCAAACCAAAAACTGTCACTACCTGCAGCGGGAGTCCTCTAGCACTGCACTCGAAGGGTAGGCTCTAGCTCACCACGCCCTTCCCGCGGTCCGCCTCAGAAGGAGCAGCAGCCGCAGCAGAAGGCCCTGCAACAACGGTGGAAGAAAGAGGGCGTGAGAACTACTATAAAACAAGTAGTCCTCAGTGGGTGCCGCCCAAAACAACATCGATCCACCCACTAAGTCTACAAGGGTAAGCAGGATAGAAGAAGGTAAAGCTGGAACTCTCTACAGCTACAAGTCACTATGCCCTCAAACCCAGAACCAACACCTGTAGACACAAGTCAACCAGACCCAATCTGAAAGGGGACTGTGAACGCACCCGTCCCGTGCCCGGTTGTGACTGTACAGCTACCCCCACTCTAAACCTCAGTGGAGAGCAAGTCCAACCTGCACTACTCGACACCGACGCGAAAGCACAAAGCCTAACTCCGGAGTGGCACTCGGGGGAGCTACCCAGCCGAGTATGCAGCGTAGATCTGTCGAGCTCAAGCAGGCCCTACTAGCCAAACCCAAGTAACAAAGCAGACTTTGGGCCCACTGCCTGCCCCGACGGCGCCCGACACCCCGTAACAGTCTAAACTCAGCTAGTATACGCTCGGCGTCCCAGCACGAGCACCAACACAAGCTACACTACCCTGGGTATCCATCGCACAAAGCCTGGGACGATACAAGGACAACACGACTCCTAGAGCTAAATTCGGTAGTGTATGTAAATGACGATCAATTCGGGGTTTTCTCCTAAGTCGATTCTAAGTCCAACATGTAAGAAAATAAGTACTTGATAAGCATGCTCCCAATTCAGGTTTTACTCTACAATATTCATGAATTTGAGCTACCACTAATTATCTTCCAACGAATAAAGCATACATGTCGACTGTTACGAACTTAGGAGTGAAACGATGAAATCCCACCTCGATAGCAATCCCCTGGCAGCAAGGGAGTGTCCTAGGTCCCCTCGATCTCCCCCGCTGATCCGCCAAGGTCCGGAGTCTCCTGCTGCGAAGAGGCAAACCCAACAATACACGATTTCACGAAATCTGTCCGAAAAACAGCAGCTGAGAAAAGCTTAATTCTAACTAAGTTAACCTTCTCTAATTTCAGCAAGTAAGGGCTCAGAAGTTTCGTCTCGAAGTCGTGAATCCAACGATCCAAGTTTCGCTGGATTCCGCCACTTCTACGCAGAGTACGGGCTGAAATACGAAACGTCGACGTTGGAAACCTGCAGTTCGGCACCTCAGAAACAGTCGGCAAACAGCGGCTCAGTAAAAAGTGGTTTTGACTGGGCAAACCTGCTCCAAATCCAGCAAATAAGGTCTCTCTGGAATCGTCTCGAAGTCGCGGATCCAACGACCCACGTTTCGTCGCGTTTCGACACTCCTACATAGAGATCTAGTCAAAATTCTGAACGTCGACGCTGCAGTCAGCAGCAGCTCGAAAATCTAGGGATTTAGAAGCAACGGAGGGGAACTTGATGGGCTACTCACCTCAGAAAACTCTCTAGGTCCGTTGCTGAGTCGAGGTCGGCGGTCCCGCACGCACGCCGTGCTCTCTCGCAGCGTCCCGTTGTCGAAAACACCCTCGATCGGCTCCGCGGCGTGCCGTCGACGAAGATCGCACCTCCCTTGAGCTCCTCCACCACTACCACCACCTAGCTAAGGGGAAGAAGGAGAAGGAAAGTAGAAGCAGCAGCAGCAAGGGTGAAGAAGCCCCCTCTCTCTCCTCTCTGCTCCTATAAGCAAGGGGGGTAAGGTGGTGATGGGACCAGAGAGTGAGAAAGTCAAACAGCACCACCGTCTTTGTCAAGGCATCGTACAAGGACCTGCATGCAGGTACGGATGGGTCAACGAGAGCATTTACGCACGGGGTCATGCCGGTATACCCACGGTGGCTATCTGGGTATAGCCATCACTCTCATCGTACGGCCTCGGACTTGTGCGGAGTGCGGATCTTGAAAATCTGCTATTTCGCGGATCTGCAGGATTCTAACTGCTCTCGTGTTCCCACAAGGTCCGTTTGGCGTCCATTTGGCGCCAACGCGACCCGGACTTGTCCCGACACTCGCCAGAGCCGTCGACAAGCCTCAGGTGCAATTTTCCAGGTCACTACAGTTTTTTTTTTTTTTATTTTTTTTTATTTTTTGAGAGATAGGTAGCATGGTATCTGCTTCGTTTATTTCATTTAGAAATAAACTTAGTTAGAAATGTGAATCAACTAGGATACTTATTTAGAAATGTGAATCAACTAGGGTTCGAACTTGGAATCTTGAGTATCAACCATAAAACCCTTTACCACTTGTCCTAGGGACGATCAGTGCGAGACAATTTAACGCTTAAATGTTCAAAACTACGTACTAAAGTGGTTTTATCAACTAAACTACTGATTTTGTTTTCCTCTCTCTTTCTTCCCCCTAAGATCAAGCATTCAAGCCCCATAGTCAATTCATTTGATTATAAGATTATAAGAAGAAGGCTCTTTTGCATAAAAAATCCACTAATTTCCGGGTTTTGCAAAATCGGGCCACCTTTTTCATTTTTGCAGATTCGGGCCACTTTTTCAGCAAACTGACCAAAATACCCTTATACCTTTTTCTCTTTTTTTTTTTCTGTCGTTCTTTTTTTTCTTTTTCTTCCTAGAGCGGCGGAAATAGGCGACTCCTCGGCGGCGACGACGCGGAAGTTCCCTTCGCCGGGTTCGGCGCCATGGTGGCCGCGATCGCCACCCTCATGGTCGACACCATCGCCACCGGCTACTTCAATCGGATGCACTTCAGGAAGACGGCGGCGGCGCGGCGGCGGCGGCGGCGGCGGCGGCGGGGACGAGGCCGCGAAGGTGTGCGATTTGGAGGCGGCGGACGGCGCCGACCACACGTCCACACCCTCGCGGCGGAGGCGGGGACGGTGCGGGCGAGGCGGCGGCGGCCTATGGCGCCGCAGACGAGGATGGAGACGAAAGTGGCGATCTTCGGCGGAAGCGCGGGACTGTCGCGATCGCCGGCGCCGCTGCGATCGTCGTCGGTCGCTACGCGGGGATGAGAGAGAGGGCTAAGAGGAAGAAGAAGCGAGAAATCGCATCGTTAATTAATTTGTTGCGATACTAGTAGTAGTAGTATAGTATGGCGTTAATACTTAATAGTGGAGGAGAGATATATCTTTTTTATGCAAAAAGGCCATAGGAAGAAGAAGAAGAAGAAGAAGAAGAAGAAGAAGGAAAAAAAAAAAAAAATCGAGAAGAAGAAGAAGAAGAAGAAGAAGAAGAGGAGAAATAGTGTAACGGTGTAAAAAAAAATAAAAGAAATAGTGTAATGGTGTAAAAAAAGAAAGAAAGAAGAAGAAGAAGAATAGAAGAAAAATTGTATAATTTTATCCAATTTTGCACTATTTTATCCAATTTTGCACTATTTCGCACAAAATTACATAATTTTTTTTCTTCCTCTTCTTTTTCTTTCTTTTTTTACACCATTATACTATTTCTTTTATTTTTTTACACCGTTACACTATTTCTCTTCTTGTTCTTCTTGTTCTTCCTTTTTTTCCTCTTTTTCTTCTTCTTCTTCTCTCAACTCTCTCTCCCCGAGGAGCTCGCGCTGCACGCCGTGCGCCGCCAGCCCGCACCGCGCCGCCGCGTGTCGCTCGCCTCCAGCAGTGCCTCACGCTCCGCCCGTCCGCGATCGACTCGAGAACATGGCCGTGCAGCCGCCGCCGCAGCGGCCGGAAGCCGCCGCCTCCGCCCAACCCGGGCCGCCCTCGTTCGCTCGGCGCAACGTCCGCACGTGGTGCGGCGCCGCCCTCACCGACGAGACCACCCGCTCGACGGCGTCGCGCAGGCGGCAAGGCCAAGCTCGACCCCGTCGCGCGCACCGCCGTCCGCCGCGAGGTGCTCACCGTCGCCTCTGTTTCCGCCGCTATCTGGGAAGAAAAAGAAAAAAAAGAACGAAAGAAAAAAAAAAGAAGAGGAAAGGGAAAAAGGTATACGGGTATTTTGGTCAGTATGCTGAAAAAGCGGCCCGAACTTGCAAAAACGAAAAAGGTGGCCCGGTTTTGCAAAAGTCCAAAATAAGTGAATTTTTTATGCAAAAAGGCCTAAGAAGAATAATGGAAAGGTAAAAATGTATACAACTCCATTTGGATTTAACTAACCTTTAAAAATTTTGATTTTACTTTCTAACCTTTTAATTTATTTGATTTGAGCCAATTAGTGGCTCTTTAACATCCCTATCAGCACTTGGTATGGGTTTAGGTCACTTGCATGACTAATTTTTCTAGCTGGAGACCTATTTGGATGCATGGACACGCTCACTTTTTTTTTCTTTTTCTTTTTCTTTTTTCTCTTGCGTCTACACAAGAACAATAAAAATTATCATAATTCTCTCTTTCAAAAAAAGTAGGGTAATAATTATCAGATGAGAAGTATGATAATGTGTTATTGATGTGGTGATGACTCGATCGGCAATGCTTGCTTAGTGATATAATAATAAGAGCTAGGTTGGTATATTATTGTTAGTACGGAGGTCTTCGTACTATCAAGTTGTTTTCAATGATATGACTTCCAAATCGACGATCGGTTTCGTTAGATTTGATCTACACTATTAAAAATATTTAAAAACTAAATTTTATAACTTTTCGACATCATTTGGCTAGTGATCGAAAAGTCTCAAAATTGATAATTTTAAAGGTCGATGTGATGTGTTTGTGAATTTAACGGTGTAAAACAATCCAAATCTGATGAAATTTTTATAGATTTTTTTTTTCACTATTTAGAGTAAGATCAGTACTTCTGATCTTAAATTTAAGTCCTTTATCATTAATTTTTATGAGATTTTTTATTTTCAGCCATTCATTTTTAGACTACTCGTTTGATAGATAAATGATATTGAAAAATTATGAAATTTACTTTCCAAATACTTTTAATAGTGTAGATCAAAGTCTTACGGAGCCGATCGTTGATTTGAAAGCTGCATCATTGAAAACAACTTGATATATAGCACGGAAGCCTCTGTACTATCGATAGTATACCAGCCCAACTCTAATAATAATTAAGATATTATATCACTATTGCATTGGTGAAACTGTCTCACCTTGGATTAACACGTTTTTCCGAGCACGCCACAGATTCGCCGTATACATAGAAATTTTTCGTATATACGAAGCACTAGTTGTACCTGTAATCACAACACAACTACAACCGGTAGTATAGAGCTGCTAAACTAAAAATAAACATACATAAAAAAACTTCGAGGGGTTTTTGTATATACAAAAAGTCTACTACACCACTCGCTCTAGCGAGTCCCACGACAGCATAACCCTATGTACAAAAAGCCCCCAAAACTACCTGTGGGTAGTATATCTCTAGATCTACAACCAGGGAAGGGACGACTCTAACTCGTGACTCTCTTGCCTTGGTCGAAAACCACACAGCAGCAGCCGCGGACGAAGGCTCTACAAAAAGGGATCAACAACTGGGTGTGAGAATTACTACAAAATAGAGTAGTCCTCAGTGGGTACCGCACCTACCTCAACGGCTCACCTACTAAGTCTACAAAAAAGTGTGCAAGAGATAGTAAGAAAGCTGGAAACCTTACAGCTATATGTCACTATACTATCGCAAACCAACACTGACTACTTGTAGATAGAAAAATGCCACACTCTGACCCAAACTCTCTGGAGACTGTGACACACTCGTCCAGCCAGTCGAAACTACCCTGTACACCACCCCGTGAGTAATCGGTGGAGAAAATCTCTCTAGGGATTGCGATACGCTCGTCCCACCTGTCTAGGCTACATCGTACAGCACCTCAAGAGTAGCCGGTGGAGAAATCTCTTTAGAGACTAATATACACCCGTGCCGCCTGCCTAGGCTACACTGTACAGCATCTCGAGAGTAGGCAGTGGAGAAATCTCTTTAGGGACTGCTATACGCTCGTCCCGCTTGTCTAGGCTACACCGTACATCACCTCGCGGAGTGACCGTCCAAGTAGAAAGGTCCAACAGGACTGCTGTGACTCAATACACGTCACAGTCTCACTAAGGGTAGAGGAAAGCGTCACTATCTACCACTAACCCAATCTCACACGGGCTGCCCAAACGGACTCACCTTGCCTGTATCCAGCTACGCTGTACACCACCCACTCGGGTGAAGTACAAGAATTGTCCAAACAGAAATTGCGACATCATCGCACTAAAACTTCATTTCGAAATGGCATTCGTGGGCGCGACCGAACCGAGTTTACAAGTGTCTTTGCGAAGTTTATTCAGGCTCTCACAGGCTGTAATCACTATAAAAGGGATCAAACTACTCTAGTCACCCAACTCACGTGCCCCTAGCACAATCTGATGCAAATATGCAGGAGTCTGGGTCCATCGTTAACCCCGACGGTCCGACACCGTCTAACACTACCATAACAACACATTCGGCTCCTCAGCACGAGCGTAAACTCAATCTACACTCATCTAAGTATGCACCTCGCACTAACAGCGATGATACAGAAATCTAGGTCATTGTCAACCCCGACGGCACCCGACAGCATGAAACAGTCTACACACTACTGTAAAACAATCTCAACATCCTAGCACGAGCGTAAACAAGCTCAGCATCCTAGCAGGAGCAGTAGCCGCAACAGAAGACCCTGCAACAACGGTGGAAGAAAAGGGGCGTGAGAACTACTGTAAAAATAGGTAGTATTCAGTGGGTACCGCCCTAAACAACACCGGTCCACCCACTAAGTCTACAGGGTAAGCAAGAAGGTAAAAGAAGCCGGAACACTCAACAGCTAAGTGACACTATACTATCCTGCCCTCAACAACCCTCTGTAGAACAAGTAAAAGCTGACCCAATCTTACGAGGGACTGTGATACACCCGTCCCGCCTAGCGAGGTAACACCATAACTCAAGAGCATCTGGCGGAGAAAGCTCTCTCGAGACTGGGAGTACCCACGTCTCGCCTATTAAGGTTACACCATATCTCAAGAGTAACTGGCAGAGAAAACTCTCTCTAGACTGCGAACACACCCGTCTCGCTCAACTAGGCTCTACTCAAGTCACAACCTCACTGAAGGTAGAACGAAGGGTCACCGACTGTCTCACTCGGGCTGCCCAAACGGACCCACCCTGCCTGTATCTAGCTACGCCGTACACCGCCTTTAACGTGTCGGCTCAAGAACTGTCCCAAACAGAAACTGCGAATCCACATCGCACTGAAACCTCATTCCGGAATGGCATTCGCGGGGCGCGACCCACGCGAGTATACAAGTATCACTGTCACTTTCATTGTAGCTCTCACAGGCAAAAGTCGAGTAAACAGGATCTAACCACTCATACACCACGCGCCCTTGGCACACTCTGTAAGCCAAACAGGACTCTAGGACCACCGCCAACCCCCGATGGTTTCCGACAACACCAACAGCCTGAACTCTACTGGCTAAGATCGGCATCCCAGCACGAGCGCCTACTGTGACAAGACTCGGCATCCCAGCACGAGCATAAAAGCAAGCTACACTACCCTGGGTATCCATCGCCCTCCCACCGCGATGATACGACACTGTACGGCTCCTAGAGCTAAATCTGGTAGTGTAACATATGACGATCAAAAACGTGGTTTTCTCCTAAGTCAAGTCCAAGTCCAAACATGTATAATTTAAAAACTTACTAAACATGCTCCCAAAATTCAGATTTAACATACTAATATTCATGAATTCGAGCGATCATAAACTAGTCGAAAATCGGAATTTATACATGTCGACTACTTGAATTAGGTATGATCCGATGAAAACCCACCTCGATAGCAATCCCCTGGCAGCAAGGGAGTGTCCTGGGTTCCCCTCGATCTCCCCCGCTGATCCGCCAAGGTCTGAAGTCTCCCGCTGCGAAGGGCAACCCAACAATAAGCGATTTCACGAATTCTGTCTGGAAAACTACAGCTGAGAAAATCTTAATTCTAACTAAGCTAACCTTCTCCAATTTCAGCAAGTAAGGGCTCAGAAGCTTCGTCTGGAAGTCACGAATCCAACGGTCCAAGATTCGCTGGATTCCGCCACTTCTACGCAGAGTACGGGCCGAAACACGAAACGTCGACGCTGGAAACTTGCAGTTCGGCACCTCAGAAACAGTCGGCAAACAGCGGCTCAGTAAAGATGGATTTCGACTAGGCAAACCTGCTCCAAATCCAGCAAATAAGGTCTCTCTGGAATCGTCTCGAAGTCGCGGATCCAATGGCCCAAGTTTCGTCGCGTTTCGACACTCCTACACAGAGATCTAGTCAAAACTCCGCGGGTCGACGCTGCAGTTAGCAGCAGCAGCAGCAAGGTGCGAAAATGAAGCAATCCGAAGTAAACGGAGGGATGTCAATGGCCAACTCACCTCTGAAAATGCCCTAGGCACGTCGCTGAGTCGAGGACGGCAGTCCCGCGCGCACGCCTGGCTCCCTCGCAGCGTCATGTGGCCGGAAACGCTCCTCGGCGCGTCGTCGACGAAGATCGGTCTTCACTCTTGATCTTCTCCAACTCCTTTGGTGGCTAAGGGAAGTAGAAGGAGAAGGGGATGAAGTAGCAGCAGCAGCAATGGAAGAAGGAGAAGAAGAAGAAGTTCCCCTCTCTCTCTCTTCTCTGGTCCATAAGAGCAGGGGGGAGGTAAGGGGTGATGTGACAAGAGCCCAAAAAGTCAAACTGCACCATGCTGTCAAGCTGTACCGGTACATGGACCTCTGTACCGGTACAGATGGGTCAACCCGAGAGCATTTCTGCGTAGGGTCATACCGGTATACCCCTGGTGGCTATACCGGTATAGCCATCACTCTCATACCGGTACAGCCCCAGACTTGTACCGGTACAGATCACTGAAAATATGCTATTTCGCGGATTTTCAGGATTCCAACTGCTCTCGTGTTCCCACAAGGTCCGTTTGGCGTCCATTTGGCGCCAACGCGACTCGGGCTTGTCCCGACACTCGTCAGAGCTGTCGACAAGTCTCAGGTGCAATTTTTCAGGTCACTACATCAACAACAGGTACCGGTACTCAACATCTGCCTCGCGCAAACCCGAGAGCTCACATCTCTGCCATCCCACAGGGGTACCGGTACTCCTCACAGGTACCAGTACTCAACACTGAACTCCTGCATTTTGTGGATTTCAGTGTCAGATTTCTATTTTCGCATCGTGCTGAGTCCGTTTTGTATCCATTTCGTGCCAAAACGACTCCGACTTATCCCGACACTTTCACAACATGTCGACAAGCCTCAGATGCTGACATTGCACCAGCCGCTAAGCACCAGAGGCACTACATTATTATCTGTTTGACCTGTGAGCTTAATTACAACAATTTAGAAAATTAGCAGTAGAAATTTACAACAAATTAATTTCAATAACTAAAATATCATGTCCATCTTTAAGCTGAGGATCAAACATTGCTTTAACTACCAAACATGATATAATTCAGACAATCCCTCTTCTTCTTCTTCTTCTTCTTCTTGAAAAGTTTGTGATGATTAAATTTATAAAAAACCATCTTCTATATTAGACTCATGCCACACTTGCCTAGTTGGCTCCTTGTTTTGTGCGTTGCTTGCCGTTTCGGTGGAGCCAATTCAGTTCGCCTATTCCGCAAGCACGATTCTCATATTAATGTTCTCTGCGTTGTTGTTATTTTTTGTTTTTTGTTTTTAAGAGATAGGTAGTATGCTATCTGCTTTATTTATTTATTTATTTATTTTTTTGAGAGATAGATTCTTATATTATCGATTTCTGCATAATCATTATTATTTTTTTGACAGATAGGTAGCATGCTGTCCCGCTTCGTTTATTTCATTTAGAGAATAAATTTAGCTGAAAATGTGAATCAACTACAATTCGAACTTGGGACCTCGGGTATCAACCACCAAATTCTTTACCACTTGCTCTTCGATTATTTTTTGTTGTTTCTTATCATATTGTGATTACATTCATAACAATATAATGTGCTATTAAAAGAATTATAACTAATAGAAATTTCTGCTTAAGGTGTTAATTGCAATAACTCTCTGTTTTTTTCACAAGACGAATTCTCAAAAATATTGCTTTCTTGGAAATCTAATAAGAAATTAATTTAAAGGTGGGGGATCAGAGAATACAAGGATAGTTTCTTTATTAGTTGACATCAACTAATAAAGTAGGGATGCAAACGGATCCGGGTTGGTGGAGCCCCGCCCCGACCCGCTCCGAATGGGGCAGTAAACGGAGGAAATAAATGAATTCGGGGCAGGAAACAGGACAATTTTTATGATCCGAGGCGGATTCGGGGTAGGAAACGGGAAAATTTTTGATCCGCCCCGAATCCGCCCCGACCCGAATCCGCCCCGAATCCGTCCCGAAATTATTTTTATTTTAAATATATATTTTTTAAAAATAATATGTTTACAAAAAAGTTTAAAATACAAGTAAGTTAGTACTCTCATTTCTAATGTATTTGAAATTTTTTAATTTTATTTTGAATTGTGATTGATATTTTTTATTTTTATAATTAATATTGTTAATATATATATATATAATATTATTAAAAATTATTATTTTATATTTTACAAAATATTAGTAATTAATAATATTATAATTTTATAAAAAATATTAGTTGGCGGGGGCGGATTCGGGGCGCCGGCGGGAGGCGGGTTACGACGCGGGGCGGGTTATGGAATGTATTTTTTAGCCCGTCACGGATTCGGGGCGGGGAGGCGGCGGGTTTTTTTCTAATCGGGGCGGGAGGCGGGCGGGGCTCCCGCCAGATCCGCCCGTTTCCATCCTAATTGTAAGTCTATTTTCGCTATGCTTTTAATTAATTCTTTAATTTAGACTGGCTAAAAATATAGTAACAAAATGAATGAAAAAGTTACGTAGAATTAATTTTACTGTGCATTTCTCTCACTTCCCAATCCTGTGATATTATTAATACTGAAATAATATTTTGTTAGAGAATAAAAAAAATAAAGCTGGATTAATTTTAAAAATTAAAAATTGAGAATTGCAGAATTTTAATAATCTTCAGTGGATTTAGAAATTTTAATCAATTATATAATGAAAGGGAGGTCGTGGTCCGCTTGAAAACACTACCCATGAGGCCGTGAGCCGCGCCTTTTTATTTTATGCACCTCTCGTGCGGAAAACGAAAGAGAATATATTTTTTCATCCAAATATTTAGAGAAATGATTCAGTACTTTTTTTAAAAAAAATAAAAAAATCTTCACTGTTGATTAATAGAGGATAAAAATATAATTTTAATACTTAACAAGTAAAATGATTATTTTATTCTAGATTAATTTAATAATTAAACAATACAACATTTAATGAAACTTTTAATTGAGATCCTAAATTTACGCATTAATTAGCAATAATTTAGGAAATTTTTTGATTAACTAAATTTATGCAATTATTAGGCCCATTAAATGCTAATTAATGCTTTTTTTTTATTGAGAATGTATAATTTTCGAAATAGTGTTTTTGATTCATCGTTTTTAGTGGTTAATCAAATTGATTAAGAACATTAAGAATTTTTTTAAAGAGCGAATTATTAATGGTTAATTAGATTGTTCTTAATGGTTAATCAGATTGTTCTTAATCGTTCTTAATCTGATTAAATGTTGATTAAATTAACGCGAATTATTAGCATAAATTACATACATTAAGAACGAATAAATTGATTAAGAATAATCTGCAATACATTAAATTAATGCGAATAAATTGCAGATTGTTTTTTGATTCATTAGCCATCGTGAATTTCAACAAGTTATTACTATAAAAAATTCTCGAATCGAAATAGAAAAAAATTAACTAACAAATTAAATCACAAAATAATCTAAAATTCATTCTTATTTTATTAACAAAAGATTTAGAAAGCAAATAAACAAAGAGAGAAGAAAAATTAAAAGTTCATATTGTCAAATTATTTGAAAATTTTCCTTATATGAAATGTCAAAATTATGAAAGGAAAGTTAGAGAGAGAAAAAGAAAATATAAATTTTGTATTAAAAGATAAAAATATCCTTTTTTTGAGGTACCTGTTAACTGGTACCTCTTCCAAAGTGACTTGCTATTGCAGGTCATAATTTAAAAAAAAAAATTAAATCTGAGCTTGAATACATGTGAATGAACGATAACAAAAAAAGAAGGAAAAAGTATAGAAGTATTACTCGTAAAATTATGTTTTAGAAAAATTTTTTTTTATGCTAAACCAAACGAGAACAAACTATATTTCTTAAAAAAATTTTTCCCACCCTTTTTAACATCAAACCAAATATACCTGTAGAGACCTGGAAAATTGCACCTGAGGCTTGTCTACAGCTCTGGAGAGTGTCGGGACCAGCCTGGGTCGCGTTAGCGCCAAATAGACGCTAAACGGGCCCCGTGGGAACGCGAGAGCAGCGTGTGTCACGAAAATCTGCAAATAGCAGTTTCTGTGAGCTGTACCGGTACAAGTCGGTTGCTATACCGGTATAGCAACAGTTGCTATACCGGTATAGCCACCGAGCTATACGGTATGGCCTGCGCAGATGCTCTCGGGTTACTGTTTGTACCGGTACAAGTAGGGTTTTGTACGTACAAAGCAGGTATGGTGCGGTTGACTTTTTGGGCACTTGGCACATCACCCCTCACTCCTCTTGTGATAGCGGCAGAGAAGAGAGAGAGGAGATCATCTTCCTCCTCTCCTTCTTCTTCTCCTTCCTAGGCCGTCGTCCGCCGTCCTTCCCTAAGCTCGAGGGTGGAACCGAGCTTGCCGACGACGCGCCGCGGAGCGAATCGAGGAGGTTTTCGACGACGCGACGTTGCGAGGGAGCCCGGCGTGCGCGCAGGACCGCCGCCCCCGACTCGGCGACTGACCTAGGGCTTGTTTCGAGGTGAGTAGCCCATCAAGTTTCCTCCGCCGCATCTATTTCCGGATTTTCGAACCGCGCCGCGCACCGTCGACCCGCGGAGTTTTGACCATATCTCCGTGTAGGAGAGGCGAAACGCGACGAAATTTGGGGCATTGGATCCGCGATCGCGAGACGATTCCAACGACACCTTACTTGCTGGATTTGGACAATGTTTGCTCAGGCGGAACCCATCTTTACTGAGTCTCGGATTTGCGACAGATTCTGAAATGCTGAACTGCAGGATTTCGGCGTCGACCGTCGGCTCTTTGGCCAGTTCTCCGCGCAGGGAGGTCGGATCGCGTCGAAACTTGCGGCGTTGGATTCTAGACTGCGAGACGAAGATTTCAAGGCCTGAATCGCTGATTTTGGAGAAGGTTAGCTTGGTTAACTTTAAGCTTTTCTCAGCCGCTGGTTTTCGGCAGAATTGTGAACTTTGCGTTTTGACCGCCGTTCCTCGCAGCAAGTGGCCTTGGATTCGTGCTGGACGCGTGGGGCTTTTGCTGACCCGGATCACTCCCTTCGCTGCCAGGAGATTGCTATCGAGGTGGGTTTACATCGGGATATTCCTAAGCTTAAATAGTCAACATGTATAGACTCCGGTTTCGTTTAAGTATGCTAATATGTGATAGCTTGAATGCATGGAATCGATATGAATATCTGAATCTTGGAGCATGCTTAGCAAGCACTTAGTTTTATACATGTTGGACTATGGATTTGACTTAGGAGAAAACCACGTGTTGGATCGTCACTAGCCTACACTACCAGATTTAGCTCTAGGAGCCGTTCTGTGCTGTATCATCGCCGCGGGAGTGCGATGGATACTCGGGTAGTGTAGTTGTTTTTACGCTCGCGCCGGGGCTGCCGAGCTCACTTTTCACCGCAGTCTTGTCGTGCCGGTTGCTCGGGCACCGTCGGGGTTTGACGTGTGGTTACGCGTGCCAAGGGCACGCGGTGTGTTAGTTCTTGGACCCAGTGTACTTGACTATGCCTGTGAGAGCCAGATTAAGCTCGACAGAGATACGCTTGCATACTCGGTTGGTTCGCGCCACGAGTGCCGCTCCGAGTCTGGCTTAGTGCTTTTGCGTTGGTGTCGCCGCGCCCTCGTTGTGGGTTGCTCTCCGCTAGCTACCCCTGGGGTAGTTGTAGTGTTGCTTCGACAGGCGGGACGGGTGCTTTCACAGTCCCTCGTAAGATTGGGTCAGCTTTTACTAGTTCTACAGAGAGTGGTTTAGAGCAGGATAGTATAGGGTTTGTTAGCTGTCGAGTGTTTCCAGCTTCTTTTACTTTCTTGCTTACCCTGTAGACTTAGTGGGTGGACCGATGTGTTTAGGGCGGTACCCACTGAGGACTACTTGTTTTTATAGTAGTTCTCACGCCCTCTTTCTTCCAGGCCTTCGCTTGCGGATGTCGCTCCGTCTCGAGCCTGACGAGGCATGGCGTCGCGAGCTAGAGCCCTTCCCCGTCGAGTGCCGAGTTAGAGGACCCTCCCGCAGTAGTGACGCTTTGGTTTGGGACACTTTTGTACATACGCTTAACTCGCCGGAGCGAGTTGTGTTTCTTTTGTATGTATATAAAGTTGTTGTTTTCCTACCTGTTTGTTTGTAGTTATTTCAGCTCTATGCTACTGTCTGTAGCATTGTATGTTTTTACAGACCTACGCTTCGTATACAGTGAGAAATTCTTTTGTATACGGCGGATTTGTCGCGTGCCGTGTTTATGCAACCCGGGGCGTGACAGATTAAGTTGGTATCAGAGCTTAGTATTAGGTCGTTGGGACCTAGGAAACCTAAGCTGGTTAACCTTAGGAAGGCTTGACGCGAGAGGCGTGATTTAACGCGAAAGTCATTGATTGATTGTTCTAACTCATCCTAGAGTGGAGTGAGTGACTGAAGGAGTGTCTGTTTCGGTCCAGAGAAATTATGTTGGCTGCAGACGACATAATTTCGAGGAGAAACAGGGACCGCCTTCGAGACTTTCGATGATTGGGTCGAGTGTTTTTGTATCTGACCTTGTTTCTATGTGTGCAGCTATGCCGCCTCGCAGAGGACGACCGCCGCTACGGGTCGCGCCCACCACCACTACCACCACTACCACCCCGCATACCGCAGCAGATGGATCGTGGCACCCGACCCGAGACGGGTGTACCTCCCGTAGTGGAGCCGAGCACTCGACCCGAGACGAGTGCCCCGCCCGAGTTGAGCGCCCAGATAGCCGCGCTGACAGAGGCGACGAGGCAGCAGGGTCTGTTCTTACAGCAGATATGCGAGAGGCTAGTGGCATCATCGAGTACATCATCACCGGCTCACCCTACCCCCGCCACCCCTACTCCACCCATCGTACTGCACCGCCACACCCCCACCAAATAGAGATACCTCCAGCACTGGGCGCTGCTAGAGGACCGGTTCGATCGCGCGAGCAGAGCGGTTGACTGAGCTTTTGTTTCATTTCGCCGCCTCGACCCACCGATGTTTGACGGGGTGTGCGCCGAGCCTTGGGTTTTGGAGAGCTGGATTAGTGCGATGGAGAGGATTTTTGAGGATATGTTCGTCCTAGAGGATCAGGATCAGGTTCACCTTGGGGTCCACTGTTTAGTTGGGGACGCCGGATCGGTGGAGGAGGACGAGGCGTGATCGGGGTGTTGTGGCCTCTCGCCTGAGCCGGGATGAGTTCTCGTGGGACGCCGTGCCGCACATATTTTCCCGACAGTGTAGAGCAGAGGATAGAGGATGACCTGAAGAGGATTCAGCAGGGTGATCGCACGGTTCAGGAGTACGTTCGGGAGTTTACGCGACTCCTGAACTGTGAGCCGTTTGTGGCTAGAGATGAGGCGCACCGGTGTATCTATTCGAGCAGGCTTCGAGGCCGATCCGTACAGTTCGTTAGGCGCGGAGGTCGAGGACCCCGGATGCGTCTATCGAGCGTGCTTTGTTTGAGGAGAGGAGACGACACTTCGAGAGAGGACTCGGGGCCGGACCGAGCGAGGACAGAAGCCGCCCGCTCCCGACGACGGGGGACGCCGAGCAAAGAGGCGTCCGCCGAGACCTCCACGATCACGCTGTGGTCGTGGGTCCCTGGGCGCCGACTGTGGATACCCGTCGGCCGAGGGCACACAGAGGACACAAGGCAGGTGTGATCTCGCGGAGGACCGCACGCGGCCCGACAAAGGTGAGCAGGGAGGGCCGGTGTTTTGGATGTGGACCCAGACACTTTAGGGCGCTTTGCCCGCGAGCAAGATCGTCGGCACCATCGACAAGATCGCCCCCGCACCGGATCCCGAAGTCGTACGGACACCGCCGAGCTACCGTCGAGGCGGGGCCGTGCCGCGACAGAGCGAGCAATGCACAGTTCCCCACGAGAGTGTATGCGGCAAAGGGTGGAGGACTCTTCGCTCGACCGTGTGGTGGCAGGTATCACTTTACTTTCTGGTATTAGAGCACGTACTTTATTTGATATCGGCTCATCGCATTCTTTTATCAGTTGAGCATTTGCATTATTACATGGTCTAGAGTTAGGGTTGTTGCCTCAGACCCGGGAGATCCAGGTTCCCGACCATGTAGTACGGGTTGTAGAGTGTTGTAGGTCGTGTCCAGTGCAGCTAGATTCGTGGATTTTGCCCGCAGACTTGTTAGTGTTGGGGCAGTTGCACGACTTCGACATAGTGCTTGGCATGGATTGGCTGACGCGGTACTACGCGACGATCGACTGCGGAGAGAGGACGGTGACGTTCCGCGAGCCGGACATCGTGAGGTGTTCACTTTCAGAGGCTGCAGGAGCACGATGTTTGCCGCGTGGATTTCTTCAGCGAGAGCTCGACAGTTGATGAGTAGAGGGTGCGTTGCTTTTCTAGCGACGATTGCAGAGGTACCTACGGCGGCACCGAGACTCGAGGACATCCCAGTAGTTCGCGAGTTTCCGGATGTATTTCCCCTTGAGACGACGACTATGCCGCCGGAGAGGGAGATCGAGTTTGTGATTGATGTAGTTCCTGGAACTGCACCAATCTCGAAGGTACCTTACAGGATGGCACCTGCAGAGCTGAGAGAGCTAAAGGCGCAGCTTCAGGATTTGATGGATAAGGGGTACGTGAGACCCAGTGTATCGCCTTGGGGAGCGCCGGTGTTATTTGTAAAGAAGAAGGATGGTTCACTTAGGTTATGTGTCGATTACCGGGAGCTGAATAAAGTGACCATCAAGAACAAGTATCCGTTGCCGCGCATCGATGATCTGTTTGATCAGCTGCAAGGATCTTGTGTCTTCTCGAAGATTGATCTCCAGTCAGGTTACCACCAGCTGAGGGTGAGGGCCGAGGATGTTTCCAAGACGGCTTTTAGGACTCGGTACGGGCATTACGAGTTTACAGTGATGCCTTTTGGATTGACGAATGCCCCTGCCGCGTTCATGGATTTGATGAACCTACCGTTTAAGCCGTACTTGGACCGATTTGTGGTAGTCTTCATCGACAATATCCCGATATACTCCCGTAGCGATGCCGAGCATGAGGAGCACTTGAGGATAGTGCTACGCGCCTTCCGCGAGAGAAGGAGCTCGTATGCCAAGTTAAAGAAGTGCGAGTTCTGGTTACGGGAGGTTACTTTCTTGGGCCATGTGATTTCTGCAGATGGAGTGGCAGTGGACCCGAAGAAGATTGAGGCTATTCGGGATTGGCCCAGGCCTACGACGGCGACCGAGGTGCGGAGCTTCATTGGGCTTGCTGGATATTACCGTCGGTTTGTGGAAGGCTTTGCGAAGCTTTCCACACCCCTCACTCGACTGACTCGTACAGGAATTAAGTTCACCCGGAGTGAGGACTGCCAGAGGAGCTATGATGATTTGAGGCAGCGATTGATGTCAGCTCCTATCCTTGCCCTTCCAGTTATGGGGGAAGGATATGTGATCTACAGCGACGCATCACACAGTGGACTGGGTTGTGTGTTGATGCAACATGGTAGGGTAATTGCTTATGCTTCACGGCAGTTAAAGGATTACGAGAAGAATTACCCTACGCATGACTTGGAGCTTGCCGCAGTGGTTTTTGCTTTGAAGTTGTGGCGGCATTACTTGTATGGCGAGCACTGTGAGATTTTTACTGATCATAAAAGTCTCAAGTATCTGTTCACCCAAAAGGAGTTGAACCTCAGGCAGCGCCGGTGGTTGGAGTTACTGAAGGACTACAATATTAGCATTCAGTATCATCCCGGCAAGGCGAATGTGGTGGCAGATGCGCTGAGCAGGAAGGCAGTGCAGGGCTCATGCCTGATGATCACACAGCAGAGGCCGTTACTTGAGGAGCTGCAGCGGTTGAGTTTAGAGGTTGTGTCCCCTGGGTCTACTGCAATACTAATGTCTATGGTTTTGCAGCCCACTCTGTTGGATAGGATCCGAGAGAAACAGAGTGGAGACCCACACTTGTTGAGGATTAGAGAGCCGTTGGAGAGGGGACAGGCAGAGGGTTTCACAAAGGATGGACGCTTCGAGTACCGAGATACAGTGGACCGACTGTGTGTACCCGTGGATTCAGAGATCCGAGCAGACATCTTGAGAGAGGCTCACTGTTCTCCTTATACAGTACATCCTGGCGGAACCAAAATGTATAAGGACTTGAAAGCACAGTTCTGGTGGAATGGAATGAAAAGAGACATTGGCAGATATGTGGCTCGGTTTGACTTGCCAACGGTGAAGCGAGCATCAAGTGCTCGCCGGCAAGCTTCGAGTCCGCTGCCCGAGTGGGAATGGGAGCAGATCACGATGGACTTTGTCGTGGGTTTACCTAGAGCAGGTGGTTTCGATGCCATTTGGGTGATAGTGGATGATTGACCAAGTCCGCCCACTTCCTACCGCCTGCACCACCGGCCCAGAGAGAGACTCGCGCCTATATCCGGATGAGATTGTCAGCCGCATGGCGTGCCGGTTGTCGATAGTATCGTACAGGGACCCGAGGTTTGTGTCACACTTCGGAGGAGCTTACAGACACTTTGGGTACGCAGCCTACACTTCAAAGACGTTTCACCCATGTACGACGGGTCGGTCGAGAGGACCATTCGTACGCTAGAGGACATGCTGAGAGCATGCGTCATGGATTTTGGAGGGGGATGGCATCAGCATTTGAGATTTGTTGAGTTTGCGTACAACAACAGCTATCAAGCGAGCATCCAGATGGCTCCGTTTGAGGCGTTGTATGGACGTAGATGTCGATCCCCACTATTTTGGAGTGACGTGGGTGAAAGGAAGACACTTGGGCCTGAGATTTTGCTAGAGGCTGAGGAGAAGGTGAAGGTGGTTCGACGACACCTTTTGACAGCCCAGAGCCGCCAGAGGAGCTACGCTGATACCAGGAGGCGAGACTTGGAGTTTCAGATTGGCGATCATGTTTTTCTTAAAGTCTCGCCGTCCAAAGGGATACGCAGATTTGGAGTGCGTGGAAAGCTCAGTCCACGCTACATTGCCCTTTTGAGATCTTGGAGCGAGTTGGGCCAGTTGCTTACAGGATTGCTCTACCCCCGCGACTAGTCGGGACTCACGATGTTTTCCACGTCTCGGCATTGAGGAAATATGTATTCGATCCCTCTCACGTGATTGACTTCACTCCGCTTGAGCTTGGCGAGGACCTTCGATACGAGGAGCGACCGTTGCGGATTCTTGCTCGCGAGGCGAAGGAATTGCGCAATCGGGTCATACCGTATGTCAAAGTGCAGTGGAGTAATCACGAGGAGCGGGAAGCGACTTGGGAGCCCGAGATGGTGATGAGGGAGGCCTATCCCTACCTGTTCGACGAGCAGAGCTGAGGTACGTTTGAGTTTCGCGGACGAAACTTTTTGTAGTGGGGGAGGATGTAGAGACCTGGAAAATTGCACCTGAGGCTTGTCTACAGCTCTGGAGAGTGTCGGGACCAGCCTGGGTCGCGTTAGCGCCAAATAGACGCTAAACGGGCCCAGTGGGAACGCGAGAGCGGCGTGTGTCAAGAAAATCTGCAACAGCGTGTGTTTACGTGAGCCGTACGGTACAAGTCGGTTGCTATACCCGTATAGCAACGGTTGCTATACCGGTATAGCCACCGCAGCTATACCGGTATGGCCCTCGCAGATGCTCTCGTGTTGCGTTTGTACCGGTACAAGTAGGGTTTTGTACCGGTACAAAGCAGAGGTATGGTGCAGTTTGACTTTTTGGGCACTTGTCACATCACCCCTCACTCCTCTTTTTATTGCAGCAGAGAAGAGAGAGAGGAGATCATCTTCCTCCTCTCCTTCTTCTTCTCCTTCCTTGGCCGTCGCCGCCGTCGCTCCCAAGCTCGAGGTGGAACCGAGCTTGCCGACGACGCGCCGCGAGCGAATCGAGGAGGTTTTCGACGACGCGACGTTGCGAGGGAGCCCGACGTGCGCGCAGACCGCCGCCCCGACTCGGCGATCGACCTAGGGCTTGTTTCGAGGTGAGTAGCCCATCAAGTTTCCTCCGTTGCATCTATTTCCGTGGATTTTCGAACCGCCGCCGGCGCACCGTCGACCCGCGGAGTTTTGACCATATCTCTCGTGTAGGAGAGGCGAAACGCGACGAAATTTGGGGCATTGGATCCGCGATCGCGAGACAATTCCAATGACACCTTACTTGCTGGATTTGGACAAGGTTTGCTCAGACGGAACCCATCTTTACTGAGTCTCGGATTTGCGACAGATTCTGAAATGCTGAACTGCTGGATTTCGGCGTCGACCGTCGGCTCTTTGGCCAGTTCTCCGCGCAGGGAGGTCGGATCGCGTCGAAACTTGCGGCGTTGGATTCTAGACTGCGAGACGAAGATTTCGAGGCTGAATCGCTGATTTTGGAGAAGGTTAGCTTGGTTAACTTTAAGCTTTTCTCAGCCGCCGGTTTTCGGCAGTGTGAACTTTGCGTTTTGACCGTCGTTCCTCGCAGCAGGTGGCCTTGGTTTCGTGCTGGACGCGTGGGGCTTTTGCTGACCCGGATCACTCCCTTCGCTGCCAGGAGATTGCTATCGAGGTGGGTTTACATCGGGATATTCCTAAGCTTAAATAGTCAACATGTATAGACTCCGGTTTCGTTTAAGTATGCTAATATGTGATAGCTTGAATGCATGGAATCGATATGAATATCTGAACCTTGGAGCATGCTTAGCAAGCACTTAGTTTTATACATGTTGGACTATGGATTTGACTTAGGAGAAAACCACGTGTTGGATCGTCACTAGCCTACACTACCAGATTTAGCTCTAGGAGCCGTTCTGTGCTGTATCATCGCCGCGGGAGTGCGATGGATACTCGGGTAGTGTAGTTGTTTTTACGCTCGCGCTGGGGATGCCGAACTCACTTTTCACCAGAGTCTTGTCGTGCTGGTTGTCGGGCACCGTCGGGGGTTTGACGGGGGACCCAGTGTACTGTGTAGTTACAGTTTGTGCCAAGGGGCACGCGGTGTGTTAGTTCTTGGACCCAGTGTACTTGACTATGCCTGTGAGAGCCAGATTGAGCTCGACAGAGATACGCTTGCATACTCGGTTGGTTCGCGCCCACGAGTGCCGCTCCGAGTCCGGCTTAGTGCTTTTGCGTTGGTGTCGCCGCGCCTCGTTGTGGGTTGCTCTCCGCTAGCTACCCCCGGGGGTAGTTGTAGTGTTGCTTCGACGGGCGGGACGGGTGTTTTCACGGTCCTCGTAAGATTGGGTCGCCTTTTACTAGTTCTACAGAGTGGTTTAGAGCGGGATAGTATAAGGTTTGTTAGCCGTCGAGTGTTTCCAAACTTCTTTTACTTTCTTGCTTATCCCGTAGACTTAGTGGGTGGACCGATGTGTTTAGGGCGGTACCCACCGAGGACTATTTGTTTTTATAGTAGTTCTCACGCCCTCTTTCTTCCACCGTTGTTGCAGGGCCTTCTGTTGCGGCTGCTGCTCCGTCTGAGTCGGATCGAGGCAAGGGCGTCGCGAGCTAGAGCCCTTCCCCGTCGAGTGCCGAGTTAGAGGACCCTCCTGCAGGTAGTGACAGTTTTGGTTTGGGACACTTTTGTACATACAGTTAACTCGCTGGAGCGAGTTGTGTTTCTTTTGTATGTATATAAAATTGTTGTTTTCCTACCTGCTTGTTTTTAGTTATTTCAGCTCTATGCTACTGTTTGTAGCATTGTATGTTTTTACAGGTACAGCTACGCTTCGTATACAGGAGAAATTCTTTTGTATACGGCGGATTTTGTCGCGTGCCGTGTTTATGCAACCCGGGCGTGACAATATCCTTACCGATAAAAAAAATGATAATAACAAACTGTTTTCAAATAAAATGTAGAAATATAAAAAAGTACAAAACTGTAAGTTTTCCTCCAATATTTCATAATTTTATAACTAGAAGCTCGAAATGATATATATGTAATATTATACTAAACATGTTTGTTTGGGTGAAAGTGAGGGGGAAGTGGAGAGGGGGAAGTTGTTTACGCCACTTCCGTTGTTTGTTTTGCCGTAATTTTGTTACGGCCGAAACTCGAGTTTACCTAAAATAGGGTAATTGACTTCTCCCTCCCACTGGGCGAAGTCAATTCCGGTGAAGTGCAAAGAGGCAAAGAATTTGTTAAATTTGGTTAGGTAATGTGATCAAATTTGGTTAGGTAAGTTTTAATATATTTTTTGTCTAATTTATATATTTAGAAAATGATGAAAAATAAATTTATTAAATTTTAATAATTTTTTAATTTTAAAATTTTATTTGTTGTATTATTATAATTTATATATGCAAACAAATAATATAATTTTTTCAAATTTTATTTTATAATTATACATTATACATATATATAATTATATACATATATAATTATATTAATTTTTATTTATTATAATTTATTATTCACTGTGTTATACTTTTTACGTCATCTACTTTCTACCAAACAAACAACAGAACTCGCAGAACTGCACTTCCACAATTAGAAACAAACAGCGGAAGTGAATTAATTTTCACCCCAACTCCACTTCAACCTAAAGTCCACTTCCACTCCAAGTCTACTTACGTCGAAACAAACATACCCCTGTGTGATACTGTCACTCTCTTGTCATGAAGTGACACTACCTAGTCATGCATGACATGCCACAGTTATGATACCATTGCTGGCGGTACTAAGGGACACAAATTTGTTGGGATTGTTTTTAAAGTTATAGACGGTTTCATTCACCCGTGATTATGCTGATTATACGAATCTCAATGCATGACGGACGGTGGATGAGAGTATGGCACTCAGGGGACAGTCTCCATAGGATGAAACTCCCTCATTCTGGGGACATAAGTGGTTTTCGATGATAGAGCTTCCGAATCGACGATCCACACTATCAAATGTACGTTATTTACAAGCATTTAAAACTTGTAGAAATAAAATTTTATAATTTTTCGACATCATTACCTTACGATCAAGAGGCCACAAATTTGATAACTTTTAACGGCCGGTATGGGATACTTGCTAGTTTAACGGTGCAAAAGAATCGAAATTTGTTGAATTTTTTATAGAAAATTCTATTCACTACCTAGATAAAGATCAATAACTCCGATCTTGAATTGAATGATCCGATCATCCTTTTTTAGGACATCGTTCGATTTTGACCGTTCATTTTGTGCCAGCTTGATGGACTTTATTATGATTTCGAAAATTTACGAAATTTATTTTCTAGAAGTTTCAAATATTCTAGATCATATTTAACAGAGTGGATCGTCGATTAGGAAGCTCCATCATCAAAAACAACTAATGAGTAGTAGAGCTCCAATACTCGTAATAGTATAGTAGCGAGCTCCAATACTCGTATTTTATAGTATCGAATAATACTGTAGTAGTATATCTCTCATTGATAAGTGGTTTTAGGGATGCAAATGGTGCAATTCTGCTATGTTTGTCCCGCTTTCATGACGGAATAAAATATTTATTTCATGATCCGCACTGTTTATAAATTTAATTTTTGTCGGTACCTCAAATCATGCCTACCAACTATTTTTTTTAAAAAAGTTATTTAAATTTAAACTAAATAGGATTAAATTTTATTATTAAATTAAAATAAATTTAAACATAATGAAGGTGCCATAAATGCAACTATCTTTTAAATTATATTTATTTTAGAAATAAATATAACATTTAAAACTAAATAACGTTTTTAAGGAAAAAACTAAACTTATTTTGGGTGGGGCTTGGTAAGACGGATTGGGGCAGATCAATTCTTTTACCATCTTCTGCCCTAAATTCGTCTCATATCATAAAAAAAAGAAGATAATTGCTCATATACCCTTACGCGTCTGAAAATATCCGATCTACCCTTACTTTTTTTTTCTTTCTAAAATGCCCCTCATACGTTCCACCGTTATTGCAAAATACCCCCGCAGTTATCTCCTGTTAAATTAATCTGGGTTAAACGTGAGTTAAATATCTACCACAGTTAAAAAAAATTAAAATACCAATTTTACCCTTAACTTAAGGGCAAATAAGAAAGATTGGTGACGGTAGAGGGGTATATTGGAAAAGACCAAAAGTCGAAATACTTTTTGTGCCCCTGACTTTAAGGGCAAATAAGAAAGACAGTGATGGTAGAAGGATATATTTGAAAAGGGCAAAATAGTAATTTTACAGAGATAACAGAGTTAGTTAACAGATTTTAACTCTAAGGGTACATTAGAAATAGGTTGGAACGTAGGAGGGGTATTTTTAATATTAGCCTTCTAAGAGGGGGTATATAAACAATTGCCCCTAAAAAAAATGCCCCGCTTTCTAACCCGAAATTCATTTATTACCTCCCACTTACTGCTCTATTCAGAATGAATTGGGACAAAAGCTCTACCAATCCGAATCCCCAACTTGTATCCATTTGCATCATGAAGTACTCTTAAATTGAGTTTACTCTTCCACCACTAAACTATGCATGTGGGGAAATTGTGGATATAGTTTTGCACACTGCTTACTACTCTTTCAATTCCAGGGTAGTGGATTGTGGAGGTTGAGCCTTTTAAGCTTCTAAGTTTATTTTAACATGATTTAAAAATAAAATATTAGTGACAAATTTAAGACAAAATCTTGCATAATAAAAGAAAGTGTTAGGATTTGGTTAGATTTGTAGTTAAATCCTAGTTAGATAAGAATTAATATTTAAATAAATCTATTGAAGATAAGTTAAGATTTAAATATTAATTAGAGTATAAATCTAAGTAGATTAGGATAAATATTTAAATCTATTAGAGATAAACTAAATATAGATTTAAATATTTATCGGAGTAGGAATCTTAATAATATTAGGATTTGGATAGATTTTGATGTAAGCTATAAATATAACATAAGTGCTATTATTTTGGTGGTGGTGGTGGTATGGATTAGCCACACCCATATGGCGTGGCCAAGATGGTCATGATTTTGGTTGCACATGGGTGCAAGAGGACGTGTGCGGCTTTCGTAGCCGTGGGGTCATTGGTATATATACCTTGTGCACGGATGCACAGGATGAGAGAGAGATGTCTTCTGAGAGACATCTGAAGTATAGAATACGAGAGAAGGATAGGAAAGATTCAAGAAAGAGGGCTCAGATTGTAATTATTCTATGCAGAAGAGGAGTCAGGTGTAATCTTCTCTTATTTAAAGAATCTTATTTTATCTGCATATTTTCTATTTTGTTTTATTTTCTCTTTCTTTTGTGATTGTATCAACTTTTGTCCGGACGCTCTGCTACGGAATCCCAACAATCGGACCGAATCCACATCACCAGATCGGAGCGGGTTGTGAATTCACAAGATCCGGTACCGGGGTGAGTACCGGATTCCCAACAGAAAGTTCTTATCAATTTTCAAATTTGGAATTTATTTGGAAAATTTTTTTAATTGTTAAATATCTAAAGATCTCTAATGATTAATTGACTACAGTCAATTAATATTAATCGAGCACAATCAATTAAATAAACCACAAAAAATATAGAAATTACCCCATCAAGAGTACATACAAAATTTAAGTGATTTGATTAAAATTGACAAGTATAAGAGTATGCAATAGTTTTATTCATAAAATATTGTGTATAAAATTTTTCTACGAAAACTTCACTCCTAACGTATGAAAAATGACAGAAAATACTACTCTCAACACAAGAATAATGAAAACACAAGATTGTAAAAATTTATCATTTTAATAATTCTAATACTAAAATAGAGCAAAATTTTTTCAAACAGAGAATATTCCAACTTTTTCACCGTGATCAAAATACTTTCTAAACCTCTCTCCTTTTCTCCTATTTTTGTCACTTTTCAAAACCCTAAATTTATTGCACAATTGTCCATACATGGATTGCTCAATGTCTTGCTGATTAAATTTTGATAATATTTTGAGAACCCAATGTACATTTAACCGAAAGGAATAAATTTATGCATGTTTGTAAATATTAGTTGAATGTACATGCAAATACAGAACTAGGCTACTATGCTATTAATAGCACCAAGTCATTGGTGCTATCAAGTTTTTGACCGTTGGATTGAGAGATCTGCGGTTAGGATGATGTGGGCTCCCTAGGGTTAAGTGGGTGGTTGGTTGAATAGTATGATCTAACGGATGAAAATCATCAAAGGGATGGATCTAACAGTGGAAAACTTGGTAGCACCGAGTGCTTCGTGCTATTGATAGCATAGCAGCCGAACTCTGCAAATACACTTAACAGTTATTTTAATTTATTTCAAATTAATATAAATTTATAATTGATATTTATCTAAACATTTACAATAAAAATTATATTTTATAAACCCTAAACCCTTTAACAGATAAAATTCATTCATTTTTAATTCCGTTTATCATTGTAAGAATTTTTATACCCTTTTATATCTATTATAGATAGTATAAATATAGATATATTTTTTAAAATTCACTTATTTAAATTTATTATATAGGTATATTTTGTGTACATATTTATGTGCACATATAAATATGTACACAAAATATAGTAGAGATATACTTTAACTAGTTAAATCATTTATACATGAAATGAATAAAATAAATTGGTTTGATTAAACCAACCGATTCAGCCGGTTCAGTCTAATTAAATTAGAAAATAAGTTCTCAGCATTGAACAGAACTGTTTGAAGTGAAATTTTTTTTCTAATCATAATCGAAACCGAATAGATTCAGAATCAAACAATTTTGATATGTATCATGTTGATTAGAAAATTTTGGGGCCAATAATTATAATTTAAATTCACAAATGACTCATTCATGTACATAGTTAGTTAATTCGCGAATTATTCGCGAATTTTTCAAAAACGAATTAATGGTCCGAATTCGTATTTTTGGGAAAAATTCGGAAAAAAACGCGTATTTTTGATAAAAAAATTCGAATTCGCGTATTATACGCGCCCCCGTATAATTCGGGAAAAAAACGCGTCGCAGACCCACCCTCACACGCTTGCAGCTGGGCTTCGCGGGCCGGCTGCCCAAAAGTGAAAATACAAAAAAAAAAAACTCTTTGAAAAAAAAAACACACACCCTTTCCAAACACCTCGACTAAAATAAAAAAAAACTCTTTTGAAATTTTTTACTTAATTAGTTTAATTTTGTAACTACTTATTTTTATATTTTTAAAAAATATGAATATTTATACTAATAGTATAAATTTTGAGAGGAAGAAAACTTAATTTAATAACCGAATTTTTGATCTCGAATTTTTAATTGGTGAACGTATAATATCCGTACAAATCACGTATCCGAATAATTGATGAATCCGTTTTTTAGCCGTATTTTTCAACGAATTTAAAAATTGAAATACGAATTTTATCCGAATTATATCCGTACCGAATTTTTGCCCAATCCGAATTAACTAACTATGTTCATGCAATAATTTGAATCTCATTTCATCCCATTGAATATTATTATTTGTGTCCAACCAGTTTCAAAGTGGTTTATGGGATTACGCCCACATTTTCACCAACGTTTGAAAATTCAATTTCGAATTCAAAATTGATTTTAAAATTTTAAACTCCCAACCAACTAGAAAATATATGCTATCCTAATAACCCATCCAAAATTCTATTTCGAATTTCGAATTCCCAACCAACTCCCAAAATATCTTCCAACCATTCAACAATCCATTCAAAATTCGATCAATTTGAATTTCCAACCAATTACCAAAATATATTCCAACAATCCATAAACATAATTTATTTTAAACATAATTTATTTTAAATATAACTACTTTTAAATATAGTTTATTTTACTAATTATTATTATTATCTTATATATTTTAACTATTTATTTTCCAAAGAAAACTAATTTATTGATAATATATTATTTTCTCAATAAGAATATTGGTGTAAAAAAATTCTTCCATATTATTTTTTTTACAAGGAGTAATTTTTTTATATCATCACATTAAAGTATTAGATATATAAATTTATAAGTTGTTTTCCTCCAATGTTTTAGTATAATAAAAATGTATGACCTAATAAACTGAAGAAGTTGTATATTTTAAAGCTTATGAATTTTCACTTTGCTCCGCTTCTTCAAACTTTTTATATTGCAATAAGATAATTTCATTAGCTGCAGCAACTCAAGAAGTATGTGCAATCACGTTTTTGGAATGAAGTTTAGCTAATCACACCAAGTGTCCCGTTAAATGTTCCCCAAAGTGTATCATTATAATCTTCGATACATAGTTTGCATAATAATCTGTAAATTTACTCTTTCACACTAGAAATTTGTGAGGGATTAATGGATATAGTTTTGTACATTGTAAACCACTCTTTTAATGAAGAGTAAAGATTGAACTTTCAATTTGATATGCTTTAAATGTGCCAAAATTTTAACTTTGTGCTTCATGCAAGGGTCCAAATCAGTCAAAATTTTGGCTTCGGATGTTCTCGTCGTTGACATCTTTGGCTCTGATACCAAATGTAATAATCCGACCCGCAAACCACCAGCCCAAAATATTTAAATCTAATTATTATTACTAGTGCGTAGATCTCATATATTTTAAGTAAAATTATTTTTTTAATCCGATATGGGACTATTCCGACGTTATAATTCTTGTAAGTGACTTAATTAGATTGCTTTATCAGTGCTTACATCTTTGATAAGCTAGTATCGGATCAATCTGATTGAACTGTACAAATAAATTACAACAAAATTACATCATTAGTAAGTCACTCACTAGAACTATTGGTGCAATTTAGAGACTGTTTGGCTGCACATAATTCTAACTACATTATGATCGTGTACTTATTAATTATATAATAATTTGTAAAATATTGTGGGATTCATTTATAGGAAAAGCATTTTTCATTTTTTTTTTTTTTTTTTTTAACATACACCAATACACTGCACCATACACCATCTATATATTCCTACTGGTGAGCATGGAAATATGTTTTTGTAATGAAGCTTTGGCGCCACCTCCTCTTCCCCGCTCCTTCCTCCCCTTTCAAACCCCTCCCTCTCCACACCGCTGCTCTCCCCCTCCCCTCCTCCCCAAACCCTAACCAAACCCTAACCCTAACCCCGCCCTCCACCCTCTCCACTCTCTCCACCGTCCTCCGCTCCCTCCTCCGGCGCCGCCGCCTCCTCCTCGGCCGCCGCCGCCGCCGCAGCAGCAGCACACGGTGCCTTCCTCAAATCCGGCGGCCTCTCCTCTGCCGCGCCCTTCTGCAACCACCTCATCTCCCTCTATGCCCGATGCCGCCTCCCCGTCGCCGCCCGCAAGGTGTTCGACGAAATCCCCCAACCGGACCTCGTCTCCTACTCCGCCCTCGTCTCTGCCTACGCCCGCAACGGCCTCGGCGCCGCCGCGCTCGCCGCGTTCAAAAATATGCGATCTTGCGGGGTCCCCTTCAACGAGTTCACCCTCCCGACCCTCCTCAAGGCCTGCTCCGCCTCCTCCGACCTCCTCGCGGGCGCCCAAATCCACGCCCTGTCGGTGATCACCGGTTTCAATCTTGACGTGTTCGTCGCGAACGCCCTTGTCGTCTTGTACGCAAATTTCGGAATGTTGGGGGATGCCCAGAAGCTGTTCGACGAAACTGCGGAGCGGAATGTGGTTTCGTGGAACGGGTTGCTCGCGGGTTACGTGAGGAACGAACGGTGCGAGGATGCGGTTAGGTTGTTTAAGGAGATGGTATTCAACGGGACGACGCCGAATGAGTTTGGTTTCTCGTGTGTGTTGAATGCCTGTACAGGCTCGCGGGATTTGCAGAGCGGTAGAGAAATTCACGGTCTCCTTACTAGGCTCGGATACGATTCGGACCCTTTCACGGCCAACGCGTTGGTAGATATGTATGCGAAATTGGGTGTTATTGAGTCTGCCACGGTGGTTTTTGAGAGGATCGGCGAGAGAGATATTGTTTCATGGAATGCTTGTATTGCCGGGTGTGTTCTTCATGGGCACGATCACCAGGCATTGGACTTGTTGTCGCAAATGAAGGCATCGGGAACATTGCCTAATGCCTTTACTCTTTCTAGCATTCTTAAGGCTTGTGCGGGAGCGGGGATGTTGGGTTTGGGCCAGCAAATTCATGGTTATTTGATCAAGGCCGATTCTAGTTCCGATGTGTATGTGGGCGTCGGGCTTGTGGATATGTATGCAAAGTCGAGCCATTTGAAAGATGCAAAAAGGGCTTTTAATTCAATCCCGGAGAAGGACTTGATCTCATGGAATGCTCTCATATCGGGTTGCTCACACAGCAATCGACATGAAGAGGCTCTTTGTCTATTTAGTAAGATGAGAAAGGAAGGTTTTAGTGTGAACCGTACTACATTATCAGCTGTTCTTAAGTCCATGGCGAGTTTAGAGGTCATCAGTGAGAGTAAGCAGGTTCATGCGCTAGCAATGAAAGAAGGTTTGATATCAGATTCTCATGTTGCAAATGGTCTCATCGATGCATATGGGAAGTGTGGTTTAATAGAAGAAGCAAAAAGAGCTTTTGAAGAATGTCCACTTGATGATGTAATAGCCTTCACATCTATGATAACAGCTCTCTCTCAGTGTGGACAAGGGGAGGAAGCCATAAAGCTTTTCTCCAAGATGCTGAGAAAGAAACTTGAACCAGATTCATTTGTTGTCAGTAGCCTTTTGAATGCTTGCGCTAGTTTATCTGCGTACGAGCAAGGAAAACAAATGCATGCCCACATGCTTAAACTGCATTTTATGTCCGACGTCTTTGCCGGGAATGCTCTTGTTAACATGTATGCGAAATGTGGAAGCATTGAAGATGCCAACCTAGCCTTTTCTTTAATACACGATAGGGGAGTTGTTTCATGGTCCGCCATGATTGGAGGGCTCGCTCAACATGGGCATGGAAAGGAGGCGTTGAATTTATTTAGAAAAATGCTCGATGAAAGAGTGAGCCCTAACCATGTAACTTTAACTAGTGTTCTTTGTGCTTGTAACCATGCAGGGCTCATTGAAGAGGCCGAGCATTATTTTGACTCGATGAAAGACATCTTTGGGATCGAAAAAACTCAAGAGCATTATGCATGCATGATCGATCTTCTTGGGCGAGCTGGCAGACTAAATGACGCAATGGAGCTCGTAAATAGTATGCCCTTTGAAGCCAATGCTTCCGTGTGGGGAGCACTTTTAGGGGCGTCTAGGGTTCATGGGGACACGGAGCTCGGCAGAAAAGCCGCTGAGAAGCTTTTTGTGCTTGAGCCAGAGAAGTCCGGGACCCACGTGCTTCTTGCGAATACGTTTGCATCAGCCGGCATGTGGGATGATGTAGCTAAGGTTAGAAGGTCGATGAAAGATAGTGGAGTTAAGAAAGAACCCGCCATGAGCTGGATTGAGTTGAAGGACAAAATTCACACATTTATAGTGGGAGATAAGAGCCATAAGAGGAGTACTGAGATATATGCTAAGCTAGAGGAATTGGGTGAGTTGATGAACAAAGCTGGGTATGTTCCTCTGGTGGAGGTTGATCTTCATGATGTGGAAAGAAGTGAGAAGGAATTTCTTCTTTCTCACCATAGTGAGAAGCTGGCTGTTGCTTTCGGATTGATTAGTACACCACCTGGCACCCCTATTAGAGTAAAGAAGAATCTCCGAGTGTGCAAAGATTGCCACACAGTGTTCAAGTTCATATCTAAGATCGTTTCAAGGAGATAATTATTAGAGATACGAATCGGTTTCATCATTTCAGGGAAGGAGCATGTTCTTGTGGGGATTATTGGTGATGCTACAGATTGATTAAGAAAGATTTACTCTGGATCTTTGCTCAGATCTTGATATATATTCTTGCAAAGACACTGATACCTACGAGATATAACAGATCTCTGTTAGTTCGGAGTGAATGAACTTGGATTTTACCCATTGAATTTTTTCATTTTTCTTAATAACTTAAAGAAGGTCCTTTTTGGGGAGGGGAAGCGAATTAACCATGAGAGCTTTGGATGTTTTCACTCATAGCTTGACATTTCTTGTACCGTAGAATTGTGTACGATAGGAATTTGATTTATTTTTGCATCGGAAAAGCATTTCCTCACGGAGTAGCTATTCTGCTTGTAGAGTTGTAAGTTGTTCTTAAATGTTATTGAAGGAATCTAACATGATATACTTGAACATTGATAACATTGATAACGTCCTGACGCATTTCCTCTTCTTTTTCTTCAGGTTTCAAACTTGGGAGAATCACACCAAGCTTGTGATTCTTGGATTCAACTAGATTAAATTTGGTAATATGCAAAGATCTGTTTCTTTCTATTTTTGCATCTTTATGTATCCCTAGTTCATTTTAAATTCTTGTATAACTGGGTAATGCTTGAAGCAGGGAAGGAAGATGTCCATGATCTGTGCAACTTTAATTAGCTGTTTGACGCTATTTACTCTAAAATATAAAATGGTCCTTTATTGAGGTTTCTTTAAAGTTCAACAACAGGAGAGATCTACATTTCACAGTGCAGAAGTACTGTGTAATTCAGCTGTTCATATTTTCACAATCTTGTCTTGTTTATTATGCTTTCCAGATTGTGCTCATCAACTCAATCTTTTTGAAGCTTCATTCTGTTTACTTGCAGAAAGTTTAATTGAGTGGATTTCCATTTTAAATCTTTAGAAAGTTGTGGGTACCAACAAGTTGTGCTGTCCAAACTTTTCTTACTTGTCTCAACTCTCAACATGTATTAATCTATGCGGCTACAAAGGTTAAAATTAAGGAACTCGAGATGATCTTTTTATCAGTTAGATTTGTCATAGAAAGATGGCTTAAATATATGACCAGATTATGGCATTTATTTGCTCTGCCATGCAAAGATGGCCTTGACAAGGTTCTCGGGATGATCCTCAATCAATAGGTAAATCATGCAATATTTCCTTAGCGCATACAATATCTATGACTTCCTTGAAAATTCCTTGATTTAATCTTATTTAAATCATACTTATTGCATGGCCACCTTCATTTTGGCCTCTATTTATAGCACCTAAGCCTACTCTCTTTTATATAATTGAATTTCCGTACATTCAAGTGCAAGTTTCACCACCCAAACTGCAAATGGTGAGCTCCTGTTACTATTGAGTGGTCTAGACTCTAGAGAATTATTTATCATTGATACTATCTCTCTAAATTTAAATATTAGTTGTTTTTATGACTTCTTACGTGAATAATTGGAAAGGTAAGAGCGCACATATTTGTCGCAGTACTTTGTTGATAATATCTTGATTGGTGGAAGTAGTCGAAAGAGCTATGAAATCATCTTGTACGATACAATGTTTATATATTTTTCTTGGTGTTTGGATTAGGCCGGACGCGTCAAGCTGGGATTATGGGGCGGAAGTGGAGGAAATCTCTGCGACATAGATGGTTACCCTAGACGTATGTCGAAGATTGTAATTCGCAGCGGTCATGCGATTGATTCGCTGGCATTTGAGTATGTCATAGACGGGATGGCATATGAGGCTGGTCCATGGGGTGGTTCTGGAGGAAACCCTACTCAGGTATGATTTTTATTTTGTATTCTTTTGGGGAATATTTTCATCTATGTCAAACTTCAAAAAACATCAACTTTAAGGCATGATTTAATTGAACAATTTATCAAATGCGAATCATTTGTCTCTTGAAAATTTTCTCATTTTGATATCAATCAAAAGGCCGAGTCGGAATGGTAAGTTTAAGAATAAAAAGAAAAATTAATATTGCTTTGATAATGTGGTCTTCGCCAAACTCTTTTGTATGATAAATATAGCATTGTTTTCTAGTAAGCAACTTCTAAGGCCTAGCCTGAGTTTATAACGGTGGTCGAAGCTTCAGGCCAACTTAACCTGGCTTGATTTTCGACACCGTTATTGTGAAACTTCTAGCAATAAATGCTTATCTTTCTAAATCAATACACTTTATATTCTTTTTTTTTTTTTATTTTGAAAATACTTCTTTTTTCCCCCTTTTTGTAGATTGTATTTGAATCTGGCGAGTATCTGACTGCAGTGAATGGCACCACCGGTCCATTCGGCCAAGTTGCCAATGTTGTGAGGTCGCTCACTTTCGTCACCAACATTCGCAAGTACGGGCCGTTTGGAGTGGAGCAAGGAACCCCTTTCTCCATTCCCGTGGCAAATGGTCGAATTGTTGGCTTCTGCGGACGCTCCGGCACGTATGTTGATGCCATCGGGCTTTATCTAATGCCCAACTGACGTCTATTCTCATGCTCGGCATCTTCCGGAAGTAGGGGTTTCGATCAATGTAATAAAGTCGAGGATATATTGGCCTCGTGCATTGTTATCCTTTGTTCAATTTCGGAGAATAAAATTAGATGAACTATTTTGTTCTTGAATCAATGATAGAGTTCTCCATCAATTCCTTCATATGATGACTTTATTGTGAACATATTATTTTATATCTTAATTGCATTTACTAATTACTTAAAGCTATATTTTTTTGGGCTTGTTTATGGAACAACTCTACTCCAAGAAACATCTCCAAGAAACATCATCTCCTATCCAAATCCTATCAACTCAGCTCATCATATTAACTGAAGTTGAACCTCTACTTACTGTGATCCTTGCTGATAGTTTATTTAGTTTTTGGTTATGATTTTCATTCTATAAATTCATTGCATCATGTGATATTTTAAATAAAATGGTTAATTTCATACAGTTTCCTACAAATATAGCAAATGATAAATATATCTCTATAAAGTTTAGTTTTCATATGTTGTTCCTGCATGATGTTTTCAAATATATTTCTCTAATTTGTTGAAAATTTAGCATTCGACACATATTTGAATCCATAAAGAAATATGAATGCGAATATAATCTTATCGAAAATCCTATCGTACTCGGCCGTTTTTATTCCTAGATGGCGCGGTTTTGGGAGCCTAATAAGGTGTACCGGTATAAATATTGGGCTGTACCGGTACCAGCTTGATGGCTATACCGGTACAACCACCAGGGGTATACCGGTATAGTCCTGCGCAGTGATGCTCTCGGGTTGCCTATTTGTACCAGTACATTTGCCCGTGTACTGGTACACCTTGGTAGGTGAGGAGAGGGTAATTCAGTAATTCCTTCATCGTTTGTATCACCCTCACCTACCCACCTATATACACGCAGAGACAGAGATAGGAGGGACTTCTCTACTGCTACTACTCTCCTTCTTCTCCCTCTAGCTGACCGGTTGAGGTGGAGGAGCTCCGGTGGAGTCGAAGATCGCCGACGTCGCGCCGCAGAGCCGTTCGAGCATACTCTCACCGTCGTGGTGCTGCGAGGAGACCAGGCGAGAGCGGCCTTTCACTATTCTAGACGTGGTACTGCTTCTAGGGTGATTTTGAGGTGAGTGATCCATTGGGATTCCTTCCATTACTCCAATTTCAACAATTTTCGAGCTTGGATGCTACTGCAGATTCGGCGTCGACTCGCAGTGTTTCGGCTCGTTCGCAGCGTAGGAGCGTCGGATTTCTGCGAGACTTGGTTCGCTGGATTCGGGACTTCGAGAGAAAGCTACAGAGCCCTAAATTGTGAAATTTGGGGAAAGTTAGCCTGGTCGAATCCCGTCTCTTCTCTGCTATTGTGAGTTTTGATAAGATTTTGAGTTGTTGAGTTCCTCTTGGTGCGCAATTCTTTGAAGGGTTGGAATTGTGGACCTGAACGTGATACTCCAACATAGTGCTGGTATTTTGGATCCTCAACTCGGCTGAATTGGAGTTTTGAAGGTATTATTGACTATCCGATTGGACTAATTACACTTAAATGCTGAAATTGGTACTAAATGTTGGATTCTAGGTATAGAGACTGGAGTTAGCTTGGTTGCTGGTCTTGGAAGAGCTCGACTGACCAGCAGGGATCGAGGTGGATTCGAGATCCCCTCGCTGCCAGGAGTTCGCTTTCGAGGTGGGTTTTCATCGGTTTCGCTCCTAAGTGCGCATGTAGTCGGCATGTATAGTTTCGGTTATTGAATATTTACTTGTAGCTCAGATTCAGTGATTATAGCATGGATAAAATCTGAATTTGGAGCATGATTAGTAATTAATAAAAATACATGTTGGACTTGGACTTGACTTAGGAGAAAACCACGATTCGACCGACATATGCATACACTACCATATTTAGCTCTAGGAGCCGTGTTGTGTTTGTATCATCGCTGTGTTAGCGCGATGGATACCTAGGGTAGTGTAGTTTGCGTTTACGCTCGTGCCGGGATACCGAGCTTATCTTACACAGAGTGTAGACTGCTTTCGTGTTGTCGGGGTTGACGGTGGGCCCAGATTACTGTTTTGGTTTCAGATTGTGCTAATGGCACGTAATGTCACGCCCCGAGACCGCTACCAATTTGGTTCGGTTCGGGAACGCCGATCAGGTGCCGAACGGACAACACTTCCCCTGTCCGCCCAAGGCTCAACAACTAAGTCATGTACAAAGAATTGCCCAGGAATTTAAATTCTACAACATACATGACAAGACGATGCACTTAAAGGTGCCAACGGCGATAAGAGCAAGATACATGTATAACATACAATTAATATAAAGAGAGAAAAGTCTATCTATTACAATCATTCACCATTCGTTTACATTCAATTACCCAAAATGAATATACATGTCGTTTTCCCAAAATACATAAGTATCGACATTTCCCAAAATATACATTGTTTTCCCCAAACATAAAACTATACCAAAATTATCCGAGGAAGGCTCTAATGCAAATTGCGGCCACTATCAACTAGGGCGCGATGCCCTTACCACGATCCTCACCGGCCGCCGCGAGCTAGCACTGTAATAGAGTAGGGTGAGAACTAACTTCCTTAGTTCCCGGCTCGCCACCGACCCCACCGATCTCCCTACTAGGTCTAAGCAGCAAAAGCGGATAGATAGATAGATAGATATTTATCTGAAACTGTAAATGCTGTAAATAAAGCATAATAAAGGAATGCAACGACTGCTATGCCTGAAACAACAAGAAGTTGAATATAATACTATCATGTTCAATATAACTCTGTCAAGTATGTTTGCATTTCTATATGCTCAATATGTACTTTGTACTCAATGCTCATAACTACTTTGAGTTAGTTACCCAATCTATGGCTAGCCCGTAGGCATGCCCACGACTCACACCACAAACCCGAGGGGTTGTCTGCGGGACCCCACATAGGCTATCCCTTGGGACCCCACATAGGCTATCTCAATCGACTCACGTACCAAGACCTCCGGAGACTCGCATTACCCGTGTGGAGCGACCACCATGAGCGCTGAACAAACTGTGTGAGTATGATCTTCTCCTCCCGAAGGAGGGCATCCAACACAGGGGAATCATGTTCTTGTGTTCTCTAACACTATTTTCAATGTCATCATCAAGTTATCTACTTGGTTCCATGTCACTAGTGTCACTATACACTATGTTATTTATCAATCATCAAGTGCTATACTTGGTTCATATCTCTCTAGTGTTCTTTACACTAAGTTATAATGCAATATTATTCATCAAGTCATCTACTTGGTTCTTTTGTCACTAGTGTCACTTTACACTATGTCATAATATCAAACATCAAGTTCTATGCTTGGTTCATATATCTCTAGTTGGTAATCATGCATAATTAAGTCATCTCTAGGGTTCAATGTCATAATGTTCATTCCTATGCTTCCTATGTCCAAATGCAAGCCTATGGTGCCGTACGATAAGGAAGCATGCAAGCAGACTCCCTATGTCCTAATGTGACGCCCATAGTTCCGCACGATAAGGAAGCATGTAAGGAAAGTCATCTAATTAACTATACCAACCCTAACATGCATGAAAACTACATATATATGTATATATATAAATATATATATATATATATATATATATATATATATATATATATATATATATATATATATATATATATATATATATATATATATATATATATATATATATATATATATATACATATGCATAATGACCAACAATGTACTTAGACATAAAAGGTAGCCCGGCGGCTTCGGAATGGCACCCCCCACCTTTTGGGATGTCTCTTGTAGCAACAACGTCGCTTTCGTTGCCTCGAACCTCTACTTCGACTCCTCGGCCAATTTCCGAAGCTGGAAGTCTTTGTTTGGCTCGGATCACTCAAACCGTTCGTCGGATCGACGAACCGTCACTTCCCACGCATTCGTGGACCCAGCAATATGTTAGAAATGAGGTTAAAAGAGATTAAAACCTCTCCTTTAGAAAAACTCCAATTTGAGCCCTAGGATTTTGCCCCGAGCAAAATCCACCACAAGAGCTCCAATCTCTTGTGCAAAACATCTCTTAGGGATGCTAGGGTTCCAAGAAAATTATTTCTAGGAGATACAAAACACTCTAGGAGAAGCTACCATGAAAGCTCTCAAGAGCTTACCTCAATGGAGAGCTCCAATGGTAGAGAGGAAGGAGATGAGATGGTGCTAGGCTTGCTCCTAGCTCAATCCTCCTTCAAATCCCTCATTCTTCTTCTCCTTCTCCTTCTCCTTCTTCTTCTCCTTCCTCTTCTTCTTCTAGAGAGAGAGAGGGAGAGTGTGAGTGTTTATGTGTGCGTATGAGCCGAGGGAGAGGGAGAGGGAATGCCCTCTTAACCCCTCTAATGTAACAAGATGCCAATAGGTCCCTCAACCTTCAATCCCTTGCACTGCCTCAGACTGGGCATTTTTCGCCAGCTGAGACCGGTCTCCATAGGGTTGTCCAAGCCTTAGCCTGTGAAAACCCATTCTGTCCATTTCCTAGCATACGGGATCCGGTCTTCAACCGATGTCCGAACATTGTATGTCCGGTCTCCAAGGAATGTCCGGACCCCGTAGGAGGAAATCCCAGGACTTAGCCAATTTCTTCTCCTACGCGGTAGGGCACCTCGTGGCATCCGGTCTTCACGGGATGTCCGGTCTTGGGATGTTCGGACCTTGTGCCATTGTCCGGATCCCGTGAGCACAACTCGTGCTGATGGCCCTCAGGCCATTTCCACTCGCACAGGGACCGGTCCTCAGGACCCAGGTCCGGTCTTGCCTGGTGGAATTCTGCAAAATGGTGCAGTTTGTACCATTTGCAGTCGAGGTCCACTCTAATGCACTCTTTGGCTTAGAGTCAGCTTCGATCTTTCCGACTTTCACCATTACGACACTTAGTCGATTTGAGGTGAAGTCCAATTCTCATATTTTGAGAATTCACTTCCTTAAGGCGTATTCCCGTCCTTCGTGCGGGATAAACCGTGAACATCGCCCCAAGATACGATCGGAATTCCTCCTCCTACGGACACGAACGTGGAAGAGGTTGACGGAGCTTCTTTCGACACCCGGCGAAAAACAGAAAAGAATTAACTTATGAAAAAAAATCTCAAAGTAAAAAAAAAAAAAAATTCTTCTCACTGTTTTTTATGCATATGAAAATATCTCACTGTATATTGATCACAGTAGAAGTATATATAAATATATGCATAAAGGTAGTAGAGTTGAACATTGGGAATCCCAACGTTCACTCCTCCTTAATTAGTTTCTAACAAAACGTCCGCCGAGAATTAGTCGCGCACATGGCGCGGACGCGCATAGAGCGCAGACGTGCGTAATGTCTGCTTACGTTGCAAACTAAATGAAAACTATAATAAATAAAATTATAATTAAAATGTAGGAAATTAAAAATTAAGAAAAAAGAAGTAATTAATAATTAAAATAAGATGTAAGATTTTGAATTTTCATCAACAATCCCCCACAAAATTCAAAATCACAAAATAAGGATTAAACTTAAAAGTCAAATAAATTAACAAATAAATCAATAAATCACCTGGATGTTTATACTATTCAATAGGTAAGGTGTCTTTAAGGACTTAACCTCACTTAGTGCAAATAGTTTCCATCAGAAAGAATCAGAGTGAATCAGGTCTTGAACTATGTTTCTTTGACCCTGACTTCAACTACCACACACACAGTACAGAATTCTCCGTCGCGGGTTTATGCGTTGATGGCCATGCAGTGTACTTTGATTTTTCATAAGAGCTTCTATGGACAGCCCACATCTCATAGCTGTGGCCACATACAGATACTCTTATATAGGTGGTTTCCTCCAAGGATGTGTGCAGAGTCACATCTCGCGGAAATTACCGCCTCGTATCCTATTAAGAGCTATAAGCTCAATCTCAACCACTACACAGAGCACTACTCACCATAGGGATGTAATTGAAGCTAACGCTCCTCTATATAAACTGCAGAAAGTGCTCTTTGGCCAACCCGACAGCTTGTTTTTACCACATTGAGCCTTCTTCAAGGGATCTCCTATCACAAAGGTTGGATTCGCATTGCAGAAAGGCCCTTTACGGGCAAAGTCCCATCACCCTCGATGACTCCAGGACCTTAGTCCTATTCAGGCGTTTCGTCAAGCAATCTGCAAGATTCTGATCAGATCTGATAAAACTCAAAGAAACAATATCATGAGAGGTTAACCATCTAATAGACTTTTGTCTCAATTTAATATGTCTACTAGCTTTATAATTTACCAATTTCTTTTTACAAAAGTCAATTGCTCGAGAGTCACACCGAATAAAAATAGGTGGAATAGGAGAAGAAATCAAAGGAATCGATGATTGTAGGTTCTTGAGCCACTCGGCTTCAAGACAAGTAGTATCAAGAGCAACTAACTCAGCCTCCATAGTACTTCTGGTTATTATAGTCTGTTTGGTGGATTGCCAAGAAACTGCACCTCTACCAAGAATAAAAACATAACCAGAAGTGAATTTGATATCCAAAAAATTAGAAATCCAATTGACATCGTTGTATCCCTCAACTACAACAGGATAGCCAACAAAATGAAGAGAATAAGAGATAGTATCTTTAAGGTAACGAAATACTCTTTTCAAAGCAATCTAATGAGTTATAACAGGGTTACTAGTATATCTACTCAATCTCGATATGGCATAGGCAATATCAGGTCTAGTCCTATTGGTTAGGTACATCAGAGAACCAATAATCTGGGCATATCTCTCATGATTCACAATTACTAGTGTTCTACACAAGTTGAACACTAGGATCAAAAGAAGTAGAAACAGGAGAGCAATTAGAATATCCAAATTTATCAAGAATCATTTGGGTATAATGAGATTGTGTCAGAAGAATAGAATCAGATGATCTAAGAATCTTCATTCCTAAAATCACATCTGCTTCACCAAGATCCTTCATATCAAAATGGGTAGACAAAAAGGATTTAACTTGGTTAATCAGATCAAGATTAGGTGCAAGGATCATGATGTTATCAACATAGAGGCAAAGAAGGACACATTGATCATCAAATCTCTTAAAATAGAGATAGTTGTCAAAATCGTTTGTTTGAAATCCATATGATTGAATAACACCTCGAATTTCTCGTGCCTTTGTTTAGGTGCTTGTTTTAGTCCATACAAAGAGCGGACTAATTTACACACCGTATTTAATTTTTTGATCAGGCACAGAGAAACCTTCATGTTAAGCCATATAAATTTCTTCTTCACGATCTCCATGAAGAAAAGTGGTTTTGACATCCATCTGATTAATCAAAAGCTTATGAACAGATGCTAATGCAAGAATGACTTGGATAGTAGCAATGCGAGCAACAGGCGCATATGTGTCAAAGTAATCAATTTCAGCTTTTTGTCGAAAACCTTGAGCAACAAGCCGCGCCTTATACTTCTCTACTGATCCATCCGTCCTAAGCTTCTTTTTAAAGATCCACTTACATCCTAAGGGTTGGTTTCCAAGAGGTAAATCAATGAGGATGCCAATAATTGACTCGATTTCACTGTTTATAGCCTCCTTCCAAAAAGACGCTTCAGAAGAACTCATAACTTCCTTGTATAATGAAGGTGTACTTTCAACTAAGAAAGTAAAGAAATCTTCATCAAAGTTCTTCTCAATACGAGCTCTCTTACTTCTTCTCAGTTCAGCTGGTGGGTTAGGTTCTATAGGATCTAAGCTATATGACAAATCAGATGTAGATAAATGATCAGATGTAGATGCATGATCAATTGTAGGCGGATAATCAGGGGCTAATCTAGAGATACGGGTTTTTAAATAAAAAATGTTTTGAAAAAAGGTTGCATCTCTAGATTCAATTATGGCATTCTTCTTCCACAATATTTTGGAATTTTGCGATTATTTGTAAGTTAAGTATATTTATTTTTATCACAAAATTAGTTAGATTTATTCACAATCGAATTTCGTTGCGGTTTTTCTCCAACAATCTAAGGCGTATTTCCGTCCTTTTTGCGGGATTAACCGGAAACACTGCCATGATACGACCGAGATTTCTCCTCCTACGGACACGAACGCGTAAGAGGTTGACGGAGCTTCTTTCAACACCCAGCGATAAAAAGAGAATTAACTTATGAAAAAAGATCTCAAAATAAAAAAAATTTGTTCTCACCGTTCTTCATGCATGTGAAAATATCCTACTGTCTACTGATTACAGTTGAAGTATATATAAATATATGCATAAAGGTTGTAGAGTTGAACGTTGGGAATCCCAACGTTCACTTCTCCTTAATTAGTTTCTAACAAAATGTCTGCAGAAAATTAGTCGCGCACATGGCGTGGACGCGCACAGAGCGTAGACGTGCGTAACGTCTGCTCACGTTTCGGACTAAATGAAAAATATAAAAAATAAAATTATAATTAAAATGTAGGAAATTAAAAATTAAAAAAAAAGTAATTAATAATTAAAATAAGATGTAGGATTTTAAATTTTCATTAACAAAAATATTATAGACTTTATAGCTTGAGGACCAGAAGTGTCACAGAAATGCTAACCCATACACCCTATAGGTAAGTGTAAAATTTAAACTGACGTCGTGGATACCTATTTGTGTTACTAGTTTTATTTTTTTACTAAAATTTTAAAGTTGTTTTATCAACTCTTTGATTTAAAGGTGTAAAACTGTAGATTCCGCTAAGATGTGTATATATAGTATTTTTCAAAGTGTTACTTACCTAAAACAGTGAAAATACAAATACAAATAAAAATGACCTCGGTGAGAAAGGGAAGTTTTAGGTAAACCCTGTTCGTGGTCTAGTACTAGTTTTAACAAGGATTCTATTTTTTTTTATCTTTATTTTATTTTTTTTTTGGGATGAAGAGTAGCCTTGTAGATAATTACATGGGGTGGTGCTGTTTTGAGAGGTCCTTGAAAAATTTTAAAATATTTAAATATATTTCTCGTGTATAAAATGAAATATACTGGTTGATTTGTAAACATTTTTTCAAATATACACATAATACTCGGGTTTATAAATGAGGTTTGGGATTTAAAAAAAAAATATTTTATAAATAAAAAATAAATTTAGAAATTTTGAGTAGTAGTAATTGGTATATAAGCAAAAGTTGCTTCAAGATATAAAAGTTGGGAAATATATTTTTGAATTAGAATTTTTATTTTATTTTATGCGGGACTAGTAGATGACCGAATTTGATGGTAATATGTTCTATATTATATAATATGAGTATACGTAGTGCTTTTATACTTGTTATTTTTCACTACCGTTTATTCATTCATCTTCATCGGCTCAGATTTAATTTTTTAAAAATTATGACCTACAATAGGAGGTCATTTTAGGAGAGATACCGGTTATCAGGTACGTCAAAGAAGGATATTTTTGCCTTTTAATACATGAATAATTTAGTAATTTTATTTCTAATATATTATCAATTTTTTTATTTTCCCTTTGTTTCCTTATGAATTCAATTTGTAAGGAACTAAAATTTAAAAATCCGACTGAAACCTAAAGAAATTTTAAAAAAGTAAGATCAAAATCAATTTAATAAATCAAATTAATTAGACTGATCAAATTGATAAAATATGCAAATAGCTTAGATATATTCAATATAAATTTATTTAATTTATCTACATTTCTAATTTTTAAGAATACCCTTGAATTGATATCCAAATTGCCAACAAACTTTCTCCAAATGGTCAAAATTGTCATTTATCTTTCAGATCTGTTATTATCAAAGAAATTTCTTAAATTTTCAAAATTTGCTTACCTGTAACATGTGAATTTATTCGCATTTATTGGCGCTCAGTGAATCTAATATAATATATACAAGTTGTTAAATATATATATTTTTGAATCACTTTTTTATCTAATTTTTTTGGTCAAACAACAATTAATTTGTGAGACTGAGAGGGGAGATTAATTGTTCAAACTAGTCACTACATCGATTGTTCTTGAATGAAAATGTATAATAATAGGTTGCATCGGTAAATGTATATGGTTTCTTTTTGTCATGGATAATTTAGAATAGTACTACGTTGTACTAATAATTAAATTATCGAAGCACGTCTAATTAAGGACACGATTATTATTTTATCCAACATTAAGAATCTTACAACTCTTCAACTTTTCCTTCCTTCCTCCGTATAGTTGAGTTGACATCCGTAATAAATATTAATTAATTAGTGCCGATTAAGAATTATCACGTGGTTAATTCAATATCATTTTACTCCGTTATTTAAATCTGTTGGAAAGATTTAAATATTAATTAAAGTATGAATATAATTAGATTAGAATAAATATTTAAATCTATTAGAGATAAACTAAAATACAGATTTAAATATTTATTAGAGTAGGAATTATAAATAAATTAGAATTTAGATACGTTTTACTGTAAGTATTATATAATTAGCACCATGTGGGTTGTTTTTGGAGAGGAGGACAGCAAAAAAGTTAGAAACTCTTTGGTGGGTTGTACAAGAGAGAGAAAAACTCTACTTACTGTGATCCTTGCTGATAGTTTATTTAGTTTTGGTTATGATTTTCATTCTATAAATTCATTCTATCATGTGATATTTTAAATAAAATGGTTAATTTCATACAATTTCCTACAAATATAGTAAATAATAAATATATCTCTATAAAGCTCAATTTTTATATATTGTTTTTGTAAAAGTTATGATATTTTTAAATATATTCATCTAATTTGTCGAAAATTTAGCATCTGACACATATTCGAATTCATAAAGAAATATGAATGCGAATATAATTTTATCGAAAATCATATCGTATTCGGCCGTTTTTATTCCTAGATGGCGCGGTTTTGGGAGCTTAAGGATACTCCCCAAATTGACATCCAAATTGTCATTGTGATTTTCCCAAGTAGTCAAATTTGACATTTATTGTTCAAATCTTTTATTATTAGAAGGATTTCTTTAATTTTTAAAATTTGCTCACTTGCAACTTATGAATTTATTCGCATTTGTTGGTTAAATATAGTTTAGAATCACTTTTTTATCTAAATTTTTTTTTTGTCAAACAATGGTAAATTTACGAGACGGAGGGGAGATTTTTTCGAAAAAGTCCATCAATCATTTTTGAATGGAAATTCAGAGGTTGCATCTGGAAATATTGTTTCTTTTTGTAGTAGAAAATTAAGAATATAATATATAGTACTATGCTACAGTAATTAATAATACAATTATCCAAGTACCTAACGAGTAACGACACGATTATCCAACATTAAGAATCTAACAATTTTTTTACTTTTCCTTTGTCGTAGATATAGTTTATTTGACACGCATAGTCATTATCATTTAATTAGTGTTTATTAAAAGTTTAGTAAGAAAGTAGAATTAAGAAAAACGACTGATCGTACTTAGCGCATTGGCTGCAGATTTGATGGTTGGTATTCAAAAACCTAATTATTTTATATTTCAATGAGCTCGTTTCTTAAAAGTAAATAAACTAGCGGATAACTTATTACCATTCTCTCTCTGAAAAGAGAAAAAGAATTAATAAAAATGCACATGGTAGCTACAGAGGTTTATTTTAGTGTCTCGATTGAACAAGATGTGAGATTCGGTTCAGATGCATTAAGACCTTTCCTTGATTTAATTTTTATATATAAATTAATTAACAATGCGTGTCACATGATCAGCCTCTATGTATAGCACCTAAATTTCCTATCTTTTCTTTTCTTTCTTTCTTTTCTGAGAGATAGATAGCGCTATCGTTTCGTTTATTTCGTTTAGAAATAAATTTAGCTAGAAATGTGAATCAATTAGGATTTGAACTTGGGATCTCGAATACCAATCACCAAACTTTTTGCTATTTGCTCACCAACCATCAAGCCTTTTGCCACTTACTCTAGGGACGGTTGGTGTTTCTAAAACTTTTTACATGAGTAATTGTAAGGTAAGAGCGCACATATATGCCATTGTATTATATTCATAATATCATGATTTGTGAAAGCGGTAGTCGGAAGAGCTATGAAATATTTCTGAACAATACACTATATGTATAAATATTTGTTTCTTTGTGTTTGGTTTAGGGCGGACGAGTTAAGCTTGGGTTATGGGGAGGAAATGGATCGAGGAAGCCCCCGCGACATTGATGGTAACCCTACACGCGTGTCGAAGATTGTAATTCGCAGCGGCCAGGCCATCGATTCGCTAGCATTTGATTATGAGCAAGATAGAAAGGCATATAAGGCTGGCCCATAGAGTGGTTCTGGAGGAACCCCACTACGGTATAATTATTTTTTGGAAAGAATTTTTTTGTATAAAAATGATAGGGATGATTTATAAAGCTAAAACAATTTGAAACATAAGAAACTCTGACTGTAAGGCTTGATTTAATTGAGCAATTAATCATACGAGAATCATTATTGTTATTATTATTTTGTAGATCATATTTGAACCTGGCGAGTACTTGACCGCGATAAATGGCACCACCAGTCCATTCGGTGATGTCGCCAATTTGCTGAGGTCGCTAACTTTCGTCACCAATGTTCGCAACTACGGGCCCTTCGGAACGGACCAAGGAATTAACTCCTTTCTCTGTTCCTGTGGCGAATGGTCGGATTGTTGGCTTCTACGGGCGTTCCGGCATGCTTGTTGATGCGATAGGGATTTATCTGATACCCAAGTAATGCCGATTCTCAGGCCCATCGTCTTTCTAAAGGATTAGGTGTTTCGATCAATGTAATAAAGTCGCAGATAGAATGACCTCGTGCATTGTTATCATTGCGCAAAATTTCGGGAAAATAAAATTCGATGAGCCACTTTGTTTTTGAAAGAAAGACGTGTTTATGGGAATTTCTTTCTTCTTGCCGATCTATATCAAAATTCCTTCACATTGTTAAATATAAAAATATATAAATACTGTTTTCTACTAGTCTAAGGTTTTAAAGTATAACGGTTATTTTACATAATATCAAAACAGAAGATCCTGAATGCGAGTCATGTCAGGTCCCTAAAATTATTAATTTTCTTTCATTTAATTTAGCGCGTCATGGATCTTGCACTAGCATTATTAATTTTTCTTTCTATTTAATTTAAGTCCACGTTATTGAGTCTTGCAAAAAATCTCGCGTCCCTTAAATTTTTAGAGAACAATGATTATTTTACACACATAGTATCAACTTGTATTTTGCTACTCGCTTTGACCTTTTTATTTGGGGCTTGCTTCTGGAACAACTATTTTCCTGAAAGCAACAACGGGCAATTGATCAAAACGAAAAAGAAAAAGACTGAATATTTTCTTGTACAGGGAAAAGAGAACCCACTTGTACATGTAGGGATGCAAACGGGGCGGATCCGGGGGCGGGAGCTCCGCCCGCCTCCCGTCCCGATTAGTAAAAATCCGTCCCGCCTCGAATCCGTGATGGGTTAAAAAATACATCCGTAACCCGCTCCGCCTCGTAACCCGCCTTAATATTTTTTATAAAATTATAATATTATTAATATTTTGTAAAATATAAAATAATAATTTTTAATAATATTATATATATATATATATGAGTCCGGCTACTAAACTTTTATGAGTATAGAGGCTCTTGTACTCATAAGTTTTTGGCCATTTGATCCACCCTTTAATCATTTTTATCCGTTAGACCACCCACTCAACCCTAGGTGGTCCACTATCAACCTAACCGTAATCACTCTTATCCTAGCCTCACATTTTTTCATCTCAACGGCCAAAAAGTTATGAGTACGAGGGCTCCAATACTCATAATAAGATAGTAGCCATGTCCATATATATATATATATATATTAACAATATCAATTATAAAAATAAAAAAATCAATCACAATTCAAAATAAAATTAAAAATTTCAAATACATTAGAAATGAGAGTATTAACTTATTTGTATTTAAAACTTTTTTGTAAATACATTATTTTTTAAAAATATTTTTTTAAAATAAAAATAATTTTGGAGCGGATTCGGGGCGGGGCGGATTCGGGCGGATTCACAATGGTCAAAATTTCTCTCGTTTCTCGCCCCGAATCCGTCTCGGATCGTAAAATTTGCTTCGTTTCCCGCCTCGAATCCGTTTATGTTCTCCCTTTTACTGCTCCCGTCGGGGCGGATCGGGGCAGGAGCTCCACCAATCCGGATCCGTTTGGATCCCTGTGTACATGACATATATCCTTCAAGGCTGCTCTTAATTTCTCATGAATGATTAAATAATATACAAATATAAAGAAGCAAAGAGAGAAATTAAATGTAAAACAAATTAAGAATGGTCGACCGTCGACCATTCTTAATGGACATGCACTTGTTCTGAATATGGATGAGAATTTCAGAAATATTTTGGGTATAAAAAATAAAATATAAACGGAACTCTAACGGAACACTAAAGACGGAAGTCGAAATTAACATTTTTTATTTTTTAAGGAGACAGTGTAGGTTTAGGTTTTTGAATGATATGAGGAAAAAGTAAAAAAACGGGTATTGACAGAAAAATTTTCTGTAATTTAGGTTTTTTTTTTTTTGTGTATAATAGATAATTTAGAATAATACTGTGCTACAATAATAATACCATCACTACAACAAAAACGGTCTATAGCGATACTTTTAAATGTAGGTATATGTAAAAAAAATACTGCTAGTTAAATTACCGATACTTTTAAAAAGTGTTGCTATATGTGGGTTCGTTAGGTATATTGTGACAATTAAAAAGTGTCGCTATAATTTAAAAGAGTGCTGCTAATTTATCAACACTATTTAAGCATTTAGCTATCGTAGAAAATCTATTTCGTTGGGTGTGATGGCGGAGGAGGATGACAGGGAAGGGCTCTTCGTCTAGAATTTCAGTGGATTGAGTGAAGAGAGAAGGGAAGATGGTAATCATTTTTTTTTTTCTTTTCTGTTTGTTATCGGGCCAAATGGACTGGATGTGGTGGGTTAAGTAGAGTAATCTTTTATTCTTTTTTGGATTTGGCTTTATATTTATGCATTAGTAGATATTTTTTTAAGTTTTAGTATAAATAGGTCGACACTTACTCAAAAGTTTTTCAAACATATGTTCCTATAATCTAATTCTGTTGTAGTGCATTATTGAAATACCTAATGACGTGATTATTATCCAACATTAAGAATCTAACAATTTTTTTTTTACTTTTCCTTCGCCCATATAGTTTAATCAACACCCATAGTCAATATTAATTAATTAGTACTCATAAAAAATTTTCGCGTGGTTAATTCAATATTATTTTACTCGATAAATAGAGAAGAGATTAGATCAAAGCAAGAGATGCACGACACACGCTGGAGCAAAGCTCGAGCCCCCAATTGTTTTCAGACCCTATAAATATATAATCAACGCCTTAATTTTCTTGCTTTTCCAATGGTAGAATTTAAAAAAAAAAAATGGATGATAGAATTAAAAAAAAAAAAAAAAAAAATAGATCGTGAGTAGAATTAAAAAAAAAAAAAAAAATTGATCGTGCGTAGCGTTTTGATTATAAATTGGATGATTGATATTCAGAGTTTTAGGTTCAAAGTTTTACATTCTTAGTTGAGTTCATTTCTAAGTAAATAACAAGTTAAAAGAATTATAAGCGATACGTATAGAAAATAAATTTTTGAGATTTTATCTATTTGACTTTGATCTAATAGTTAAAACTCTATATATAAATGATCTTTTTATAATTAAATAAAGGCTAAATTATAAAAAATTCTTCTGTAATAATTCGCTTTTTCACTTCCCCCCCCCCCCATACATTTAAAAACCTACCCTTTGCCTCCCGTAAAATAAAAATGTACACTTAACCCCTACCGTTAGGGTTTCGTTAGGGTTCTGTTAGAAAATATTTTTTTTTTCCAAAAATACCCCTCCGCCATTTTTCTGTTGCTTCACCTCCATCCGGCTCACCGCCTCGCCGCCGCCTCGCCGTCCTCCATTGCCTTGCCCTCCCCCACATCCCCTTCGCCCTCCTCTGCCGCCTCGCCTTCGCCCTCGTTGCCTTACCTACTTCTCCATCAACACCCACCTCGATTTCCTCCCTGTTAATTGTCACCGAAATAGAGGGGCGGCCTTCCTGTTGTCGCCGAAATCGAGGGACGGCAAGGGTGCAGAAGGAGAAGGGGAGCAGGTGGAGAAGAAAATGGAGAGAAATCGCGGCCGATTGAGGTGGGAATCGCGGCCGACGAAGGTGCAGCTGAAGAAGATGAGGAAGAAGACGAAAATGGCGAAGGGCAAAACGGTCATTTTACACACCGTAACCCCCCTGTGAACATTTTTTATTTTACAGGGGGACAAAGTGTAGGTTTTTAAATGTCGGGGGGAGAAAGTGAAAAAACGGGTTATTACGGGGGTTTTGTAATTTAGCCTTAAATAAATGATCTAATAGTGTGTCATACTTAATAGTTTGAAACTAATATAAAAATAAACTTAACAATAATGTAAAAAAATTGAAACGGATGTAATTAAAATTAAATTATGATTAATTTAATTCTAAAATAAATTTTTAAAAATTCGTAGGTATTGTTTGGTTCGGATATAAGCAAGAACTAGCTATTACAGGGATAGGTACAAGTATATGGATAAGAAAAATAACGTTTGGATGAAAATTGAATTATTTTCGAGAATAAAAAAAATATTATATAATTTTATATAGAAAATAGAGGTCTTAAGCAAACCCTGCCGCATATGGAAGGCAAAAAAAGAAAAAAAAGAAAAAAAAAGTGGCCCAGTGTTTTTAGAGAGAGAGAGAGGAAGAGAGATAGATAGAGCAAGGGGAGAGGAAGGGCGGCCGTTGGATGGGCCACTTGGCGCCCATCCGACCGTCCCAAACTATTAATTTGGAAACTGTGCCCATAAATCTTTTTGTCCAGGAAGTAGGTAGAAGTGCCCTTGTATTAATTGTTCTCTCTATGGAGAGATCTTTTCTGTTTGATCTCAAAGTTAAAATATTATTATTACAGGAATAGGATTAAGTTCAGAATTAAGGTGGTGTTAGGATAATTTTGTATTTGATTGAGAATTGGTTTAGTTTAGATATAGATGATATAGTGTTTGGTTAGAATAGATGGGATAAGAAGGATAGTGAGTGAGATAGTATTTTGTTTGGTTGGAAAATTTTTAATTTTCAAAATACTATCCTTTTTATCTCACATATTCTAACTAAACACTATTTTATCTATACCTGGACTAAACCCAATTCCCAACCTAACACAAAATTACTCTAACCCCACTTTAATCCCTGGAATGAAAGTTTTTACTTAACCCCGAATCAAACGGTGGCTAAAAGAATTAAACGAGTCAAGAGAAATTAGGAGTAGTTTTAGGATGGATACATAATATAGTAAAACTAAACTTTTTAATCAGATTATAGTATTTTAGGCAATGATTAGGTCTAAGAAGTTAAGAGGATTAAACGATTCAAGAGAAAGAATAGTTTTAAGATGGATGGCCTTCTTGAAAATCAAGACATTACAGTTGGTATTAGAGTAAATCACTACTCAAAAGTATAAGATAAGTTTTAACTGAGCCAACATTAAACAGCTGGCAAGAGCGCGACCACTTTGAATGATGATAGTATTGGGTGGTACTTGACTCTCCACAATATTGACTAAGTCGTCGGATGTTGCGCGTGCGGCTTCATAAAGAAGTCAGAGCTTAAAGGACGAAGAACTAGTCATAATAAGGCTAAACCTCTTAGCCTAGCTATAATATTAGACGGTGGGTAGATTCAAAAGATTAAAAAAGTTAAGCGAGTCTAATCGGCCGGTTGAAATGATTGGATCATGATCCAACCCCTAGGTCAGTTCGATTTTGATAAATAAAATAGAAAATTTTAAAATCTGTATTGACCCGGCCGTTTGAATCGGTGATTCAACAAGTATATTAATGAACTGGCCTCCTTTTGATTGGATCCGTTTGTCATGTTGCTTGATTTAATTAAATTTGCATAAAAAAAATAGGGGCAATTGCTTATATACTCCTGAAAAGTTTTCGATTTTTCGATTTACCCCTCTTAGAAGGCTAATATTAAAAATACCCCTCCTACGTTCCAACCTATTTCTAATATACCTTTAGAGAGTTAAAATTAAAATCGGTTAAGTAACTCTGTTATCTCTGTCAAATTACTATTTTGCCCTTTTCAAATATACCCTTTTACTATCACTGTCTTTCTTATTTGCCCTTAAAGTCAGAGACACAAAAAGTATTTCAATTTTTGGTCTTTTTCAATATACCCCTCTACCGTCACCAATCTTTCTTATTTGCCCTTAAGTTAATGGCAAAATTGGTATTTTAATTTTTTTTAACTGTGAGATATTTAACTCACGTTTAATCCAGATTAACTTAACAGGAGATAACTGCAGGGATATTTTGCAATAACGGTGGAACGTATGAGGGATATTTTAGAAAGAAAAAAAAAAACGTAAAAATCGATCGAATATTTTCAGACGCATTTAAAAACTATATAGACAATTATTCCAAAAAAATAATGCTCATCACATGTTCACATTCATTTTCGGCCTCTATATAAAGCACCTAAACGTGCTCTCTTTTCCATTACCCAGCCTCCTTTCAATATTCAAGTTCAAGTTTCACCACTCAAGTCACCTACAAATGGTAAGAGCATGCAAATTTGTTGCAGTGGTGGTTGATCATATTTTGATGGGCAAAAGTGGCAGTTGAAGGAGCTATAAATTTTTTTTTTTTCACAGTACTATTTAATATTTAATACTTCTTTCTTTGTATTTATGCTTAGGCCCGAGCTATCAAGCTTGGATTGTGGGGTGGAAGCGGGGGAAATCCTTTTGATATCGGTGGTCAACCTGAACGTCTGTTAAAGATCGTAATTTCTAGTGCCGAAACGATCGATTCACTCACATTTGACTTTGTCCAAGACGGGACAACAAAGACAGCTGGCCCATGGGGTGGTTCCGGAGGAAGCTCTCATACGGTATGATTTTTATTTTTTTAAAATATTTTCGAGTAAAATCATTTGACTCTTCAACTTAAATGGTAGTTTATTTTGATGTTTTACATATGTTTGGTTACCTTAAAAAACTAGCTTTTTAAGGAAGCTTCTATCAAAATTTTATAGAAAACTAGCATATTCGCTTTTCAAAAAAAAAAAAAATCCAAGAAAGAAAACATTAATTTGTCATAAAAGTTTAGAAAATAAATTTCTAAAAACCAAATGAACTTAAAACTGAAAAAAAAAGAAATTCATAGAAAATTTTTTATCAAATTCTTTTTTCATGCTTTTTCGATAAACCAAACACCCCTTAGGGTTTGGGCCAAGTGAGCGACTTTTTAGGCCCAGCCGAGGCCTTAGGCTCTCGATGGGGCTTAGGGATGCAAATGGATCTGGATTGGTGGGGCTCCTGTCTTTATCTTCCGCGAATGGTTAGTAAACGAAAAATAATAAATGGATTCGGGACAAAAAATTGGATGATTTTTATAATTCAAGATAGATTCGGAATATGAAATGGGAAAAACTCTTGGCCCGTTAAAAATCCGCCTGAATTCCGCCCCGCCATAATCTACTCCGAAAGCCATTTATATTTAAAATAAATATTCTAAAGAATAATACATTTACAAAAAAATTCAACTATAAATAAATTGGTGCTCTCATTTGAGACTTTTGAATTTTATTGCGAATTGTGATTAATATTTTTAATTTTCAAAAATATTATTTCTTATATATAACTTGGTAAAATTGTCCATTATTGTTCAAAAATTTGTTGATTTATATTTACAAAACATTAATAATATTATAACTTGTAAAAAAAAAAATATATTAGTTGGTTGAACAAATTCGAGGCGCAGGTGGGAGATGGCTTATGAGTTATGTGGTAAGACAGATTATGGAATAATTTATTTCGATCTGTCGTGGATTCAAGACGGGAGGTGGGACATAATTTCGGTAGTTGGAGTAGGAGGCGGGGCGTTGGTCCTGAGCTCCGGGCTGCGACCTAGCTTGGCTCAGTTTTTGAGGCTTTTATTGTGAAACTTTTTGCAGCTAATGTTTTATTTTTTTTTTGAGAGAGATAGGTAGCATGTTATTCGCTTCATTTATTTTATTTAGAAATAAGCTTAGTTGAAAATGTGAATTAATTAGAATTCGAACTTGAATCATCTCGGGTACCAACCACCAAGCCCTTTGCAACTTGCTCTAAGGACGGTCGATTTTTTTTGCAGCTAATGTTAATATTTCTAAATTAACACATTTTATTTTTTTAGCTCGAATTTGACTCGGATGAGTACCTGATTAGCATTAGTGGCACCACCGGTCCATACAAAGGAGTCGCAAAGGTAGTGAGGTCGCTCCGTTTCGTCACCAACAAACGCCCGTGGGGGCCATTCGGACAGGAGCAAGAAACTCCCTTCTCCATTCCTGTTAAGAGTGGTGGCCAGATTGTTGCCTTCTTCGGAAGCTTTGGCAGTTATGTTGATGCCGTCGGGATTTATCTGGTGCCCGTCTGATGTTTCCATTAATACTCATGCTCATCATCGATCTTCCCCGAGTACTATATGGGTTTTAATATATATGTAATAAAGTTTGCCAGTTGTATGGCATCTTGTATTATTGTCCTGCATGCATAATATCTCAATAAATAAAAGTTGATGAGCCGCTTAATTTGTTTATGAAAGAAGGCCAATTTGCATTAAAAAAATCCACTAATTTTAGGTTTTTGCAAAAAAATGGGTAGTTTTTTTTTGATTTTGCAGATTCGATTCGAATTTTCAGCAAACTGATCAAAATACCGTTATTAATTTTTTCTTTCATCTTTCTCTCTCCTTTTTTTTTTCTCTTCCTTTTTTTTTTTTCTCTCCCCGAAGAAAGCGTGAGGCGAAACGATCCGCCTCACCTCATACTCTCGTACTCTCGCTCTCGTCCTCGCCCGCGCACTCCCTACCTTCATCCCTTTCGACCACCCCCAGGCCGCGCCGTGACTCTTTTTTTTTTTTTTTTTTTCTCTCCGATACTCCTCCATCGTCTCGGACGACGACGCCTTACTCGTCCTTCCCCGCTCTTCTTGTCCTCTCCCTCTCCTTCTACCTCCCCTGTCTCCGGCAACGACGCATCTTTACCGATGCCGATACCGTAAAGGTCGCTGTAGCATTGTAATCTTGGAGCGGGAGGTTCTTAGCTGCGTCGTCGCCGGCGTCGTATCCGTTGGAAGAGAGGGTGTGACGCCCCAACTTCCCAGGGGGTCACCCATCCTAGGACTACTCCCGTCCTAGCACGCTTAACTCTCTTAACCTCTTGGGTCTTGCCACCACCCAAAATGCTTAAGCCGGGTTAAGAGTTTTAGCCCTATTATATCTTATATATAGGACTAACTGGGGTCTCACAATCTGCCCTCCTTTAAGCCCCTCGACGTCCTCGTCGCTCGACTCACAAGTACCGGGCGATGTGAGACTCGTCTGCACTCGGCTCAACCGAGACTCATCTCACACTTCCTGCCAGAATTGGCTCCGATACCATCCGTGACGCCCAACTTCCCGTGGTCACCCATCCTAGGACTACTCCCGTCCTAGCACGCTTAACTCTCTTAACCTTTTGGGTCTTGCCACCACCCAAAATGCTTAAACCGGGTTAAGAGTTTTAGCCCTATTATATTTTATATATAGGACTAGCTGGGGTCTCACGAGAGGGTGACAAAAAAATTATAGAAGCAAAAAAAAAAAAGAAGATAAAATATTATAAAAAAGGAAGATGAAGATGAAATTACACCGTTAAATAAAATTGTACTGATTTAAAAGAACATTGCACTATTATGAATATATAAGTTGCACTACTTAAGATGTAAACTGCAGATTTAAGATGAAAATTATATTTTTTTAAATAAAAATTACACTCTCTAGGAGATATTTATATTGTTTCTCATATTATTGCACTATTTCAGATGTAAACTAAATCAATTAAGATGAAAATTACACTTTTTTAAATGAAAGTTGCAGTATTTGAGAGATATTTATACTATTTTTTCTTTTCTTGCATCTTATGAGATGTAAACTGTATCTCTTTAAAAGATATTTATATTGTTTCTTCTCTTGTTGCACTGGTTCTCCTCTTATTACACTATTTCTCCCTTTATTACACTATTTCTCCTCTTAACTATACTATTTCTCCTCTTAACTGCACGATTTAGGAAGAGAAATAGTGTAATAAGAGAAGAAAATAGTGAAATAAGAAGGAGAAATAGTATAAATATATTTTAAAGGAATACATTTTACATCCCAAAGGGTGAAAGAAAAGAAAAAATAGTGTAATCTGAAATAATGTATTAAGATGAGAAACAGTATAAATATCTCCCAGAGAGTGTAATTTTTATTTAAAAAATATAATTTTCATCTTAAAACTGTAGCTTACATCTTAAGTTGTCACGCCCCGGGTTGCACATTCACCGGGCACGCCGACAAATCCGTCGTATACAAAAGAATTTCCTCTGTATACGAAGCGTAGCTGTACCTGTATAACATACAATGCTACAAACAGTAGCAGAGAGCTGAAGTAAACTATAAACACGCATGTAGGAAAACAAACTTTATATACATACAATTGCAGAAATAAAAGAACACTACTCGCTCCAGCGAGTTCAACTGTATGTACAAAAGTGTCAAACCAAAAATCACTCCAAAAGTGTCCCTACCTGGAGGAGGATCCTTTAGCTCAGTACTCGACGGGGAAGGGCTCTAGCTCGCAACGCCCTTGCCTCGATCCGACTAAACGGAAGCGCGGCGGCGCAGCGAGGCTGCAACAACAGTGGAAGAAAGAGGGCGTGAGAACTACTATAAAAACAAGTAGTCCTCAGTGGGTACCGCCCTAAACACATCGGCCCACCCACTAAGTCTACAGGATAAGCAAGAAAGTAAAAGAAGCCGGAAACACTCAACAGCTAAGTAATACTATACTATCCTGTCCTCAACAACCCTCTGTAGAACAAGTAAAAGCTGACCCAATCTTACGAGGATCGTGATACACCCGTCTACTTTGTCCAAGCAACACTACAACTACCCCGGGGGTAGCTAGCGGAGAGCAAGTCCACAACGAGGACGCGGCGACACCAACGCAAAAGCACTAAGCCGGACTCGGAGCGGCACTCGTGGGCGCGAACCAACCGAGTATGCAAGCGTATCTCTGTCGAGCTCAATCTGGCTCTCACAGGCATAGTCAAGTAAACATGGTCTAAGCACTAATACACCACGTGCCCCTTGGCACAAACTGTAACTAAAACAGTACTCTGGGCTCACCGTCAAACCCCCGACGGTTTCCAACAACCAGCACGACTAGACTCTGCTGAAAAGTAAGCTCGGCATTCCCAGCGCGAGCGTAAAAGCAAACTACACTACCCTGGGTATCCATCGCACTCCCACGGCGATGATACGGCACAAAACGGCTCCTAGAGCTAAATCTGGTAGTGTAAGCTAATGACGATCCAAAACGTGATTTTCTCCTAAGTCAAATCCAAGTCCAACATGTATGAAACTAAGTACTTGCTAAGCATGCTCCAAAGTTCAGATATTCATATACTAATCCATGCATTCGAGCTATCGCATACTAGTCGAACCAAAGTTATACATGTCGACTATTTATACTTAGGAGTATTCCGATGTAAACCCACCTTAAGAAGCTCCTCCTCGGGCATCCAAGGGAGTAATCCAAGTCAGCAAAAGCCCCACGCGTCCAGAACAAGACCAAGACCACCTGCTGCGAAGAATCGCGACCAAAACACAAAGTTCACAATTCTATCCGAAAAACAGCGGCTGAGAAAAGCTTAATTCTAACTAAGCTAACCTTCTCCAATTTCGGCAAATGAGGGCTCAGAAGCTTCGTCTCGAAGTCTTGAATCCAGTGGTCCAAGTTTCGCCGGATTTCGCCTCTCCTACGCTGAGTACAGGACGAAATACGAAACGTCGACGCTGGAAAACTGCAATCAGCACTTCAGAATCATTTCGGCAAACAGCGGCTCAGTAAACAGAGATTTCGACTGGGCAAACCTGCTCCAAATCCAGCAAATAAGGCCTCTCTGGAATCGTCTGGAAGTCGCGGATCCAACACCCCAAGTTTCGTCACGTTTCGACCATCCTATACAGAGATCTAGTCAAAACTCCGCGGGTCGACGCTGCAGTCAGCAGCAGAGGTAGTGCAGTCCGAAAATCAAGGGATTTAGAAGCAACGGAGGGGAACTTGATGGGCTACTCACCTCAGAAAACGCCCTAGGCCCATCGCTGAGTCGAGGACGGCGGTCACACGGCCTCCTCGCAGCGTCTCGACGTCGAACACGCTCTCGATCGGCTCCGCGGCGCGTCGTCGGCGAAGCTCGGTTCCACCCTTGAGCTTTGGGGAAGAAGCAGCAGCAGCAGCAAGTGGAGAAGAAGGAGGAGGAGAAGGAGAAGGGTCTCTCTCTCTCTCTTCTCTGCTGCAAGATAAGGGGAGGTGAGGGGTGATGTAGAGACCTGAAAATTCAGCTGAGACTTGTTCGGCAGCTCTGGAGAGTGTCGGGACAAGTCTAGGTTGCGTGGGCGCGAATGGACGCCTAACGGGCCCCCTGGGGAACACGAGAGCAGCATGTACTTGAGAGATCTGCGAAATTGCAGATTTCTGTGAGTTGTACCGGTACAGATTGGTTGCTATACCGGTACAGATTGATGGCTATACCGGTACAAAATGGGATTTGTACCGTTACAGTCCGTCAGCATGGCTCAGTTTGACTTTTTGAGCCCTTTGTCCCTCTCTCACTTTAGCCCATGCCTTTTTATACCGCAGGAGAGAGAGAGAGGAGTCCATGCTCGCTTCTTCTTCTTCTTCTTCTTCTTCTTCTTCTTCGTTACAGCCGGAGGGAGAGAGAGAGAGAGAGAGGAAGCTCGTGGGAAGCCCGAGCTTCGTCGACGACGCGCCGACGCGTGGTTTCCGCGGGTTTTCGACGACGAGACGCTGCGAGGGTGCTAGGCGCGCGTGCGAGATCACTGTCCTCGACCCAGTGACGGGCGTGGGGTGTTTTCTGAGGTGAGTTGACCCTCGACAACCCTCCGTTTACCTCGAAGTTCCTTGATTTTCGAGTTTGCTGCCGCTGCCGTGGACTGCAGCGTCGACGTTTAGTGTTTTGACTCGTGCTCTGTGTAGGAGACTCGGAATCCGGCGAAATCTGCGGCGTTGGATCCGTGACTTCCAGACGATTCCAGCGACACCTTACTTGCCGGATTTGAATCAGGTTTGCCCTGTCGGAACCCATGATTACTGAGCCGCTGTTTTTCGGAAAATTCTGAAGTGCTGAATTGCTGTTTTCCAGCGTCGACCGTCGGCACTTTGGTGATTCTCCGCGCAGGTGGTCGGATCGCGTCAAGACTTGCGGCGTTGGATTCCCGATCGCGAGACGAAGATTCGACACCAAAATCGTGAATTTTGGTGAAGGTTAGCTTAGTTAACTTTAAGCTTTTATCCGCTGCGTTTCGGGCAGATTTCGGAGAATTCGGTGTTTGGATTAATTCTTCGCGACGGAGGACCTCGGCACTTGGCGGATCAGCAGAGGTGATCGAGGAGGACCTTGGACACTCCTTGCTGCCAGGGGTTTGCGACCGAGGTGGGTTTACATCGGATTTCAGCCTAAGTGCAATAGTCGACATGTATAGTAGTATGTTCATGATAGCCGTAGCTCGAATTCATGGAATTGTATATTGAATATCTGAATTTGGAGCATGCTTAGCAATTAATATTTTATACTTGTTGGACTTGGACTTGACTTAGGAGAAAACCCCGAATTGATCGTCATTATATACATTGCCGGATTTAGCTCTAGGAGCCGTATTTTCGCAGTATCGTCGCGGGTTTTGGGCGATGGGTACTTGGGGTAGTGTAGACTGTTACGGGGTGTCGGGCGCCGTCGGACCAGACGGTGGGCCCAAAGTCTGTTCTGGTTACTTGGGTTTGGCCAGTGAGGGCCTGATTGAGCTCGACAGAGCTACGCTGCATACTCGGTTGGGTAGCTCCCCCGAGTGCCGCTCCGGAGTTTGGGCTTGTGCTTTCGCGTTGGTGTCGGGTAGTGCGGGTTGGACTCGCTCTCCACCGAGGTTTGGAGGTAGCGTATAGTCACAACCGGCACGGACGGGTCCAGTGGACGGGTGGGTTCACGGTCCCCCGCAGATTGGGTCCGTCGATTGGAGTCTATAGGGGTAGTTTTGAGCTTGATAACTTAGTGACTTGTAGCTGTAGAGAGTTCCAGCTTTCTTTTCTTCTATCTTGCTTACCCTGTAGACTTAGTGGGTGGACCGATGTTGTTTAGGGCGGCACCCACTGAGGACTACTTGTTTTATAGTAGTTCTCACGCCCTCTTTCTTCCACCCTTGTTGCAGGGCCTTCGCCTTCGGCTGCTGCTCCTCCTGAGTCGGACCGCGGGAAGGGCGTGGCGAGCTAGAGCCTACCCTTCGAGTTCTGTGCTAGAGGACTTCCACTACAGGTAGTGATAGTTTTGTTTTGGTTTTCCACTCTTGTACATACAGTTGAACTTGCTGGAGCGAGTAGTTCTTGTACTTGGTTATTGTATGTTTATAAGTGGTTTTCCTACCTGTTTGTTCATAGTTTACTTCAGCTCTATGCTACTGCTTGTAGTATTGTGTGTTTACACAGATTCAGCTACGCTTCGTATACAGGAGAAATTCTCTTGTATACGGCGGATTTGTCGGCGAGCCCGGGGGACTGTGCAGCCCGGGGCGTGACAGGTGATGTGACAAGTGAGGAAAAAGTCAAACTGCACCATACCTCCTCTTTGTACCGGTACAAAACCCCACTTGTACCGATACAAACAGGCAACCCGAGAGCCAAACAGCGCAGAGCTATACCGGTATAGCCCTGGTGGCTATACCGGTATACCAACCAATCTTGTACCGGTATAAAACCAGATTTGTACCGGTACAGCTCACTGAAAATCTACTATTTCGCAGATCTTCAGGATACACGCTGCTCTCAAGTTCCAACAGGGCCCGTTCGGCGTCCATTTGGCGCTAACGCGACTCGGACTTGTCCCGACACTCGTCAGAGCTGTCGACAAGCCTCACGTGCAATTTTCCAGATCTCTGCATAAGTAGTGCAACTTATATCCATAATAGTGTAACATTCTTTTAAAACAGTACAATTTTATTTTAACGGTGCAATTTTATCTTTATCTTATTTTTTATAATATTTTTTTTCTTGTTTCTTCTATAATTTTTATTTCACCCCTCTCTGCCAACGGATACGATGCCGGCGACGCTGCTGCTAAGGACCCCCGCTCCGAGGCTGCAATGCTACAGTGACTTTTACGATATTGGTGTCGGTGAAAATGTGTCGTTATTGGAGGCAGCAGAGGAGGAAGGAAAGAGAGAGGACGAGAAGGGCGGGGAAGGGCGAGAGATGCAACGACGTCGAAGACGATGGAGGAGAGTCGGAGAGGGAAAAAAAAAAAGAAAAAAAAGTCGTGACTCGGCCTCGACGGGGTTGGAGGCGAGGAAGGTGGGGGTGCGCGAGCGAGGGCGAGAGCATGAGGGTAAGAGACGAGGCGAAATTTGTTTCGCTTCGCCTCGCCTCCGCTTTCTTCGGCGAGAAAAAAAAATAATGAGAGAAAAAAAAAACGAGAGAAAAGAAGAAAAAAAAAATAATAAGAGAAAAAAAAAGAATGAGAGAAAAGAAGAGGAGAGAAAAAATAATAAGGATATTTTGATCAGTTTGTTAAAAATCTGATTCGAATCTGTAAAATCGAAATTTTTTTGCAAAAATTCAAAATTAGTGAATTTTTTATGCAAGTTGGCCTAGTTAGAAACTAACACAAAAATAAACTTAACAATAATGTAAAATTCAAATGAATCGTAAATTAAAATTAAATTATAATTTATTTAATTCTAAAATAAATTCTTAAACATTCGTAGGGTTCCTACAGGGACGGGATTGGGATTGGGATTGGGGGAGGGATGGAGTTATTTATTATTTTTTACCATTGATGGGTACGAGGAGGGGACCTCGAGTGTAAGTCTCTGTGGGGATGGGGACAGTAAGAAGGAGTAGAGATTTCAACGGATCGGATTTGGGACGGATTTTTAAAAATTCGTATCGAATCCGAATTCAAACCCGACGATTTTACAAATTCATATCCAAATCCGAATCCGACCAAAATTCCGAAACCCGAACCCGAATACGAAGCGTAAAATTTCAACCCGAAATAATTATTTATTTTTTCAATATTTTAAAATATATTGTATTAAATTTATATTTTTAAAATACAAATTCAAATATAACATTAAATATATATATATATATATATATATATATATATATATATATATATATATATATATATATATATATATATATATAAAATAAATTCGGGTTCGGATCGGATTCGGGTTCGGGTAGGGTTTTAAAATTCATATCCGAATCCATATTCGCCGGATTTCTATTTTTTGATATCAATATTCGAATCCATATCCATATCCGTTGGATATATCCGTTTCATTCGAATTCGATTCCAATACAATTTCTTGCATTCATATTCATTTTTACATTTTTAAAAAGGGGTCCTTCGTCCCCGCCCCGCCTCGTCCCATCTAGGGGTGTAAACGAGCGAACACGAGCGAGTCGGCTCGTGTCCGGCTCGTTATTAAACGAGCCGAACACGAGCAGCTCATTAAAGTATCGAAAAATTCGGCTCGTGCTCGGCTCGTTTAATAAACGAGCGAATACAGGCAAGCCAACAATAAATAAAAAAAAAAGATTAAATATATTAAAAAAATAAATTTATAAAATTTTATTCATTAGACTTTGATCTAATAGTTAAAACTTTATATACAAATGGGTCTTTTTATAATTAAGCTCGCATTTATATTTTTATTTTGCTAAAAATTAAATAATAAAAATATATATTATATATAATTATTTTTTTATATATAAAAATATAAATTATATAAATATAAAATATACGTATATCGAGCCGAACACGAGCGACTCGTGTTCGGCTCGTTTATTAAACGAAATTTAAAAAATTTAGCTCGTATTCGGCTCGTTTACTTAAACGAGCGAGCCAATCTCGTTCATTTCGGAACACGAATTAGGCCATAAATGAGCTGGATTGCCACTCCTAGTCCCATCCCGCTGCATTACCTTCCCTCTACAATAAATTTTTCTACTTGTTGGGCCCTAAAAAAGAAAAATTACACCAGTTGTAAAGCACTTAATAATACAATTCCATTTCATCTTCGAATAACATTTCTTTGGTGGGGCCCTCGTCCCCGCCCCGTGACAACTTGTCACGTCACGCTACCTAAAGAGCCCGACAAAAATTTTGTGGCATCTTCCCCAATTCCCAAACTAGTTAAAGATTTATTTTTTAAAATTTTACTTAAATAGCTCACATATCTCACGCTAAAAATATTTTGATATCAAAATTTTTAATATTAGAATATTATTTATATAATCTGCTCAAATAAAAATTGTTTAATTAAAAATTTATTATTAACAATAAAGTAAAATTATATGAAAACTCTCTCACCTATTGTCCGCTTCGACATGATCCTAACTCAAAAAAAATAAATTTTGATTTTCAAATAGTTTAAATGATTTGAATAATATTTAATAGTGCCGATTGTTAATTTAAAAATTCTATTATTGAAAATAAGTCGTAGTAAACTGAACTATACTATCGATAGTATTATAACAAAACTCTCTTTGCAGGGGTATCTACGATATTTATTTATATATTTAAGAGGGATAGTGATAAAATTGCCCCAAGAAAGTAATGCTTATCACATGTTCACTTTTAGGGATGCAAACGGATTTGGATTGGTGAAGCTCCCGCCCGATCCGCTCCGACGGGCGGTAAATGGAGAAAATAAACGGATTCGGAACGGAAACGGGATAAAATTTACGATGCGAGACGGATTCGGAATGAGAAAATGGGAGAAATTTTGACCCGCCCGAATCCGTCCCGAATCCGCCCCGCCATGATACGCCCGAATCCGTCCCGAAAATTATTTATATTTTAAAAAAATATTCCTCAAAAATAATGTATTTATAAGAAAATTCAAACTACAAATAAGTTATATTCCCATTTCTAATTTATTTGAAACTTCGATTTTTCTTTTGAATTGTGATTGATATTTTTTATTTTTACAATTGATATTGTTAAATTATATATATAATAATATTATTAAAAATTATTAATTTATATTTTAAAAATATTAATAATATTTTAATTTTATAAAAAGGGTGGATTGGATTCGGGGCGCGGAAAAGTATATTATGAGCGGGCGGATTATGAAATGCATTTTTTAACCCGTCACAGATTCGGTGCGGGAGGCGGGGCGAAATTTTGCTAGCTAGGTGGGGCAGGAGGCAGGCGCCCCCAGATTCGCCCCGTTTACATCCCTATTCACTTTCATTTTGGACCTCTATATATAGCACCTAAACGCGCTCTCTTTTCCATCTCTTCAAGTTCAAGTTTCACCACTCAAGTGACGTACAAATGGTGAGGTCCTGCTACTGTAGATGATTAATTATCATGATACTACCACTCTAAATTTAAATATTACTTGTTTTGTAACTTCTTACATGAATGCTTAGAAATTTAAGAGCATGCAAATTTGTCGCAGTAGTGGTTGATCATATTTTGATGGGAAAAAGTGGTTGTTTAAGGAGCTATAAATTTTTTTATTTTTTTTCACAGTACTGTTTAATATTTCTTTCTTTGTATTTATGCTTAGGCCCAAGCTATCAAGCTTGGATTGTGGGGTGGAAGCGGGGGAGAACCTTTTGACATCGATGGTCAACCTACATGCCTGACAAAGATTGTAATTTCTATTGCTGATACGATCGATTCACTCGCGTTTGACTATGTCGAAGACGAGACACCAAAGACAGCTGGCCCATGGGGTGGTTCTGGAGGAAGCTCCCAAACGGTATGATTTTTATTTTTTTAAAACATTTTCAAGTAAAATTATTTGACTCTTCAACTTCAAGGCATGATTAATTAGCTAAAAATAATGCCAAACCTCAAAGACTTCAACTTCAAGGCATGATTTTATTGAGCAATTTACCAAATTTGAATCATTTGACTCTTAAAATTTTGTGCATTTTGATTTCAATCAGATGGTCGGACCAGACTGGAACATACAAGAATAAAAGGAAAATTAATATGTACTTAAATGACTGCTCTCTTTGCCTTTTGTAAGTCTGGCACTCTTCTCCAGTTGGAGGTGGTTAATTAGATTCATCAAAAAAAAATATTGAATAAAAAATTTCAAAAAAGTTTGGCCAATTTGCATAAGTCTTCATTAGTTTAGAGATTTTGTAAAACTATACCGTCTTTTTAGATTTTGCAGATTCGATTCGATTTTTTAAAATGATGATCAAACTATCTCTCTTTCAAAATGCATAAAAAAGTACATACATTAAATATATTGAAAAATACAAAAGACAAATTATTATTACAGCTATCTTTTTCTTGAAAAACAAAACTCACATCTAACATATAAATAAAAAATTTCAAATATTAGAAAAAAAAGAAAAAATGGAATACTTGTTAAATTGTGCAACATCTTTTCAAATTATGCAATGTTTCCTTTCAAATAGTGTAATATTTGTGCAAATAGTGCAACATTTGTACAATTTATATAATATTGCATAATTTTTATACTAAATTACGAACAATATAGTATATTACACGCAAATAGTATAAAAAATTATAAAAATCATACAATATATGTATAAATAATGCATATATTATATTATTTGTACAAATATTTACACGATTTGTGTGAACGTTGCATTATCATAAGAGAATGTTGCACCATTTAAATGATTTATTTCACTCTTTCATGTTAAAAATTAAATTATATTGTGCATTAAATAAAATGTCAATTTTTTTTGAAAATGAAAACTATTAAGTTATAATAGCATGTACCTTTTTCGAGAGACAAGAATTCTGGTTAAGATAAAAAATATATAATATAATTAATAGAAATAAAAGAGTACAACATTTTCTTTCAAATGGTGTAATATTATTTGTGCAAAGAGTGCAACATTTTGCATAATTTATATAATGTTGTGTGATTTTTATATTAAATTATGAATAATATTGTATATTACATACAAATAGTATAATATATTATAAAAATCGTACAATATGCATATAAAAGGTGAAAATATTATACTATTTGTACAAATATTTACACCAAGTATATAAATATTGTATTATTATAAAAGAATGTTGTACCATTTAGATGACATATTGCACTCTTTTTTTTTTTCAAAAATTATATAGCATTGTATATTAAATAACGGGTAAACTTCAAATACCATCTCTATGGTTTCACACTTTCTCACTTTAGTACCCTGTGCTTTGATCGAAGTGTATCAATTTAATAATCTGTGATTTCATTTTTCTCTTTTTGTCAGCTCCTCTGTTAATATTTCGTTGTAGTTTGGTCATTCTTTTAAAAAACCGGATCGAATATGCAAAATCCAAAACAACTTTTTGAAAACATTTTTTTTTTATAGTTTATGAAAAATTAATATTTTTTTCTAAAAGAAATGAAGAAAATAAAAATGCTAGTTTCTCATGAATTATGAATTTTTTTATAAAAAGTGCATATTTTTCTTTCCAAACCAAACTGATGAAATATTAGAAATGGTGTTTTTTGTAAATTATTTTTTCTTGGAAAAACATTTTTCATATTTTTCTGAGGGGCTGTTTGGTTCTATTTGGTTCCTCAAAAAAACGTTAATTTTTATTTTGATGTTTGACGTCTGCTTGGTTACCTTAAAAATCTAGCTTTTTAAGGAAGCTTCTTTCCAAATTTTATAGAAAACTAGCATATTAGCTTTTCAAAAAAAAAAAAAAATCCAAGAAAGAAAACATTAATTTGTCATAAAGTTTAGAAAATAAATTTTTGAAAACTAAATGAACTGAAAACTGAAAAAAAAAGAAATTCATAGAAAATTTTTTATCAATTTTCTTTTTCATACTTTTTCGATAAACCAAACACCCCTGGGCCAAGTGAGCGACTTTTTAGGGCAAACCGAGGCTTATAACGAAGTTCGATCTTAGGCTTTTGTTGGGGCTTAGGGATACAAATGGATCCGGGTTGGTGGAGCTCCCCCCTCTGTCCTCCACGAATGGTCAGTAAACGAGAAAAAATTAAATGGATTCGGGACAGAAAATTCGATGATTTTTATAATTCAAGACAGATTCGGAGCAGAAAATGGAAAAACTCTTGGCCCCTAAAAATCCTTCCCACCATAATTCACTCAGAAAGCCATTTATATTTAAAATAAATATCCTAAAAAATAATACGTTTACAAAAAATTCAACTATAAATAAATTGGTGCTCTCATTTGAGACTTTTGAATTTTATTGCGAGTTGTGATTGATATTTTTATTTTTCAAAAATATTATTTCTTATATATAACTTGGTAAAATTGGCCATTATTGTTCAAAAATTTGTTGATTTATATTTACAAAACATTAATAATATTGTAACTTGTAAAAAAAAAAAAATATTAGTCGGCTGAACAAATTTGAGGCGCAGGTGGGAGATGGCTTATGAGGCGAGATAGATTATGAAATAATTTATTTCGATCTGTCGTGGATTCGAGACGGGAGGTGGGATAGAATTTCCGTAGTTGGAGTAGGAGGCGGGGCGTTGGTCCTGAATTCCGGGCTGCGACCTATTCTGGCTCTGTTTTTTAGACTTTTATTGTGAAACTTTTTGAAGCTAATGTCTTTTTTTTTTTTTTTTTTTTTTTTTTTTTTGTGAGAGAGAGAGAGAGAGAGAGAGAGAGAGAGAGAGATAAATCCGCTTCGTTTATTTTATTTAAAAATAAACTCAATCTGGAAATGTGAATCAACTAGGATTCGAACTTAGGTCTCGGATACCAACCACCAAGACCTTTGCAACTTGCTCTAGCTAGGGACAGTCATTTTTTTTTTTTGCAGCTAATGTTAATCTTTCTAAATAAATTAACACATTTTCTTTTTTTTTTAGCTCGACTTTGACTCGGACGAGTACCTGGTTAACGTAAGTGGCACCACCGGTCCATTCCAAGGACTCGCAAATGTAGTGAGGTCGCTCAGTTTCGTCACCAACAAACGCTCGTGGGGGCCATTCGGACAGGAGCAAGGAACTGCCTTCTCCGTTCCTGTTGCGAGCGGTCAGATTGTTGCCTTCTTTGGACGCTTTGGCTGGTATGCTGATGCGTTCGGGATTTATCTGATACCCGCAGTCTGATGCTAGCTCCATGCTCATCATGCCCCTCATCTAGCTTCTCCCCCATGACTAGGGGTTTTAATATATATATATATATATATATATATATATATGCAATAAAGTTTGCCAATAGTATGCATGGCTTCTTGTGTTATTATTGTACTGCATAATATATTTCTTAATAAATAAAAGTTGATGAGTTAGCTGCCTTGTTTATGAAAGAATATATAATGTACTCGATCTTTTTTTTTAGGGGCAATTGCTTATATACCCCTGAAAAGTTTTCAATTTTTCGATTTATCCCTCTTAGAAGGCTAATATTGAAAATACCCCTCTTACGTTCCAACCTATTTCTAATATACCCTTAGAGTTAAAATCTGTTAAATAACTCTCTTATCTTTGTAAAATTACCATTTTGCCCTTTTCAAAATATTATTTCGACTTTTGGTCTTTTCCAATATACCCCTCTACCATCACCAATCTTTCTTATTTGCCCTTAAGTTAAGGACAAAATTGGTATTTTAAATTTTTTTAACTATGGTAGATATTTAACTCACGTTTAATCTAGATTAACTTAACGAGGAGATAACTACGGGGTATTTTGTAATAACGGTGGAACGTATGAGGGGCATTTTAGAAAGAAAAAAAAAGTAGGGGTAGATCGAATATTTTTATACGCATGAGGGGTATATAGGCAATTATCCCTTTTTTTTAGTATGCGATAACAATATTCGTTCATATTATGGCTTCATTGCCGACGTATAATTTTTGTAACCAAGTTACATTTACTAATCACCTTTAGCTAGCTATTTAATTACCTGCTGGGGGGCATGTTTCCGGAACATCGAGCAATTGACTAAAAAAATATTAAGAAAATAAAGATATTGATTCATTTTTCTTGGAGGAAACTAAGAAAGATCAATGCATGCATAACCCACTTACTTTACAAATTAATTACAATCAACAACGCATTCTTGTTGTTCGTTCGAGTGCAAATATTTATTAGTTTACGAGCGCACGTAGAAAATGATTGGTCATAAGTTTCTTTATATTTCTAGCTGAGTTCATTTTTTTAAAGTAAATAAATGAAATAGATAACTTACTACCATTTTCTCTCTGAAATAGAGAAAAAAGAATTAATAAAAATGCACATGGTAGCTACAGGGGTTTACTTTAGTGTCACGATTAAACAAGATGTGAGATTCGGTTTAGATGTATCCACCTATGCATATAAGTCCCTGCAAATATAATAAATTATAAATATTTTTCTAAAAAGTTTAACTTTTTTATGTTGTCCTTACAAAAGTCTTAATATTTTTAAATATATTCCTCTAGTTTGTTACTGTGCGTTAGAGAACTGTTTATATTTTTAATTTTGCCATCACAGATATGCGCCTCCAGAAGACACAACAGTATAATATAAGAGGGTAAAAATGTTAAAAGCTAAACATCGTTAAATATTTAACCTATGGTTAACTAAATTTTTCTAACCGATTCTAACGACGGGAATATATATATTTCTATATTTATGCTTGAATTAGGCCGGACTCCTAAAGCTTGGTTTATGGATGGAAACGGAGGAAATCCCCAAGATATCAGTGGTTTCTCTACACGCGTGCCAAAAATTGTAATTCGTAGCGGCCAGGCAATCGATTCGTTGTACTTTGAGTATATTCAAGACGGGGAAATACAACAGGCTAGTCCATGGGTGGGTGGTTTATTTTATCTTTGTAAATCGTATTTGGACCCTGTGAATACCTCACCGCGATAGATGGCATGTCACACCCTAATAATCCACCTCGGATAGAAATGAGGATGTGATTAGGTATATAAGAGACTTAAACACTAGTAATAATAACTGGAGTTAAACATTTTGGGCCGATAGTTGGGCCCAACGAGTTATTATTGTTAGTGGGCTGGGTCGTTAAATTTGGTATCAGAGTCAATCACCAGCCGGAAATGTACGGCGAATCTCGGCTGAGTCAGAGTCTGAAAGATAAGGTGATAAGTTATGCTGAAATCTGTTTGACATTTTGGATCGGTGGTAAAATTTTAATTAATTTTGAAAATATTCTAGATATTCTTCAAAATTTTAAAATATTATAAAGTCTCTTTCAAACCTTATAAATTGTCTAGGGAACCCCTTTAACTTACTTTTAGTGTTTTTATTTAGATTTTTGCACTAACTAAAAAATTTTAATTGAAATCTTTTACTCATGCATTTAATGAAACCTTTTAATTTTGCCAATAAAAGTGACTCAATTGTAAAAAAAATAAAAAAATAAATTGAGACCGTGTAAATAAAAAAAACAAAAATTAAAAGCGTTTGGTAGAAATAGCAAGTAGGTGCAGGAGATTTTACACATTTTTATCTTACTATATAGAAGATGACTTTTTATTAGAAAAATTTTTACATGAGTATCATATGAGAAATACTCTAATATCAAGAATTTTTGACATCAAAAGATTTTTTTGTGTGAGATTTGTATAAAAAATATTTAATTCTTGAGATAACATTCAATGCTAATATTGATAGTTATAAGCCATGATCAAAAGTGTAATTTAATAGCTAAAAATGAAAAAAAAAAAAAAAACAAATTGTTATATATCCCTGATTTTTTTCTTTTTTTATATTTTAGATATACATAAGTTATCAAATTTATCCCTCCAAGCCGCAACATTTGTCCAATAAACCTCAAAGGCAGGTACATATTCTGAAAGAATTGACACTATTTTAAGGGCAAAATGGACAATATGCGAGGGCAAATTCGAAAACAGGTATACGTACTCCAAGTTTTAAAGGATAAATTAGATATATATTATCTAAAAATAAAAATGAAACTTAAGTATTAAGCAAATGCTTTAGGCTCCGTTTGGTTTGGGGATAAGATGGAATAACGAAAGTTAAATAATAAAATTTTGATGTAAATTTTTAATATTTAAACTTTCGTTTGAATTTAAGGTAATATATTATAAAGATAAAATTAATATATTAATTTAATTATGTTTCTGATATCTATATGAAATAAACTGTCACGCCCCGCTACCCGCCTCTTGGGTCCGGTTCGGGTCACGTCAATAGACGCCGAACAGACATGATTTTCCCTGCCCGCCCAAGCCTCTAGCAATAAGTATAATTAAGCAATCAATAATAAAATTTACAATTATATAAGGTTTGCGCGAGAGCAAGCAACAACGGAAGCGAAAGTTCTAAGTTACAACATACAACTATACATAATATTTGATAGCATTTAAACCAAATACTAGTAATACATCCATTTTTCTTTTATTCATAATATCTTAAATATCTTAATCATTCTTCCAAAATATATGATTATTTACAACTTTACAATTCTAAATCAATAAAAAAAAATTGAGACATGAACCAAAGGGAATAACTAAATGCAAATACTCTGATGGACACTAATTATGGCGCAATACCCTTGCCTCGGTACTCCGCCGCCCCGCTCGCTCTCGGACCTGTAGGGTTAGTGGTGTGAAAACTACAACGAAGTTCCCAGCGGGTTCGGCCACCGACCTTACCGACTTACTCTCTAGGTCTATTTAGACATATATATTGTAAGAAATAAAGATAGTAAACCAACTAATGCTACTACTAATACAATACCGGCAAGAAAATTGGTTAATAACAAATAATCATATGTATGTTGATATGCATACATGCTTTTCCTTATTTTTTTTGGCTTATACCAAATTATACCAGTTAACGTTGTTAACCCCAATAACACACAACCCAAAATCCCTTAATATCAGGGGACTCGAACCACCCTAGGGACCGTCTTCTGGGGGGATTTTACCTCGCCCAGTGGTGACCAACTCCGGAGCGCACCGCTCAAGGAGGAGTTACATCCCTCAAGTCAAAACTCAATGTGAGTATCGATTCAATCCTCTGCTTGAGGACGTATAGCCACAATGCCACATTGTCATTGTATATACCAATGATAAACCTTATCATACTTGCCACTCTCTAGGCTAAACTTGTCATAATGCGACTAATGGTTAAACCATGTTTAACATCTCATATCTCTATGCCAATCTTGTCTCTATTGTCAATGTCACATTTGTTTATTATTATTATAGTCATAGTTTCACATTTACACAAGCATAGAATTCCACGTACATGTCTCGTATAGTCATCAAACATCACTATGAAAGCTTAAGTAAAATATTAATAGTTTAATTAATAATAAAATGTAACAACATTTTGTACTTGGTTTTGCTTACTAATTAATGATGCATGATGATTTACTTGTATTTAAATCTTTTTTCGTGAACAACTGTGTTAGATATTGTTAATTTTTTTGTTTTTCGCATTTATGAGTGCCGCTATAATTTTGCTGGCAAAGAGAATTGTCGCTGAAAATAGAAATAGCTGGCAGTTTTGAGTGCCAGAAAAGATATTTTTTTTCGAAATTTTGAGTGCTGCTATAAATTCTTTTAGGTGACAATTTAGAGTGCTGATTTTTTATCATTTACTGGTGGTTGACAAAAAGTGCCGGCAAAAGAATTGCCGACTATCTTTTAACCGGCACTTTCAAGCGTCACAAAATTGTGCCAGGAAAAACTTTTGCTGGCACTTCTTATACTTTTTCCGGCAGTTTAAATTGCCCTTAAAAGGCCCTTTTGGTATAGTGATAAGTAGACATGGCTGCATGGTTTCGTCTTGCTTTTTATTAATAAAGTATTAATTTAGTTTTCTTCTTCCTCCTCCAATATCTTCTCTCTATATTATATTTTGTTCTATTTTAGATCGTACGTACGTTATATAATCGATATCAGCGCAAATACGCTTCCAACAATTGGTATCGGAATAAACCACGCTTCCAACACTAAATGTAACTTGGTTATAAAATTATGCGTTCATAATGAAGCCATAATACAAACGGATTTTTATCGCGATAGACTCATCATTCCTTCATAATTAAACAAAGTAGCTCATCAACATTTATTTACTGAAATTTTATGCAAGGATAATAATAATGCACGAGGCCATTCGATTGGCAAATTTACTACACACATTTTAATTAAAACCCCTAGTCCACGGGGAAGATGATGATGAGCATGAAAATGGAACATTCACTTGGCCATCACATAAATCCCGATCGCATCAACATACACGCCAGTGCGTCCGTAGAAGGCAACAATCCGACCATGCTCAATAGGAATGGAGAAGGGTGTTCCTTGCTGCACTCCAAATGGTCCGTACGTGCGAATGTTTTTTTCTTTTTTTTTTTTTTTTTTTTGGGGGGATAGGTAGCCATTTCGCGTTATTTCGTTTAGAAATAAACTTGAAAATGTGAATCAAATTAGGATTCAACTACGATTCGATAATGTTGGAGACGAAAGTGAGCGACCTAAGCATATTTCGGACGCCGTCAAATGGACCAGTGGTGCCACTTATTGCAGTCAGGTATTCGCCCTGTTCAAATTCGATCTACGAGAAAGAAAAAAATATTGATTTAGAAAGGTTAGCATTTTTTTTTTTTTTTTTTTTTTTTTTTTTTTTTTTTTTTTTTTTGCAGAAAGAGGTAGCAAGCTACTTGCTTTATTCATTAAGTGAAATGAATTAAACGAACAGGGTGAAAGATACTAAGGCCTCCGAAAGACAAAAAAGTGCGTGGGTCAAAAACTAAAAGATAGAGTAGGAAGAGAAGGGGGGAGGGGGGAGAAAGGAAAAAAAGTAAAAAACAGCAACGGCGGATCAGTACGGCTCGGTCAACAGAGCTTTGGCACGTTCGGAAGCATAGCTAGCGTTGGGAGATTTTTACCGAACGATAATATTGTTCCTTTCCATTCATACGACCCACCATATTGCAGCCAGCAAAATTAGTAAGATTAGTATTTATTGTAAAAAGTTTCACAATAAAAATGTCAAAACTAAGCCAGAATAGATTGTGTCCCGATCTCAAGCCCAATCTAAAGCCCGAGGTCGAACTCCATTATAAACTTGCTCACTTGGCTCAAGCTCTACAGGAGTGTTTGGTTTATCGAAAAAGTATGAAAAAAATATTTTTTTGACAAAAAATTTTCTATAAAAACCTCTTTTCAATTTTGAATCCTTTTGGTTTTAAGAAAACTAGCTTCTTTAAAAATTTATTTTCAAAATTTCATAGCAAATTAATATTTTTGCTTTTCAGATTTTCTTGTTAGAAAAATTAAAAATGATAGTTTTCTATAAAATTTGGAAAGAAGCTTTCTAAAAAAGATAGTTTTTTCTCACAACCAAACAGACAGAAAATTAAAAAAAAAAGGTTTTTTATAAAAACAAATTTTCTTCCACGCTTTTTCGAGGAACCAAACAGCCCCTCTAAAAAATGTGAAAAAGAGTTTTCCAAGAAAAAAAAAATTATGAAAAACTCCTTTCTTAATTTTTCGGCCATTTGGTTTGAAAAAATAAAAGCATTTTTTTTTAAAAAAATCATATTTCAAGGATATATAATAATGCACGAGACCATTCGATTGGAAAATTTATTAAATTTAATTATAAGTTCTCTGAAATGTTAGTATTATCCACGCAGGACCAATGATAAGCAAGTAAAACAACAACAGGAAGATCGATAAGCAAGAAAATGGAACATCATTTGGCCATCATAAATCCCGATCGCTTCAACATACTTGCCGGTGCGTCCGTAGAAGGCAACAATCCGACCATGCTCAATAGGAATGGAGAAGGGTGTTCCTTCCTGCACTCCAAGTTTTTATTTTATTAATTTTCGTTTTAGAAAAATGAAGATACTAATTTGCCATAAAATATAAGAAAAGTTTTTCATAAAAACTTATTTGTCTTACAATCAAATTGACGAAAAACTAGAAAAATAATTTTTCATGAAAGTTTTTTTTTCTTGAAAATTTTATTTTCGCACTTCCGCCAGAAATCAAACAACTCCTAAGAGGAGAACAATGCTAGACTTATCCTATAAAAGGCAAAGATGGCAGTCAATTAAGCACATATCATTTTTCCTTTTATCCTTATATGTTCCCGCCGGATCCGACCTTCTGATTGAAATCAAAACAAGCAAAATGTTAAGAGACAAATGATTCAAATTTGGTAAATTGCTCAACAAAATCATGCCTTGAAGTTCAAGTTTTTCACGTTCGGCATTATTTTTAGCTAATTCCCGGCGATTTTACTCGAAAATGTTTACAAATATAAAAATCATACCTGAGTGACCTTTCCTCCGGAACCACCCCATGGGCCAGCCGTAAATGTCTTCCCGTCTTGGACGTACTCAAATGCGAGTGAATCAATTGCATCACCACTACGAATTACAATCTTCGTCAAGCGTGTAGGGGGACCGTCGATATCACGAAGATTTCCCCCATTTCCACCCCACATTCCAAGCTTAACACGTCCCGCCTAAACATAAACACCAAAAAAGAAATATCTAAGTACTAAGTACTATTGTGCAAAAAAGACTTCATGGCTCCTTCAAATACCATTCGAAATATGATCAACAGCTACTGCGAGAAATATGTGTGCTCTTATCTTTTTAATTATATATTCATGTAAAAAGTTTCAGAAACAAGTAATATTTAAATTTAGAGTGGTGGTTTCATGATACATAATTATCTATAGTCTCGATCGAGCACCTATAGTAGCAGGGACATTACCATTTGTAGGTGACTTAGAGTGGTGAAACTTGAACTTGAATATTGAAAGGAGGCTGGGTGATGGAAAAGAGAGCATGTTTAGGTGCTTTATTTTTTTTTTTTTTTTTTTTTGAGAAAATAGGTGGCAGCATTCTGCAACCGTTTATTTCATTTAGAAATAAAACATTTATAAATGTGAATCGCCCCAAGTTCGAACCTGAGTCCTGATGCAAATACAAAGCGCTGGCTTCTTCTAGGGACCAGTCGGTTTTTAGGTGCTTTATATAGAGGCCGAAAATGAATGTGAACGTGAGATGAGCATGATTAATTTTTCTACGCAAATTTAAATCAAGCTACTCGACAAACCGATCGATCCAAGCAGAAGGGGGCCACTTCGTTAATATATGCCTGTTGTTGAATCACCGATTCAAATGGGTCAATACGGATTTTAAAGTTTTCTATTTTTTTTGAGAGATAGGTAGTACGCTCGCTTCGTTTATTTCATTTAGAAATAAATTTAGCTAGAAATATACGTGAATCAACTAGAATTGAGCTTGGGTCTCAGTCTGACCACCAGCCCTTTGCCATTTCTTTCACAGAGACGGTCGGTAGGTTTTCTATTTTTATTTATCAAAATCGAACTGACCATGGGGCTAGATCATGGTCCAATCATTTCAACCGGCCTATCAGACTCGCTTAACTCTCTTTAACCCCTTGAGTCTAGATGTACTCAGTCCAATATTATAGCTAGGCTAAGAGGTTTAGTCTTATTATGACCGTTTCCTCTTCCTTTAGGCTCCGACTTTTTCATGAAGCAGCACGCAAATGATGTGAGACTTATTTTGCTAGCCTTAGCTAATATTGTAGAGAGTCAAGTTCCATCCAATACTGTTATCATCCAAAGTGCCGCGCTCTTGCCAGCTGTCTTATCTTGGGATCACTTAAGACTTATCTTATATACTTGCGAATAGAGATTCACTTCAATACCAACTATAATATGTTGCCGATTTTCAAGGAGATCACTCATTCTTAAACTAGTCTTTCTCTTGACTCGTTTAATACTTTTAACTTTTTAGACCTAGTCACTGTCTAAAATACTATAGTCATATTAAAAATTTAGTTTTACTAAATTATATATATAGGATAATTTTAAATCTTAAGGATATTACACATTACCAGTATAATTGATAAGGGTCTACCAACTACATGATATAAGAGTCAAGCAATGAAAGAGAGACACGAGTGTCCTTGATCCCAAATGTGATACACGAGTGGCCTTTCGAGATCAAACAGTACCAGGCGATGTGATACACGAGTGGTCTCTCGAGATCAAACAGTATCAGACGATGTGATACTTGTTGTTGAATCAGCGATCCAAACGGGTCAATATGGATCTTTTTTTTTTTTTGCCGACCGTTTCTAGAGCAAGTGGCAAAAAGCTTGGTGGTTGGTACCCGTGATCCTAGTTCGAATCCCAGTTGATTCACATTTCTAGCTAAGTTTATTTCTAAATAAATGAAATAAACGAAGCGGGTACACTACAAAAAACATGACATTTAAGGACGCTTTTTCGATGACGCTTTAGATAAGCGTCGCTATTAGGTAGTAAATGCCGACGCTTAATTTGTAAAGCGTCGGCATTGGTGCTATTAATAGCACCAAGTCATTAGTGCTACCAAGTGTTTGGCCGTTGGATTAAGAGATGTGCGGTTAGAATGATATGGGCCCCCTAGGGTTAAGTGGGTGGTTGGTTGAATAGTATGATATAACGGGTGAAAATCATTAAAGGGGTGGATCTAACGGCAGGAAAATGCTTCGTGCTATTGATAGCAGATAAAATTCTCTCTCTCTCTCTCTCTCTCTCTCTATCTCTCTCTCTCTCTCTCTCTCTCTCTCTATATATATATATATATATATATATATATATATATATATATATATATATATATATATATATATACATATATATATAGGCAGCTACTATACTATTATGAGTATTGGAGCCCTACTACTCATAAGTTGTTTTCGATGATGGAGCTTCCGAATTGACGATCCACTCCGTTAAATATGATCTAGAGTATTTGAAACTTCTAGAAAATAAATTTCGTGAATTTTCAAAATCATAATAAAGTCCATCAAACGGGCATAAAATAAACGGTCAAAATCGAACGACGTCCTAAAAAAGGATGATCGGATCCTTCAATTCAAGATCGGAGTTATGGATCTTTATCTATGTAGTGAATAGAATTTTCTATCAAAAATTCAACAAATTTTGATTCTTTTATACCGTTAAACTAACAATAATCCCATACCGGCCGTTAAAAATTGTCAAATTTGTGACCTCGATCTTGATCGTAAGGTAAATGATGTCGAAAAATTATAAAATTTTATTTCGAGAAGTTTTAAATGTTGTAAATAATGTTTAACGGTGTGAATCGTCGATTCGGAAGCTCTATCATCGAAAACAACTTATGAGTACGATGGCGATCATACTCATAATAGTATAGTAGCCGGACACTATATATATATAGAGAGAGAGAGAGAAAGAGAGAGGGGATAATTTTAAATCTTAAAAAGGACTACCAACAATCAAAGAGAGACACGAGTGTCCTTTGAGATCCCAAACGTGATACACGAGTGGCCTTTCGAGATCAAACAGAGAAGAGTTCTCTCCATAGAGAGAACAATTAATACAAGGGCCCTCTTAATTACTACGTCCTGCTTATGATTTCTATAACAAATTTAAAAAATTTAACCTAATTCAAAACCAACTTCTGTATTTTGCAGCGACATTTGCTTATATACTATTCAAAATTTCTAAATTAATTTCTTACTTTTAAAATATTTTTTTAATCCCAAACCTCATTAATAAACCCGAGTACTATGAGTATAATTGAAAAAATGTTTACAAATCAACCAGTATATTTTGATCCACGAGAAATGTATTTAAATATTTTTAAAATTTCCAATGACCTCTCAAAAGGGCACCGTGCTATATATGTTCTTGTAACACTACAATAAAAACAGTCTATAGCGACACTTTTAAATATAGGTACATGTCAAAAAAGTGCTGCTACCTAAACTCACCGACACTTTTAAAAAGTATTGCTATATGTGGGGTCGCTAGGTATATAGTGACAGTTAAAAAGTGTCGCTATAAGCTAAAAGAGTGCTGCTAATTTACCAACACTTATTTAAGCATTTAGCAACCGCCGAAACTCTATCTCGTTGGCTGCGGTGGTGGAGGAGGGCAACAGGAAAGGCTCTTCGTCTAGAATTGCAGTAGATTGAGTAAAGAGAGAAGAGAAGATGGTAATTGATTTTTTTTTTTCTTTTCTTTTCTGTTTGTAATCGGGCCAAATGGACTAGGTGTGGTGGGTTGAGTAGAGTAATCTTTTATTTTTGATTGGATTGGACTTTTTATTTAGGCATTAGTAGATATTTTTTTTAAGTTTTAGCATAAATGAGACACTTACTCAAAAGTGTCCCAAGCATGTGTACCTATAACCTAATTTCGTTGTAGTGTAATTAGTCTCTACAGATTAAAAAATAAAATCCTTAATAAAACTAGTACTAGACCACAAAGAGGGTTTACCTCATACTTAGCTTTCGATCTCACCCAGGTCATTTTTATTTTTATTTTTATTTTCACTCTTTTGGCCAAATTAATAACACTTTGAAAACTACTATATATATACACACATCTTAGAGGAATATGTGTTGTTTTACACCTAAATCAAAGAGTTGATAAAACCACTTTCAGATTTTAGTGAAAAAATAAAAATAATTGGACAAATAGGCATCTACGACATCAGTTTAAATTTTACACCTACCTATAGGATGTATGCATGTATGGTTAGTATTTCTATGACACTTTTGGTCCTCAAGCTATAAAGTACATGACATTTTGGTACTCAAATTTTAATTTGTTATAATCTTTAGTTTGAACTTTCTAAATTATTACAATTAAGTCCTACAAATTATATAGTTGACCTTTCATTAATTTAGTTTTATGCAACTCATGTTTGGAGCACACCCACAAATTCTCTCCCCTCACCCCTCTTAAAATTTAAGGGTACGAGAGAGGAAGTCTACTGTGTCACACTTACTCTATATCAGCAATAACAAACAAGAATTAAAGTGTCTATCTGCACGAACTGTATCCACCGTGTCGTATCGTGCCAGCAAGATATCGGTACGATACAGTCCCTGTACCGATGACATAACTCAAAACCCTATATTCTTAAAATTAGTAAATAATTTTTTCAGTAAAGTTCAAAAATTTAATAAAAATATATAATAAATAATGAGTTGGGCTGGAATATTATTGATAGTACGTTTAGCTCCTTTTTCTATCAGATCACCAGGCGATGTAAGACCTGTCTCGCTAGCATTTGTCATTTCGACCCTGACTTAACCAACGATCCGACCTGCTAGCAATAATAACTCGTTAGACCCAACCACCGACCAAAATATTTAAGCCCAGTTATTATGTCTAGCCGAATCAAACTTATATACTTCCACTGTCACGCCCCGGGTTGAGGGATTTCCCCGGGCACGCCGACAAATCCGCCGTGTACAAGAAATTTTCCCTGTACACGAAGCGTAGCAGTACATGTATAACATACAATACTACAAACAGTAGCATAGAGCTGAGAATACAATAGACAAACAGGTAGGAAACGAAACGCGAGTTCAATATACATACAACATCCACAGATACAAGAAACTACTCGCTCCAGCGAGTTCACAACCGTATGTACATAACTCACCAGAACCCAAAACCACTACCTGTAGGAGGGAAAGTCCTCTAACTCAGCAACACACAGGAAGGGCTCTAACTCGCGACGCCCTTGCCTCGATCCAACTCAGAAGGAGCAGCAGCCGAAGACGAAGGCCCTGCAACAACAGTGGGAAAAAGGGGCGTGAGAACTACTGTAAAAACAGGTAGTCCTCAGTGGGTACCGCCCTAACGACATCGGTCCACCCACTAAGTCTACAGGGTAAGCAAGAAAGGAAAAAAGGAAGCTGGAAACACTCGACAGCTAGAAGCCACCATACTATCCTGCTCTAAAACCACCCTCCGTGTACAAGAAATTTTCCCTGTACACGAAGCGTAGCAGTACCTGTATAACATACAATACTACAAACAGTAGCATAGAGCTGAGAATACAATAAACAAACAGGTAGGAAACGAAACGCGAGTTCAATATACATACAACATCCACAGATACAAGAAACTTCTCGCTCCAACGAGTTCACAACCGTATGTACATAACTCGCCAAAACCCAAAACCACTACCTGTAGGAGGGAAAGTCCTCTAACTCAGCAACACACAGGAGGGCTCTAACTCGCGACGCCCTTGCCTCGATCCAACTCAGAAGGAGCAGCAGCCGAAGACGAAGGCCCTGCAACAACAGTGGGAAAAAGGGGCGTGAGAACTACTGTAAAAACAGGTAGTCCTCAGTGGGTACCGCCCTAACGACATCGGTCCACCCACTAAGTCTACAGAGTAAGCAAGAAAGGAAAAAAGGAAGCTGAAAACACTCGACAGCTAGAAGCCACCATACTATCCTGCTCTAAAACCACCCTCTGTAGAACAAGTAAAAACTGACCCAATCTTACGAGGAACTGTGATACACCCGTCCCGCCTAGCGAGGACACCGTGGCTCAAGAGCATATGGCGGAGAGTACTCTCTCGAGACTGGAACTACTCTCCGTCTCGCCTACAAAGGTTACACCATATCTCAAGATCAACCGGCGGAGCAAGCTCTCTAGACTGTGAACACACCCGCCTCGCTCAACTAGGCTCCACGCAAGTCACAACTTCACTGAAAGTAGAACAAAGGGGCCACTGACTGTCTCACTCGGGCTGCCCAAACGGACCCACCCTGCCTGTATCTAGCTACGCCGTACACCGCCCTTAAGGTGTCGGCTCAAGAACTGTCCCAAACTGAAACAGCGAATCAATATCGCACGGCAAATCAACATCGCACTGTAACCTCATTCCGGAATGGCATTCGCGGGGCGCGACCCACGCGAGTATACAAGTATCTCTATCACTTTCATTGTAGCTCTCACAGGCAAAAGTCGAGTAAACAGGGTCTAACCACTCATACACCACGTGCCCTTGGCACACTCTGAAAACCAAACAGAACTCTGGGACCACCGTCAACCCCCGACGGTTTCCGACCACACCAACAGTCTAAACTCTACTGTGGCTAAGCTCGGTATCCCAGCACGAGCGTCTACTGTGACTAGGCTCGGCATCCCAGCACGAGCGTACAAGTAAGCTACACTACCACAGGTATCCATCGCACTCCCCTACGTGATGATACGACACAACACGGCTCCTAGAGCTAAATGCAGTAGTGTATACAAATGACGATCAAATCGTGGTTTTCTCCTAAGTCAAATCCAAGTCCAACATGTATGAAACTAAGTACTTGCTAAGCATGCTCCAAAGTTCAGATATTCCAACCAATAAATCCATGAATTCGAGCTATCATATACTAGTCAGAAACTAAAGTCGATACATGTCGATTATTGTACTAAGGAGTAATCCGATGAAATCCCACCTCGATAGCAATTCCCTGGTAGCAAGGAATGTCCTGGGTCCCCCCGATCTCCCCCGCTGATCCGCCAAGGTCCGAAGTCTCCCGCTGCGAAGAGGCAAACCCAACAATACGAGATTTCACGAATTACGTCCGAAAAGCAGAGAAAAGCTTAATTCCAACTAAGCTAACCTTCTCCGAATTTGGCGATTCAGGGCTCAGAAGCTTTGTCTCGAAATCACGAATCCAACGGTCCAAGTTTCGCTGGATTCCGCCACTTCTACGCGGATTACAAGCCGAAACACGAAACGTCGACGCTGGAACCTGCAGTTCGGCATCTCAGAAACAGTCGGCAAACAGCGGCTCAGTAAAAAGGACTTTCAACTGGGTAAACCTGCTCCAAATCCAGCAAATAAGGTCTCGTTGGAATCGTCTGGAAGTCGCGGACCCAACGCCCCAAGTTTCGTAGCGTTTCGACCCTCCTACACAGAGATCTAGTCAAAACTCCGCGGGTCGACGCTGTAGTCGACGACAGCGATCCGAAATTCATGTGATTTAGAAGCAACGGAGGGGAACTTGATGGGCTACTCACCTCAGAAAACGCCCTAGGCCCGTCGCTGAGTCGAGGACGGCAGTTCCGCACGCACGCCTAGCTCCCTCACAGCGTCTCGTCGTCGAAACCCCCCCCCCCTCGATCCGCTCCGCGGCGCGCCGTCGACGTGGCTCGGCTCCTCTTGAGCTAAGGGGAGCAGCAGCAGCAGCAGCAATGGAAGGAGAAGAAGATGGAGGAGATGAACTCCTCCCTCTCTCCTCTCTGCTGCAGGTAATGGGGAGAAGGGGGTGATGTGACAAGGGTGCACAAAAGTCAAACTGCACCGTACCTCCTCTTTGTACCGGTACAAAACCCCACTTGCGTACAAACGGGCAACCCGAGAGCCTAAGCTGCGCGAGGGCTATACCGGTATAGCACGATGGTTATACCGGTATAGCAACCAATCTTGTAGGTATAAAACCGGTTTGTACCGGTCACTCACGAAAATCTGCTATTTCGCGGATCTTGGGATACACGCGCTCTCGAGTTCCCACAGGGCCCGTTCGGCGTCCATTTGGCGCCAACGCGACTCGGACTTGTCCCGACACTTGTCAGAGCTGTCGACAAGCCTCAGGTGCCATTTTCCAGGTCTCTACATCCACACTCAGCCATAACTATCCAATGTGGGACTAAAAGTCATAATTCTATTGAAGGTTATCTAAATATATAAATAAATAAAATACTATTAATTTTTATAATCGTAGTCCACGTGGCATGCTCTCCTTAAGTTTTGCCCATGAAGTCTCTCCCTTTTTGTTATTTCTACTTTTCAATATTTTCGTTCTTTGTTCACTCCACGGTGTGTCCGCTCGCCTTCTCTGTAACGTCACTGCCTCTGCGGCTTCCCGCCTTATTAAATGCTGTTCGCTCCTCTATAGTATGCCCACTCGCCTTCCCCGTAAAGACGTTGCCTCTTCGGGTTCTCGCCATATTAATTTGGCTTAATTGCATACAGCTCTTGTAGACATATCGAATTACAAATATATTTCTACAAAGTTTAATTTTTTTATATTATCCCTGTAAATTAAAGTCTGAATGTTTTCAAATATACCCCTGCCATTAAGATACGTTAGAAAAATTTAGTTAAACATAGATAACAATACTTAATCCTGATTAGTTAATGAGATAAATTGACAATTTTATCCCTTTAATGTTATATCTTCTTCTTTCAATCAAAATCCTACACTCATGAGAACTCCTTTAATTTCCTCTTCCTCGATCTTCTTCTTTCTCTTTTCCTTTTATGCTAGTTTCGAATCTGTAACTAAAATTTCTTCATCCCCACTCATTCATGGCACGTTTTGCTTCGCCTTGTCTAACGTATGTTGCTTCTCTATTTAATTTTCTCTACGAATTTTGGTTCAGAAGAAAAAGGATGAGAGAAGTACTTGATTGCAATAATATTGGGTTAGGTTGGGGTTTTAGAAAAGGACGAACACGTGGAAAAAAGTGACCATTGAAAATGTGTAATAAGAACTTGACGTGGACTACTAGTGTAAATTTCTTTGGTGGGGCCCAACTAGTACGAAGCCGCGCCATGAAGTCGATCGGTCACCTCCTCGTACTCGTCAACGGAAAAAAAAAAAAAAAAAAAAAAATTGCCTATATACCCCTCATGCGTCTGAAAATATCCGATCTATCTTTACTTTTTTTTTCTTTCTAAAATGCCCCTCATACGTTCTACCGTTATTACAAAATATATCTCCTATTAAGTTAATCTGAGTTAAACGTGAGTTAAATATCTACCAAAGTTAAAAAAAATTAAAATACCAATTTTGTCCTTAACTTAAGGGCAAATAAAAAAGGTTGGTGACGGTAGAGGGGTATATTGGAAAAAATCAAAAGTCGAAATACTTTTGTGCCCTTGACTTTAAGGGCAAATAAGAAAGACAATGATGGTAGAAGGGTATATTTGAAAATGGCAAAATAGTAATTTTACAGAGATAACAGAGTTACTTATGATTTTAACTCTAAGGATATATTAGAAGCAGGTTGGAGCATTAGGAGGGGTATTTTCAATATTAGCCTTCTAAGAGGGGTAAATCGAAAAATCGGAAACTTTTCAGGGGTATATAAGTAATTGCCCCTATTTCTTAAAATCTATTTAACACTAAATTAATTATAATTTAATTTTTAATTTACGTTTGTTTAAATTTTATGTCATTATTAAGTTTATTTCGGAATTATTTTCAAATTATTAAGTATGGGGCACTAAATTGCTAAAAATAGATAGCTATAATCAAATATTATTTAAATAATGTACTGTATGAAAATTATATAGATTTAGAATATATATATGATTAAATGATAAATACAATAAAGACATTACTAAATTTAACATCCTATATATGCCTATAAATAGATTAAGAAGACTAATTTATATTTTCATGTCACTTATAATAAGTCTTCAGAATTTATCGATATATATGTCACTATATTTATCACTTTGGATTTTTTCCTATATATGTTTGGTGTCACCAACATAGCAAATAAGTCCATATGTGTAGGTAACTTTTAGTGTTCTGCTTATGAAAAATATAACAACAATGATATGGTATATTTTCTCAAAAAACAATAATATGGTATAATAAAAGAAGACGAAGTATATATATTATAGGGTAAATTGCACTGTTGCCTCCTGAACTTTTGGCGGAGTTTCACTTTACCCCCCAAACTCTTAAAACGGTCATTTACGTACCCTCATATACTTTAATATTGCATCTTGTTGCCTCTTCCGTCAGTTAAAGTTAACGGAGCTGAAAGGAAGTTAACGAAAGGGTTAGGTTTTGGCGGTTTTTTGAATACAAAAACTATGAGAAGAAGAGTTGGAGGGCATAGAAATGAAGAAAAAAGAGTTTTTAAGGAATAAAAGTGAGTTGGTTGGAACAAGGGACAGTTTAGGCGGTGGATTTCCCGTCAAAACCTAACCCTTAGTTAACTCCCGTTCGGCTCAGTTAACTTTAAGCGACGGAAGGGACAATAAGATGCAATATTAAAGTATAGGGGGTAAGCGGCCGTTTTAAGAGTTTGTGGGATAAAGTGAAACTCCGCCAAAAGTTCGGGAGGCAACAGTGCATGCAATTTACCCTATATTATATATCTACATGCTAATTAAATTATTTATCCACTATCCATCTTATAGTTAACGTTGTAGAATCCCCAACCCGTGCTTCATGCATAGACTCACACACATTTAATCCACTCTTACTCAAGAGAATACGAAACTTATGTATATTGTAAGCACAAATGATATTCCCATACTCTAGGTTAAGAGAAAATCAAATGCATTTCGATGATATTATCTTGGCTTGCTAAAACCCTCTTGAAAACATTCCTCGAGAACTTGAGGCTCCCCAGATTACAACTTTCAGCGCTCTCGGTTGAGCGTCCGGAAACTTATCCGAACATCCGATTGAGCATCTGATTGGGGATGTCAACGGGTCGAGTTTGGGTCGGATTTTCAAAAACCCGAACCCGAACCCGAACCCGAAGTTAATACCCGAATCCGAACCCGAACCCGACGGGTTTTAAAAATCCATACCCATATCCGGATCCGACCAAAAACCCGAAACCTGAACCCGAACCCGAAAACCCAAACCCAAAATAATGAATTTTTTTTTATTATATTTTAAAATATATTATAGTAAAATCAAAATTTTAAAATACAATAAAATACAATCAAAATACATTCATGTTATATAAATAAACATAATTAAATATTTTACTATAATATTTTATATATTTTATATTTTGCACAAATAAATAAATAATATATATATAATTTTTTCGGGTTCGGGTTCGGGTTCGGATTCGGATCGGGTATACACAAAATCCATATCCGTACCTATATCCGTCGGATTTTTATTTTTTATATCCATAACCAAATCCATATCCGTTTAGCTCGGATATACCCGTCCCGTTCGGACTCGAATTCGGATAATTTTTCGGGTATCCATATCCATTGACATCCCTACATCCGATAGCGGTTTCGGAGGCCTGCGGAGCAAACTGATTGCGCGAATATTTAACAAACCTAATATATAATTTTTCTGTTTGGATAGAGTATCTAGAAATTGAACCAGACGCCAATAAGAACAATCCGGAAGTTTTTGGACGTCAACAGGAAGAACATGCATGGGGTAGTACGTTTTTGACAAAACTTTAAAAATATTTAAATATATTTCTCGTGGACCAAAATATATTTGTTAAGAGTAATACTCCTATACTTTATTTTTTTTGTTACCGTTCATTCTCGCGTATTCAACGGCGCAGATTGAATTTTTTTAAAATTATGACCTGCAATAGCAGGTCACTTTGGAAGAGTATCAGCTACTGCATCAAAAAAGTATTTTTGTCTTTTAATACATAGGTAATTTAGTCATTTTATATTTATTATATTTTTAATTTTTTTCTCTTTGTTTCCTTTTTCTCTCTCTATAACCGTTCAAATTTTAAAACTTTTGATTTTTGTTATCTAGCCTTACAATTCTTTACCCTATATTTCTAATCAATTATCTACATTAAATTTTTAAAATAGTGATAAAGAATTATTATCTAATTAGAAAAATTCTTAAATTTTTTAAAACATATTAAATACCTTGAATTTAAATATTTGCCCACATTTAATTTTTCAAAATTATTATACAAAATTAATGACTAAGATGAATTCCTAATTTTGTTAAACGTATTAAATATGTTAAATTTAAATATTTAGCAACATTACAAATGTTTTTAAATAGTCATAGAAAACTAATGTCTAAAGTGAACAATTCTAGATTTTTTTTAACTTATTAAATTCATTTAAATTATAAATATTTTAACCTACATTCAAAATTTTTTAAATAAGTGATACAAAATTAATGTCTAAACTATATGAATTTAAAAGTTTTTAAAATTTTTTAGAGTATTTAATATTTAAAATTTAATGTATCAAAAGCGCATCTAATACGATCTCGTCTTAAAAAATGCGATCGTAATCTTATAATCTTAAAAAATTATAAGGCGAGATCCACGTCTCGTATCAAAACCGCCTCTAACTTAAATTTTACTTTTAAATTTTAAGTATTTAATATTTAAAATTTAAATTCATCGTACCTAGATATAAAACTGTTTCTAAAATTCCTATAATTAATGCATAATTTTAAGACCTCAAACAATTCTAATTTTTTTTTAACTTATTAAACACATTTAAATTATAAATATTTTAACCTACATTCAAAATTTTTTAAATAAGTGATACAAAATTAATGTTTAAACTATAGGGATTTAAAAGTTTTTAAATTTTTTTAAGTATTTAATATTTAAAATTTAATGTATCAAAAGCGCCTCTAATACGATCTCGTTTTAAAAATACGATCGTAATCTTATAATCTTAAAAAATTATAAGACGAGATCCACGTCTGTATCAAAACTACCTCTAACTTAAATTTCACTTTTAAATTTTAAGTATTTAATATTTATAATTTAAATTAATCGTACCAGAAAATAAAACTGTTTCTAAAATCTCTATAATTAATGCATAATTTTAGGACCTCAATTCTTAGAAATAACTAAACTCCCTATAATTTATGCATAATTTTAGGAACTCAATTAAAAGATTTTTAAATATTGTATTATTTAATTACCAAACTAACCTTGAATAAAATAATCTTAAAATAATTATTTTACCTGCTAAGTATTAAAATTACATTTTTATCCTTAATTAATCAAGGGTTAAGATCTTTTTACCTTTTTTTTTTAAGTACCGAAGCATTACTCATTTGTTAATCTATAAATATTTCTTTAAATATTCTCGTAATACGATGGTACTTAATTATTAATGAGTTTTGGGATTTAAAAATTAATTTATTTTGGAAATAATGAAACAAATTAAAAAATTTTGTATAGTATTGCTGGGTATATAAGGGAAAAATCCTTCTAAAATATAGAAGTTGAGAAATATATTTTTGAATTAGATTATTTTTAAAAAAAATATTGTTATTAATCCTTGATTGATCTCATGAGGAGGAATTAGTAGCTAGGAGTGATACGTAGTGCCCTTACGTTGTATATCGGTGGAGAGATCTTTTTGATCTGTTTGATCTTAGATCTCTTTGGGATTACAAATTAAGTACACTCGTTTACACTACAATAAAATATGTTTTAGACGACGTTTTTTAAACGACGCTTTTTTTTAGCGTCTTTAACATTTAGTATTTGCCGACACTATGATTAAGCATCGCCAATAAATATATTTTTATCAAATATTTATATACATTTTCCGACGCTATATTAAAACGTCGGTATATTTATCCCGACATGTTTATTAAACGACTTTTTACCCGACGCTTTTACAAGCGTCGGGATTATTTTTGCCGACGTTCTAAAGCGTCGCTAATTATGATTTAAAGTATCCTTAAATGCAAGATTTTTTGTAGTGTTATCTCGTTCATTAATTGTAAAATTGATATTTTATGTGGTTGGTAGTCTCTTCTCAACTATAATTTATTTTTTTTTATTTTATATAGGACTATCTTGTGCCAGAATAATTGCAACATGATTATCTGTGACATCCTTAAAATTTAAAATAATTCTATATATGAGGTATAGAGACGCTAAACTTCTTAAACCAACTGTAGTATTTTGAGCAATTAAGAAGGTTAAACGAGTTAAGAGGTAGGAATAGTTTTAGGATGGGTGACCTTCCTAAAGAGCAGTACATTACAGATGGTATTGGAGCCAATCACCAGTCAGAAGTATGAGATAAGTCTTAACTGAGTTTGCGTTACACAGCTGGCAAGAGTATGCCTCTTTGGTCGACGTCGACAGTATTGGGAGGAGTTTGCACTCTCCCCAATATTGGGCTAAGACTAGTAAGATAAGTCGATCACATCATCTGAAACTCGTAAATGTCGCTTCATGAAGATGTCAGGGCTTAAATGAGGAGGAAATATGACAACTCTAAAATTTAGAATAGTCATAGTCAGACTAAACCTCTTAGCTTACCTATAATATCGGACTGGCACATTATTGAATTCGTCCCGTTTTGATTGGACCGGTTGGTGGTGTACCTAGCCTGATTTAATTTTGTATACATCATATTTATAGATCACATGGCCACAGTCATGTTCTTCGGCCTCTATAAATATCGATCACCTCACTTTTCCATCACCCAGCATTCAAGTTCAAGTTCCACCACGTACTCAAGTTAATTACAAATGGTGAGGTCGAGATACTATAGGTGCTTGAAACTCTAAGATGATTATTTATCACGATGTTATCGCTCTCAATTTAAATATTATATATTTCTGTAGCTTTTTATATGAATAATTAGAAAGATAAGAGCATACATATTTGTTGCAGTAGCTCTTTATCATTTTTTCATGCGCAGAAGTGGTATCTGAAGAAGCTATGAAGTCCTTTTTTTTTTTTTTTGAGAGAGAGAGAGAGAAGCTATATATGAAGTCGTTTTTGTGCAATTATATTTAGATATTTCTTTCTGTGTGTTCATATTTAGGCCGGACTTGTCAAGCTTGGACCGTGGGGTGGAAATGGGGGAAGTCTTCGTGATATCCATGGTCACCCTACACGCTTGGAGAAGATTGTAATTCGTAGTGGTGATACGATTATTTCACTAGGATTTGACTATATCCAAGATGGGAAGACAATTACAGCTGGCCCATGGGGTGGTTGTAATGGAACCCCCACCACAGTATGATTTTCATTTTTAAAATATTTTTGAATAAAATGGTAATGCTCTAATAGTACCGCATCGAATGAAAAAATAATTTTGATAAGAATATATGAGACCACCACACTAGTAATAATAACTGTGTTTAAGCATTTTGTGCCGGTGGTTTGGACTTAACGAATTATTATTGCTAGCTAGTCGGATCGCTGTAATTGGTATGAAAGTTGTATATCAGCCGGAAGTACGAGAGTTAAGTACTATCAAGGCAAAGTGCTTAGGGGTCACCTCCAGAATCTCACATCGCCGACGGGAGTTGGTAGCGCCCCAATAGTCCCACATCGGATGAAAAAATGATTCTGATTAGAAAAATATGAGGCCTCCATATTAGTAATAATAACCGAGTTTAAATATTTTGTGCCAAATGTCAAAAGCTTCAATACATTTTATATATCCTTTTCGTAGATCGTATTTCAGCCTGGCGAGTACCTGACTGAGATCAGTGGCACCACCGGTCCATACAGCAACGTCGCCAATTTGGTGAGGTCGCTTTCTTTCGTCACCAACGTTCGCACGTACGGGCCATTTGGAGTGCAGCAAGGAACACGCTTCTCCTCTCCTGTTGCGAGTGGTCGGATTGTTGCCCTGTATGGACGCACTGGCATGAATCTTGATGCGATCGGGATTTATCTGATGTCCAACTGATATTGTTCCGTTCTGATCATGCTCATCATCTTCCTCAAGGACTAGGTGTTTCAATATATATGTAATAAAGTTGCCGATATAGTATGGCCTCGCATATTATTATCCTGCATAAAAATTCAATAAATAAATTAAAGTTGATGAGCTACTTTGTTTGTGAGAGAATGATGAGTCTTTAATTTGGAGTGTTTTGCTTCTTATTATCACTACAAAAAATCTTATATTTAAGGACACTTTAAATGATATTTAGCGACACTTTAAAGCGTCGGCAAAAGTAATCCCGACGCTTGTAAAAGCGTCGTGTAAAGAGTTGTTAAATAAACATGTCGGGATAAATATACCGACGTTTTAATATAGCGTCGACAAATTTATATAAATATTTGATAAAAATATGTTTATTGGCGAAGTTTAATCATAGTGTCGGTAAATGCTAAATATTAAAAACGCTAGAAGAAAGCGTCGTCTAAAACATATTTTGTTGTAGTGTATGCGATAACAAATTCGTTTATATTATGGTTGTGTTGCAAACATATAATTTTATATCTAAGTTACATTTACTGATCACTTCTAGCTATTTACTCACCCAAAAGAAAAAAGAAAGAAATAAATAAAATTACTGATGCTTTTTTGGTGGAAGGAAACTTAATTAGAAATATATAAACATATATTTAATTAAGAACTGTTTGTAGAGGCGGTTCTTAAGAGGCGGTTGTTGAAACCGCCTCTACCTTATATGTTAGAGGCACTTAAGAGGCAATTTAACACAACCGCCTCTGTATCTAAAAAAAAAAACTCTTTCAATTTTTTTTTCTTTCCCCCCAACTTTTCTCAAACCTCTTCTCCCACCTCCATCTCCACTGCTACGACTCCATCTCCACTACACGCCGGCGGCCACGATTCCTCCACGGCGCGGCGGCGGCCACGATTCCTCCACGGCGCGACGGCGGCCACGACTCCTCCCCTGCGCGGCGGCGGCCACGATTCCTCCCCTGCGCAGCGGCGGCCACGACTCATCATCGGCGCGGCCTGGGCCACGATATCCCCGGCGCGGCGGCGGTCGGTTGCTGCGCTCCTCCCCTTCGACGTCCTCCCAAAGATCAGGTGCGTCTACCTAACCTTCCCCTGAATCGTCCCTTCACTCTCAGGCCCACGCCCCCCCATCGCACACCGGCCGGTCGCCTCACCACCCCCGGCCACGAACCACTACCCCCCACCCCGCGACACTCAGACCATCCCCACCCTCCGAACTCCTTAAATGCTCCCTCATCCTTCATATTCCCAAAATGCTCCTCCTTAATTTGTTCGGACTCTTAGCTATAATAGTGTCATTATCCTAGGCTCCGTGATTCATTTAGTGGAGCTTAGGTTTATGATGAAACTGAGTAAGAAATGTTGCGCATCATAGGATTTGGGAGAAGGTTTTATTAAGGTGAGGAACCTGTGAGCAAATAAAAAAAATAATAACAAAAAGAGATGACTAGAGTACCAAATTGGTATTTTGATACAATTAGCCTAAGAGATTACTTGAAAATTAACCAAGTCTGTAAGTTTTATGGTGGCAATCCTCTATTTGACAAGCTATCTTATGAATCTGCATTGTTTAATACAAGTTATTTATTTGGCCACAAAATTTTTTGGTTCTTTCTCTTTCTCCAAAAAAAAAATTCTGTGATTTAGTGCTTTTTCTTTCTCCACAACATTTTTTGCTTCTTATCTCATTTGATTAAGATATTGAACTTCTTCCTGCTGAGGCCCCTCAAAACTGCTCCATATTGATCAAAGCTTGTTTCATAGAAAATGACCGGAGCTTATTTAATTAATGATTTCTTTGGTATGCATTCCTGCATATCAGTGTAGAATTTTTATTATCTCATTGATGTATTAAGATATTGATATTCCATTGAAGTGGTAATTAAGTGCAGGAACTATTTTAGTAAGATATTTATTGATAGATATTGTATTAGTTGTTTTGCAGGAACTATTGTAGTATGATATTTATGAGTAGATATTGTATTAGCTGTTATAACTATAATGATTACTGTTTGGGATGAGGAACATTTTTCACCTTACACGTCATGATAATTGTATTTTAGTCACTTTGTGACTCTAGATGTAGTTCTTTATCCAGCACTTCTTTACGAAAACTAACCGAAAAAGGGATTGTATTGCACCTACAGCCTTTTTTTTATCTTCAGCAGGTGCCAAGTGTGTGCGGATGCCGAGAAAGATCCTATTATGAAACAAAAGCTGGATGGGCTTACTAGAATAGTTTAGAAGGTATAGTTTTCATCTTCACTCTTCTTGGTTCTTATATCTTCTTTCATTTCTTAATGGACTTCTTTACTTTCGCCCTGACATGCTTTGTTTCTTTCCATTAGTTTGTCTGTCCAAATAGTAGTAGTCTTCGTAATGGAACGGAACTCTCGCTTTGCGCCTCGCAGATTGATGACGAAGACTTGGAACTGAAAGACAAAAACTAATTTCCAACAGTTTGTCGAATCACCGTAAAACTACACCCCAATCTCATCATCAGAGCCAGGAGAGAATGGTTTGGTTGTTAAACAGAATAACTTGTTCGAACATCACGACAAATCCTATTAATTTCTCCATATTAATTTCTATGCATATATGTATTTCTAGCTAGGCCACCATCTTTGAAGTGCGGTGTTAAGATGGAACAGTAGTTGGAACTTAGTAAACAAAACTTAATATATACAAAATTGATTTAGAACTGGAGTTTATCCAAATTAGAGAACTCTAATTGAATCTGAGAAGTGTAAATTAGTATGCAAGTTGTAACATAACTAACTTATCTATAGATCGAATGTTTGATTTCTTCTCTGCCCTAATGTTTGATATCATTGATTTGTTTGTCTCATTTCTTTCTCTCTTTTTTTTTTTGTTTCTTTTTTCTTTTCCGCCAGTTAAAGATGTCCAATCTGACAATGATGGAAATATAGGAACTCATGAGAATAATGTAACAATTGCCACCACCGAGGAGGTATGCCTCTTATGTTATATCAGATTCTGATAGGGAATGAGTCTAAGTCTTATTTTATTGCCTAATGTTTATAACAAGGTTCTTTGTCATTTTGCCTGATGTATTGCCTAATGGATTTTATTGCCTGAATTTGAAAGAGGAGGTCTCCTATTTGTTGGTAAAGATCAAAGTGGGAAGAGAATGGAGGTATAAATCTGAAAATGTTGCCAAGTTCCAATCCAGACTGTTATGCTTCTGAATATTGATGTTAATGTACCAATATTGCAGATTATTGAACTCCCAAGCCACCCATTCTTCGTTGGCGTCCAATTTCATCCGGAGTTCAAGTCAAGACCTGGAAAGCCTTCGGCACTTTTCTTAGGTAATTTTGCTTTTGCATGTTGCTCTCTTGGCATGATGTAATATGATGTTGATCTTGCTGAGATACAGTGTAAACTAAAACTGATTGAGTTCCTTCAAATGCATAGCTTAAGCTGTTCTCGAAAATGGATCGCATAAAAGCTCTATTATCAGATAGTTTTCTTGAATCTCAGGTATATCAATTTGATATTAAGTTATTACTAATAATATATTTGAATAGTTTCGTATTTTAGTATGTTTAACAATTTTCCTATTGTTTGATATTTTTTCAAGTTGTGGGTGGCAATACTAATCCCGTTGATGCATTCTCTCCAAATCATCATCAATCGTCGAATGCAAGTTATCAGCCTAGAAGTGAAGAAGAAAACCATCGCACTATTTAAAATCTTATAAAGTAGTGAAAACTCAATTGTTGACTGTTTAAAATTTTTTAAACTTTGTTCCATTTTGTATTGCTACTATTGGATATATATTGAATCGTAATATTGTGTTTTGGATTATATGTTAAAAATTGGATTGTTGTTTGTAGAGAATTATTTTTTGGTGAGAAATGTAATATTTGATTGTGGTAATATTTATGATAGTATGTTTGTTAATAATTTTTAATTTTTTGTTCATAAATGTAGATCAATATAAATATTAATATAATTTTTTATCATATTTGTAGAGTAGAGGCGGTTGAAACCGCCTCTACCATTGATGCTGCATAATAATATTTGTAGAGACGGTCTAAACCGTCTCTATAGATTAAAATTTATAGCGGCGGTTTAAACCACCTCTAAAAATAAGTATTTGTAGAGGCGGTTTAAACCGCCTCTACATGTTAAAATTTGTTTAATAAATTATGAATATAATATATTAAATTAAAATATTGTGGCGGTTGAAACCGCCTCTATATACCGTCTCTAAGCTCCCCCGGCGGTCGCTCAAACCGCCTCTACATAGTAGAGGCGGTGGCTACGCCGGCGGTCTAGAGGCGGTTGCGAAAACCGCCTCTACGAATCATAGAGGCAGTTTAAACCGCCTCTACGATCGCTAAAAACCGCCTCTACAAGTAGTTTTTCCTGTAGAAATATACATTCAATCACACATTTTTTTTAATCATTCAAGTGCAAATATTTATAATAATTTTAATCATTCAAGCGTACATGTACAGGGATTTTTTTGCCAATTTGCTTTGTAAGTTCGACTAATTATCTTCCACGCTTTACCCATTCTAATTTATACAATCCATTAAAATTTCACTAATAATCGCAAACAAATTGAGAATAGCTTACTTTGGTGCTATTGACAGTATCTAGTCGGACTATATATATATATATATATATATATATATATATATATATATATATATATATATATATATATATATATATATATATATATAGAGTTGAGCTACAATACTCTTGATAGTAAACGGGGTATTTTACTATCGAGTTGTTTTCAATGCTAGAGCTTCCAACTTGACGATCGGCTCCGTTGAACCTGATCTATACCACTTAAAGTGTTTAGAAATCAAATTTCAAATATTTTCGACATTATTTGTCTAATGATCAAAGGGTTTCAAAATTTGTAATTTTAATGGTGGATAAGAGACATTTTCTCGTTTAACGGTGTAAAAATATCCAAATCAATTGAATTTTTGTTAGAAAATTCTTTAAACTATTTAAAACAAGATCTATACTCTTGATCTTGATTACAAGACTCCTATCATCATTTTTTAAAGAATATTTATTTTCAACCATTCATTTTCGTTCACTAGATGGATAAAAGAACAATATCGAAAGTGCGTGAAAGTTGATTTCTAGATAGTTTAAATGGTTTAGATCATATTTAACGGAGCCGATCTTCAATTTGGAAGTTTTATCATCGAAAACAACTCGATAGTAAAATGCTCCGTTTACTATCGAGAGTATTCTAGCTCAACTCTCTCTCTCTCTCTCTCTCTCTCTCTCTCTCTCTATATATATATATATATATATATATAGGCTAAATTACGTAAAACCTTCCCCGTAATAACCCGCTTTTTCACTTCCCCCTAACATTTAAAAACCTACACTTTGGCCCCTTGTAAAATGGAACATATTCACAGTGGGGTTACGGTGTGTAAAATGACTATTTTGCCCCTCGCCATTTTCGCCCTCCTCCTCCTCTCCAAGCTTCTCTCATTCTCCTCATCCTCTTCCTCCTCCTCGCCGTCCCCCCCCATCCTCCTCCTCCTCCCCCGTCGAGACCTTCGGCTCCGTTGTCGACGCCGGCGCCGACAAGTGATTCCTCGACGCCCCAACAGCCTCCGCCCCGCCGTTCCGCCCCCCACCTCGAGCGCGGCCGCTCCGAGGCCTCCTCCGTCGTCTCCGAGGCCCCCCCGACTACCTCTTCGGCCTCGACACCAACTCCTTCGCCTCCTCCCCCATCACCCGCTCCAAACCCTACCCTTTTTCCGACGACGGCGAGGCGGCGGGACGGAGGAGGCACAACAACCAAAAAGAGGCGGAGGGTATTTTCGGAAAAAAATTCTAACGGAACCCTAACGAAACTCTAACGGTAGGGGTGAAGTGTACATTTTCCATTTTACGAGGGCAAAGTGTAGGTTTTTAAATGTTAGGGGGGGAAAGTGAAAAAGCGAGTTATTATAGGGGGTTTTACGTAATTTAGCTATATATATATATATATATATATATATATATATATATATACATATATATATATATATATATATATATATATAGAGAGAGAGAGAGAGAGAGAGAGAGAGAGAGAGAGAGAGAGAGAGAGAGAGAGAGAGAGCTAACTTTCTATGCTTTCGAAAGTACGGAAGCTCCCGTGCTTGTAAGTTGTTTTCGATGATGGGACATCCGATTTGGCGATCGGTTCCGTTAAACTTGATCTACGCTATTTGAACTATTTAAAAACCAAATTTCATAATTTTTTTATTTCGGTTATCTAGTAAACGAGTAGCCTCAAAATGAACGGTCAAACTATTGGTGCTATTAGGTTTTTGGCCCTTAGATGAAAAAAATATACGGCTAGAATCATGTGGGCCTCCTTGGGTTGAGTGAATTATTAGTTTAATAGTATAATCTAACGGGTGAAAATAGTTAATAGGTTATATACGCATTGGGCTTGGGTTTTAACCGGACCTTAATTTTTTTAAAAAAATTGGGTAAAAGTCGGACCCGAAGCCGAACATTTTCTGTGGGCCGAGCTTGGGCATTGTATTACCCGACCCAAACTCGGCCCGGTTCCACCCCTAGTTAGAAATTTGTTGTCAAATAAGAAAATATATGAGACAGGAATTTGTTGTCAAACAAGAGAAAATATATGAGATAGAGAAGAGCTTGTTCAAACACGTCCATCGATCATTCTTGAATGGGAATAATCTATTATCACATTTGAAATTGTCGGCAAATTAAGAGTTTTCATGTATATACTGATGTTTTTGAACTAGGTGATACAAAATTAATGTCTAAACTATAGGAATTTAAAAGTTTCTTAAATTTTTTTTTAAGTATTAAATATTTAAAATTTAATGTATCAAAGCTCTCTAATACGATCTCGTCTTAAAAAATACGATCGTAATCTTATCATCTTAAAAAATTATAAGACGAGATACACGTCTGTATCAAAACGGCCTCTAACGTAAATTTCACTTTTAAATTTTAAGTACTTAATATTTAAAATTTAAATTCGTCGTACCTGGAAATAAAATTGTTTCTAAAATTCCTATAATTAATGCATAATTTTATAACCTCAATTCTTAGAAATAAAACTATTTCCAAAATCCCTATAATTAATGCATAATTTTAGGAACTCAATTAAAAGTTTTTTTTAAATATTGTATTGTTTAATTACCAAACGAACCTTAAATAAAATAATCTTAAAATAATCTTTTTACTTGCTAAGTATTAATATTATATTTTTATTCTTAATTAATCAAGGGTTAAGTTTTTTTTTTTTTTTTATTTTTTTAAAAGTACCGAAGTATTACTCTAAATATTTTTCTTTAAATATTCTCGGAATACAATGGTACTTAAGAATGAGATTTGGGATTTTAAAAAATATTTTGGAAACAATGAAATAAATTTAAAAATTTTGAATAGTATTGCTGGGTATATAAGGGAAAAAGTCCTTCTAAAATATAGTAGTTGAGAAATATATTTTTGAATTACAATATTTTTAAAAAAAATATTGTTACTAATCCTTGATCTCATGAGGAGGAATTAGTGGCTAGTAGAGTAGTAGGAGTGGTAGCGCCCTTACCAATTCCTATCCGTGGAGAGATCTTTTCTCTGTTTGATCTTATCTCGTTGGGATCACAAAGGGCACGTTTATCTCGTTCATTGTAAGATTTATATATATCTATACTATATATAAAAGCGCGTATATTCAAATTTGGGTATGTCGACGACCCATTTTTTAGCGAAAAAATTAGCGCCATTTTATTAGCGATTTTCCTCTACGTAAAATTTTAAATATAAGAATAAGAATAAAAATAAAAACCGCAATGAATACGTAATTTCTCTATAACAGATTATTTGTGTGAAATCTATACTATATATAAAAACACGTATATTCAAATTTGGGTATGTCGACAGACCCATTTTTTGGCGAAAAAATTAGCGCCCATTTTATTAGCGCTTATTTTCCTCTACGTAAAATTTTATATATAAGAATAAGAATAAAAATAAAAACCGCAATGAATACGTAATTTTCTATAATGATTATTTGTGTGAAAATTCTAAAACATATATTTTAAAATATCTTTTTTTTAAGATAACAGATTTTATTTTTCTATTTGAAATTTCAATAATAATTTTTCTATAACATATGGGTGTGAAAGTCTTATAAAAAATATTTTTCTATTTAGTTTTAAAATATCTTTTTTAGATATTTTAAGAATTCTATAAAAAATTCTTTTCTATATATATTTCAATTTCAAAATATCATTCCTTCTTAAGATAACATTTTATTGTTTATTTAATTTAAAAATATTTTTTTCAAAATATTTTTTCTAATAGATTTTATTTTTCTATAATTTCAAAATATCTTTTCTTTTTAAGATAATGATTTTATTTTTCTATTTAATTTTAAAATAATTATTACGTGCACTTTACTCAACTAATATATATATATATATATATATATATATATATATATATATATATATATATATATATATATATATATATATATATATATATATTATGTGGTTGGTACTTGGTAGTCCCTTCTCAAGTAGTCCCTTCTCAATTATAATTATTATTGTTTTTTTATTTGCTATGGGACCATCTTGTCCTATAGAATAATTGCAAACATAATTATTTGTGACATCCTTAAAATTTAAAATAACTCTCTCTCTCTCTCTCTCTCTCCCTCCCTCTCTCTCTCTCTCTCTATATATATATATATATATATATATATATATATATATATATATATATATATATATATATATATATATATATATATATATATATATATATGAGTAGAGATAGAATACTTGTAAAAGTATTACTTGGGTGGTGCTTTAGTGTTTTTAGCCCTAGGATAAAAAGATGTGAGGTTGAGATGATGGTGGTAGGTGATGGAAGGTGAAATAGTGTTTGATCCAAGGGTATTAATAATTGGGATATAGATCTAATGGCTAAAAACCTAATAGCACTATGGGAATGATACTTGTAAAAGTATCATAGCTCAACTCTATATATATATATATATGAGGTATAGAAACGTTAAATTTAAAATAATTCTATATATGAGGTATAGAAACATTAAATTTTTTAAACGAATTGTAGCATTTTGAGCAGTTAAGAAGGTTAAACGCGTCAAGAGTAGGGGTGGAAACAAGCCGAGCTCGAGCGAGCTTACCTCAGCTAAAGCTTGGCTTGAAATTAATTTTGAGCCTAAATTTAGGCTCAAACTTGGTTTGAAATTAATTCGAGCCAAACTCGAGCAAGCCTAATTTCGAGTCAAGCGAACTCGAGCCCTAAACGAATCGCTTAAAATTCTTAATATCATGCAATCTTTAGTTTAATTTTTATGAAACATATCTAAAATTCGATACAAAAAATGTTTAATAACTCAACATACAAAATAAATACATGAAATACGATATTATAATATTAAAAAAATAGAATAGTGACTATGTAAGCGAGTGAGAGAGAGAGAGAGGGAGAGAGAGAGAGAGAGAAATTAGAGTAGGATTTTGCTGGGTTTGACTTTGTGGGCCCAATATTTTAAATTCTAGATTCATATAATTAAAATACATAATATATATTATTTTTTATAATTAAAAAATATATATATTATATATAATTATATATAGAGAGAGGTCGGTTACTATACTCCTATTAGGAACTAGCTGTTGGCCTAGTGGCCCTAATGTTATATTAGATTTTGATGATAACAAATAATCACTTTTATTGGACTAATCTCTTATCTTGAGCTTTGTGTTTTAGATCTTTCTATCTTCAAAAGGACTCAAGATGGGCAATCCTCTAAGTATCAAGCTTCACTTATTGAAGCTACATTTGCTTCTTTTGTCAAATTGACAAACTCACTCTCTCTACTTTTACATGAATTAAAATCTCAATTGGAGTGAGATATTCTGAGCTAATTTAATTATTTATAATTCTCTTTTCTCCATCTGCTCAAAACTTTACATTCTGTCAAGTTTGGGTTTTCGGACCCTGTTCCGGGCGACCCACAGTGAATCCGAAATCTACAGTATTTTTGGGCCTGCCTACTTGATACTCGAGCTATCCTCGGATCACTCTTTTTAACTATTAGAGGCGCATTACCAGTAGGTTAGGTCGGCCAAATTACTTTGACAGTTGCGTGTTGTACGGTCGAGAATGTCGGAAGACGGCAACTCGGCGCGCAGCGGCGCGCGTCTTTGAAATTCCGGCGCCACGCAATGTCGTGAAGCCCTAAAGGTTTTGTCAGAATTCGGCGCGCGTGCACGACCGTCGAAAGTCGGGCGCGCATGTCGGGCGCCGGTAATCATGACGTACGGATCCGAAAAGCGGCGCACGCGGGCGACGGGATGCAGAACCGCATGCGCGTACACAAGTTCCGGGCGCCCGGAATGTACTTTAGGGCGCCCGAAATATCAACGTCCAGGAGCTGGCCGAGGCTATAAATAGATGACCTTTGGGCTTCTCAAAGGCATCTCCTTGCACTTGATTTTAAGCTAAAAACTTCAGCATTTTAAAACACTTAGCTCTCAATTCTCTTTTTCAATTTGAGTGAAATTGTAGTGAGATTTATTCTTGTAAAAAGAGAGAGAGGAAAAGTCTTGAAGCTTGATAAGAAGAAGATCTTGGTGTAAAGGCTTGGTGCTTGCCCGCAAAAGCATCAACTAGTGGAGATCCAACTTTCTCTTGCGTTGAGAAGTTGGCGGGGACGTAGGCAAAGTGCCGAACCTCGAAACAAATCGACCGTGTAGATTCTTGAGTTTGAACTTCTCTATATTTCTCTTTGTCGATTGTTTTGGGTTTCTTTTTAATTAACTTGATTTTTGACTTTTTATTTTAGAAACCTAATTCACCCCCCCCTCTTAGTTTGCCATTTCGATCCTCAATTGGTATCAGAGCGAGGTCTCACATTTTTTAGATTAACATCTAAGTGAGAATGGCATCTATGGGAAAGAATATCGAAGGACAATCTATTGTTCGGCCACCATTTTTTGATGGAACGGATTATCCTTTTTGGAAGATTAGAATGAAGATATTCTTTCAATCTCTAGATTTTGATGTTTGGGATATAGTCGAAAGTGGTTATATCACTCCATCAAAACCTAGAGCGGAATGGAATGAAGCGGAAAAATCTCGCTTTCAATTGAATGCTAAAGCTATCAATTCATTCCTTTGCGCTCTTAGTAGAGAAGAATTTCATCGAATCTCTATATGCACAACGGCTAAAGAGATTTGGGATAAATTAGAAGTTACTCATGAAGGTACTTCTAGGGTGAAGGAATCTAAAATAAGCATGCTCATGTCAAGTTATGAACTATTCAAAATGGAGGAAAGTGAATCCATTTCGAATATGTTCACAAGATTTACTAACATTGTGAATAGCTTGAAAGCCTTAGGCAAGGATTTTCCTCAATCGGACTTGGTGCGAAAACTTCTTCGAGTACTACCAAGAAGTTGGATACCTAAGGTTACGGCTATCCAAGAAGCTCATGACTTGGACAAAGTAAAGATTGATGAGCTTGTTGGATCGCTCATGGCGCATGAACAACGACTCAAGGAGTATGATAACGAAGTAGCTCCCGAGAAAAAGAAAAGCCTTGCACTTAAAGGAGTGGTTGCCTCCGATAGTGAAAATGATGAAGAAGGTTCGAGCGAAGAAATTGCTATGATTTCAAAGAGGCTCGACCGACTAATCAAGAAGCGCAACTTGAGGAGACCTAAGCGAGACGGGTTTAAAGGTGAAGGATTCAAGAAAGGAATCATTTGCTACAATTGCAACAAACCGGGGCATTTAAAAAGTGAATGCACTCTTCCTATCAAACCCTTCAAGAAAGACAAGAAAAAGAAGGCTTTCAATGCACTAAATTGGGACGCCCCTGACGAATCTAGCGATGACGAGTCGGAAAAAGAAGTTGCCCAAATTTGCCTTATGGCTTTTGAAGATGAGGTAAATAATTTAAGTTATGATGAACTTTTAGAAGCTTTCTTTTCTTTATATGATGATTTACAAAGTTTGGGTCCTAAATATACATCTCTTAAAAGACAAAATGCTTTATTAGAGATGAAAGTTAACAACTTAAAATCTTCAACTTCAAACCCTTCTTTGGTACTTGAAAGTGAAAACTCTTTACTTAAGAAAGAGCTCACACAAGTAAAAGAGACATGTTGTAGTCTCACTCATGAAAATGAAGTATTAAAGAAGAAGCTTGAAGGTCAAAATTTTAAGTCCAACTTCTATTGTAACAATCAACTTGAGAAGCTTCAAAGTGAAAACCAACAACTCAAAGTTGGCTTAGGTGAGTCTAAGAAAACTCTTGAGAAATTTGTTGGTGGAACTAAGTATCTAAATATGATACTTGGAAGTCAAGTTGTAAACTTTCAAAAGTTTGGGATAGGTTATGTACCTAATCCAAACAATGTTAAATTAACAAAAACCAAAAGAAAGGTCTTTGTTAAAAGCTCAAATCAAAACCCAACTTTACATTGCTCCTATTGCAATATTAGAGGACATCATACATCTTCTTGTAAATATAAGAAAAATCCTAAACTTAACCAAATTTGGGTTGTGAAAGGTTCATCTAACTCTAAAGGACCCAATCTCACTTGGGTACCAAAGTTAAACACTTAATTTGTTTTTGTAGGTGTGTCTCCAATCAAAAGGTGCAAGCAACAAATGGTACTTAGATAGTGGATGTTCAAGACACATGACTTGGGATCAAACCAAGTTTAAATCTATTGAAATGAAAGATGGAGGATTCGTCACCTTTGGAGACAACACAAAAGGAAAGATCATTGGAATCGGCACTATTGGTAATGAAAAGGTTAATATTTCTAATGTTCTTTTAGTTGATGGTCTTAAGCATAATTTACTAAGCATTAGTCAATTATGTGACAAAGGCTATTTTGTTAAGTTTGAAGCATCTCATTGTAGTATTCTTGATCCATCTACTAATGAGGTAGCTTTTATGGGATTTAGATCCAAGAATGTTTATACCGTTGATTTAGGCAACCTCTCCCATGAAGGAGATAAATGTTTTTCGGCTCAATCTAACAAATCTTGGCTTTTGCATAAAAGGTTAGCACATGCTAGTATGGACTCTCTTTCAAAACTTTCTAAAAGAAAACTAGTAAAAGGCCTACCTAAAATAGATTATGCCAAAAGTGAGGTTTGTGATGCTTGTGCTCAAGCTAAGCAAGTAAAATCATCTTTTAAATCCAAAAATTTTGTCTCCACTATTAGGCCATTGGAATTGATTCACATGGACCTCTTTGGACCAATTGATGTCACTAGCCTCGGTGGAAGCAACTATGTTTTTGTTATTGTTGATGATTACTCTAGATTTACTTGGACTTTATTTTTAAGACACAAGTATGATACTTTTAAATCCTTCAAAGATTTTGTCTATCGTGTTCAAAATGAAAAGAGTTGTATGATTTCCAAAATTAGAAGTGATCATGGTGGTGAATTTGAAAATCACAACTTTGAAAAGTTTTGCAATGAATTGGGAATAGAACATCAATTTGCTACTCCTCGAACACCTCAACAAAATGGGGTTGTTGAACGCAAAAATAGATCCATTCAAGAAATGGCTAGATCTATGTTAATTGAGGGGGAGTTGCCTAAGTATTTTGGGGCCGAAGCCGTAAACACGGCTTGCTATATTATGAACCGTGTTCTAATTCGACCAATTCTTGAGAAAACTCCTTTCGAATTGTGGCATGATAGAATTCCCAATATTGGTTACTTCAAAATCTTTGGTTGTAAATGTTTCATTTTGAACACAAAAGACAAATTGGGAAAGTTTGATGCTAAATCCGATGAAGCTATATTCTTGGGCTATTCCTCTATTAGTAAAGCTTATCGAGTTTATAATCGACGAACTTTAGTAATTGAGGAAAGTATGCATGTTCTTTTTGAAGAATTTAAAGGCAAGGATATCTCTTTTGAAGATGATCTTCTTGACTTTGAGAAGCTAAACATAAACTCCACACCTCAAGATGTTGAACAATCTAAGGAAGTTGAGAAGTTCATTTCCAAAGATAATGAACCTACTCCTCTACCTAAAGTGTGGAAATTTGCCACTTATCATCCCAAGGACTCCATTATTGGAGATCCAAGTCAAACGGTCAAGACAAGATCTTCTTTAAGATTACTTTGTGACCATTTGGCTTTCATATCTCAAATTGAACCTAAAAATTTTGTTGAAGCTAGCAATGATGAATATTGGCTCATTGCGATGCAAGATGAACTCAATCAATTTGAGAGGAACCAAGTTTGGACGCTTGTGGAAAGACCAAGTGATCATACCGTTATTGGCACTAAATGGGTCTTCCGAAACAAGCGAGATGAATCGGGTGTCGTGGTTCGAAACAAGGCTAGACTAGTGGCCCAAGGTTTCAACCAAATTGAAGGAATTGATTTTGATGAAACTTTTGCACCGGTTGCTCGACTTGAAGCTATTCGAATTCTTTTGGCATTTGCCTCCTACATGAACTTCAAGTTATTTCAAATGGATGTTAAAAGTGCTTTCTTAAATGGATTCATTTCCGAAGAAGTCTATGTTGAGCAACCACCCGGTTTTGAAAAGCACGACTTTCCGGATCATGTTTTTAAACTTTCAAAAGCACTTTATGGTTTAAAGCAAGCTCCTAGAGCTTGGTATGAAAGACTTAGCACTTTTCTCACTTCAAATAATTTCACAAGAGGAAAAATTGACACTACACTATTTATTAAGATAAAGGACAATGATCTTCTCATTGTTCAAATTTATGTGGATGATATTATATTTTGTGCTACTAACGAATCTCTTTGCAAGGAATTTTCTACACTAATGCAAAATGAGTTTGAAATGAGCATGATGGGCGAGCTCTCATTCTTCCTTGGACTCCAAGTCAAACAAATGAAGGAAGGAATCTTCATTAATCAAGCCAAATATGCAAAAGACCTAATCAAAAGATTTGGTTTGGAAAGCTCAAAAGAAACAAGCACTCCAATGAGTGCCGCAACTAAACTTGACAAGGATGAAAAAGGGAAGGATGTTGACATCAAGCTCTACCGAGGTATGATTGGTAGTTTACTTTATCTTACCGCAAGTAGGCCGGACATTATGTTTTGTGTTTGTTTATGTGCTCGATTTCAAGCTCAACCTAAGGAGTCACATTTAGTAGCCGTAAAGAGAATTCTTAGATATGTTAAGGGGACTCTCAACTTAGGATTATGGTATCCCAAGGGTACTAGTTTTGATCTCATTGGCTTTTCGGATGCCGACTTTGCCGGGTGCAAAGTTGATCGGAAAAGTACTAGTGGGACTTGTCAATTTCTTGGTCACTCCTTAGTCTCATGGTCTTCGAAAAAGCAAAATTCGGTTGCACTTTCAACCACCGAAGCCGAGTATATTGCGGCGGGTTGTTGTTGTGCACAAATTTTATGGATGAAACAAACCCTTGAGGACTTTGGAGTGCATCTAAAACAAGTTCCAATCAAATGTGACAATACTAGTGCCATTAACCTTTCTAGAAATCCTATTCAACATTCTAGAACTAAACATATTGAGATTAGACATCATTTTATTAGAGATCACATTCAAAAGGGAGATGTTACTATAGACTTTGTGGACACTCATCATCAATTAGCGGATATTTTTACTAAACCCCTTAGTGAGGATAGATTCACTCTACTTAGAAGAGAATTAGGAATGATTGATTTGAATGCTTGATTCTCTCTTTTATGCTCTTATCCCTTTGTGCTACTTTTCTTTTATGCTTCTTTTTATGATGACAAAGGGGGAGAGAAACTTGATGTGATATGTTTTTGTGTTGAATGCTTATACTTTGTACACACTTTGATTCATGATGATCCTATGCATTGTATACACTTTGATTTATGATATTTGGTGCTAAATCTATGCATATATTTAGGGGGAGCATTCTACTCTTTTGAATCTTATATCACATTATTTGTCATCATCAAAAAGGGGGAGATTGTTGGCCTAGTGGCCCTAATGTTATATTAGATTTTGATGATAACAAATAATCACTTTTATTGGACTAATCTCTTATCTTGAGCTTTGTGTTTTAGATCTTTCTATCTTCAAAAGGACTCAAGATGGGCAATCCTCTAAGTATCAAGCTTCAATTATTGAAGCTACATTTGCTTCTTTTGTCAAATTGACAAACTCACTCTCTCTACTTTTACATGAATTAAAATCTCAATTGGAGTGAGATATTCTGAGCTAATTTAATTATTTATAATTCTCTTTTCTCCATCTGCTCAAAACTTTACATTCTGTCAAGTTTGGGTTTTCGGACCCTGTTCCGGGCGACCCACAGTGAATCCGAAATCTACAGTATTTTTGGGCCTGCCTACTTGATATTCGAGCTATCCTCAGATCACTCTTTTTAACTATTCCGGCGACCGCACAGGTTAGGTCGACCGAAATTACTTTGACAGGTTGCGTGTTGTACAGTCCGAGAATGTCAGAGCAGCACGGCAACTCAGCGCGGCGCAGGCGGCGCGCGTGCTGAAAATTCCGGGCGCCCACGCAATGTCAGGAAGCCCTAAAAGGTTTTGTCAGGAATTCCGGCGCGCGTGCCTGACCCGGTCAGAAAGTCAGCGCGCATGTCAGGGCGCCCGGTAATCATGACGTACGGATCCGGAAAAGCGGCGCACGCGGGCCGACAGGATGCAGAACCGCGATGCGCGTACACAAGTTCCGGGCGCCCGGAATGTACTTTAGGGCGCCCGAAATATCAACGTCCAGGAGCTGGCCGAGGCTATAAATAGATGACCTTTGGGCTTCTCAAAGGCATCTCCTTGCACTTGATTTTAAGCTAAAAACTTCAGCATTTTAAAACACTTAGCTCTCAATTCTCTTTTTCAATTTGAGTGAAATTGTAGTGAGATTTATTCTTGTAAAAAGAGAGAGAGGAAAAGTCTTGAAGCTTGATAAGAAGAAGATCTTGGTGTAAAGGCTTGGTGCTTGCCCGCAAAAGCATCAACTAGTGGAGATCCAACTTTCTCTTGCGTTGAGAAGTTGGCGGGGACGTAGGCAAAGTGCCGAACCTCGAAACAAATCGACCGTGTAGATTCTTGAGTTTGAACTTCTCTATATTTCTCTTTGTCGATTGTTTTGGGTTTCTTTTTAATTAACTTGATTTTTGACTTTTTATTTTAGAAACCTAATTCACCCCCCCCTCTTAGTTTGCCATTTCGATCCTCACTAGCTAGGCTGGAATACTATTAATAGCACCAATAACTTGGTGCTATTAAGTTTTTTATCCTTTAATTAAAAGATGTGCGGTTAGGGTGATGTGGGCCCCCTAGTGTTGAGTGGATGGTCGGTTGAATAATATAATCTAACGGGTAAAAATAATCAAAGGGTTAAATCTAACGGTGGAAACCTCGATAGCACCAAATCCTTGGTACTATCGATAGTACCCCAGTCGGACTCTCTCTCTCTCTCTCTCTCTCTCTCTCTCTCTCTCTATATATATATATATATATATATTTCGAGCTTTTCGAGCCTAATTCGAGCGAGTCCGGTAATACTCAAGCTTGGCTTGAAATTAATTTCGAGTCTAAATTTAGGCTCAAACTCGACTTGAAATCAATTCGAGCCGAGCTTGAGCGAGCCGAACATTGAGCCGAACGCCAGTCGAACAGGAGCCAGCTCGCTCATTTGCCAGCCCTAGTCAAGAGGTCGGAATAGTTTTAGGATGGGTGACCTTCCTGAAGAAAAGCACATTACAGATGGTATTGGAGTCAATCACCAGCCAGAAGTATGAGATAAGTCTTAATTGAGTCCGAGTTACACACAGCTGGCAAGAGCACGGCTCTTATAACGTCGACGACAGTATTAGGAGGAGTTTGCACTCTCCACAATATTAGGCTAAGACTAGTAAAATAAGCCTCACATCATCTGATGCTCGTAATTAAATGTCGCTTTATGAAGATGTCAGGTCTTAAATGAGGAGGAAATATGACAACTGTAAAATTTAGAATAGTCATAGTAAGACTAAACCTTTTAGCTTAGCTATAATATCGGACTGCCTAGACTAAAGGGGTTAAGAGAGTTATGCGAGCCGAACTGGCCTCTTGAACTGATTGCTAGGCCAGTATGATTTGATGAATTAAATTGGCAAAAAACTTTAAAATTCGTATTGAAGTGTTTGAATAGGTGATTCAACTGGTACATTAAATTATGGGATAATTGCCTATATACTCCTCATGCGTCTGAAAATATCCAATCTATTCCTACTCTTCTTTTTTTTCTTTCTAAAATGCCCCTTATACGTTCCACCGTTATTGCAAAATACCCCCGCAGTTATCTCCTGTTAAGTTAATCTGGGTTAAACGTGAGTTAAATATCTTCCACAGTTAAAAAAAACTAAAATACCAATTTTGCCCTTAACTTAAGGACAAATAAGAAAGGTTGGTGACGGTATAGGGATATATTGGAAAAGATCAAAAGTCGAAATACTTTTTGTTCCCCTAACTTTATGGGCAAATAAGAAAGACAGTGATGGTAGAAGGGTATATTTGAAAAAGGGCAAAATAGTAATTTTACAGAGATAACAGTGTTGTTTAATTAACAGATTTTAACTCTAAGGGTATATAATTAAAAATAGGTTGGAACGTAGGAGGGGTATTTTCAATATTAGCCTTCAAAGAGGGGTAAATCGAAAAGTCAGAAACTTATCAGGGGTATATAAGCAATTGCCCCTTAAATTATTATTGAATTGGTCCCGTACGTTTTGATAGGATCGGAATTGGTGATGTTGCCTGATTCAATTTTGTATACATCATATTTATCACATGGCCACAGTAATCTTCGGCCTCTATAAATAGCACCTAGTCTAGCTCTCTTTTCCATCACCCAGCAATAATATTCTAATTAAGTTCAAGTTTCAGCACTCAAGTTAATTAGAAATGGTAAGGTCCTGCTACGTACTATAGGTGCTTGAGGTTGTAGATGATTATTTATCATGATGTTATCACTCTAAATTTAAATATTATATATTTCTGTAGCTTTAATTTTACATGAATAATTAGAAAGATAAGAGCACACATATTTGTCGCATGCAGTAGCTGTTGATCATTTTTTGATGGGCCCAAGTGGTATTTGAAGAAGCTATGAATTAAGTCTTTTTTGCACAATAATATTTAGATATTTCTCACTTAATTTGTGTGTTTATATGTAGTCCGGACTTGTCAAGGTTGGATTATGGGGTGGAAATGGGGGAAATCCTCATGATATCGATGGTCGCCCTACACGCCTGGCGAAGATTGTAATTCGTAGCGCTGATTCGATCAATTCACTCGCATTTGAGTATGTTCAAGACGGAAAGACATTTACGGCTGGCCCCTGGGGTGGTTCTGGAGGGAGCACCTCCACGGTATGATTTTCGATTTTTAAACATTTTTGAGTAAAATGGCGGAGGATGTATTTATTAGCTAAAAACAATGCCGAATGTCAAAAGCTTCAATACATTTTATCCTTTTTGTAGATCGAATTTCAACCTGGCGAGTACCTTACTGAGATCACTGGCACCACCGGTCCCTATAGCAACATCGCCAATTTGGTGAGGTCGCTTACTTTCGTCACCAATGTTCGCAAGTACGGGCCATACGGAGCGGTGCAAGGAGCTCCCTTCGTCATTCCTGTCGCGAGTGGTCGGATTGTTGCCTTTTATGGACGCGCTGGCATGAATCTTGATGCGATCGGGATTTATCTGATGCCCAGCTGATATTCCATTCTCGTGCTCATCATCTTCCCTGGGGACTAGGGTTCATATATATGTAATAAAGTTGCCGATATAGTATGGCCTCGCATATTATTATCCTGGATAAAAATTCAATAAATAAAAGTTGATGAGCTACTTTGTTTGTGAGAGAATGATGAGTCTTTAATTTGGAGTGTTTTGCTTCTTACTTTGGTATAACAAATTCGTTTATATTATGGTTGTGTTGCAAACATATAATTTTACATCTAAGTTACATTTACTGATCACTTCTAGCTATTTATCTGGGGGTTAATTAGGAAACATCGAGCAATTGACCCACCCAAAAGAAAAAGAAAGAAATAAATAAAATTACTGATGCCTTTTTGGTGGAAGGAAACTTAATTAGAATTAAATATATAAACATATATTTATAACCCCCCCTACTTTAGAAATATACATTCAATCACACATTCTTTTTAATCATTCAAGTGCCAATATTTATAATAATTTGAATCATTCAAGCGTACATGTACAGGGATTTTTTTTGCCAATTTGCTTTGTATGTTCGACAAATTATCTTCCACGCTTTACCCATTCTACTTTATACAATCCATTAAAATTTCACTAATAATCGCAAACAAATTGAGAATAGCTTAGTTTGGTGCTATTGATAGTTCACTATATATATATATATATAGTTGAGCTAGAATGCTATCGATAGCAAACCGGTACTTTTGCCACCCATTTGTTTTTTATTATGAAGCCTCTAAATCGACGATCGGCACCGTTGAATATGATCTATACCACTTGAAGTATTTAGAAATTAAATTTCAAATCTTTTCGATATCATTTGCCTAAAGATCAAAGAGTTTCAAAATTTGTAATTTTAATGGTCGATATGAGACGTTTTCTCGTTTAACGGCGTAAAGATGTCTAAATCAATTGAATTTTTGTTAGAAAATTCTTTAAACTATTTAAAAGAAGATCTATACTCTTGATCTTGATTACAAGACTCCTATCATCATTTTTTTAAAAATATTTATTTTCAGCCGTTCATTTTTATGTCCACTCGATGGATAAAAGAACAATATCGAAAATGTATGAAATTTGATTTCTAAATACTCTAAATGGTATAGATCATATTCAACGGTGCCGATCGTCGATTTGGAGGCTCCATCATCGAAAACAAATGGGTGACAAAAGTTTTGCTATCGATAGCATTCTAGCTCAACTCTATATATATATATATAGAGCTAAGTTCTATGCTTTCGAAAGTACGGAAGCTCACATGCTTGTAAGTAGTTTTCGATGATGGAACATGCGATTCGGCGATCGGTTCCGTTAAACTTGATCTACGCTATTTGAACTATTTAGAAACCAAATTTCATAATTTTTTGATTTCGATTATCTAGTGAACGAGTAGCTTCAAAATGAACGGTCAAACTATTGGTGCTATTAGGTTTTTGGCCCTTAGATGAAAAAATGTATGGCTAGAATCATGTGGGCCTCCTTGGGTTGAGTGAATTATTAGTTTAATAGTATAATCTAACGGGTGAAAATAATTAATATGTTAAATCTAACGGATAACTTAATAGTACCAATATCATTTATAAATACCATAATGAGACATTCCATGTACATAACTTAAGGATAAAGTTAAAATTTTAAATTGGGGCAAAATTTTAAGTTTAAAGTTATGTACATTCCATGTACATAACTTAAGGTTCAAAAAAATTAATGAGACTTAAGGTTCAAAAAAATTAATGAGACATTCCATGTACATAACTTAAGGATAAAGTTAAAATTTTTAAATACCATAATGCTTGTTTAAAAAACCACATATTCGCTAATTAATTAAACGTTCTATACTTCTATCCTTACGGGAGAAGTTCTTATCCTATATAAGTGGATAATTATTTGTCACGCCCCGGGTCGAAAGATTCCCCGAGCTCACCGACAAATCCGTCGTGTACAAGAAATTTTTCCTGTACACGAAACGTAGATGTACCTGTATAACATACACTGCTACAAACAGTAGCATAGAGCTGAAAATACTATAAACAAATAGGTAGGAAAGCACGAGTGCTATATACATACACAATGTCTCGATACAAAAAGAGAACTACTCGCTCCAGCGAGTTAACAACTGTATGTACACGACTCACAAAATCCAAGAAAACTACTACCTGCAGCAGGGTCCTCTATCAGCATCAGTCGGGAAGGGCTCTAGCTCGCGACGCTCTTGCCACGATCCACCTCAGGAGGAGCAGCAATCGAAACCGAAGGCCCTACAACAGTGGTGGAAGAAAAGGGGCGTGAGAACTACGTAAAACAGGTAGTTCTCAGTAGGTGCCGCCCTAAACAATATCGGTCCACCCACTAAGTCTACAAGGTAAGCAAGAAAAGTAAAGGAACGCTGGAACACTCTAAAGCAACCCTCTGTAGAACAAGTAAAAGCTGACCCAATCTTACGATAGCAAATCGGTACTTTTGCCACCCGTTTGTTTTCGATTATGGAGCCTCTAAATCGACGATCGGCACCGTTGAATATGATCTATACCACTTGAAGTATTTAGAAATTAAATTTCAAATCTTTTCGATATCATTTGCCTAATGATCAAAGAGTTTCAAAATTTGTAATTTTAATGGTCGATATGAGACGTTTTCTCGTTTAACGCCGTTAAGATATCCAAATCAATTGAATTTTTGTTAGAAAATTCTTTAAACTATTTAAAAGAAGATCTATTGTCATGCCCCGGGGTCGGCAGGACCTTCCCCAAAGCGTGCCCAGACCCGTCATATGTCAACACATACAAGGCGTCTACTAAAAACAGCGGAGTTAAAACATACATAAGGCTACAACTACGAATATCAGAGCCACATACAGCTATCCCTATCAACAAGTAGGATCAATAAACAGGTAGGAGAGTACTAAAATTACTACAAGTAAAAGTAAATACAACAGTATAGCTCTAGGTACAAAAGGGTAGCCTCTACCAAAATACAGGTACACACACTCATCCTCTCCAACTTAAACAAAAGGCGAGATGAACCACCTAGCGAGACTCCCCGCCGCTAGCCGAAGCGGCACCCTTACTGCGATCCCTGGCCTCCCCCGCTGAAGGCGCTGAAACACGTCAGAAAACAGAGGGCGTGAGAACTATAAAAATATAGTTTCCAGTGGGCAATTACTGACCTGCACAGATTGCTCCACTAGGCCCAACAGGAGTAATGGTACAGAAGTAAATAACTGTAAATAAAGCACAACTGTAAATAGAGCATAACTGAAATGCTAAATAATTAACCCAAGGTAAATGTGTTACACGCTTTATTCTACCCGAAATGTCACTTAAACAAGTACTTTCAAATAAGCTCTCAAGTATACTATAAAGGAGATGTTAACCTATCAAGTATACTACATGTGTCCAATACTATGCCACAATGTATCCGAGTATCCAACTACTAAGTCTTATCTAGTAGTGATGTCAACTTTCTATTACATGTCACAGTTCCAATCTCTCTCTCTAGGATTTACCCATAGTAATCCAACCTGTGCCACCTAAGTACCGTGGTAGCCCGACATCCCTCGCAAGGAATGTGTCTGTCCCAAACGATCCCGTAGGTTTCTCAACTGTGCCACCTAAGTACCGTGGTAGCCCGACATCCCCCGCAAGGAATGTGTCTGTCCCAACGGTCCCGTAGGTTTCTCAACACCGCACGCGCGAACGAATCGCAAAGGCTAACTCCGTAGTGCCGGCTTGTAGGGAGCGACCCTCACAAGCATGTGCGAAGAGCACAAATGGCAACAAGCACAGTCCAAGTCTCAAGTGTCCAAAACCTCATGTCACTCTCAAGGCAAATGTCACTAGTATCCCTAAGGTCTAGTACAATAGTTCACATGACACTAGAATTTCTATGTCAAAGTTCAAATCCGAGCCTAATGCCGCTTGATGACATTAGCTCACTAGTTCACAAACCGATGCCAAGTCTAATGCCGCTTAATGACATTAGCTTTTCTCCTATGTTATACATAGTTCTAAGTTCAAGTTCACTTGTTCTCATGTCATTTTCACTATATCCAACATGCTCTCAAGCCACAAGTAGAATGCAACACTACGCCTAAGTTCACAAGCCACTCTCTACTATATAGAGGTCAAAATTTCATTACACATAAGGCATATGTTTTAAGCATTCTAAAATTCAATCACGATATAACTAACACGAAAATACATGATTTTCTATTTTACGGTATTCAAATATTTCCAATGGGAATTTTCATTGAGATTGGAGGTCAAACCCACCGATGGTCCTCGCGCGCTCCGGGTCGCCAACCCTGACACTTTTCAGACTCCTTGTACCCTAAAAAGGTCACACAAGAAGTTTCAAAGTCAACTGGCAAGCCCACGACTCAAACTGCGAAGATCAAAACTAGCAAACAGGGAAAAATTCACCTATGAGTGAAATCCCTCTCGAAGCTTCAAATGGAAGCTAGATCCCATCTAAGGCAACATAAGTAAACATTCTAAACCACATAAATAGGTTCAAAAGCCTTAGGAATTAAACAACTCAAAAAAAAAACACATAGAAAGGGTAAAACTCACCTCTAAGGTAGCAATCCCTCTAGAGATCCCAAAAGCAAGCTAGAGTCTCCCCAAACCAACCTAAAGGAAGGTTCTAACATCATCAATTAAGCTCTAGATGCACCAAATCAAAAAGCCCCAAAGTAAACCCTATTATGAACATCTAGGGTTTCAACCCAAAAGAGGCAACCAAAACCTATGTTAGAGGAAAAGAACTAGATGTTTACCTCCAACAAGCTCCAAGAAAGGCCCAAAGACCAACAAAGCTCCAAGATCTTTCCTCCCTCAAGCTTCAAATCCAAGCTCCAAGCTCCAACAATGGAGATGCTAGCTCTAACAAGCAAAAGAGGGCAAAAGAAGAGATTAAGCCTCAAAATCCCCTCCAAAACCCTAGGAATCCAAGAGATGTAGAGAGAGAGGCTCCTACCTCTATTCCCTGGTGTGGAGTGGCTCAAGAGAAGCCCTAGGCTGAGGGGGTGCCCAAATAGAAGGCACAAAATGCCACCAAGTCCCTGCAGTTTCGGATTTTCGAAAACTGCCAGCTTGTACCGGTACAAATCCAGTTTGTACCGGTATAAACCCTGCGAAACAACAAACCCGAGCCTCGGGTTTGCCCAGCTGCTCATCTATACCGGTATAAATCTCGACTTGTACCGGTATAGCCATCATTTTGTACCGGTATAGACACCATTTTGTACCGGTACAAGAGTTCTGAAACTCAACCCGAGAGCAACCTAAAATCCAACTTTTTAGACTTTAGTGCTTGAAACTCATCCACAGACCTCGGTACTCGTGCCATAGGTCGGAACACAGTCAACGACCCTCCAGAAAATCTGGAATAGCTCAGCTCTCACAACTAACACTCGAACCTTGCTATTTGCGAAAGTTCAGTGCGTCACATCTATACTCTTGATCTTGATTACAAGACTCGTATCATCATTTTTTTAAGAATATTCATTTTCAGCCGTTCATTTTTATGTCTACTCGATGGATAAAAGAACAATATCGAAAATGTATTAAATTTTATTTCTAAATACTCTAAATAGTATAGATCATATTCAATGGTCGATTGTCGATTTGGAGGCTCCATCATCGAAAACAAATGGGTGGCAAAAGTGCCGGTTTGCTATCGATAGCATTCTAGCTCAACTCTCTCTCTCTCTCTCTCTCTCTCTCTATATATATAGTGCTAAGTTTCTATGCTTTCGAAAGTACGGAAGCTCCCGTGCTTATAAGTTGTCTTCGTTGATGGAACATGCGATTCGGCGATCGGTTCCGTTAAATTTGATCTACGCTATTTGAACTATTTAGAAACCAAATTTCATAATTTTTTGATTTCGATTATAGAGTGAACGAGTAGCCTCAAAATGAATGGTCAAACTATTGATGCTATTAGGTTTTTTACCCTTAGATGAAAAAATGTACGGCTAGAATCATGTGGGCCTCCTTGGGTTGAGTGAATTATTAGTTTAATAGTATAATCTAACGGGTGAAAATAGTTAATAGGTTAAATCTAACGGCGGATAACTTAATAATACCAATATCATTTATAAATACCATAATGAGACATTCCATGTACATAACTTAAGGATAAAGTGAAAATTTTAAATTGGGGCAAAATTTTAAGTTTAAAGTTACGTGCATTCCATGTACATAACTTAAGGTTCAAAAAAATTAATGAGACTTAAGGTTCAAAAAAATTAATGAGACATTCCATGTACATAACTTAAGGATAAATTAAAATTTTTAAATACCATAAAGCTTGTTTAAAAAACCACATATTCGCTAATTAATTAAACGTTCTATACTTCTATCCTTACGGGAGAAGTTCTTATTCTATATAAGTGGATAATTATTTGTCACGCCCCGGGTCGAAAGATTCCCCGGGCTCGCCGACAAATACGTCGTGTACAAAAAATTTTTCCTGTACACGAAGCGTAGCTGTACCTGTATAACATACATTGCTATAAACAGTAGCATAGAGCTGAAAATACTATAAACAAACAGGTAGGGTAGCACGAGTGCTATATACATACACAATGTCTAGATACAAAAAGAGAACTACTACCTGCAGCAGGGTCCTCTATCAGCATCAGTCGGGAAGGGCTCTAGCTCGCGACGCCCTTGCCACGATCCACCTCAGGAGGAGCGGCGGTCGAAACCGAAGGCCCCTGGTGGAAGAAAAGGGGCGTGAGAACTACTATAAAATCAGGTAGTTCTCAGTGGGTGCCGCCCTAAACAATATCGGTCCACCCACTAAGTCTACAAGGTAAGCAAGAAAAGTAAAGAAACGCTGGAACACTCTACAGCTAGATACCACTATACTATCCTGCTCTAAAGCAACCCTCTGTAGAACAAGTAAAAGCTGACCCAATCTTACGAGGGACTGTGATATACCCGTGCCGCCTGTCGAAGCAACACTAACAACTACCCCAGGGGTAGCTAGTGGAGAGCGAGTCCAACCAGGACGCAGCGACACCAACGCAAAAGCACTAAGCCAGACTCCGGAGCGGCACTCGTGGGCGCGAACCAACCGAGTATGCAAGCGTATCTCTGTCGAGCTCAATCAGGCTCTCACAGGCATAGTCAAGTAAACCAGGTCTAACCACCAGTAGGTCTCGTGCCCTTGGCACAATCTGTATTCTAACAGTAATCTGGGACTACCGTCAAGCCCCGACGGTCCCCGACAACACGAACAATCTGAACTCTACAGTAACAAAGCTCGGCATCCCCAGCACGAGCGTAGAGACAAGCTACACTACCCCGGGTATCCATCGCACTCCCACAGCGACGTTACAACATAGAACGGTTCCTAGAGCTAAATCTGGTAGCGTATACATATGACGATCAAACGTGGTTTTCTTCTAAGTCAAGTCCAAGTCCAACATGTATAATTTGAATACTTGCTAAACATGCTCCAAAATTCAGATTTAAACGTACTAATACCGATGAATTAAGCTAAGATTAACATCAATATACAACTATACATGTCGACTATTAGTACTTAGGCATGATCCGATGAAAACCCACCTCTCAAGTGACCTCTGACAGCGAAGAGAGTATCCAAATCAGGTGATGAAATCCAAGGCGTCCCGCTCAAGCCCGAGGTCCCACAGCTGCGAAAGTAGCGACACGTTAGAACTCAAACTTACGAAATCTGTCCGGAAAATAGCAGCGAAGTTGAACTTAAATCCGACCAGGCTAACCTTCTCCAAATCCGACAAGAAAGAGCTCTGTGGATTCCTCTCGCAGTCACGAATCCCACAACCCAAGTTTCGCCGCGATCCGTTACTCCCTCGTCGCGTACGAGCTAAAATACCGAAGGTCGTCGCTGGAAATCTGCAATTTGGCACCTCAGAGTCTGCTCGACAAACAGCAGCACAGTAAAGATGGGCTTCGACCGGGCAAACCTTATCCAAAAATGGTGATCTTGGACTCTCTGGATTCGTCTCAAAGTTCCGAATCCAACGAAGCAAGTCTCGTCACGATCCGACACTCCTACACAGAGAAAGAGCCAAAACGCCAACGGTCGACGCTGGAATCAACAGCAACAGCATCACAGCTCGAAAATCATGGAAATTTGAAACCTTTGAGATGATCTCAACGAGCTACTCACCTCTGGAAGCACCCTAACACGGTCGCTGAGTCAAAGACGGCGGCCTCCCGCGCTCGCCTGGCTCCCTCGCAGCGTCACGACGTCGAAAACCCGCGGAAACCACACCTCGGCACGTCGTTGACGAAATTCGGACCTCTCTCGTGGGCTCCTCCACCACTCCGGTTGCTAGGGAAGTAGAAGGAGAGGAAGAAAAAGAAGAACGCAGCAGCAGTAGTGGAAGAGGAAGAAGCCCCTCTTTCTCCTCTCTGCTCCAAGGTAAGGGAAAAAGAGTGACAAGACTAGTGAGCACAAAAGTCAAACAGCCCATACCTGTCACATTGTACCAGTACAAAAGCCCTTTGTACCGGTACAAACAGGCAACCCGAGAGCCTCCCTGCGAAGGGCTATACCGGTATAGCCCTGGTGGTTATACCGGTATAGCCATCAATGTTGTACCGGTATAAATCGAGTTTGTACCGGTACAACTCACTGAAAAGTCTGCTAATTCGCAGATTTTCAAGATACTCGCTGCTCTCGTGTTCCCACAGGGCCCGTTTGGCGTCAATTTCGCGCCAACGCGACCCGGACTCGTCCCGATACTCACAAGAGCTGTCGACAAGTCTCGGCTGAAGTCCCAGGTCACTACATTATTGGTAGACATTAATGATGTTATAATTGATGTTAGATACAATTCCTTCGATGTGATCAAACACCAATAAAAGTAGGTATTTTATTTTAATTTTATACAATAAAGGTATTTCTGTATTACATAATAATAAATAAAAGCATAAAATGGGTCTCCATAAAGCCCGATGGGTATTGGGCATTGGGCTTGGGTTTTAACCGGACCTTAATTTTTTAAAAAAAATTGGGTAAAAGTCGGACCCGGAGCCGAACATTTTTTGTGGGCCGAGCTTGGGCATTGTATTACCCGACCCAAACTCGGCCCAGTTCCACCCCTAGTTAGAAATTTGTTGTCAAATAAGAAAATATATGAGACAGAAATTTGTTGTCAAACAAGAGAAAATATATGAGATAGAGAAGAGCTTGTTCAAACATGTTCATCGATCATTCTTGAATGGGAATAATCTATTATCACATTTAAAATTGTCGGCAAATTAAGAGTTTTCATGTATATACTGATGTTTTTGAAATAGGTGATACAAAATTAATGTCTAAACTATAGGAATTTAAAAGTTTCTTAAATTTTTTTTTAAGTATTTAATATTTAAAATTTAATGTATCAAAACTGTCTATCTCGTCTTAAAAAATACGATCGTAATCTTATCATCTTAAAAAATTATAAGACTAGATCCACGTCTGTGAGACCCCAGTTAGTCCTATATATAAGATATAATAGGGCTAAAACTCTTAACCGCTTAAGCATTTTGGGTGGTGGCAAGAGGTTAAGAGAGTTAAGCGTGCTAGGACGGGAGTAGTCCTAGGATGGGTGACCCCTAGGAAGTTGGGCGTCACGAGATGGTATCGAAAGCCAATTACCGGCGGAAGTGTGAGATGAGTCTCGGCTGAGCCAGGGCCTGGATGACGGACTAGCGAGACGAGTCTCACATCGCCTGGTACTTGAGAGTCTGAGCCTGACGAGGACGTCAGGGCTTAAAGGAGGGGAGATTGTGAGACCCCAATTAGTCCTATATATAAGATATAATAGGGCTAAAACTCTTAACCCGGCTTAAGCATTTTGGGTGGTGGCAAGGCCCAAGAGGTTAAGAGAGTTAAGCGTGCTAGGACGGGAGTAGTCCTAGGATGGGTGACCCCCTGGGAAGTTGGGGCGTCACAAACGTCTGTATTAAAACTGCCTCTAACGTAAATTTCACTTTTAAATTTTAAGTACTTAATATTTAAAATTTAAATTCGTCGTACCTAGAAATAAAATTATTTCTAAAATCCCTATAATTAATGCATAATTTTATGACCTCAATTCTTAGAAATAAAACTATTTCTAAAATCCCTATAATTAATGCATAATTTTAGGAACTCAATTAAAAGTTTTTTTTAAATAATATTGTTTAATTACCAAACGAACCTTGAATAAAATAATCTTAAAATAATCTTTTTACCTGCTAAGTATTAAAATTACATTTTTATCCTTAATTAATCAAGGGTTAAGATCTTTTTTATTTTTATTTTTTTAAAAGTACCGAAGCATTACTCTAAATATTTTTCTTTAAATATTCTCGGAATACAATGGTACTTAAGAATGAGATTTGGGATTTTAAAAAATATGTTGGAAACAATGAAATAAATTTAAAAATTTTGAATAGTATTGCTGGGTATATAAGGGAAAAAGTCCTTCTAAAATATAGAAGTTGAGAAATATATTTTTGAATTAGAATATTTTTAAAATATATTGTTACTAATCCTTGATCTCATGAGGAGGAATTAGTGGCTAGTAGAATAGTAGGAGTGGTAGCGCCCTTACCAATTCCTATCCGTGGAGAGATCTTTTCTCTGTTTGATCTTATCTCGTTGGGATCACAAAGGGCACGTTTATCTCGTTCATTGTAAGATTTATATATATATATATATATATATATTATGTGGTTGGTACTTGGTAGTCCCTTCTCAATTATAATTATTATTGATTTTTTATTTTGTATGGGACTATCTTGTACCAGAATAATTGCAAACATAATTATTTGTGACATCCTTAAATATATATATATATATATATATATATATATATATATATATATATATATATATATATATATATATATATATATATATATATATATATATATATATATATATATATATATATATAATTATATCTATGTAACTAGGCTACTTATCTTTATTAATAAGACAAAGTCATTAGTCTACCAAGTTTTTGTGCGGTTAGGATGATGTGGGCCCCAAAGGGTTAAGTGGGTGGTTGGTTGAATAGTATGATCTAACGGTGAAAATCATCAAAAGGGTGGATCTAACTATGGAAAACTTGGTAAGACCAAGTGTTTCGTGCTATTGATAAGATAACAAATTTGACTTCTATAGAACTATATATATATATATATATATATATATATATATATATATATAGAGTTGAGCTAGGATACTTTTACAAGTATCATCCCCATGGTGCTCTTAGGTTTTTAGCCATTGGATCTATATCCCAATTACTAATACCCCTTGGATCAAACACTATTCCACCTACCACCACCTACTACCACCTACCACCATCATCTCAACCTCACATCTCTCCATCCAAGGGTTAAAAACACTAAAGCACCATGATACTTTTACAAGTATCTCTCCATCCAATAGTCCGACGTTGGATGAAAAAAGGGTTCGATTGGAAATATATAGTCGCGTTTAGTTCGGGTATAAGTAAGAACGACTTATTTCGTGATAGCTACAAGTTCAAGTATAAACAGAATTAGACCAATTTTGGGTTTGAATGAAAATCAAAGTTGTTCCTCGTAATAAGGTAAATAGTGTTTGGATGGTTAGATTGGAACAAAACGAATCGAGTTATAATTTGAAATTAAAATTATATCATGTAACTAATTAACATCAAAATATTACTTAAAAATAAATAATAAATTAATTATAAATAATAATAATAATTATTAATTAATTATAAATAATAAATTAATAATATCGATTATCTAATTAAATATTATTATTATTATTATTATTATTATTATTACTTACTAATAAATATTAATAATTATTAATTATTATTATTAATTAATTATAAGTAATGAATTAATAATAATATAGATTATCTAATTATTAATAATAATTATTATTAATATTTATTGATAAAAAATAATTATTATTAATAATTAATTATAAATAATAAATTAATAATAATATCGATTATCTTATTATTAAGAATAATAATTATTAATAAATAATATTAATTATTAATAATTATTATTAGTTAATTATAAGTCATAAATTAATAAGGGTTAATTTCATACAAGTTTCCGCAAATATGGTGAATAGCAGATATATCCCTACAAAGTTTATCTTTCATAAGTTATCCCTTGCAAAAAATCCTAATGTATTAAGATATGTCTCTCTGGCTAGGATCCGTTAAATAACTGTTAATTAATTCTTTAACAGTAGAGTTGTGAAATGATAATTTTGCCCTTACCATCTTTCTCTTCCTCCAAAGGCTGCATGAGAGGACGGCGGCGGCGGCAGCGACCTTGCAGAGTAGCTTGAGTTGCACCAACGAGGACAAGGAAGGGTGGAAGGCGGGCGCTGGGTCCGTCGGAGACGCCCGTGACGATGGCCCACGCAGCACCACGACAAAGAATGACGATCGGATCATCGACGAGGACGACGAAGAAAAAGAAGGAAGAGAAGAAAAAGAGGAAGATGAGGATACGGAGAAGAAGAGGAAGAAGAAGAAACAGGAGAGAAAGAGGAAGAGGAAGAGAAGGAAGAGGGCAAAATTGTCAATTCACATTATTAATTAATCATGATTAAGTATTTTAACTGTGGTTAACTAGATTTTTCTAACCGATGTTAACGGTAGGGACATATCTGAATATATTAGAACTGATGTAGGGATAACTTATAAAAGTTGAACTTTGTAGGAATATATCTGTTATTCACCATTTTTGTAGGAACATGTATGAAATTAACCCAATTAATAATAATAATTATCTAATTATTAATAATTAATTATAAATAGTAAATTAATAATATTATCGATTAACTAATTATTAAGAATAATAATTATTAATAAATAATTATAATTATTAATAATTAATTATAAGTTATAAATTAATAATAATTATTATCTCATTATTAATAATTAATTATAAATAATAAACTAATAAATTATTTAATTATTAAAGCAATAAATAATGATTTAAATATATTAATTAGATTAATTAATACTTTATTGCCATTAAAATTAAATTTAGATTTTAATTAATATTGTTGTCATCAAAGAACAAGTTTGTTCCAGAAAAAGGGTGAAACAATAGTTCCAGCTTTATACCAGCTTGTTTCAGAAATCCGAAAACTACTCTTTCCGGGTACCAAATATAATGTTTGCAAACAAAAGGAGGAATAAGGGCTTATTCCCCTATTGTTTCCGAACCCAACGCTTATTTCAGGGATAGGTATAAGTTCAGATATAAGTCAGAAGTAGACCAATTTTGCATTTGTATGAAAATCGGGTTGTTCCTCGGATTACTACATTTTTCCGAGCACGCCAACAGACCTGCCCTGCCGTGTACATAGAAAATTTTCGTGTATATGACGCGATACCTGTACCTGTAAAAATAATATAGCTACACAAGAAGTAAAAAGCTGCTAACTACAATATATATATAAAACATAAAGGGTTCACGATACATACAAAAGCCACGGAACAAAACTCGGTCAAGCGAGTACAACAACATAACGGTATATATGTACATAAAAACCTCAAAACTACCTCAGTAGAGTACCTCTCTAGCACAACGACCAAGGGTGGTAGGGATCTAGCTCACGACTCCCTTACAACGGTCGGAATTAGCAAAAACAGCAGCAGTAGACGGCTTTGCAAAAAGGTGGCAACAACTGGGTGTGAGAACTATTGCAAAGCAGAGTAGTTTTCAGTGGGTACCGTTACCAACCCCAACGGCCTACCCACTAAATTTGCGGTAAAATGTGCAAAGGATAGTAAGGAAGGCTGAAAAGAACTCTACATCTACATGCCATTATACTATCTCTAACCAACACAGGCTATCTATAGACAATAGACATACATCACATTGACCTATTCCCACAAAGGCTGCCCAAACGGACCCACTCTGCCTGTATCCAAGCTAACCGCACACCACCTACCCTGGTGGCCGGTCCAAGTAAACTGCCGCAACAGGACTGCTGCGACATCAATGCAAGTAAAGCCTCACTCCGGAGCGGCACTTGTGGGCGCGATCCAACTGAGTATACAAGAGTGTTTCTACCAAGCTCAATCAGGTTCACAAAGGCTATAGTCAAAGCAAATGGGTCAAAGCGGCACTGGTAGGCGCAACCCAGCAGAGTATGCAAGCGTGTCTGTGAGACCCCAGATAGTCCTATATATGAGATATAATAGGGCTAAACTTTTAACCCGGCTTAAGCATTTTGGGTGGTGGCAAGACCCAAGAGGTTAAGAGAGTTAAGCGTGCTAGGACGAGAGTAGTTCTAGGATGGGTGACCCCCTGGGAAGTTGGGGCGTCACAGATGGTATCGAGCCAATTACCTAGGAAGTGTGAGATGAGTCTCTACCGAGCCAGGGTCTGGATGACGGGTTAGCGAGACGAGTCTCACATCGCCTGGTACCTGTGAGTCTGAGCCTGACGAGGACGTCAGGGCTTAAAGGTGGGGAGATTGTGAGACCTAGATAGTCCTATACATGAGATATAATAGGGCTAAACTCTTAACCTGGCTTAAACATAGAGTTAAGCGTGTTAGGACGGGAGTAGTCCTAGGATGGGTGACCGCCTGGGAAGTTGGGGCGTCACATTGTCTCTACCGAGCTCAATCAGATTCACAAAGGTTATAATCAATGCAAATGGGTCAAATTGGTCTGACAACCAAAGCTCACCCTCGGCACAATCTGAAATAAGATGTAAACATCTTAATTTACCGTCAACCCCCGACGGCTCCCGTCAGTACGGAACTGACCACACTCTACTGTAAAACAAGCTCGGCCCCTCAACACGAGCGTAAACTCAATCTACACTAATTTCAATATTCACTACGCACTAACAGCGGTGATACAAAAAAATAATAACTTTTAACGCTAAATCAGGTAACTTTTGAAAAGTAACAGGTGTAGGTTTACGAGTTTTCTCCTAAGTCAAATCCACGGTCGACAAATAAGAATCATCATAAAATAACTAAACATGCTCTAACACTTAGATTTCATAAATAACATGCAAATCTATAGGTTGAGCTATCAATAGGATGATCATATGAACAACTACACATACTGGGTTTTAGAAACTTAGGGGATATTTCGAAGGCTTCAGACAACATCAACCCACCTCGAACGCTTGTCCAACGTCGACTAGAAGTCAATAGAAGAAATCTCGTGCTAGCTCGACCCCCAACGGCCTCAACCGGACTCACTTATGGTGTGCGCGCAAACCTCTAAGGACAAGCGAACGAAAACTAAGATCGACTCTCCAAAACCTCAAGAAACCGAGAATAAAAGCTAGAGAAAGAAAGAGGGAAGCCAACCTGTGTTCTCCAACCTTTGGCACAAAAAGAGAAGGTTGGGGTCGGTTATTAGGATTTATCGACAATGAAAAATACCAAACTATCCCTTACTAACTCAATTTGACATTTAGATTACCGGTACTCAACTTGGGCATCGGTACTCTGCCTTCTTTATGCAAACTCGCGCCCTACGTACCGGTACTAGCTCGATGCAGTACCGGTACTTAGCATCAATGTCACGCCCCGGATTTCTCGTTCCCCGGGCACGCCGACAAATCCGCCGTACACAAAGAAATTTTCCTTGTATACGAAGCGTAGCTGTGTTTGTAAAATATGCAATACTACAACCAGTAATATAGAGCTGTAATAAGTTTACATAAGCAGGTAGAAACAACAAGAGTTCTATATACATACAAAATATCCAGATACAACAGTACTCGCTTAAGCGAGTTACAACTCCTGTATGTACATAAACTCCCAAAATAAAGTACTACTACCTACAGCTGCTGATCCTCTAACTCAGCAACTCGTCGGGTAGGGCTCTAGCTCGCGACGCCCTTACCTCGATCAGCCTCAGAAGGAGCATTAGCCGGAACTGAAGGTTCTGCAACAACAACCGTAACAAAAGGGCATGAGAACTGCTATAAAAATAAGTAGTCCTCAGTGGGTGCCGCTCTCAATATCATCGGTCCACCCACTAAGTCTACAGGATAAGCGGGAATAGTAAGGAAAGATAAAAACAATCTACAGCTATATGACACTATACTATCATGCCCTAAAACCAACACCCATAGACTCATTCCATAATAGACCCAATCTCAAAAAGAACTGTAATCATACCCGTCCCTGGGACCGTGAACACACTTGTCCAGCCCGGTTGCGACTATACAGCTACCTCCACACTAACACTCCGTGGACAGCAAGTCCAACCTACACGAACGACACCAACGCAATAGCACAATGCCCGTTTCGGAGTGGCACTCGTGGGAGTTACCCAACCGAGTATGCAGCGTATCTCTGTCGAGCTCAATCAGGCTTTGACAAGCCAAAATCAAGAAAATAGGCTCAAAACAGGTCTAGAAACCAAAACCCACGTGCCCTCGGCACAATCTGAGTCGAAAACAATAATCTGGGCCCACCGTCTACCCCGAGGGTCCCCGACAATCCGAAACAGCCTAAACTCTACTGTAAAAATAAGCTCGATACCCCAGCATGAGCGTAAATACAATCTAAACTACCCCGAATATCCATTTCACTAATACTGCGATGACACAACCAAAACACGGCTCCTAGAGCTAAATTGGGTAGTAAATGCATATGTCGGTTGAAATCGCGGTTTTCTTCTAAGTCAAATCCAAGTCCAACATGTATAGTTTATCTAATTATTAATCGTACTCTCAATTCAGATTTCAAACAAGATATAATCAACGAAATTGAGTTGCAACCTGATATACAAGAACTAAACTCATACATGTCGACTACACAAGTATTTAGAAGCAAAACTGATGAAAACCCACCTCTAAAGCTAAATTCCCCGGCAAGAAAGAGGTCACGAACCAATACTAATCCCTACCGGATCAACCGAACTCCTCCAAGACCAGTAATCAATTTATCTCCAAGCTCTATACATGAAAATCCATCAATTAATAACATTTTCAGCACTTAAGCTTAATTTAACAAAATTGGAAAGTTAATATTACCTTCTCAACTCCAATTCAGCTGATTTGAAGATCCAATATAGAGCACTATGCTGAAGTATCAAATTCAGATCCAAAATCCAGACCCTTCAAAGAATTGCACTAAGCGAAACTCAAAAACTCGAAAAATCTGCTCAATACAACAACTGCAGAGAAAAATTGGAGTCTGACCAAGCTAATCTTCACCAAATTCAGAAATCTTGGGCTTCTTGGATTGCTCTTGAAGTCCTGAATCCAACGAACCAAGTCTAGCTGCAATCCGACGCTCCTACGTCGCACACGAGCCGAAACGCCGCTTGGCCGACGCCGGAATTCTACAAACAAAGACCCTAACTCGAAATTGGTGGAGTTTGAAGCAATTGAAGTGATTTCGATGGATCACTCACCTCGAAAACCCTCTATAACCGGCGCAACATTGAGCACAAAGAAAATCTACGCTTGCCGGTCTCCTCGCAGACCACGACGACGACTACATGCTCGAATGGCACCGTGGCGCGACGTTGACGCACTCAAATTCCACCAAGCTCCTCCACTACGTACCCATGTCCGGCACAAGGAAAAGAGAGAGAGAGGGAGTAAAAATCCTCTCCTCTCTGCTCTCTCAATCCTATAAAGAGAGAAGGGTTGGTGGGTGATACAACCAAGGTGAGGGATTTACCAAAAAGCCCCTCACCTACCAAAGTGTACCGGTACACACGGGCAACCCGAGAGCAGCTCTGCACAGGAACTGTACCGGTACCTTTCTGATGGTTGTACCGGTATAGCAAGCAGACTTGTACCGGTACATTTCATATTTTGTACCGGTACATATGAAAGAAAACCTATTGTTTCGCGGATTTTCATTATACCAACTGTTCTCGCGTACCCACTGAGTTCGGTTGGCGTTTATTTCGCGCCAACGCTACTCGGACTTGTTCCGACACTCATCAGAGCTGTCGACAAGCCCCAACTGCTATACTTCAGGATCACTACAATCAAATCGCGCAAATCCGAAAGCATTCGGTTCGTAATCCCTCTTGGGTACCGCATTCCTCCCGTATATCGATACTTAATACTGAAATCTTGCATTTTGTCGACTTCAGTGTCAGAATTCTACTCCCGCAATGCGCCGAGTCCGTTTTGCGTCCAATTCGCGTCAAAACGACTTCAACTTGTCCCGACACCCACCATACGTGTCGACAAAGACACAAATGCAGAAGCCTATAAGACAGCAAAACCCTAGGAACACTACATTCTAGGAAAAAGAGAATAACGTTTGGATAGTTATATTGGAGCAAAAGGAATAAGAGTTATAATTTTAAATTAAAATTATTTTATTTAATTAATTAACATCAAAATATTACTTAAAAAATAAATTAATTGGAATAATTATAAATAATAAATTCATAAAATAATAATAAATTATAAATAAGTATATATAAATATAAAGAGTTGAGCTAGAATACTATCGATAGCAAACCGGCACTTTTGCCACCCATTTGTTTTTGATGATGGAGCCTCCAAATCGACGATCGGCACCGTTGAACATGATCTATACCATTTGAAATATTTAGAAATCAAATTTCATACATTTTCGATATTGTTCTCTTATCCATCGAGTGGAAACAAAAATGAACGGTTGAAAATGAATATTTTTTTAAAAATGATGATAGGAGTCTTGTAATCAAGATCAAGAGTATAGATCTTGTTTTAAATGGTTTTAAAATTTTTTTAACAAAACTTCATTTGATTTGGATATATTTACGCCGTTAAACAAGAAAACGGTTCATATCGACCATTAAAATTATAAATTTTGAAACCCTTTGATCATTTGACAAATGATGTCGAAAAGATTTAAAATTTAATTTCTAAATACTTCAAATGTTATAGATCATGCTCAACGGTGCCGATCGTCGATTTGGAAGCTTCTTCATCGAAAATAAATGGGTGGCAAAAGTGCCGATTTGCTATCGATAGCATTCTAGCTCAACTCTAATTATAAATAACAAATTATAAATAATTATAAATTATAAATTAATTAATAAAAAAATAATTAGATAATAAATTATAAATAAAAAATAATTATAAATTATAAATTATAAATTAATTAATTAAAAAAATTAATTAATAATTAATAATTATAAAGAATTAATTAATTAAATATGTTTAATTAATAGTAAATTAAATAAATAAATAAATAAATAAGAATAAATTATTTATAAATTAATAAATTAATTAATAAATAAATTATTTTATTATTTATGTAATAAATAATGATTTAAAAATATTTTTTAAATTAATTAATTATTTAATATTATAATTAAAATTGTTTTTAGACTTTATTAACGTTGTTCTCATCCGGGAATAAGCTTGTTCTAGAAAAATCGTGGAACAACAGTTCTAGCCTTATACCAGTTTATTCCAGAAATCCGAAAACTGTTGTTCTCTCGAATACCAATTCAAACACACCATTTGGAAACAAAGGAGGGTATAAGGACTTATTTACCCTCTTATTTCCGAAGCAAACGTTAGAAGTAGAACCAGACGCCATAAGAACAATCCGAAAGTTTTTGGATACCAACAGGGAGATTCAAGTAAATAAGAACATGGGGTGATGCAGTTTTGAGCGGTCCCTCAAAATTTCAAAATATTTAAATATATCTTTTGTGGACCAAAATATATATATATTCCTTAGCACAATAAAAAGTAATTTTTAAGTCAAATGTCACTATTTCTATTCTATTTTTATGTCCAAAATATCTCTCCGCAACCGCACTAACTCATCTGATGCTTCTATATATTGCGAAATTCCAATCATTATTAATGGAACAACTACTTGGATTTATAGTAATTTATGTAGGTGTATTTTATAGACTATCCACAGTTAATAAGGCATCTCATCAACTTTAATAATTGATATAAATAGTTTTAAATTTTAGCATTACTTTGCATTTGTTCTATTGAAGGTTATCTATAAATCTATAAAATCTATAAAATAAAATGCTATTAATGTCTATAATTTTAGTCCACGTGGCATGCTCTCCTTAAGTTTTGCCCATGGGACCCGCCTGCCAGAGTCTCTTCCTTTTTTTATTTCCACTCTTCAATCTTTTCGCACTTTGTTCACTCCTCCACAGTGTTCCGCTCGTCTTCTTTGTACATCGTCTTCTTCCTCTTCCTCTTCCTCTTTTTTTCTTTATGCTAGTTTCGAATTCATTACTAAAATTTATTCGTCACTATTCATGCATGACACGTTTTGCTTCGCCCTGTCAAACGCATATTGCTTCTCTATTTAATTTTTTCTATGATTTTTCTGTTTGTTAAAACGAAAGATTTAGAAAAAAAGGAGTGAGAGAAGAGATTGTAATAATTTTGGATTGGATTGGATTTTAAAAAAGGAATAATTGCCTATATATTCCTCGTGCGTCTGAAAATATCTGATCTACTCCTATTTTTTTTTTCTTTCTAAAATAACCCTCATATATTCCACCGTTATTGTAAAATACTCCCGCAGTTATCTCTTGTTAAGTTAATCTGGATTAAACGTGAGTTAAATATCTACCACAGTTAAAAAAAAAATAAAAATACCAATTTTGCCCTTAACTTAAGGGCAAATAAGAAAAGTTGGTGACGGTAGAGGAGTATATTAAAAAAAAAATCAAAAGTCGAAATATTTTTTGTGCCCCTGACTTTAAGGGCAAATAAGAAACCCAGTGATGATAGAAATATATATTTGAAAATGGCAAAATAGTAATTTTACAGAGATAACAGAGTTAGCTCTAAGGGTATATTAGAAATAGGTTGGAACATAGAGTGGTATTTTTAATATTAGCCTTCCAAGAGAGATAAATCGAAAAGTCAGAAACTTTTCAAGGGGATATAAACAATTGCCCCTCCAAAAAAAAGGATGAAGACCAGAAAAATGATGACCATTTAAAATGTGTAATAAAAGCTTGACGTGGACATCAGACCTTAAAAGGCGAAATAATATGAGACCCTACGTACGTAGTTCTGTATATAAGTTATAAAAGAATTAACAGTAGCATTTTAAGCGGCGACTAGTATCAAAAAATTATTATATATATTAAAAGGACGGGGTAGGGACAGTGACGGAATAATTTCTTTCGGTTGGTGAGTACGGAGATGGGGACCACTTCGTACTAGTTGGGGCCCCACCAAAGAAATTTACACTGGCTGACAATGTTTCATCCATCACGTGCGGCAGGCCTGCTGGAAGTGACTCCCTACTTTCTAAGAGCCGTCCATTCCAGGAGAGACTGCACTATCATACTTACACCACATCATCAATAATAAGACAATCATCTTTTTTTTTTTTTCAAATAAAAATATAATAAAAATATTTTTTTATAATCATAATAGGACATATATATCTTTAAAAAGAATTTTTTGACTGATTTGTTACGCCACTTTATTACAACATACCCGCGTTACGATTTAATGTCGTACATCTTTGATCGCGTTTAAACCTGACGCAAGACGGCATGCGTTTATCAAGTACGATAAGTTATCATTAAAAAAATATTTCATATATTTGTACACATAATAGCATGAAATATTTATTTTTTTTAGCAACAAAATATTCTAACTATTTATTATGTCTTTAATTTATCATATATTTTGAGCATTATTGAGAAAATTACTTACTAATTTAAAGAATAGAGGGTTTTGAGCTGTGCCATTGGCACGGGATCTGTATCGTGCCGGTATCTTTATTGGCACGGTACGGCACGGTAGATACGGTCCGTGCCGACGGGCACTGAAAATCTTGCCCGTTGCATTATAAAATTTTTCCCATTCCTAAGCGTACTGTAGTCCTCACCCGCTTAATTCTTTTTAAATGCACCGTTTGGTTAGGGGATAGAGATAGGAATAACCTCTTATCCCACCTTTATATCCAAATGCTAATTATTTTTTATCGGAAAATAATAGTTCTCGGTTATCTATAATAAACGAATATAACTATTCCTACCAACACCTTCATTTTCTTTATAAAACTACCAACACCTATAATAAGAGTACCGAAAATAAGGGTACCGAAAATAATAGTTCTCGGTTGTTTTCAGGAATAAGAAAAAAAGGGTTTGGATAGATAGTATAGAATAAGAAAAATAGTAGGTAGTTTAATATAAAAAATGAAAGTGTTGGTGAATATAATTATACTAACTTATTTCAGGTATACGAAAATTATTATTCTAATGTAAAAAATTAATGTTTTGGTATAAAGGTGGGGACAAGGAGTTTTTTCACCCCTTATATCCAATCCAAAAGGATGCTTAATTAGGGACAAAAATTTTATGGACATTTGTGTCCGTAAAGAGTAATTTGAGGATGTCTCAGATTGGCGCCGCGTGGCACGCGAGGAGAGCACTGTGACTATCTATTTTTGTTCTAAAATTTTATTTTTTATTTTGTAATTTAATATAATAGAGAACCTGAATTCTAAATTCTTTTACATATATTTTTAAAATATCATAATATAAATATGTTATATTAAATTGTAATTTAAAAAATAAAAATAATTTTTATGGCCACAATGTTTATGTAATTTTTTCCCGTCTCGTAGAAAACCTGCATATTTTAAAGAATCTATTTAACACTAAATTAATGATAATTTAATTTTAAATTTACGGTTTTTTAAATTTTATGTTATTGTTTAGTTTATTTTGGTATTATTTTCAAATTATTTACTAAAAATATATAGCAATCAAATATTATTTAACTAATGTACCATATAAAAATTATATATATAATTTTAAATGATAAATATAATAAAAACATTACTAAATTTAACATTCTATGCCCATAAATATAATTTACTTAGGGTTCTACTTGCTTATGAAAAATATAACAACAAAAACATTGTATACAGACTAAGCTATGTATATATATATATGTCCATTATCTATCTTACATAGGGATGCAAACGGATCCGGGTTGGTGGAGCTCCCGCCCGATCCGTCCCGACGGAGGCGATAATAAATGGAAGAAAATAAACGGATTCGGAGTAGGAATCGGGTGAATTTTACGATCCGAGACGTATTCGGGTGAAACATGAAAAATTTTGACCGCCCGAATCCGCCCGAAAATTATTTATATTTTAAAAAATATTCCTAAAAAATAATATATTTATAAAAAAGTTCAAAATACAAATAAGTTAGTACTTTCATTTCTAATATATTTGAAGCTTTTAAATTTTATTTTGAATTGTGATTAATATTTTTTATTAAATTATATATATAATATTATTAAAAATTATTATTTTATATTTTACAAAATATTAATAATATTATAATTTTATAAAATATATTAGTTGGCGGGGCGGATTCGGGACGCCGGGCGCTGGCGGGACGCGGGTTATAAGGCGGGGTGAATTATATATGGAATGTATTTTTTAACCCGTCACGGATTCAGAGCGAGAGACAGAATAAAATTTTGCTAGTCGGGACAGGAGGCCGGGCGGGGCTCTCGCCCGCACATCCGCCACGTTTGCATTCCTAATTTAAAAGTAGAACCGGACACCCATAATAAGAACAATCCGGAAGATTTTGGATGCTAACAGGGAAAATTTTAAATATCTTTTAAAATTTTAAAAGATATTTAAATATATCTCTCGTGGACCAAAATATATTTGTTGATCTATAAAAATTTCTTTAAATATTCTCATAATATGATGGTACTAATTATTAATGAGATTTGGGATTTAAAAAAACATTTTAGAAATAATGAAATAAATTTAAAAATTTTGAATAGTATTGCTGGGTATATAAGGGAAAAGTCCTTTTAATTAAAATATAGAAGTTGAGAAATATATTTTTGAATTATAGATTATTTTTTAAAAAAATTGTCATTAATCTTAGATATTATTATGAGGATGACTTAGTACTAGGTAGAGATGTCAACGTGTCGGATTCGGATCGAATTTTTAAAAACCCGAATCCGAACCCGACTACCAAATCCGAAATCCGAACCCGAACCCGAACCCGATGGATTTTAAAAATCCACATCCAAATCCGAACCCGAGCAAAAACCCGAAATCCGAACCCGACCAAAAACCCGAACCGGATTCTAAACTCGAAAATCCGAACCCGAAAATAATATTTACTAATTATATTAATATATATATATATGTATTTTGGTTTAGATTACAAAAGTGTAAGTATTTTTTTTGGCCTTTAGATTAAGATCTAAATTAAGCTTGAATTTTTTTTATATATTATATCATATTTTTGTTCGTGTTCGGGTTCGGGTTCGGGTTCGGATTCGGGTTCGGATCGGGTACAGTCAATATTCATATTCAAATCCATATCCGTCGAATTTTTATTTTTTATACTCATATCCAAATCCATATCTATTTATCTCAGATAAAATTCATATCCATCGGATTTGAATTCGGGTTAAAGTCGGATATCCATATCCATTTACATTCCTAGTACTAGGAGGGGTAGTGCCCTTACAGTGTCCTATACGTGGAGAGATTCTTTCTAATTTGTTTGATCTTATCTCGTTGGGATCACAAATGACACTCAATTATCTCCCTAGTCTTAATATGTATCATCATGTGGTTGGTAGCCCCTTCTCAATTATAATTAATTTTTTTTATTTTATATGGGATTATCAATTGCCAAAATAATTACAATATGTATCCGTGGCATTCTTAGAATTTAAAATAATTTTATATATAGTAAAGCTAAACTTCTTAAACCAACTGTAGTATTTTGAGCGGTTAAGAGCGTTAAACCCTACCGCAAGTGACAAAGGGCTTAGTAGTTGGTACCCAAGATCCCAAGTTCGAATTCTAATTGATTCACATTTCTAGCTAAGTTTCTTTCCAAATAAAATAAACGAAGCGGGTGGCATGCTATCTATCTCTCTTACAAAAAAAAGAAAAAAAAAAGGAGCATTAAACGAGTCAATAAGTAGAGAGTAGTTTTAGGATGGATGACGTTTCGGACACTACAACAAAAACGGTATATAACGACACTTTTAAATATCGGTATAGGTCAAAAAAATTGATGCTCGCTAAATTACCGATATTTTTAAAAAATATTGCTATATGTCGGGTCGCTAGGTATATAGTAATTAACAATTTAAGAGTGTCGATATAACCTAAAAATAGTGCTGCTAATTTACCAATACTGATTTAAGTATTTAGCAACCGCCATAATTTTATCTCGTTGGTTGCGGTGGCGGAGGAGGAGGAGAGCGAAAGGCTTTTCGCTTAGAGTTTTAGTAGATTGAGTTAGGGAAGAAGGGAAGATGGTGATAGATTTTTTTTTTTCTTTTCTGTTTGTAATCGAGCCGAATGAGCTGAGTGTGGTGGGTTGATCAGTAAAGTATCTTTTTATTTTTGGTTGCCTTCGACTTTATATTTAGACCTTAATAGATTTTTTTTAAAAAAAATTTGGCATAAATGAGACATTTACACAAAAATATTCTAAACATGCGTCCCTAAAACCTAATTCTGCTGGCAAGAGCATGACTCTCTTGCTAACGACAGAATTGGGAGGAGTTTGACTCTCCATAAAATTGGCTAAGACTAGCCAGTTAAGTCTCAGATTGTCTAATGCTTATAAATATCGCTTCATGACGAGCCTTAAATAATAAGGAAATAAGACAAACTCTAAAATATATTTAGAATAGTCATAGTAAGGTTAAAATATTATGGTTGGTATTCGAGACCCGAGTTCGAATCCTAGTTGATTCACATTTCTAACTAAGTTTATTTTTTAACGAAATAAACGAAGTAGGTAGCGTGCTACCTATCTCTCAAAAAATATATATATATATATTATTGGACTGATTCGACTCATCAAGGGATTAAGAGAGTTATGCGAAGTCGAACCAGCCTCTTGAAGTGATTGCTAGGCCAGTATGATTTGATCAATAAAATTGGAAAAAAAAAATCTTTAAAATTCATATTTAGTCACATAATATTGAATAATATTTGTCATTGGGTTTATAAGAGACTTACACACTAGTATTATGGCTTAAGCATTTGGCCCAACGAGTTATTATTGCTATGGTCGTTACATTTGGTATCGTAGCTGGTTCACCACTTGGACATGTGGCGAGTCTCGATCGAGCTGCTGATGACGGCTAGCGAGACGAGTCTCACATCGCCCGGTGGTCTTGGATTGTGTGTGTGATTGGACTGACGAGGACGTCAGGGCCTTAACGGGGAGAGTCTGTGACATCCCAATAGTCCCACATCGGATGGAAATGGAGTTGTCATTGGGTTTATAAGAGACTTAGACACTAGTAATAATAACTGGACTTTAAGCATTTTGGGCCGGTGGTTGGACCAACGAGTTATTGTTGCTAGTGGCCTGGATCGTTACACACATTGGTGACCTGTTTGAATAGGTGATTCAACTGGTATATTATTGATCGAGTTGGTGATGTAGCCTGATTTAATTTTGTATACATGGTCATGATACTTATAGATCACATGGCCACAGTAATTAATCTTCGGCCTCTATAAATAGCACCTCCTCTTTTCCATCGCCCAGCATTCAAGTTCAAGTTTCACCCCTCAAGTTAATTACAAATGGTGAGGTCCAGATACAATATATAGGTGCTTGAGATTATATATAGATGATTATTCATCATGATGTTATCACTCTAAACTTAAATATTATTTGTTTTCGTAACTTTTTACATGAATAATTAGAAAGATAAGAGCACACGTATTAATCATTTTTTGACATGCACGCGCATAAGTGGTATTTGAAGAAGCTATATATGAAGTCCTTTTTTGCACAATACAATATATAATATTTAGATATTTAATTCTTTCCTTTTGTTTTTATGTAGGCCGGACTTGTCAAGCTTGGACTGTGGGGAGGAAATGAGGGAACTCTTCGTGACATCGATGGTCGCCCTACACGCCTGACGAAGATTGTAATTCGTAGTGGTGATGCAATCGATTCTCTCGCATTTGATTACGTCCAAGACGGGAGGACATTTACAGCTGGCCAATGGGGCGGTAACGGAGGAATAACCAACACGGTATGATTTTTTACTTTTTAAAACATTTTCGCATAAAATCGACAAGAATAGCTAAAAATGCCAAACTTAGATTTTTATAGTAAGCTTTTTAGCAAACAAGATTAATCATTTTTAAATCAACATATTTCATTCTTTTTGTAGATTGAATTTCAACCCGGCGAGTTTCTGATTGCGGTAAATGGCACCACCGGTCCGTTAGGGGTCGTCTCCAATTTGGTGAGGTCGCTCACTTTCGTCTCCAACACTCGCACTTACGGGCCATTCGGACTTGAGCACGGAACTCCCTTCTCCGTTCCGATTGCGAGTGGTCGGATTGTTGCCTTCTTCGGACGCTTTGGCGCACTTGTTGACGCGATCGGGGTTTATCTGATGCCCAACTGATGTTTCGTTCTCGTGCTCATCATCTTCCTCCAGGACTAGGGGTTTAAATATATTTATATATATATATATATATATATATATATATATATATATATATATATATATATATATATATATATATATGTAATAAAGTTGCCAATAGTACTACATATATATATGGCCTCATGTACTATTATTATATCCTGCATATAACATGACAATAAATAAAAGTTGATGAGCTACTTCCTTTACGGGAGAACGATGACACTATTTTTTTTTTTTTTTTTTGAGAAATAGGTAGGCGAGCTACCTGCTTCATTCATTCATAAAATAAACTAAGCCAAATAATATGAAAACAACTGGGGCTTCCGAGGAAAGAGACAAACAACAAGAAAACAGAAAAAATCCAAGACAAGATCGAAAGGAAAGTAATAAAGCAACAAAAAGTAAAAAAGGTTAGCCGAAAGCCGACGAGATTAAAGGCCGTTACGGGCGGCGGGTGGAGCGACATGCTCGGCCCAGGACTTAAAAAGGAGGTCCGCACGCCGTACCGCACGAACGGCGTCGGGACTCGTCCAGCGGAAGATAATGTTGTTCCTCTCCGTCCAGATAACCCACCAGGTGGCCGCCAGGAAGGTAAGGGCCTTGGCCCTAAGTGCTGCACCGGTAATTGCAGTAGAGATGTTCTAGAGTGCCCTAACACAGTTCGAATCGTCAGTAACGACCTCTGCCTTATATAAAAAGTAAGAACGATGGGACTATTAATTGGAATTTCTTTGTTCTTACTGCATGATAACAATTCATTTATATAGTGTGTTTTCACTGCGAATGTGTATAATTTTGTAACCAATTAAGTTACGTTTACTTATCACTTTGAGCAATTGATCACTAAAAAAATAAAGATATTGATGTGCATTTTTCTTGAAGAAAACTGAGAAAAGATCATGTTGGATTCTTCCGGGTGTATGAACGTTTTAACGGGAGTATAACTCTAATTTTTTTTCAAACAGCTAGTTTGAGAATAAAGGAATATATAAAAACCACAAATACTGTTTTGATTTTCAATGTGGAACTAAACATTACACATAAAAATTTAAGTTGGGCTTCCAAACGGCCCATTAGTAATAATTATTGGACTCTCAAGAGGTCTTAACAAGTTTTAAATTATAATAAAGTCCAATAAAATCTACCAGATCAATTAATGCATAGCCTGGTAGTTGAACCTCGACTTACTGATCAATGTGATCAGTGCTGAGAGTTTATTTAATTTTAATTTTGATTTATATTCTACAAATTCATTAATGCATCACCATGTCTCAGGTTAGTAATCAACTGGGAGGAACAATGTCAATAATAAATAATAATATATAATATCTTTTTCCTGAAAATAAAAATAAAAATAAAGACCTTTGAAGGTATCTTTAGTCACCAATATATATACACACACACATATATATATATATATATATATATATATATATATATATATATATATATATATATATATATATATATATATATATATATATATATATATATATATATATATATATATATATAATTGAGCTTCTATATTTTTACAAGTACCAAAACTGGTACTTGTAACTTTTCAGCCTTTGAATTAAGGGGTCTGTGATTTAGATGACAGTGCTTTCCTAGGGTTACGTGGATGGTTGATTGAATAGTGCAATTTAATAGGTGAAAATGATCAAACGGATAGATCTAACGGCGAAAAATTTATAAGCATCAAATGCTTGGTACTTTTAAAAAGGGCAATTGCTTATATACGAAAAGTTTTCGATTTTCCGATTTACCACTCTTAGCAGGCTAATATTGAAAATACCCCCCCTACGTTCCAACCTACTTCTAATATACCCTTAGAGTTAAAATCATTAAGTAACTCTGTTATCTCTGTAAAATTACTATTTTGCCCTTTTCAAATATACCCTTCTACCATCACTGTCTTTCTTATTTGCCCTTAAAGTCAAGGGCACAAAAGTATTTCGACTTTTGATTTTTTCCAATATACTCTCTACCGTCACCAACCTTTCTTATTTGCCCTTAAGTTAAGGGCAAAATTGGTATTTTAATTTTTTTTAACTGTGGTAGATATTTAACTCACGTTTAACCCAGATTAACTTAACAGGAGATAACTGCGGGGGTATTTTGCAATAACGGTGGAACGTATGAGGGCATTTTAGAAAGAAAAAAAAAATAGGGGTAGATCGAATATTTTCAGACTCATGAGGGGTATATAGGCAATTATCCCTATATATATATAGCACCCAATCATTGGTGCTATATACATTTATATATGTATGTACAAATATATATATGTACAAATATATAAATGTATATGCATGTACATATATATAAAAGTACATACATATATATATATAAATGTATACATATGTACATATGTACCAATGTATACATAAATGTATACATATGTACGTAAGTACATATGTATACATATGTACATATGTGTAACGACCCAACCCACTAGCAATAATAACTCGTTTGGCCCAACCACCGGCCCAAAATGCTTAAGCCTAGTTATTATTACTAGTGTCTAAGTCTAATATAAAACCAAAGACAATCCTTTTCCCATCCGACGCGGGACTATCGTGGCCAAGCATGACTTCTCGTTGCCCCGACGTCCTCATGGCTTGGTCCAATCACACACACACACACACACCCAAGATCACTGTGCTATGTGAGACTCGTCTCGCTAGCCCGTCATCTAGACTCCCGATCACCGAGACTTGCCACACATGTCCAGCTGGTGAACCGGCTCTGATACCAAATATACCGACCCAGCCCACTAGCAACAATAACTCGTTGGGCCCAACCACCAGCCCAAAAATGTAACGACCCAGCCCACTAGCAATAATAACTCGTTGGGCCCAACCACCGGCCCAAAATGCTTAAGCCCAGTTATTATTAATAGTGTCTAAGTCTAATATAAACCCAATGACAATTCCTTTCCCATCCGATGTGGGACTATTCGGGTGTCACAGACTCCCCCCGTTAAGGCCCTAACGTCCTCGTCAGTCCAATCACACACACACAGCCCAAGATCACCAGGCTATGTGAGACTCGTCTCGCTAGCCCGTCATCCAGACCCTGGCTCAGCCGAGACTCGCCACACATGTCCAGCTGGTGAACCGGCTCTGATACCAAATGTAACGACCCAGCCCACTAGCAATAATAACTCGTTGGGCCCAACCACCGGCCCAAAATGCTTAAGCCCAGTTATTATTACTAGTGTCTAAGTCTAATATAAACCCAATGACAATCCCTTTCCCATCCGATGTGGGACTATTGGGGTGTCACAGACTCCGCCCGTTAAGGCCCTGACGTCCTCGTCAATCAAATCACACACACAGCCCAAGATCACCAGGCTATGTGAGACTCGTTTCGCTAGCCCGTCATCCATACCTTGGCTCAGCCGAGACTCGCCACACATGTGGAACTGATCTGTCGTCTGCAGAGATGTAAACAACCGAACCTACGAAAGGTCCACCTGATTAGAACCTAACCCACTAACTCAACCACTAACTCCCCACCAACGAATCCACGGAATCGGTTTCATCGATCTGAAAAAGAAACACGGAACCCCACCCGTCGACTCGTCTCGTCTTCCGAACCCTCGAAACGACGCGGGTGACCAGCCAACAAGGCTCAGCGACATCGTAAATAACTACTAAGAGTCGTCGGACAAATTTCGATCCGTAAACACGTTCCGTCGGCGAATTTTGACGAAAAACGCTCCGAAAATCGCTTTTCAATTTCCGTAAAGGCTTAGGGCCTTGGACGATCAGTCCAGAGGTTACCCACAGCGCATACAGGTGGGTATCTCGACTCGACGTCGGTACAGTGGTGCACGCTCGGTGACTTTCCTTCCACCCTTACTGTTTATATTACTTACTATTTACAAATTGAGCCTTGCACCCGTATTTACTCTTTACTCTACTCAGTTGTTTCGATGCTAGTATCATGTGTAGGAGTAGAGTGGATTTATCAGTATATTCTATTTCGGTGACCTGGTTGATCGAGTTGCATATCCTATACTGGTGACCTAGTCGGTCGATTTGCACATCCTACACTTGTGGCTTGGTTGGTTGAGTTCCTATCTTATACCCGGGACCTGGTAGGTCGGGTAGCGTACTGGATGACCTATACGGTCGATGGGCCCTGGGGGGCAAGATTGTCGGCTGGTTGCCGACGGTTTATCATTGAGCATATCTACATTGATCGCCCTATACTCGTCGCATTTCACGAACACCAGCGGTCTGAAACACCGCAAGTGGGTGTTCTTTTCTGAAAAAGTGGTTGCAAAGATTCGACCCGTGAGCCCTAGAGAGGGTTATATGCATGGTAGAGAGCGGGAGACCGGCAGGTCTTGGTGGTCGACCAAGAGAGCATTGGTTCAGATTGGGTACTTTTGAGCTTATCGTCCTATTGACGCATACATACAGTAGCTGTAGTGGTTCATACTTATACATCTCCTTACTTGTATATCTTAGTTACTGTACTACTATCATCTCCACTTTTTGTTTATCTCCGTGACTAGTGAGTACCCCTCGCCCACGTCGGCTAGAGGTACCCACTGGGAGGGGAGACATGTTTACATGTTCTCACCCTCCGCTTCCTTTACAGGTGACGTTGCAGGTCCTAGTGGGACAGTTGGTGAGGAGCGTGTCTAGCGTGCGATATAGCTCCGTCCTTTGCCTGCTATTCCTTACACTTTTCCTTGCATACGACTTAGACTTTCATATAGTTCGATTCATATTACTTTTGAATGTGAGATATTTCGGTTGGTTTTGAAATGTAATAAAAGACTTTGGGTTTTTATGAAATAAAAATGGTTTTCTACCTCGAGTAGCGTGATATAAAAGAAAAGGTTTCCGTGTGGGAAACAGCTTTCAAAAGGTTTTCTTGTGGTTTTTATCAGCTTTTATATATCTCAAGTATGAACCTGTGATGAATGGTGTAATGAATTAATATAACTGTTGAATGTTGTATGTTCATTAGTTGTGGTTGTTTCTTGGTTATATATTGTACTCTGTACTTGTGCGACGCCGTGCAAATATAGGGGAGACTCTATCCGTGTGAGCAGTGGACTCCTTGTATTTGTGGCGGATCTGGCATACCTTGGGGTCAGGCTTTCAAAAAAAAGAAAAAAAATTCCACTGTGTTTTTCTCTATAAAAATGACCCCGGGGCGTGACAATATGTACCAATGATTTGGTACATATATATATGTATACATTTATATATATATATGTACATGCATATAAATTTATATATTTGTACATGCATATAAATGTACATTTATATATAGGGGCAATTGCTTATATACCCCCGAAAAGTTTCCGATTTTCCGATTTACCCTCTTAGAAGGCTAATATTGAAAATACCCTCCTACGTTCCAACCTATTTCTAATATACCTTTAGAGTTAAAATCTGTTAAGTAACTCTGTTATCACTGTAAAATTACTATTTTGCCCTTTTCAAATATACCCTTCTACCATTACTGTCTTTCTTATTTGCCATTAAAGTCAATGGCACAAAAGTACTTCGACTTTTGGTTAGTAGGAATAGATCGGATATATATATATATATATATATATATATATATATATATATATATATATATAATAAGGGATAATTGCCTATATACCCTTCATGCGTCTGAAAATATCTGATCTATTCCTACTTTTTTTCTTCTTTCTAAAATGCCCCTCATACATTCCACCGTTATTGCAAAATACCCTGGCGCTTATCTCCCCGTTAAGTTAATCTGGGTTAAACGTGAGTTAAATATCTATCACAGTTAAAAAAAACTAAAATACCAATTTTGCCTTTAACTTAATGACAAATAAGAAAGATTGGTGACGGTAGAGGAGTATATTGGAAAAAACCAAAAGTCGAAATACTTTTGTGCCCTTGACCTTAACGGCAAATAAGAAAGACACTGATGGTAGAAGGTTATATTAGAAAAGGGCAAAATAGTAATTTCTGAGAGATAACAAAGTTACTTAACGATTTTAACCCTAAGGGTATATTAGAAATAGGTTGGAACGTAGAGGGTATTTTCAATATTAGCCTTCTAAGAGGAGTAAATCGGAAAATCGAGAACTTTTCGTGTATATAAGCAATTGCTATATATATATATATATATATATATATATATATATATAGGCTCGATGCTTTCGAAAGTACGGGGCCTCCGTCTTTGTAAGTTGTTTTTTATGATGGGATATCTGATTCGACAGTCGGTTCCGTTAAACTTGATCTACGCTATTGGAACTATCTAGAAACCAAATTTTATAATTTTTTGACTTCTTTTGTCTAGTGAACGAGTAGCCTCAAAATGAACGGCCGAAAATAAAAATCTAAAAAATAGTGATAAAGGACTCAAATTTCAAATCGGAAGTATTGATCTTGCTATTGATATTAAGTAGAATTTTCTATTAAATTTTTATGTAATTTGGATACTTCTACACCGTTGAACTTAAAAATGTGCCACATCAGCCGTTAAAATAGTTATTTTTGAGACCCTATAATCGCTTGGTAAATGATGTTAAAAAATTATGAAATTTGATTTCTACATAGTTCCAATACGGTAAATTATTCCTAACGGAGCCGATCGTCGAATCGGATATCCTATCATCTAAACAACTTACAAAAGATAATCCTCCGTACTTTCGAAAGTACGGAGACTTACTCCATATATATATATATATATATATATATATATATATATATATATATATATATATATATATATATATATATATTAGCTACTATGCTATTAATAGCACCAAATCATTGCTACCAAGTTTTCATTGGATTGAGAGATGTACGATTAGGATGATGTGGGCCTACGGTTGAGTAAGTGGTTGGTTGAATAGTATGATCTAACCGTGAAAATGATTAAAATGGTGGATCTAACTTGGTAGCACCAAGTGCCTCATGCTATTGATAGTATAGTAGCCGGGACTCTCTCTCTCTCTCTCTCTCTCTCTCTATATATATATATATATATATATATATATATATATATATATATATATATATATATATATATATATATATATATAGTAGAGTTTGAATACTTTTTGAATTTCTAGCTCTTGGATCCACTTTTTAATTACTAATAACCCTTTGATCAAACACTATTCCATTTACCACCACCTACCACCATCATCTCAACCCAACATCTCTCAATCCAATGGTTAAAAACTCACAAGCACTACCTACTTGGTGCTTTTAGAAATATTCTAGCTCAACTCTTTATACATAAGTTCAATAGAATACTTCCAAAAGCACCAATTTGTTGGTGCTTTTTGGGTTTTTAGCCCTTGGATGGATAGATGTAGGGTTGAGATAATGGTAGGTGGTGGTAGGTAATAGTATTTGATCCAAGGGATATTAGAAATTAAGGAGTAGATTTAAGGGCTAGAAACATAGTAATTAAGTTGAGCTAGAATACTTCCAAAAGCACCAATTTGTTGGTGCTTTTTGGGTTTTTAGCCCTTGGATGGATAGATGTAGGGTTGAGATGATGGTGGCCGTAGGTGGTGGTAGGTGGAATAGTGTTTGATCCAATGGGTATTAAAAATTAAGAAGTAGATTTAAGGGCTAGAAACTTAGAAGCACTAATGAGTTGGTGCTTCTAAAAGTATTCTAACTTTACTATATATATATATATATATATATATATATATATATATATATATATATATATATATATATATAGTCTATGTATGGTGCTTGTAAAAGCACTAAGCACTTTGTGCTTGTGAATTTTTTACCGTTAGATCTACGCCTTTGATAATTTTCACTCATTAGATTATACTATTCAACCAACCACCCACTCAATCCAAAGGGGCCCACATCATCTTAACCGCACATCTATTAATCCAAGGATTAAAAACTTACAAGTATCAATGACTTAGTACTTTTAAAAGCATACGAGCTCAATTATATAAAAGCATAGGAGTTTAATTAGTACATGACATTAATTGATTTGATTCCTTAATTAGTACATGACATTCATTAGTATAGACGACTTGGTGAAAAAAATTGCTTTATTTAATTTTCATATAAATAAACCATGCGTACGTGCATGTGACATTGACACGTACGGTCAACTTCATCTTCGGCCTCTATTTATAGCGCTTAATCCTGCTCTCCTTTCCTATATATCACCGAGTTAATTAATCTCCCTACATTCCAAGTGCAAGTTTCACAACTTCAAGCTGCAAATGGTGAGATCCCGCTACCATATATATAGCTAGGTCGCCGAGAGTACTAGAGATATTATTTGGTGATAAATTATCACTCTAAATTCAAATATTAGTTGCCGTTTGGTTCCGAACCGAATGAAACCAAATAAGACTATTTGGTTCGTTTTATCTGGTTTTCGTATCGGTTCGATTTGCAAATTTACTAAAATTCAGTTTCCGGGTTCGATTCGCGCGGTTCGAGCACATGCATTTTTTAACCGAACCGAAGACCGAATTATATATATATATATAAATTTTCTTACACTTTTTATCTAAACTGTCTATTAAAATTTTATATTTATAATCAAATTTTGGCCATATATCAACACTTTGTTTCAAAATTCTATACTTGTAATTAAATTTTTTGTGTGTGATTTCGAAATTATTCAATTTAAATCTCAAGTTACAAACGGGATCGAGGTCCTACTGCAATAGGTATACGCTCGATCGAGAACCATACATAAATATCTATATATCATGATGTTATCACACTAAACTTAAGTATTACCTGTTTCTATGACTTCAATTCTACAATGAATAATTAGAAAGGTAAGAAAGAGCTAGCACACATATATATTTGTCGCGGTAGTTGAAGGAGGAGCCACGAAATCTTTTTTGCGCAATACTATTTACATATTTCTTTCTTTGTGTTTATGTTTAGCCGAGACGCGTCAAGCTTGGAATATGGGGTGGAAATGGAGGAGAACCTCGCGATATCGGTGACGATCACCCTTCGCGTCTATCAAGGATTCAAATTTATAGCAATCATGTGATCAATGCGATCGCATTTGAGTATTATCAAGACGGGAGACCAATTCCGGCCGGTCCATGGGGTGGTTCCGGAGGAAGCCTCACCAAGGTATGATTATCATTAATTTTTTTAAGGGATAATTACCTATATACCCTTCATGCGTCTGAAAATATCCGATCTACCTCTTCTTTTTTTTTCTTTCTAAAATGCCCCTCATACGTTCCACCGTTATTGCAAAATACCCCCGCAGTTATCTCCTGTTAAGTTAATCTGGGTTAAACGTGAGTTAAATATCTACCACAGTTAAAAAAAATTAAAATACCAATTTTGCCCTTAACTTAAGGGCAAATAAGAAAGATTGGTGACGGTAGAGGAGTATATTGGAAAAGACCAAAAGTCGAAATACTTTGGTGCCCTTGACTTTAAGGGTAAATAAGAAAGACAGTGATGGTAGAAGAGTATATTTGAAAAATGGCAAAATAGTAATTTTACAGAGATAACAGAGTTACTTAACAGATTTTAACTCTAAGGGTATATTAGAAATAGGTTGGAACGTAAGAGGGGTATTTTCAATATTAGCCTTCTAAAAGGAGTAAATCGAAAAATCGAAAACTTTTCAGGGTTATATAAGCAATTGCCCCTTTTTTTAAACATGGGGCTAATTAAACTGGCTCGATTTTCGACGCTTTTATTGTGAAGCTTTTAGCAGCGAATAAACACATTTTATTAATTTTTATAGATCGAATTTCAACCTGGTGAGTACCTGACTGAGATAAATGGGACCGACGATACATTTGCCGATGTCCCCAAACTGCTGAGGTCGCTCACTTTTGTCACCAACGTTCGCACGCTCGGGCCATTTGGAGACGGTACGAGAGGAACTCCCTTCTCCATTCAAGTTGAGAGTGGTCGGATTGTTGCCTTCCATGGACGCTCCGGCGACTATCTTGACGCGCTCGGGATTTATCTGTTGCCCAACTGAAGTTCCATTCGCCTGCTGCTCATCATCTTAATTCCCCGAGGACTAGGGGTTTAAATTTTATATGCAATAAAGTTGCCAACATATAGTACGGCTTCGCGTATCATTATCCTGCATCATATTTCAATAAATAAAAGTTGATGAGCTACGTACGTACGTACAGTTTGCGAAAGAATGATCGATGAGCCTATTTTTAATTGGAATGTCTTTATTCTTACCGTGCGATAACACTTCATTCATCATTCATATTGTATTATGGCTTCATTGTGAATGTATAATTTCATAACAAAGTTACATTTAGAGTGGGGCTAGAATAACTTTGGAAGCACCAGCCACTTAGTGCTTCCAAGTTTATAACCCTTGGATTTATTTTTTAATTATTAATATCCGTCGGATCAAACACTATTCCACCTACCACCACCTACGGCCATCATCTCAACCCTACATCTCTACATCCAATGGTTAAAAACTCACAAGCACCGCCTACTTGGTGCTTTTAGAAGTATTCTAGCTCAACTCGTTACATTTACTAATCACCTCCAGCACTTTATATATATGCGGCAGGTTTCCGGAACATCGAGCAATTGACCCCAAGGAAAAAAAAAAAAAAATATTGATGCATTTTTCTTCAACGAAACTAACTAAGAAAAATCAATATATATATATATATATGTATATGTATATATATATATATGTATATGTATATATATATATATATATATATATATATATATATATGTATATATATATATATATATGTATATATATGTATATATATATATAGAGTCCAGCTGCTATGCTATCAATAGCACGGAGCACTCGGTGCTACCAAGTTTTCCACCGTTAGATCCACTCCTTAGATGGTTTTCACCCGTTAGATCATACTATTTAACCAACCACCTACTTAACCCTAGGAGGCTCACATCATCCTAACCGCATATCTCTCAATCCAACGGTCAAAAACTTGGTAGCACCAATGACTTGGTGTTATTAATAGCATAATAGCCTAGTTCTCTCTCTCTCTCTCTCTCTCTCTCTCTCTCTATATATATATATATATATATATATATATAGTCCGGCTACTATACTATTATATGTACAATTGCCCTCGTACTCATAAGTTGTTTTCGATGATAAAGCTTCCGAATCGACGATCCAAACCGTTAAACGTTATTTAAAGCATTTAAAACTTCTAGAAATAAAATTTTATAATTTTTCGACATCATTTACCTTACGATCAAGAGGTCACAAATTTGACAATTTTTAACGGCCGGTATGGGATTATTGCTAGTTTAACACTATAAAAGAATCAAAATTTATTGAATTTTTTATAGAAAATTCTATTCACTACATAGATAAAGATCAACAACTCCGATCTTGAATTAAAGGATCCGATCATCCTTTTTTAGGATGTCGTTCGATTTTGACCGTTCATTTTATGCCCGCTTGATGGACTTTATTATGATTTCGAAAATTTACGAAATTTATTTTCTAGAAGTTTCAAATACTCTAGATCATATTTAACGGAATGGATCATCGATTCGGAAGCTCCATCATCAAAAACAACTTATGAGTAGTAGGTCTCCAATACTCATAATAATATAGTAGTTGTGGCCCATATTTAATACATTGGTGGCGACAATACTTGTCGCTACCAAAAAGTCGCCACTAAAACCCATATTTGTTGTAGTGCTACTATACTATTATAAGTAGTAGAGCCCTACTACTCATAAGTTGTTTTCGATGATAGAGCTTCCGAATCGACGATCCACTCCGTTAAATATGATCTAGAGTATTTAAAACTTCTAGAAAATAAATTTCGTAATTTTTCAAAATCATTTACCTTACGATCAAAAGCTCCATATCTATATGTCGATTTGATCTACGCTTCGCTTGGAGTTTTCTTCTTCGGTTTTCTACGATACTCCTAAGCGAAGGATCACCATACTCATGATACTCTCGTGAACGGCGTCGTGGATTCGGCGTGAGGCGTCGTGGATTCGGCGCGTTTGAAGGCGGTTCGTGGATTCGGATCGTTGGCTCGTGGATTCGAGTGGCATCGTGGATTCGACGTGTTCGAGGCTTCGTGGATTCGAAGTGTGCGCGTTCGTGGACTCGGACGTGAGGGCGTGGACAATCCGGAGGAGGATTGCGCGCAGATTCGAAGGAGAGTTAGAGAGGTTAAGTCCGTGGAGTCGGTAATCACCTTGTAATCTTTTCTCTTTTTGAATTGTTTATTCGCGTGTTGGTCCCGTGGGTTTTTTACTCCGAGTTTGCTGTTTTCCCACGTAAATCTCGGTGTGTTTTTATTTTCCGCATTTACTTTTAACGCATCGAGATTTGTGGTTTTTGGCCAGTACACCTATTCACCCCCCTCTAGGTGTCGGATACAATCTAGATAAATCCTTGGGGCAACCCCTAAAACTCTCAATTGGTATCAGAGAGGGATCTAGATATATTGTTATTTAATGACCGAGGGTGGAAACATTAATCGACCACCGCTCTTCGACGGCACGAATTATGCCTATTGGAAAGTTCGCATAAGAGCTTTTCTAATTGGGATCGATGAGCGGGTTTGGAAAGCGATTGAATTCGGTTGGAAACATCCTACCGAAGTGGTCGATAATGCTACCGTCCCGAAACCACGAAATAAGTTGACGAAAGATGAAAACGAGTCATCTTCGTTTAACGCAAGTGCATAAACGCTTTCTTTAATGTATTGTCGCAAACGAAGTTTACTCGTGTTTCGGCTTGTGGAACCGCGAAAGAAATTTGGGATACTCTACAAGTTACACATGAAGGAACAAGCTTAGTAAAGGTCCAAAAATTACAAATGCTTACAAGTAAATTTGATTCGATTTCTATGGACGAAAACGAGACCTTTATCGAGTACTATACGCGTCTTCAAGACGTAGTAAATACATGCGCTAACTTGGGAGAGAAAATCCCGGAATCAAAAGTAGTTAGAAAAATTCTTCGAACTCTTTCGGAACGCTTTCGGGCAAAAGTTGCCGCGATCGAAACGGTAAAGCATCCGGAGGATGAGATGAAAATCGAAGAGTTAGTAGGTGCTTTACAAACATATGAAATGGCTTTTCCTACTAATCAATCTTCTTCCAAGTCCTTTTCTAAAAGCACAAGAATTGCGCTAAAATCAACGAAGGAAGAAGACGACGACACGGATTCCGACGATGATGTTTCACTCGCAAATTTCGAACATCAATTGGCGCTCCTCACGAAGAAATTCCGACGGAACTTCCGAAACAATAATGCTTCATCTTCGAAGCGAAAATCTTTTTCTAAATCTTCTTCATCCTCTACTTCTAAATCTAAAGATAAAAAACTTGCAAAGTCTACGAAAGAAAAGGATGAATTTGAAGGGGAGATCCAATGCTATAAATGAAAAGGCTATGGTCATATAGCACCGGATTGTCCTTCAAAGAAGACATATAAATTAAAGGCTTTGCAAGCAAAAACTTGGGATGATTCTACTTCAAGTGATGAAGAAAAAGATCATCTTGGTTTAATTTCTAAGTCTTCTTTGCCTTCCTCTAATATTGCTTGTTTATCATCTATTGTTTCTAACACAAGTGTTTCTCCTTCCTTGCATGGGTCTTCGAGCGATAATGGCGAAAGCAAGGAGGAGTCTAACGATGAAGATTTGGAGGAGGCATACAATCAACTTCTTATCGAATCGAAAAAGATGGCGAAATTGAATAAGAAGTTGAGGAGCCGTTTGTTTGAACTTGAAGAGAAAACAATAATTTGAAGACAATGAATAACGCTGTTGAGGAGGAACGGGAATCAATCTTGAATAATAATTCGGTCCTCCAAAAGAAGCTAGAAGAATCGGATTTAATGATCAAATCCACTAAGGCCAAAGTTGGATTTTTGGAGCATCAATACGAGGAATCGCACAAATTCAACAATGGGTTAACCAACCAAGTTCGTCAACTACAATCCGATCTTCAAAAGTTTTCTTCGGGATCGAAGAAACTGGATCATATGCTCAGGTTGGGTCAAACGAACAAGGTTGGACTCGGGTACGAAAGGACATATATTGAGAAGGCTTCTACATCAACTTCGAAAGTCTCAACAATTTTTAAACATAAGGTGTGTCATCTTTGTGGCATCAAATGACACATCAAAAGGAGTTGCCCAAACAAGACAAAGAAGAATCAATTGGCAACTTCGAAATGACAATTGGTATTATCTAATACTCGGCTTCTCCCACGGAATTAAAAAGAAAATAAATTGGGACGAGTACCTTTTTCAAACCGGGTTCCGAAGTCAAAGCCTCAACGTCTATATCAACCGAAGCAACTTGCAACGAAACGACCGACGAATGATCAAAATTCAAAGCAAATCAAACCTAACGTCGACAAGCAAAGACAACGAAAGAACCGACAAGTTTGGATCCGAAAAGATGATATCTTTTCTTGCTATTCGTCTTAATTTGTCTTTATTTATTATGTAATGTTTTGATTGGTGCATATTGCATATTTTTCTTTCATTGCATTACATGAATAGACGAGGTTTGATGTTTAAAATTTGTTTTTCAAAATCGTTTTGTGTAAAGGTTTTTGGGGACACTACAAAAAATCTTGAATTTAAGGACACTTTAAATTATAATTAGTGACGTTTTAAAGCGTCGAAAAAAATAATCCTGACGCTTGTAAAAGCGTCGGGTAAAGAGTCGTTAAATAAACATGTCGGTATAAATATACCGACGTTTTAATATAGTGTCGGAAAATGTATATAAATATTTGATAAAAATATGTTTATTGGCGACGCTTAATCATTGTGTCGGCAAATCCTAAATATTAAAGACGCTAGAATAAAGCGTCGTCTAAAAAGTGTCGTTTAAAACATATTTTGTTGTAGTGGGAGTTTTTAAATTTGATTGAAAATTCTTGAGAAAGGAGATGTTTGAAAATCGTTAATTTGGAGAGATTGAAGGTTTTTCAAAGAGCCTTAACCGGTATTTAAAAGTCAATTCAAATTGAACTAAATTTATATTAATTATCGATTTTACTTTATTTTTTATTATTTTGACGATAATTTAATATGTGATTTCTTCTTACATACATTCATCAAAATTTTGAAATTAATTTTAATCTCTTGATAATTAATTCATCTTGGTAGTGAATGATTGAATATAATTTATGGATATTTGCTAATCGACTAAAATTTGTCAAAATTATTTTTAATTGTGAGATTGTCTAATTTAGGGGGAGTTTGATTATTTAAAAAAAAAAAGGAAAAACTCCTATGATTAAAAAGATGTGGAAAGAGTTACATCCGAAAGGAGTATGAAAACTACCACCACATGTAGGAAAGCTACCACCCCGGTCGTCCGGTACGTGTGTGAAACTACCATATCTATATGTCGATTTGATCTACGCTTCACTTGGAGTTTTCTTCTTCGGTTTTTTACGATATTCCTAAGCGAAGGATCACCATACTCAAGATACTCTCGTGAACGGCGTCGTGGATTCGGCGTGAGGCGTCGTGGATTCGGCGCGTTTGAAGGCGGTTCGTGGATTCGGATCGTTGGCTCGTTGATTTGAGTGGCGTCGTGGATTCTATGTGTTTGAGGCTTCGTGGATTCGAAGTGCGCGCGTTCGTGGACTCGGACGTGAGGGCGTGGACAACCCGGAGGAGGATTGCGCGAAGATTCGAATGAGAGTTAGAGAGGTTAAGTCCGTGGAGTCGGTAATCGCCTTGTAATCTTTTCTCTTTTTGAATTGTTTATTCGCGTGTTGGTCCCGTGGGTTTTTTACTCCGAGTTTGGAGTTTTTCCACATAAATCTCGGTGTGTTTTTATTTTCCGCATTTACTTTTAACGCATCGAGATTTGTGGTTTTTGGCCGGTACACCTATTCACCCCCCTCTAGGTGTCGGATACAATCTAGATAGATCCTTGGGGCAACCCCTAAAACTCTCAAGACGAGTTTACGAGTTTTCTCCTAAATCAAATCCGCGGTCGACAAATAATAATCATCATAAAATAACTAAACAAGCTCCAACACTTAGATTTCAAAAATAACATGCAAATCTATAGGTTGAGCTATCAATAGGATGATCATATGAACAACTACACATACTGGGTTTTAGAAACTTAGGGGATATTTCGAAGGTTTCAGACAACATCAACCCACCTCGAACGCTCGTCCAACGTTGGCTAGAAGTCAATAGAAGAAATCTCGTGCTAGCTAGACCCCCAACGGCCTCAACCGGACTCACTTATGGTGTGCGCGCAAACCTCTAAAGACAAGCGAACGAAAACTAAGATCGACTCTCCAAAACCTCAAGAAACCGAGAAATTAGGCCAGACTCGTCAAGCTTGGTTTGTGGGGAGGAAACGGTGGAAATCCCCAGGATATCGATGGTTCTTCTACACGCGTGTCAAAGATTGTAATTCGTAGTGGCCAGGCGATCGATTCGCTGTATTTTGAGTATGTCGACCAAGATGGAAAGACATCTACGGCTGGCTCATGGGGTGGTTCTGGAGGAAACCCTACTGAGGTATGATTTTTTTGGGGAAGAACATGTTTGAGCAAATAGGCAGGGATGAAGTTATAGAGCTAAAACTATTAGAAACATCAGAAACTCCAACTGTGAAGCTTGATTTAATTGAGCAATTTATCAAATGAGAATCATTTGTATCTTAAAGTTTGCTCATTTGGATTTCTATCAAAAGGCCGGGCCGGGCCGGGCCGGGCTTTAAGTATCAAAGAAATTAAAACCAATAATATAGCAACGATGGCTTGGTGCTATCGAATTTTCTACTTCCACCGTTAGATTTAATCATTCGATTATTTTTATCCGTTAGATTATACTATTCATCCAAACATCTAGTCAACCATAGGAGGCCCACATCATCCTGACCGCACATTTCTCAATCCAAGGGCTGTATATGTTTTTAAGTCCTTGGATATATGCCATGTACAACTACTATACAAGTGGTTCTCTTTCTTAACTTCCCTGAACAAGAAAATATCCAGTCTTTTTTCTTTTTTTTTTTTTTGATCAATATGCTCATTAATTATTGTTTTCAGAAGAATAGTGTTCCAGAAACAAAGCCCCAACTAAAAAGGTCGAAGTGAGTAGCAAAATGCAAGTTGATATTATAGGAAGGAATTTTGATATAGACCGGCAAAGAAGAAAGAAATTCCGATAATTTTAAATCTGTAATTAATGAGGAGTTAATTCGAAAGTAAATCTCGAGAGGACGGAGATGGAGATGGACTTGGCCTCTTTCTTTCGCAGTTTCCGGGGGAAGGACAAATTCAATGCAAAATTAATTTGATAATTAAAAATAAAAATTATTGAATTGAGTTAATACTGAATTTAATACATGAATAGGAGAATCCAATGGCGTAGTGGACTTTGTGCGATGGAAAATGTTAACGACTAATATTTATGTCAATTTTAAACTTCAACATTTACAATATTTAATCGGTAAACCCTATAAAAATAAGTAATTAATTAAATTTATTAATCATGTTATATCATATATAATTAATTAATTTATTAATAATACATAATAAATCACGCTTCAACTTTTAAAATTTTGTTAATTTCTCTCTTTCTTCAACTTTTATGAAACTTAAAATGTAACATTAGATTTGAAAATTAAAACAATTAAACAAATTTGTTCCAAATATTTTACAAATTATATAAATTTTCCCGCCGCGAAGCGCGGGCCTTCACTAGTAATTATTAATTTACAATTTTATCATTTTACTTAATTTTATAGTATAAAATTGTTATTATTTAAATCTTCAAACTTATGGTATTCATGTTTCATTATCATCTGCATCTCTAACTCTCAAAATCTCTTATATGCAGCTCGACTCCAAATTTTAATCCTTAATTCAATTAGGTTTTATAACCATTTTAATTTGATCACTATTAGTACAAACGACTCAGTAAATAATTTTAGTTTTTCGATATAAAGTTGAGAGTCCCGCTACTATACTTTTATGAGTACGATTGCTTTCGTATTTATAAGTTGTTTTCGATGATAGAGCTTTTGAATCGACGATCCACACTGTTAAACATTATCTAGAGTATTTAAAATGCCTAAAATTCAAATTTTATAATTTTTCAAATTCATTTACCTTATGATTAAAATGTCACAAAATTGATAATTTTTAACGACCGGTTTGAAATATTTGCTAGTCTAACGGTGTAAAAAAAATAAAAATTGATTGAATTTTTGATAAAAAATACTATTCACTACATAGATAAAGAACAATAACTTCGATCTTAAATTGAAAGATTCGATCATCCAATTTTTAGATGTTATTCGATTTTGACTACTCATTTTTAAGTTGAAAATGTGTCTCTCTAGCAACCAAAATAACACTAATAAACAATGTTTCATGCATGCATCATGTAGGGTGTAATGTGGGCCGTGCCGGGCCCACATTTTTCGGGCCAAATTGGACTAGGGCCCGACCCGGTCCGGCCCGGATTTGATTTTGGGCGGGGCCGTGTCGAGCCTAATTTTTCTATTCTCTGGCCCGGCATGGCCCTTTGGCCCGGAAGGCACGGGCCGTGCTTCGGGCCAGCATACAAAATATTTATATTTTAAAATTTTTAAAAAAAGTTAGGATGAAATTTAAAAATATAAACAATAAATATTTTTATTTAAATTAATATTTTGATTAAAATATTAACAAATTATAAACATAATAATACTAAAGTAAATATTTAATTTTTGAAAAAAATAAATAAATTTGTATTATTTATTTTAAAAAAAATATATTATAGACTTTTGGTCCAATGGACCAAAAAAGTGTTTGGTCCATTAGACCAAAAGTTCTCCTCCCAAGGTCTGCCTCCTCAGCAAACCTTGGGAGGAGAGCTCCTGGGGAGGAGGGCGCCGGAGCTCAGACAATTGCCTTGGGCCATAGGATGCGGGTCAGGCTGGCCCAGCTGGCACGGCCCAAGCAGGCCGTGCCGTGCCGGGCCGCCCACCTACCCTCGGCTCGACACGGCCCACGCACGATTCGAACCGTGCCGTGCCGTGCCAAACCGTCGGGCTCCAAAATGGTTGCCCAGCACGGCCCAGGGCTTCGAACCCGGCCCAGCTCAGCACGGATGCTACAGTACCCGTGCCGTGCTGTGGCCCGGCCCGAGGTCGTGAGCTAAGTACAGCCATATTGTCATATCATTAATTAATTATTGTTTATTAGAAATTTTCACGTGGTTGGTTAATTCAACGTCATTTTGCTCTCATTCAAGAGAAAAGATTAGACCCAGATCCACGAGACACGTCGAAGCAAGCACGATAGAGTCGTACTCATCCCCTCAATTGGTTAACCCGCAACTTCTAACGCATCAATTATTTTATATTCAATTAAAAAAAATAATTAAAATATAATTACATATTAATAATAATAACTACGTATTACAAGTAAAAAATCGAGGTTAGTAAGAGAGTAGATTAAGAAAACGTACGATTGATCGTAGTTAGCGCATTGGATAAGGGTTCGATCGATGATTGGTATCCGAGATTCTAAATTTGAAGGCTAATTACTTCACATTTCTAATTAATTTAATTTCTTAAAAGAAAATGAACGAATCAGATTTCTCGCTACCTTTCTGTCTCTGAATTTTTTTTTAAAAAAAGAAAGAATAGTGCATGTGATAGCAGTAGTTGTTTATTTTAGCGCCACGATGAAGTCACATGTGAGACTTGGTTTTGGTGGATTAAGTACACTTGCCCGTGGTTTCCTTGCGCATAAAATTAATATATCCACGACTTCCTAAAAGGTTGTTTCATTTAATTTTGAAAAACCTTCAAAAAAATCCCGATGTACGTGGTTTCGCACTTTCTCACTCTGGTACGCTGTGGTCTAAAATGTATTAATTTGTCTTCCTGTGATTTTGTTTTTATCTTTTCAGCAGTTTTTTTCTTAATATTTTGTTATATTATATACAAAAAACTTTAGATACCTGTACAGATGTACCGAATATTTACTTTAGTACTTTAATTTTAACTTTGTCACTAATTTAAGAAAAAAAATAATAAAATTGATAATAAAAGGAAAAAAACGAAACCACAGAGAGGAACAAATTAATACACTTTAAACCACAAGGTACTAAAGTGAGAAAGTGCGAAACCACGTACAGGAGGGATTTTTGAAATTATATCCCATTAATTTTTATATAAACCATGCATGTCACATGGTCACCTTCATCTTTGGCCTCTATTTATAGCACCTAATTATCCTGCTCTCTTTTCTTACCCCCCAAATTAATCTCCCTACATTCAAGTGCAAGTCTCACCACTTCAAGCTGCAAATGGTGAGATCCTGCCACTGTAGATATATAATTAATTGTTTATCATCCCAATGTTACCAATCTAAATTTTAGTAGTTGTTTCTGAAACTCTTTACGTGCGGAATAATTGTAAAGAAGCTGTATTACGGTGATTACATCTTGGTCGTTGAAAGTGGTAGTTGGAAAAGTTATGAAATCTTTTCCGAACAATAATACTATATATATAAATGTATATATATTTCCTTCTTTTTGTGTTTGAATTAGGCTGGCCTCGTCAAGCTTGGTTTATGGGGTGGAAACGGTGGAAATCCCCAGGATATCGATGGTTCCTCTACACACGTGTCAAAGATTGTAATTCGTAGCGGCCAGGCGATCGATTCGCTGTATTTTGAGTATGTCCAAGATGAAAAGACATCTGCGACTGGCTCATGGGGTGGGTTCTGGAGGAAACCCTACTGAGGTATGATTTTTTTGGAGAAGAACATGTTTGAGCAAATACGGAGGGATGAAGTTATGTATAGAGCTAAAACTATTAGAAACATCAGAAACTCCAACTGTGAAGCTTGATTTAATTGAGCAATTTATCAAATGAGAATATCATTTGTATCTTAAAGTTTGCTCATTTGGATTTCTATCAAAAGGCCGGGCCGGGCCGGGCTTTAAGTATCAAAGAAATTAATATAGCAACGAAGGCTTGGTGTTATCGAGTTTTCCACCGTTAAATTTAATCATTCGATTATTTTTATCCGTTAGATTATACTAATCAACCCAACATCCACTCAACCATAGGAGGCTCACATCATCCTGACCGCACATTTTTCAATCCAAGGGCTCTATAAGTTTTTAAGTCCTTGGATATAAGCCATGTACAACCCTTTGATGATTTTCGTTAAATCATCTTATTCAACAAACCATCCACTTAACCCTAGAATCCTAACCGCACATCTCTCAATCCAACGGCCAAAAACTTGGTAGCACCAATGACTTGGTGCTATTAATAGCATAATAGCCTCGTTCCTTATATATAAATATATATATGAGGATATATTATATATTAACAAATATTTAGTTCCATATTCATATTAGGGGCTGGGGCTACTATACTATTATGAGTATAGAGCTCTTTGTATGAAAAAATGTGCGGTTAGGATGAGAGTGATTATGGTTAGATTGATAGTGGGGCCCCTAGGGTTGAATGGGTGGTTGGTTGAATAGTATAATCTAACGGGTGAAAACGATTAAAGAGTAGATCTAACGGTAAAAAATTTATGAGTATAAGAGCCTCTATACTCATAAGAGTATAGTAGCCGGACTCCATATTAGGATATATTTGATATTAGATATTAATTTCTTTGATTTGATCAGACTAAAAATAGGCATTTTATTTTAATTTTATACAAATAAAAGTATTTATGTATTATATGATAAATGCATAAAATATGCCTCCACAAAGCCCGATGGGTATTGGGCATTGGGCTTGGGCTTGGACTGGGCCTTAATTTTCACAAAAAAAAGAGTAAAAGCCTGATCTGAAGCCCAACATTTTCTTTTGGGCCGAGCTTAGGCATAGTATTACCCGACCCAAACCCGGCCCAGTTCCACCCCTATTTAACGGGCGAAAATCATCAAAGAGGTGGATCTAATGGTGGAAAACTTGGTAGCACGAAGATCTCTGTGCTATTGATAGCATAGCAGCCGGACTCTATATATAAGTATATATCATTAATAACAATATATACTATATATGATATACTATATATATATATAGAGTGCGTGCGCTATACACCAATACGGAGGTTTCGTGCCAAAATTTTTCATAGTTAGATCGCATCCACCCTTTAATGATTTTCACCCGTTAGATCATACTATTCAACCAACCACCCACTTAACCCTATGGGGCCCATATCATCTTAACGCATATCTTTCAATCCAACGGCCAAAAACTTGGTAGCACCAATGAATCTTATTAATAGCATAGTAGCCTAGTTATATATATATATATATATATATATATATATATATATATATATATATATATATATATATATATATATATATATATATATATATATATATATATATATATATATATATAATTAAATATTTTATTTTGATAATTAATATATCAGGCTTTTGGGTCGGGCTCGGACCGGGCTTGGACATGCCCAAATAGGCCCAAAATTTCTTCGGGCCTAAATTTTTAAACCCAACTGAACCCAAAGTTATATTTTTAATACCAAAAGCCTGGCCCAAACATGACCCATCGGGCCGGGCCTTGTTTAGGCCCGGGCCCAGTTCCACCCCTATAGACAAGTGGTTCTCTTTCTTAACTTCCCTGAACAAGAAAATATCCAGTCTTTTTTCTTCTTTTTTTTTTTTTTTTTTTTTGATCAATTTGCTCATTAATTGTTGTTTTCAGAAGAATAGTGTTCCAGAAACAAAGCCCCAAATAAAAAGGTCGAAGTGAGTAGCAAAATGCAAGTTGATATTATACGAAGGAATATTGATATAGACCGGCAAAGAAGAAAGAAATTCCGATAATTAAACACATCTTTCTTTCAAAAAACTAAGTAGCCCATCGAAATTTATTTTCTCGAAATTTTGCGCAATGATAACAATGCACGAGGTCATTCTATCTGCGACTTTATTACACTGAACGAAACACCTAATCATTCAGGAAGACGATGAGCATGAGAATCGGGTATTAGTTGTTGGGTATCAGATAAATCCCAATCGCATCAAGAAGCGTGCCGGAACGCCCATAGAAGGCAACAATCCGACCATTCGCTACGGGAACAAAGAAAGGAATTCCTTCCTCCGGTCCGAACGGCCCGTACTGGCGAAGATTGGTGGTGAAAGTTAGCGACCTCACCAGACGACGGCCATTTATCGCAGTCAGGTACTCGCCAGCTTCAAATGTGATCTACAAAATAATAATAACAATAATAGAATGCGATGATTTAGAGAAATTAATTAATTAATATTCATTGCTAAAAGTTTTAGAGTAAAAGTGTCGGAAATTAATCGAGCCAGGTTAGACCATGGGCCGAGCTCAGGCGCTGTCTAAAGACTAAGGTTGAACTCAAATGCAAGCCTTGGAATATTGGCCTTAGAAGTTGCTCACTTGGCACACCAAGCCCAAACTAGAGATTATTAATGCTGGGCTTATCCTTCAAAAATTTGGCAATGACTGCAGTTATTCGAGCAATATTATTATTAAGTTTCCTTTTATCCTTAATAAGTGTAAAAGCCTAGCCTGGCGTTTCGATTGGAATCCACATGAGAAAAATCTCAAGACACAAATGATTCTCATATGATACATTGCTCAATTAAATCAGCCTTACAGTTGGAGTCTCACATCGGACGAAAAAATGATTTTGATTAGTATATATAAGGCCTTGCTTGCTAGTAATAATAAATGAGCTTAAGTATATGGTCCGGTGGTTTGGGCTCAACGAGTTGTTATTGCTAGCGGGTCACATCGTTATAATGTCGAGCGAATATAACAGGTAGTATGAGAGCTAAGACAAAGTGTTACACTAATGGATCTGGTGAGAGTCACCTCTAGAGTCTCATAGATTTGGTGTCTTAATTCTGGTCTTGGTTTGGACCTGATAGGCGGAGTTTGTAACGCCCCAATAAATCCATATCGGATTAATGTCAGAGATTTGGTGCTTTAATTTTGGTCTGGGTTTGGACCTGACAAGCGATGTTTCCAACGCCCCAATAATCCCATATCGGATGATTCTGATTAGTATATATGAGGCTTTATACGCTAGTAATAATAACCAAGTCTAAGGATTAATTTTGGATCGGCGATTTGGACACAACGTGTTATTATTGCTAGCGGGTCGCGTCATTATATATAGTTTTAGCTCCTCTATAAATCATCCCCGGCGTTTTTACACAAAAAAGTTCTTCCCCAAAAAAATCATACCTCATTGGGGTTTCCTCCGGGACCACCCCATGGGCCAACCTCATTTGTCTTCCCATCTCGGTCATACTCAAAATATAATGAATCGACCGCCTCACCGCTATGAATTATAATCTTTGACAGGCGTGTAGGGGAGCCATCGATATCTTGTGGATTTCCTCCCTCTCCACCCCACAAACCAAGCTTGACGAGTCCGGCCTAATCCAAGCACAAAGAATTAAGAAACATTTAGACAGTAATATTGCGCTAGAAGATTTGATAACCCTCTCAAACTACCAGTTCTGCCACTCAAGATATTACGTACCAACATAGTACACCAACAAATATGTACTCTCTTTCCTTACAATTGTTCTTTGTAAAAATTAAAGTATCAGAAACAACTAACATTTAAATTTAGATCAGTTATATATAATATTGTGATAAATATATATATAATTATTTGTACGTAGTCGCGGCCACCTAGCTAGCTATATATATAGTAGCAGGATTAATTCTCACCATTCGCAGATTGAAGTTGGCGAAGCTTTGCACTTGTAAATATGTAAGGAGGTGAACTCAGGTGATAGAAAAGAGAGTATAGGCTCAGGTGCTATATATAGATCGCCGAAGATGAAGGTGATGATCATGTGATCGATGTATATGCCCACGATTTGTATAAAAATTAATTCAAGCAATTTTTTTAGCAAGTCGTGGATATTATTTTATGCACTAATTAATAGGAAGTCAAATTAATTAAGGGCAACACGAAATATCGCATGCGACTTCATCTCGACACTAAAATAATTAAACAACAAAATAGCTACCCTGAGTACGAACTCGATCGAGCTTAATTGCTCCAGCGTGTCTTATTGTGGATCTTGCTTGGTCTGATATCAAATTAATGAAAAGCTAAAAGCATGATCCACAATAAGACACACTGGAGCAATTAAGTTCGATCGAGTTCGTACTCAGGGTAGCTATTTTGTTGTTTAATTATTTTAGTGTCGAGATGAAGTCGCATGCGATATTTCGTGTTGCCCTTAATTAATTTGACTTCCTATTAATTAGTGCATAAAATAATATCCACGACTTGCTAAAAAAATTGCTTGAATTAATTTTTATACAAATCGTGGGCATATACATCGATCACATGATCATCACCTTCATCTTCGGCGATCTATATATAGCACCTGAGCCTATACTCTCTTTTCTATCACCTGAGTTCACCTCCTTACATATTTACAAGTGCAAAGCTTCACCAACTTCAATCTGCAAATGGTGAGAATTAATATTCCTGCTACTATATATATAGCTAGCTAGGTGGCCGCGACTACGTACAAATAATTATATATATATTTATCACAATATTATATATAACTGATCTAAATTTAAATGTTAGTTGTTTCTGATACTTTAATTTTTACAAAGAACAATTGTAAGGAAAGAGAGCACATATTTGTTGGTGTACTATGTTGGTACGTAATATCTTGAGTGGCAGAAGTGGTAGTTTGAGAGGGTTATCAATTAAATCTTCTAGCGCAATATTACTGTCTAAATGTTTCTTAATTCTTTGTGCTTGGATTAGGCCGGACTCGTCAAGCTTGGTTTGTGGGGTGGACAGGGAGGAAATCCGCAAGATATCGATGGCTCCCCTACACGCCTGTCAAAGATTATAATTCATAGCGGTGAGGCGGTCGATTCATTATATTTTGAGTATGACCGAGATGGGAAGACAAATGAGGTTGGCCCATGGGGTGGTCCCGGAGGAAACCCCAATGAGGTATGATTTTTTTGGGGAAGAACTTTTTTGTGTAAAAACGCCGGGGATGATTTATAGAGGAGCTAAAACTATATATAATGACGCGACCCGCTAGCAATAATAACACGTTGTGTCCAAATCGCCGATCCAAAATTAATCCTTAGACTTGGTTATTATTACTAGCGTATAAAGCCTCATATATACTAATCAGAATCATCCGATATGGGATTATTGGGGCGTTGGAAACATCGCTTGTCAGGTCCAAACCCAGACCAAAATTAAAGCACCAAATCTCTGACATTAATCCGATATGGATTTATTGGGGCGTTACAAACTCCGCCTATCAGGTCCAAACCAAGACCAGAATTAAGACACCAAATCTATGAGACTCTAGAGGTGACTCTCACCAGATCCATTAGTGTAACACTTTGTCCCGCATAGTGCTTAGCTCTCATACTACCGGCTGGTTTATATTCGGCTCTGATACTGATTATAACGACGTGACCTGCTAGCAATAATAACTCGTTGAGCCCAAACCACCGGACCATATACTTAAGCTCATTTATTATTACTAGCAAGCAAGGCCTTATATATACTAATCAAAATCATTTTTTCGTCCGATGTGAGACTCCAACTGTAAGGCTGATTTAATTGAGCAATGTATCATATGAGAATCATTTGTGTCTTGAGATTTTTCTCATGTGGATTCCAATCGAAACGCCAGGCTAGGCTTTTACACTTAATTAAGGATAAAAGGAAACTTAATAATATTGCTCGAATAACTGCAGTCATTGCCAAATTTTTGAAGGATAAGCCCAGCATTAATAATCTCTAGTTTGGGCTTGGTGTGCCAAGTGAGCAACTTCTAAGGCCAATATTCCTGGGCTTGCAATATTTGAGTTCAACCTTAGTCTTTAGACAGCGCCTGAGATTGGCCCATGATCTAACCTGGCTTGATTTCCGACACTTTTACTCTAAAACTTTTAGCAATGAATATTGATTAATTTCTCTAACTCATCGCATTCTATTATTGTTATTATTATTTTGTAGATCACATTTGAACCTGGCGAGTACCTGACTGAGATAAATGGCACCACCGGTCCATTCAGTAATGTCGTCAATTTGGTGAGGTCGCTAACTTTCACCACCAATCTTCGCCAGTACGGGCCGTTCGGGCCGGAGGAAGGAACTCCTTTCTCTGTTCCCGTGGCGAATGGTCGGATTGTTGCCTTCTACGGGCGTTCCGGCACGCTTCTTGATGCGATTGGGATTTATCTGATACCCAACAACTAATACCCGGTTCTCATGCTCATCGTCTTCCTGAATGATTAGGTGTTTCGTTCAGTGTAATAAAGTCGCAGATAGAATGACCTCGTGCATTGTTATCATTGTGCAAAATTTCGAGAAAATAAAATTCGATGAGCCACTAATTGGTTTTTGAAAGAAAGATGTGTTTAATTATCGGAATTTCTTTCTTCTTGCTACTGATCATGACTTCGACCTTTTTATTTGGGGCTTTGCTTCTAGAACAGCTTATTCTTCTGAAAGCAACAATTAATGAGCAATTGATCAAAAAGAAAAAAAGATTGGATACTTTCTTGTTCAGGGAAGTTAAGGAAGAGAACCCACTTGTACATGACATATATATATCCTTCAAGGCTTTTCTCTCAATTTCTCATGAAAGATTAAATATATAATATGCATAAATAAAGAAGCAAAGAAAGAAATAAAATGTAAAACAAATTGAACATGTATTCAATTAATGATACTTAAATTGTTCCAAAGAAAGAAATAAAATGTCAAACAAATTAAAGGAGAATTTGATTCAAGGTACTTAAAAGCTGTTCCATTTTCATCATTTCCCAAATAGGTTTGTTAAGTTCAACTTATCTTCTTCGATCCCTTTAGACATTCTATTTTATAAAATCTATCTTAATTTCACTATATATATGTAGGTCTGGTGTGTTATTACGAGCACGGAGGTTTTCATGTTCCTAAGCTGTTTTTTATGATGGAGCTTCCGAATTGACAATTGGCTCCGATTAGACTTAGTCTAGCATATTTGAAAAATCTTAAAAAATTTTTTTGTAATTTTTCAATATAATTTATCTAGAGATTGAAATAACTCAAAATTAATAGTTGAAAATAAAAATTTCAAAAAAAGTTATGATATAGTACTAAATTTTTTTTATCAGAGATATTAATCTTTACTATAGATAGTATAAAAAAAAAATTTTGTCAAAATTCATCTGGTTTGAATACTTTTATACCGTTAAACAAGTAAATGGCGGACATCAATCATTAAAAATTATTAATTTTTAACCCTTTCGATCACTAGGTACGTAAGTAATATTGAAAAATCACAAAGTTCATTTTCTAAATACTTCAAATACGCTAGATCTGTTAGATGTGACTCAAAATTCATATTCGACTCAAGTTCGGATTTTCGACTCGCTGACAGTTTCGCGGTGCGACCAAATTGGAAAAATAAAATTGTGAAGGAAAATGAATGTCTGTGGTGGGTAGCGGAGGGCTAGGGCCGACAGGCCGAGGGGCCCGTTATGAATTTTCCCTTTCGATTTTGCCCTAAAGGCGTGAGATCGTGGTTGGTTGTAATCTGCAGAACGTTGTATTCCATTTTTTCGTTTTGACAGTGAAGTTCTCTTCTCCCTCGCCCGTGGTTTTTCCCTGCAAAGGATTTTTCACGTAAATCTGTATGTTTTCTTTATTTTCTGTTTGTGGTTTGATTGTTTTGTGTTCGTAATTTTGTTTCTGTTTGTGTGTTTGTCGTAACAAAATCAAGTCTCACGTAGCCGATCGTCGATTCGGAAACTCCATCATCGAAAACAGCTTAAAAGCACGGAGGTCTCCGTGCTCTTACAAAACAGAAGTGGTTGAATTACACTATTTGGTCTGTAACCTTCAGATTTTGTTTCCATTAGATCCCAGCTACATAGACGTTAGGAATAAGACCAATCGTAAGCATAACCAGAAACTGCAGGTAGAGCCGAAAAGTTTCACCAACCAGCAGTAAGCATAAATAGCAACTGCAGCCGATCGAGTCGTGGACTCGGAGATGGGTGACTCCCTGGAAAGTAGGATGTGAGGAGTACACGAAATCATTTGTAGTTTAGCATCATCGTGTACTACTAAAATCATAGGGTATAGCAAAGTATAACATTTTAAACTACATAATGGTAAACTGCAAATGCACCAAATCACAAAAGGACTAATTAAAAGTTATGCTAGAAAGGATACTAAGCTTCTTGATCTCATTAATTAAGCCTATCTGTTATCTAATTAAGCACAAAACTTTTGCCTCTTTGAACCTTTTGTTAGGTTCATGTGCTCAAATAAATTAAAGCATTGTCTAAGAAGTACAATCCACCATTAATTCTCTCAAAACACATTCATGATCAAGATTACTTAAATAGCGACACAAGCCGAAACCGTGTTTGAGATGAAAGAGTACGAGAATGGACGAGAAAGATAGAAGAATATCTTCTGAAACAATATTATATATGTAGCCATGTGGTGTGTCCATATTGGCGGCTCTTAATTGAACCCGATCCATTTAAGTTGTGGATTGAGATTGTAAGTTTCCGCTGCCCTAATATTTCGAACATTATATTTCTTCAAAACTGTCTTTACAAAATTCTAATTAGCCTTTACATTTGATTATTCCGATGATTCGCACTTAGGATATATTCATAGAAAGTGGGATCCGGCGAAATCTGGTCACACAAGTGGCAATGGGCGTGGCGGTTATACTTAAAAAGTGGGATTTTTATACTCTCATGCATTAAGTTCCAATTCTACAAACTTTGTACAAACAAAAATTTGAAATCTGACCGACCATTTCTAGTGCAAGTGGCATTAATGGACTTGGCGGTTAGTACTCGAACCCTAAGTTTGAATCCTAGTTGATTCACATTTCCAGCTAAGTTTATTTCTAAAAAAATAAACGTAACAGGCAGCGTGCTACGTACCTTTCTCTCTCAAAAAAGAAAAAAAATTGAAATCTGCTTTTTGATTCATTCAGCATTGTGTTAATTTTGCATCATTCATCTACACTGTACTCCAAATACTACACACACCAACTAATTGATTTCAAAGTAGTTGCACTTTGTTTGCTAATGCAAATAGTCCCACATTTGCTTCTGGGGACACTCATCATGCTTTAATAATTTAATGTGTCACACATGTACTAATTAATCAAGGACATTAAATTTGGCACACATGCATGTGCTAGAGCAGATGCTATGTCACAATCTTAATTCTGGTTGATTAATTAGCACTTTTGTTTGTATGAATTTGATGAATTGTGTACTTTTGTGTTTTCCCTTCTGCTTCTTTACTTGCTACAAAGTTCATTGCTTTTAAGCTCAGGTAATTACATTTGTAGATATCTTTAGTCTCTGTTTGGATGCATGAATTTTTTACTCGGTATATATGTTTTCTTAATTTCATCAAGAAATTTGTATGCTTGATTGATAAGAAGCTGATCAAATGTTTAGAATTGAATACTATATTTTTCGAGTCATTTTTTGGATAAGATAAATTATCTTGTTACGATGAGCACACAAATAAAAAAATGAAAAGCAGCGATCACAAAGTAAGCAAACCACAAAACAATAAAATAAAAAATAGAATATAAGGATTCACGTGGGAAATTCTTCGCAATGAAAAAATCACGGGCGGCTTATGGTTTTTAACTTTTTTTTTATTTCTTTTTTCTTTTTTTTTTTTTTTTTTTTTTTTTTGAGAGAGAGAGAGAGAGAGAATAGGTAGCACACTATCCGTTTCATTTATTTTATTTAGAAATAAACTTAGCTGGAAATGTGAATCAATTAGGATTCGAACTTAGGTCACGAATACCAACTACCAAGCCCTTTGCCACTTGCTCTAGGGATGGGAGGAGTGAACTTTACTATTGAAAAAAGAGAGTACAATATTGTATAAGTATAATAAGTTGTATCGCCTCAAGAGCAAAAAGAAGAAAAAATTCTTGGACGGATTCCATCACAAACATCTCTTTTTTCCTTCACAAAATATTTTTCAAAATTTGTTACTCCGCGAAATTGTCTTTGAATCAGGGACAGTTTGGAACTCGATAACTAAATTTCAAGGTACATCTAACAATCTTGCAGATAAAATATACTATCTTACTAAATCATTAATAGCAAGACCTTTGAATGAGTAAGAATCAAACTCTTTATTTACAATCAGACCTAAAAATCCTTACACAGAGTAAGTCATTCAAGAATAACTTATTCTAATATTCAAACATAGCCTTAAATTAATCAATAATAGGTTTCTCAACATTTCCTACATTAAATTTGACTAGCAAAACAAGGTAGGGCTAATTAATTGCACCATTGCTCACAAACTCGTAACCAATTTTTCATTTTAGTCCCCAACTTAATTTTTTTTAAAATCAGATACTCAAAATCTTTAGAATTAAAACCACCTTAACCTCACATATGATGTCCGCTCCCTTTCCTGCAGCATTTAATATATGCAGGTGGACTGGGAAAAGTAGGCTATTTATTATTGGACTAAAATAGATTCAAATTTCTGGCCCATGACAATAAGTTGGGAAGATAAGTTGAGTTTGGCGAGCCGAATAGGTTGAGTGGGGTTGCAGTCTACAGAAGACCTAAGAACAAGAGGCCTAACAATAGACCTAACGTCCTAGTGGGTTGAATCAGGTTGAAATCTGTGAGCGATTTGTGCGTCCTTTCTATCAACACGTACTTTTAGAATAGTATCATAACGTACTTTTGGGATAGTTAGCCAACGATCCGACAAGTGATATCAGAGACAAAGGTCAGGGATTTGATTCCTCTTGGATGCGGCGAATTTGTGCAAATGTTGGAGAGGAGATTGTTGATTTTAAAGGGCTAGCATCCTGCCATGTGGCAGGAGGCCAGGTTGGGCCGAGTGACGTTCGAAATGGCGAGAGGTTAAGTTGGGCTGAGTCATGTTCGAAGTGGTGCAAGATTGATTGGACCAAGTCACAATCGAGACCCGTGGGCGTTATGTCTATACGCTTTAACTGAATTGGTTGTGTATTTCTGACAACTTGAGCTTTTAAGATTAATGATTAGCGTCAATGATTTGACAAATGCAATCTATTCTATCAAAATTAGTGAGAATTTGGATGTTTGGAATCTAACCGTAACAAAACATAAAATTAGAAATCTAAAGGTAGGGACAAATGGTGGTATAAATGTAGGTTAATTCTATGCTTGTTTTTTTTTTTTTTTTTTTTTTTTCTTTTTTTCTCATTTTTAAGACTGGAACAGCTTGTCTTGTACTTGGTGGAAGCCAACCAAACTTTGATGAAGCTTTCACAATGACAGATGAGATACCTAGGGGTGTAAACGAGCCGAAAAGCTGGGGTCGGTATTTAACACGATTTGTATTAAAGTATCGAGTCGAAAAATTCGGCTCGTTTAATAAACAAGAACACGAGTGGGCTCACGAGATGGCTAACGAACAATAAATTAAAAAAAAATTAAATTAAATATATTAAAAAATAAATTTATAAAATCTTATCTATTAGACCTTGATCTAATAGTTAAAACTTTATATACAAATGAGTCGTTTTATAATTAAGCTCGTATTTATATTTTTATTTTGCTAAAAATTAAATAATAAAAATATATATTATATATAATTATTTATTTATATATAAAAATATAAAAATATAAAAAAAATAAATTATATAAATATAAAATAGTATTATTTATTATTTCGGGTCACGTCGTTACCCGGCTAGGTATTAAACGTTTATTAAGCGAATTTGAAAAATTGTTCGATTTCGTTCTTAAGCACGAAAATCTCGAAATTTCATTTCGAGCGACATGACAATGAGCTAGATTGCCACCCCTAGAGATACCATATTCAATTAGGTAAAATTGTAATTGACATGCAGAATTGGATTAGATAGTTTAAAATGAAAAAGTAATGTTGGATGCTAGAAAGTATTCAACGATGTAGAGGTTTTGGCGGTCACGATAGATATATAGTGAAGCCAACCTGATAGAAAGGGATTTTTTGAATAAGAGCCGTTCATTTATTTTCAAACTCTCTAGTATGATTCAATTAATAGTTCTGACAAGACTCTCTGGCATGACTGGACTCATTTTTCTATTGCCAATGCATTCAACTCGGTCGGCTGATATTCTTTTTTGGCATTATTTTCTCATCTTATTCTATAATCCAACACCAACTGTCGAACGAACCCTTAGCCCCCGTTTGGTTCGGAATTAAAAAAAAACTAGTTATTTCAGAAATAGTGTTAAGTTTGGAGTTAAGGTGGGGTTAAAGTATTTTTGTGTTTGGTTGGGAGTTGGAGTTAGTCGAGGATAGTGAAAAATAGTGTTTGGTTGAAGTAGGTGGGATAAGAAGGATAGTGGGTTATTATGAATAGAAAAATAGTGTTTGGTTGGGATTTGATGGGGTTAGGTGGGATTAGCTAAGCCGGGATAACTTTTTGAGATGGGGTTTGCTAACCCCACCTCTTTTCGGTGCTGTTTGGAGATAAAATGGGGTTTAAGGGGTTATTCCACCCCTTAACCCCCAACCAGAGTTAAGGGGTGGAATAACCCCTTAACCCCTATTTTATTTCCAAACATCTTCAAAAATGGGTGTGATTAGTTAACCTCAACTCAAATGGGTTATCCCGGCTTAGCTAACCCCACCTAATCCCACCAAACTCCAGCCAAACATTATTTTCTACTCATAATAACACACTATTCTTCTTATCCCACCTACTCCAACCAAACACTATTTTTCACTATCCTCGACTAACTCAAATCTCCAACCAAACACAAAGATACTCTAACCCCACCTTAATCCCAAACTTAACCCTATCCATGGAATAACTAGTTTTTCCTTAACCCCGAACCAAACGGGGGCTAATTAATTCTTATTTTGCTAGGCTCTTCTAGGATAGCTTAATTGCTCAACCTTTAATTCTTACAAACCTACCATCCAAGGACTCATATTTCTCTGCTAGACTTGTCATTCTCTTTTTTTTTTAATTATTACTAAATTCGAGTGAAATTTTTTAAATCTAAGAATGTTAAATAATATGAGACAACCGTCCCCACCCAACCACACCCTAAAAAATTAAAAAATAAAAAAAATAAAAAATTGGGCTTGAGATTTTTTGATTGATCCATGACGTAGACTTGAATTAAATAAATTAGGAGTTTGGCTTAACTTGAACTCATGATCTCCTATTTTTATTTATACCATGTTAAATTATCTGAAACAGCCGTTGTGCTATAAAAGTTTAAACTAGCGAAAAATAGTATGTGACGCCCCAACTTCCCAGGGGGGTCACCCATCCTAGGACAACTCCCGTCCTAGCACGCTTAACTCCCTTAACCTCTTGGGTCTTGCCACCACCCAAAATACTTAAGCCGGGTTAAGAGTTTAGCCCTATTATATCTCATGTATAGGACTATCTAGGGTCTCAAAATCTCCCCTCCTTTAAGCCCTGACGTCCTCGTAAGGCTCAGACTCACAAGTACCAGGCGATGTGAGACTCATCTCGCTAGCTCGTCATCCAGACCCTGGCTCTGCCGAGACTCATCTCACACTTCCGGCTGGTAATTGGCTCTGATACCATTTGTGACGCCCCAACTTCCCAGGGGGTCGGCCACCCATCCTAGGACTACTCCCGTTCTAGCACGCTTAACTCTCTTAACCTCTTGGGTCTTGCCACCACCCAAAATGCTTAAGCCGGGTTAAGGGTTTAGCCCTATTATATCTCATATATAGGACTATCTAGGGTCTCACATAGTATTTCTATATTTTTACATTTAACAAATGATAAGAATTACAACCTTCAAATTAAGATTGTAATCCTACAGGTCTCTTTGAATAGTAGATTTAGCTTTTCTCTTGACATAAATGTTGACTTACATCATCTTGAGAAGAGCACACATTTGACATCATTGTCTAAGTTACAGTTTGGACCTTTCTTAATGACTTAAGCAATAGCTTTTTCCTTATAAAGAGACAAAAAAAATAAAAATAAAAAATAAAAAATAAAGGGTAGAGAGACCTAAAGAAAGGAAAGACCCTTGTTATACCCAGTGACAAAAGCACAGGATCTGAAATGAAATTATATATATATATATATATATATATATATATATATATATATATATATATAGAAAGAGAGAGTTGAGTGAAATCTATTGATAGCAAAGCAATCTTTTCTTTGTCTTATTTTCGACGATCTAGCGTTCAAATCGACGATCGAAATGTTATGATGTGTTTTTTTGTTTAACGGTAAAAAACTAAATCAATTGAATTTTGATTAGAAATTATTTAAACTATTTAGAATAAAATTTATACTCTTGATCTTGATTATAAAATTTCTATCATCACTTTTTAGATGATGTTTATTTTCAACCGTTCATTTTGCGTCTACTTGATGAATAAGAGAACAATATCGAAAAAGTATGAAATTTTATTTTTAGATACTTCAAGTGGTATATAGTTCTAGATTATTTTCAACGGTGCGATTGTCGATTTGGAGGCTCCATTATTACAAACAAATGGGTGGCAACGAGAGGTAGTTTATTCTGGATAGTATTCGACTCAACCATATATATATATATATAGAACTAGGACTTATCTTATTAATAGCACCAAGTCATTGGTGCTACCAACTTTTGGCCGAATTGAGAGATGTGTGGTTAGGATGATGTGGGCCCCCTAGGGTTAAGTGGGTGGTTGGTTGAATAGTATGATCTAAGCTGGTGAAAATCATCAAAGGGGTGGATCTAACGGTAGAAAACTTGGTAGCGGCAGAGTCTTCATGCTATTGATAGCATACAGTAGGACTATATATATATATATATATATATATATATATATATATATATATATATATATATATATATATATATGCTAGGCTACTTATCCTATTAATAGGATAGGAGACTTGTCTATCAGTTTTTAATCCTTGGATGAGAAATTGTAGGGTTAGGATGATATTAATCGATTAGAGTTGAATGGTCCTAGGGTTGAGTGGTCTGGATTATAATATTTAATCCAATGGTTAGAAATGCTGATAAGAGATGATCCAAATGCTAAAAAACTAATAGGACAATACTCATATCCTATTAAAAGAATATCTCTCTATATTATATATATATATATATATATATATATATATATATATATATATATATATATATATATATATATATATATATATATATATATATATATATATAGAGAGAGAGAGAGAGAGAGAGAGAGAGAGAAAGAGAGCTAGGCTGGTAAACTATTGGTAGCACGAGACCTCCGTGCTACCAAGTAGTTTTGTAACGACCCCGCCCACTAGCAACAATAACTCGTTAGGGCCCAACCACCGGCCTAAAATGCTTAAGCCCAGTTATTATTACTAGTGTCCAAATCTTATATAAACCCAATGCCAAACCCATTCCCATCCGATGTGGGACTATTGGGGTGTCACAGACTCCCCCCGTTAAGGCCCTGACATCCTCGTCAGTCCAATCACACACACACAGCCCAAGATCACAAGGCTATGTGAGACTCGTCTCGCTAGCCCGTCATCAGACGACTCGAGACTCGCACACATGTCCAGGTGAACCGCTCGATACCAAATGTAACGACCGACTAGCAATAATAACTCATTGGGCCCAACCACCACCCAAAATGCTTAAGCGATTATTATTACTAGTGTCCAAGTCTTATATAAACCCAATGACAAACCGATTCCCATCCGATGTGGGACTATTGGGGTGTCACAAGTTTTCGATGATGCGGCATCTAAATCGACGATCAGCTCAGTTAGACTTGATCTTTTATAATCTTTCGATATCATTTGACTTGTGATCAAAAGACGTCAAAATTGTCAATTTTAATAGTAGATGTCATGCATTTGTGAGTTTAACTGTGTAAAATCCAAATCGATGAAATTTTTATAGAAATTTTTTCACTATTGAGTAAGATCAGCACCTCTAATCATAAATTCAAGTCTTTTATCATCATTTTATAGATTTTTATTTTCAACCGTTCATTTTTAGACTACTCGTTTAATAGGTAAATGATGCCAAAAAATTATGAAGTTTAATCTTTAAATACTTTCAATAGTGTAGATCTAGTTTAACGGAGCCGATCGTCGATTTAAAAGTCACATCATCGAAAACAACTTATATATATAGTATATCAACCTCGCTCTATATATATATAAAGTGAATAGAATTTTCTATAAAAAATTTAACCGATTCCGATCCTTTTACACCGTCAAACTAGCAAATATTCCATACGTTAAAAATTATCAATTTTGTAACCTTTTGATCGTAAGGGAAATAATTCAAAAAATTATAAAATTTGATTTCTAGGCGTTTTAAATGCTCTAGATAACATTTAACGATGTGAATAGTCGATTCGGAAGCTCTATCATCGAAAACAACTTATGAGTACGAGTGCGACCGTACTTATAAGAGTATAGTAACCGGACTCTATATATATATGTATGTGTGTGTGTGTGTGTGTGTGTGTGTGTGTAGAGCAAAGCTACTATGTTATGGGAAGTGTGTGTGTGTGTGTGTATATATATATATATATATATATATATATATATATATATATATATATATATATATATATATATATATATATATATATATATGTAGATTGAGAGATGTGTGGTTAGGATGATGTGGGCCCTTTTGGTTTAAGTGAGTGGTTGGTTGAATAGTATAATCTAACGGATGAAAATGATCAAAGTCGTAGATCTAATGGTAAAAAATTCACAAGCACCAAGTGCTTGGTGCTTTCTGACACCATAATAGCGGGACTCTATATATACATATATATATATATATATATATATATATATATATATATATATATATATATATATATATATATATATATATATATATATATATATATATATATATAAAGAGAGGAGGTAGTAAACTATTAGTAGCAGAGACCTCCGTGCTACCAAGTGGACTATGTGGCAGCGGCTAACATCTCGATAACTGTTGAGCTGACCTTTGGCTTTAAAATGCTTAAAGTCCATCAAATGTTCATAGAATGAACGGTCGAAGTCGAACGATGTCCTAAAAATAGATGATCGGATCCTTCAATTTAAGCTCGGAGTTATTGAGCTTTATCTAAGTAGTGAATAGAATTTTCTATCAAAAATTCAACCTATTTCAATTCTTTTACACCGTTAAACTACCAAGTATCCCATATCGGCCGTTAAAAATTCTCAATTGGAAATGATTAACTACATCTAACGGTGCACTAAATGCTTGGTGCTTTTACAAGACCATAATGACTCTCTCTCTCTCTCTCTCTCCTATATATATATATATATATATATAGAAATCTCTTATACTTTTATGAGTACAATCTTTTTTATATCATAAATTTTTTTTTTTTAGATCTATTTCTTTGAACACCTTGAAATTAATGGTGCCTATCACATTTGCCACCTGGAAATTTTTCTGCCTTATCCAGTGGGCACGTCTGCTCCTGCATGCTTTCCATTTGGATGCTTGAAAGTGCCTTAATTTCTAAGTTTTCAGATGGCTAATTATCATTGGACCAACAAATTATTGGGTTAAATAAAGTATTTAAATCTCCCATATATATTATTATATATATATAATTGATCTCTTTTTTCTAAGTAAGAAAATGTGTCTGCATATATGATTCATCTGAATGCCAAATAATCAGCTAAGCTGTAATATAAATAAAATAAATTATATATATAAACTTTATAATTATTTTACATGAATATTTCCTCAAACTTCATCTAATTGAATCAAAAATGAAAATCATAGAGACAAACAAATTAAATTGTCTAGAATCCTTTATTAGCTTATATACATGTAAGAGAGAGAGAAAGAGAGTACGTTGAACTTCTGTGCTTTTAAAAATACAGAAGTATTTTTACTTGTGACTTTTTAATCGTCGGATCATCTTAAAATCCTTATAGAACTATTAGCGGTGTATCCTATTAAGCACTCTATATTATTGCTGCAGTGATGTTGAGACGATCGATCCGACGATTAAAAATTTACAAGCATGTTGAGCTCCTCTGCTTTTGAAAGCACAATAACTCTACTCTATATTACAAAAATTTTATATGCATAGTTCCCAAACTAATTAGTTTGAGGATTATGCAGATCGGCACAGATCGACACCACGTGTACGATCCGATCAGCGTTCTTGTTTTTCTCTTTCTCTCTCTAAAAGAATAGATTTTAACCTTTCTTTTCATCTGTGTCTATCGGATCGGTGAAGTCACGTGGCGTCGTCACGCGTAAAACCAATTAGTTTGGAAACTATGTTCATAAAATTTTTGACCCAAATAGCTATATTAATCATTATCCAATAAATAAGATGATGGCTCGAGCCTATACGAATGATGTACCCAAAAGTCCAGCTAGAGACTTGAGCCTTATCTTCAAAACACAAATGTGGGATCCAGGGACGAAGCGAAGATTCAATTACGAGGGGACTAAAATATGTAAAAATAAAAATTTTAGCAGATAAATAAGATTTTAACTATTCAGATTTTTAATAAAAAAAATTTAGTGATCAGGTAATTAATGTTAAAAGGTATTAAATTTATTTATTTCTTTAATTTATACTCACTTAATTGGCTTCTAATCATATTGTTTGCATTATTCCATTCAAATAACTTAAGATCGAATTTACTAAATCTAATAGTAATTTAGTTAGAATTTAAGTTTTGAACTAAGCTACTATGCTATTAATAGTACCAAGTCATTAGTGCTACCAAGTTTTTGGCCATTGGATTGAGAGATGTGTGGTTAGGATGATGTGGGCCCTCTAAGGTTAAGTGAGTGGTTGGTTGAATAGATTGATCTAACGGATGAAAATCATCAAAGGGGTAGATCTAACGGTGGAAAACTTGATAGCACCAAATGAATGGTGCTATATATCGATAGTATCCCAGCCGGACTCTTAAGTTTTTATAATTTTTGTTAATAAAATAATAACAACCAAAGACTAATATCGATAACTATTAAATTTAGCATTCTATTTTATTTATTTAAATAAATTAGCTCATCAAATTAAAATAATTAGAAAGTTAAGAATATGTAAATATAATATTTAAAATTGAAAGAACTTATTTCAAAATGCACTATAATTAAGAGGTTCTTAGTATATTTTCATCTATAAAATACATAAGAAGAGAGAGCTCTATACTAGCACTAAAATTTTTTTACAAGATAAGTCCATATATTTTAAAAAGGGAAAAGTTTCAAACTTTTTGATTTATTCCTCTTAGAAGGTTAATATTGAAAATACTATTTTCACGTTCTAACCTATTTTAAATATATCCCTGGAGTTAAAATCTGTTAATGAACTCCATTATCTTTATAAAATTACTATTTTGACCTTTCAAATATATCCTTCTACTAGCACCGCCTTTTTTTATTTAATCTTAAGTTAGGGGCAAAAAGTATTTTGCTTTCTGATCTTTTCAAATATACCCTTCTGTTCTTATTCGTCCTTAAGTTAAGGACAAAAATGGCATTTTAATTTTTTTTTAACTGTGGTGGATATTTAGGATCAAATCCATCACCAACCTCTTAAAATTAAGAGTTATTAATTCCTGATAACAACTGTTGCGCTAACCTAATGGTTGTTAAAATAACAGGTCTCATAAAATTGTATTAGAACAATTTGATAAATATTTGTACGAAGTTAACTACAGTTTCTCTAGTACAAATATAGTACCAATTTAACCAAAAAAAGTACTTAAATCTCCATAATTAATATAGCATCTTCGGGAAGTTTCTAGAGCTAATGAGGTGGAACTGTAAAATGGATTCCTCAACTTCAAAATTGTTTTGAGTAACATTCCCTTTTGATTTTCCATTATTTTAATTCAAGTTATATATTTCGGTCATTTGAATTGGAGATACATTCTGATAAAAGCGATTACATAGCGTGACTTTTAAATATAGGTACGAGATAAAAAAAAATCTTTCTAGTTAAATTACCGACACTTTTAAAAGTATTACTATATGCGGGATCGATAGCTAGGTATATAGCGACGGTTAAAGAGTGTCGCTATAACCTAAAAAGTCTTTCTTAATTTATCAACACTTATTTAAACATTTAGCAACCATGAAACTCTATATCGTTGGTTGCGGTGACGAAGGAGGACGATATGAAAGGGCTCTTCGTCTAGAATTTCAATGGATTGAGTAAAAGAGAAGGAAAGATGGGTAATCGATTTTTCATTTTTTTTTCTTTTCTTTTTGTAATCGTACCAAATGGGCTGGATGTGGTAGATTGAGTAGAATAATTTTTTATTTTTGGTAGGATTGGGCTTTATATATATTTAGGCATTAATAGATATTTTTTTAAGTTTTAACATAAATGAAATATTTACTCAAAAGTGTCCTAAACATGTGACCTTATAACCTAATTATGTTGTAGTTAGATTTTATTCACATTAACAACTTTATTATTTATATATATATCTATATAGATATATATATATATAAGCTACGAGACGACGACCGATAATTGGAAACAATATTTCGATTATACTCATTTGATACAAACAACTAAAAAAATTAAAACAATTGAAAATAAAATTTGGTTGAGTAACTTGATTGACATTATGTATACAATGAGATTACATAGATTTGTAAATTAAAAAATAAAGTTTTGGTTAATGTTATGGACAAACCTAGCACTGTTGTTTCATTAACTCTTTGATTAGGACATGCCATGGACCCTTTTGATAAGGTTCATGAGTTTTCTTTAGAAATCAACATCCCCCTATGGTATTCAATCTACTTATCAATAGAGAAAAATGAAATATATATATGATTGAAAAGCGAATGACCTAAGCGGACTATAAGGTTCCGTCGATACGAAGGAGACGACCATTTTTGTCTGAAAGCTTTAGCTTCGAGAGTTGTCCAAGTTCGCTAGCACGGTACCAAGTTTTGTTTCATACTTCACTCGATCGTTTTGGTCCTACTTACTTTTTGTTTAGTCATATACATGTTTTCGCGTCGAGTTCTCATTCAGTTTCGTCTTGTCCTTTCGGTCTTGTTTCGTATAGGTCTCTTTTGGATTCATTAAGATCTAACTTAACTTTATTAGACATTTCTGATCACACACGCTAGGTAATCAAATATATATGCGTATAAAACCGATCATCTTAATAATTCTATTCTCACATTGAATAGAAATTAAAAAGAATTATCATGAGTACGTTATATATATACATATATATAATTCATAAGGATTAATTTGCTCACCCTAAAAAAACTTTTTAATTCAATTAAAATAAAAAATTTAGTTTCTTAAATCGATACAAATTATGATAATTGCGAAGATGCTGAATTTGTCTAATTTAATTTGTTGGTGACAGGTATTGCTTCATCATTTCATTAAAGTAATAATATACCATGTAATAATATATCTAACTTAAACCTATCACTATCAAAAAAAAAAAAAAAAAAAAAAAAAGAGAGCTAAATTACGGAAAATCTTTTTATCAAAATTTGATTTTTTACTTTTTCTTCTTGTCATTTAAAAGCGACATTTTGTCTCCCTAAAAATAAAAAATATTCACTTTGGACCCGTCGTCGGTGTTGTCGTCGGTGTTACGGTAGAGTTTCGTCTATATCCCATATATATATATATATATATATATATATATATATATATATATATATATATATATATATATATATATATATATATAGAGTCCTATCTATGCTATCAATAGCGCGGAGCACTCTGCTACCAAGTTTTCCACCGATTAGATCCACCCTTTGATGATTTTCACCCGTTAGATCATACTATTCAACCAACCACCACTTAACTCTAGGGGGCCCACATCATCCTAACCGCACATCTCTCAATCCAATGGCCAAAAACTTGGTAGCACCAATGACTTGGTGCTATTAATAACATAGTAGCCTAGTTATATATATATATATATATATATATATATATATATATATATATATATATATATATATATATATATATATATATAGGCTAGGGCTACTATCCTATTAATAGGATAGGAGCACTTGTCCTATCAAGTTTTTAACCCTTGGATGAAAAATTGTAGGGTTCGGATGATATTAGTTGGTTAGAGTTGAATGGTCTACTTAGGGTTGAGTGGTCCCATTTGGGTTATAGTATTTAATCCAATGGTTAGAAATATTGAAAAGAATTGATCCAAAGGCTAAAAAATCGATAGGACAAGTGCTCTTATCCTATTAATAGGATAGTAGGCGGTATATATATATATATATATATAACTAGGCTGGAATACTATTAATAGCACCAATGACTTGATGCTAGTAAGTTTTCTACTCTTGGATTAAAAGATGTGCGGCTAGGATGATGTGGGCCCCCTAGGGTTTAATGGGTGGTTGGTTGAATAGTATAATCTAACGGGTAAAATTAATCAAAGGGGTTAATCCAAGGGTAGAAAACTTACTAGCACCAAGTTCGTTGTCTTATTGATAGCATACAGTAGGACTATATATATATATATATATATATATATATATATATATATATATATATATATATATATATATATATATATATATATATATATATATATATATATATATATATATATATATATATATATATATATAATTGAGCTCTATGCTTTTAAAAGTACCAAGTCATTAGTGCTTGTAAGTTTTTAGCCATTGGATTAATAGATGCGCGGTTAGAATGATGTGGACCCCCTTGGGTTAAGTGGGTGGTTGGTTGAATAGTATAATCTAACGGATGAAAATGACCAAAGGTGTAGATCTAACGGTAAAAAATTCACAAGCACAAAGTGCTTGGTGCTTTACAACACCATAGCCGTTTTACTACCGATTTGTTTTCGATGATAGAGCTTCCAAATTGACGATCGGCTCCGTTAAATATGATCTAAACCATTTAAACTATTTATAAATCAAATTTCATGCACTTTCGATATTGTTCTTTTATCCATCTAGTGAACAAAAAATGAATGATTAAAAATGAATATTCTTTAAAAAATGATGATAGGAGTCTTATAATCAAGATCAAGAGTATAGATTTTGTTTTAAATAGTTTAAAGAATTTTCTAACAAAAATTCAATTGATTTGGATACCTTTACACCGTTAAACGAGAAAACGTCTCTTATCCACCATTAAAAATACAAATTTTGAAACCCTTTGATCATTAGGCAAATGATGTCGAAAATATTTGAAATTTGATTTCTAAACACTTTAAGTGGTATAGATCATGTTCAACGGAGCGATCGTAAATTTGGAAGCTCTATCATCAAAAACAACTCGATAGTAGAATGCCCGTTCTTATATATATATATATATATATATATATATATATATATATATATATATATATATATATATATATATATATAGAACTAGGCTACTATGCTATTAATAGCACCAAGTGATTCGTGCTACCAAATTTTTGGCCGTTGGATTGAGAAATGTACGGTTAGGACGATGTGGGCCCTAGGGTTAAGTGGGTGGTTGGTTGAATAGTATGATCTAACGAGTGAAAATCATCAAAGGGGTGAATCTAACGGTGGAAAACTTGGTAGCACGGAGATCTCCGTGCTATTGATAGCATAGCAATTGGACTCTCTCTCTCTCTCTCTCTCTCTCTCTCTATATATATATATATATATATATATATATATATATATATATATATATATATATATATATATATATATATATATATATATAACTAGGCTATTATGCTATTAATAGCACCAAGGGTGGTTGGTTAAATAGTATGATCTAATGGATGAAAATTATCAAAGCCGTGGATCTAACGGCGGAAAACTTGGTAGCACCGAGTATTTCGTACTATTGATAAGCATAGCGTAGGACTCTCTCTCTCTCTCTCTCTCTATATATATATATATATATATATATATATATATATATATATATATATATAGAGTGCATATACTATACTATTATGAGTATATATATATATATATATATATATATATATATATATATAATCGAATTCTACGTTTAAAAGCATTCGTTCATTAAATATTGTAAGTTTTTAGCCATTGGATTAATAGATGCGCGGTTAGAATGATGGGACCCCCCTCGGGGTTAAGTGGTTTGTCAATATAGATAATCTAACTGATGAAAATCGACCAAAGGTGTAAACATCTAATCGTAAAATCTTCACAAGCACGTTGCTTCGTGCTTACAAAGACCATAGCCGCTTTATTACCGATGAGCTGATGATAGAGCTTCCGCTGACGATCGGTTCGTTAAATATGATCTAAACCATTTAAACTATCTAGAAATCAAATTTCATGCACTTTCGATATCGTTTCTTTATCCATCTAGTGAACAGAAAGAGAAAAAAATAAAAATTAAACTCACTAACGGAACCTCGTTAGCCTCTCCTCCATCGGATACGACACGAATCTCAAAGCGGATCTATGGAGGAGAAGTTATGAGGAGTGGAGCTACTATACTCATAATAGTATAGTAGCTGCACTCTATATATATATATATATATATATATATATATATATATATATATATATATATATATATATATATATATATATATATATATATATATATATATATATCGTTAGCTGGTCTATATGGCAGCAAACTAGTCTTTGTATGCTTTTAAAAGGTGGTTGGTTAAATAGTTGATCGAAATGGTGAAAATTATACTATATATTCAACCAACCACCACTTAACCCAAGAGGGCCCACATCATCCTAAGTGCACATCCATTAATCCAAGGCTAAAAACTTAATAGCACAAGTCATTGTATCTTATTAATAGTATTCCTAATTCTATATATATATATATATATATATATATATATATATATATATATAGCCATTGAAATTAAGTAATGAACACATCATGCATTATTTCTATGAATGATCGATACAAATGGAGTAGTTGCTTTCATGTCAAAATATATAAAGAAAAGAAGCACTTGAAATTGATGCATCAACACTTTAATTTTTCTTTTTTTAAAAAAATGTCATTTAATTGCACAATAAATGTGGTTTAATTAAAGAAGTATATTAGCTAGGAAAAAAGAAAAAGTGAGAATTCAATTTCAAATCATAAAAAGCCTCAGAATTCGATTGGCCAGATTAGTTAAAATGTCTCTTTAATTGTTCTTCATATAATTACTATATAACCCAAAAACATAAACCTAATTTAGAACATGATAATGATGTGATGCAGTGTGGAAATAACAATAACTACATTCCGAAAGATATCACATAAAAACTACATTTAATCAGTTCATGTTGGTGTTGAAATATCTTATAGAAGTATATATTTGTTCTTCATATTTATGTTATCATATTTAAATAATAATAATATAAATAAGAACTAGGCTATCTTATTAATAGCAAGTCGTTAGTCTTATCAAGTTTTTGGCCATTGGATTGAGAGATGTGCGGTTAGGATGATGTGGGCTTTTTAGGGTTAAGTGGGTGGTTGGTTGAATAGTATGATATAATGGGTGAAAATCATCAAAGGGGTGGATCTAATGGAAAACTTGGTAGCGAGTCTTCGTCTTTATCGATAGCATAGCTTGATGGACTCTATTAATAATAATAATAATAATAATAATAATAATAATAATAATAATAGTACGAGGAAAGGCCAAGCGGAATTGGCTGCATGCTGGTACGTGGAGCATTTGGAAGGTCAGAAATAACCTAAGTTCTCATAGCTTATAGTTTGACCCCGCTTCTGTGGTGTGTAGTCTTAGACAGTTGATTGATTATTGGGCAGACCTTTTATGATTGCATTTTTTTCTTTTTTTGAGGCTCCGGTTGTCTCACCTCTGTAGTCTAATTCATAATTTTAATAAATGAAACTGGTAACGTTATGTTTCGCTACCATTTCTAAAAATAATAATAATAATAATAATAGTCATATTTCACTGAAAATTAAGATCCTTTATTTTTTAAGATATATTTTTCAAGCTTTAAAAAAGAAACATTAACTAAAAATCAAAATTTCAACCTGAGTGAAACAAATTTCACATGAACATATATAAATAGCTCTTTAAAGTACAATAAAACTAGTGTGGAGTCAATGAAGGGGTACACTCAACAGTAAAAGGGTACAAAAGAGCAAAACTTTCTATAAATATCATGAGCAGGTAAATATGCATGGAGATCCCCTTAAATCTACAAAATTATAAAACAAGCCCCTTAAATTTTATCTTTACGTATTAACATTTAAATTATTTTTTGTCGCAGAATCAAAAATTTTGTTAAATTTAATAAAGTTTTTGAATATAAGTTGTTAGTTAATAATAACTCTCCATATATTATCATCAATCAGAAGATAACTAGAGCTATAAAATTTGAACAAAATTCTCTAAGTTAATTATTTAAAATATTTAGGACAGTGTCAAGTTAAAGAAAATGAAAATTATAGTTAATTAGCGTCTAATAAAAAATTGCGATCTAAATTTATTTTTTACAAAAAATAAATTCACATGAATCGTTTTAAAAATATTAAGTTATCTAATTTATTCCTCCAAAATTAATAATATGTTCTTATTTTTAGATATATTTTATTTTTTTTATCTTTTAAATTGCAAATATTTGAATTCTCTTCATCTTTTTTTCATTTACCAACATAAGTGCATACATAAGAAAATTTTAATACAAAGCAAAATATGCACATATATATATATATATATATATATATATATATATATATATATATATATATATATATATATATAGAGAGAGAGAGAGAGAGAGTAAGGCTACTATATCGAAAGAGTTTATCTTTATAAAGCACTTCTGCTGGACTTTCGAATCGACGATCGGCTCCGATTAGACTTGATCTAGAGTATTTGAAGTATTTAGAAAATAAATTTCGAGATTTTTCGATATCATTTGCCTAGTGATCGAAGGGACTCAAAATCAACGGCTGAAAATAAAAATCTTACAAAATATGATGATATGACATTAAAATTTTAGATCAAAGTTATTGATCTTGTTCTATATGGTATAAAGAATTTTCTATCAAAATTTCATGTGATTTGGATATTTCTACACCGTTAAACTTGCAAACGGCTCACCACGGCCGTTAAAATTATCGATTTTGAGCCCCTTCGATCACTAGGCAAATGATATCGAAAAATCATAAAATTTATTTTCTAGGTACTTCAAATACTCTAGATCAAGTTTAACGGAGATCGATAATTCAAAATCACAACATCGAAACGAGTAAGCACGAAGCTCCGATAGATAGCTCACACTATATATATATATATATATATATATATATATATATATATATATATATATATATATATATATATATATATATATATATATATATATATATAAAAGCCAAAAATATCAAAATTACGGAAACAACCCTACGGTTTGTAGTACCAAGTAACCCACTCAACTTACCTCCCTAATAATAAGCCAAAACTCCCAAGGGCATTTCCGTCACACTAAAATAGTAGGCAAAAATGCATGGAGATCCCTCAACTATAACATAATTAGAAAAAAGTCCCATCGATTTTAATTTGTTTTTTTTTCACTCACAATTTCTCTAACTTTTGAAAATTTTGAATTAAATAATTTGTACTCATCAAAATTTATCACATATAACATTTCGAACCACTTCTTATATATGGCTAGTAATAGAGCAATTAAATTCAATAAGGAGGCTATATTTCAAAATATCCTATAATTGAGAGGGTCTCCATACAATTGTCACGTAAATAGTGTAGGGAAGTGCGAATATTACTACTATTACTACTACACAACTCAAAAACAAATGCGCTTTGTCTCTTGTTCTTTTTTCTCTCCTTTTAGAAGGCGAAACCGCCGTCCAAGGCCCCTCCTTTCCCGTCGACCCTCCCGCGGCGCCGCGAAGCGGCGGCGGCCGCGGTGGCGATGGCGGTCGCGGCGGAGGCGGAGCACTTCTTCTCCCTCCTCACGCACTCCTCGTCCATGTAAATTTGCCTGCACCGGCACTCGACGCTGCAAAACGCCCGATCCCCCCTGCATGCACACGCGCATAATTATACACACAAAATAATAATAATAATAATAATAATTATTTGATTTTGAAAAGTAAGCCGTTCTTAGTTATTTCCTATAGAAATATAACTCTTGAGATAAGCAGAAATAAAATTAATTTTACTTTTTGGATAAAAATTTGAATGATTTTTGAAAATCAAATGATATTATTCTTCCTCCTTTTCCAAATGGCCCTTATATGAAAAATTTAGAAATAATACCAAGAATTTAAATATCGTGGCATAGATCGTACCAAAGATTAATCAGCGTATACAACATGATGCGTGCCGAACCGTACCGATGAATGCCGGTCATAAAAAATATATAAATATGTACCGACATATAATGATATAAAATATTTATTTTTTAAAATAAAATTTTTTAATTGTTTATTATTAATATTCTTTATCAAACTTCTTAAATTTTATTGAAAAATATTATTTACTAATATAAAAAAATAAAATTATATTGTGTCAGTATTTTATTGACACGATACAACACGCACGTTAAATACCACCTAAAATGGCATACCATGTTCCGCACATAATCCCAGAATTAAAAAAAAAAAATAAAAGTAAAAATGTACATAATTTAATTTATATGAACTACAAATCATTTTGATTCGACTATCCACCTATCAAAAATTAAATTTTACTATCTAATCTTTCAATTTATTTCATTTTAGTATCAACCACTGGGACCAAATAATTAGTTTAAATTTTAAAGCAAAAATATCACTAACTGACTAAAAATAAAAAAAATAAAAAAATAAAAAGCAAAATTAAAATTTTTTATAAAAAAAAAAAAATAGTTTGATATAGCTATATTGCATATAAGTTATGTACTTTTTTTTGTAACCTCAATTACCTGAAATGTACAATTTGCTATATTTATATATATTTATATGTTTGAGAGAGAGAGAGAGATTATAAATTGTACCTGTACATGTATATATCCTGTGCTTGGGAGAGCTTCTTGTTGCAGAGGAAGCAGTGTTCCAGGAAAGGGCTTGTGGGGGGGGCATAATGGGAATAGGAGGAAGGGGAGGAGAGAGAAGAGTTTCTGATCATGGTGGGCTTGCTTATGATCTGTGGGTTTTTTGGGAAGGGTTTGTGCACTTCTAAGACAACACTTAGCCCAGCCATGCCTGCTCCAGCGAATTAAACTATTCTCTCTCTCTCTCTAAAATTGCCTCTCTCTCTCTCTCTCTCTCTCTTTTAATCTCTCTCTATTTTTTTTTGTTTCTATAAAAAGAGAGAGAGAGAGAGAGGGGGAGAGTGGGTTGGTATTAAAACGGGGAGGGGGGTGTGTATGGTGCTCCTCAGGAACAGGTTTACGTGGAGGCTTCTGATTGGTTGCTGTGTTTGGGTCTTTTATTGAGCTGTTTTGTCGTGACGTGGTTACGATACTCCGCGGTGAGAATACGCGTTTTCTCACCTCCAACGCCATAAATGCATTTGAGAAGTTCATATTTAATTTTCAAGGTTAATTGCGTACTTGTCTCCGTAAATATAATGAATGATAAATATATTATAGGTATCGTTTGGTTCGGATATAAACAAAAACTAGCTATTACAGTAATAGGTACAAGTATGAGGATGAGAAAAATAGTGTTTATATGAAAATTGGGTTGTTCCCGAGGATAAGAAAAATATTAGGTAGTTTTATATAGAAAATGGAGGTGTTGGTGGGGATAACCGAGAACTACTATTCTCGAGTAAAAAATTAACGTTTGAGTATAAAGGGGGGATAAGGACCTATTCTTATCCCTATCCCCTAACCAAACAAAGCCATAAAGTTTAATTTTTATATATTGTTCTTACAAAAATCCTGATGTTTTTCAAATATATTCCTATCGTTAGAAACCGTTAGAAAAATTTAGTTATCCATAAGTTAAATACTTAATTGTAGTTAGTTTTTGATATTTTTACCACTTTATATTACACAGTTATAAATTTTGGAAGAATATATATATATATTTATGATGTTAAAATTGAAAATATAAACAAATTCTCTAACTAGAAAGCAGAGAAATATCTATTTGAAAATATCAGGATGAAAGTTTATAGAGATATATTTATCATTCAGTATGTTTGCAGGGATCTATATGAAAATAACCTTTCACTTATTATTATTATTATTATTTACGGTTTAGGATATATTTTTAGAAAAACTTTAAATGCCACCTCTGTTGTTTTGCACTATTTTATTATATTACCCATGTTTTCATTTTTCTCTTTTTATTATCTTCTCTATTATTTTTTTTTGTTAAATCGGTGACAAAATTAAAATTTAGAGGTACTAAACTGAATATTTGATAAGCCTAGGTGGGGTATACGAAGATTTACTATATATAATTTAACAAAATGTTAACGGAGGAAGCTGCGAAAAAGAAAAAAAAATGAAACAACGATGTACTAAATTGATACTTTAAATCGCAAAATATTAAAATAAAAAAGCGCGAAACCACCAGAGCGGTATTTAAAATTTATCCTATATTTTTTTTATTACTTTGTAGTTTTACAAATTAAACCTTAATAATTAATTATATATGTATGTAAATAATTTTACAAGCCACTAAGTAAAGTGCACATAATATTAAATGATATAGATTTACAAAATATAAATATAAATTTAAAGTGTAACTATTGAAACCATAGGGTGGGGGTAAATTCAATTTACCTTTAATTTTAAGGTTTAATTAATTATACTTTAATATAATATACTTTGGAAATTTTTTAATTACTATACTGTAGTAATTTTTCAAAGATACTATTAAACCATCATTTTCTCATTAATATTGTTTCTACTATGTTTTATTTTTTTTAATTTGTTATATTGTGTTATTTGTTATTTTCTAAAGAAACCACAAAACTATTATATTTTTTCGAAAACTTCAAATTAACCCCTGTTTGGTTTCCTATTTTTTCACTTTAGTACCCTGTGGTTTAAAGTGTATGAAGTTAGTAACCTTTGATTTCGCACTTTCTCATTTTAATATTCTGTGTTTTAATATTTCGTTAAATTATGTACCCCGAAATGAATAATAAAAAGAGAAAATTGAAACCACAAGTACTAACTTAATATAAAAATAAAATCACATAGTACTAACTTGATATATTTGAAACCACGGGGTACTAAATTGAGAAAGTGCGAAACCTTAAAGGGGAGAGTCTATGACACTCAATAGTTCCACATTAGATGGGAATTGGGTTGTCGAGAGATTTAGACACTAGTAATAATAACTCGCTTAAGTATTTTTGGTCTGTGGTTGGGCCCAACGAGTTATTGTTGCTAGTGGGCTGAGTCGTTACACTTCTTCTGAAAGAAATACACAAAAAGTTTAGGACAAGTAGGAGATATAGACGATATGATTCTACTTTCACATTTTAGAATTGAGTTAATAATATCGTACAACTTTTCGTAAATATACCGTATAACAAATATATTCTTACAAAGTTCAACATTTTCATATTTATTCCTGTAAAAGTTTAATGATATTCGTATTTGCCCCTCTGATTTGTTACCATCAGACTATCAGAGCTCTATTTATTTTTAAAATATGTGAAATGATATTTTTGCCACCACAAATATATTCCTCAAAAAATTTCAATGTTAGAATTATGTATAAACGTCCGCCCCAAAATTACCATCGCAAATAATTTAAGAGGAGTAATAAGAGCAATTTATCTCATGCACTAATCAGAGTTAAGTATTTTACCTATAGTTAACTATATTTTTCCAACGAATTCTTACAGTAGTGATATATTTTAAAAGAATATTATAACTTTTATAAAAATAAATATGAAAAGTTAAACATTCTAGCTATTAGTTATGTTTACAGGGAGGAAATTTTATGCAATTATTCCTTTATTAGAATTGCGGTGCATGAGATGTACGTGTGCACCGGGCGCAGGGAATAATATGTCTCTCGAGAGAGAGACATGTGACACTGGGTTCACTGGTGTTGCGCCACGTGTCCTTGTTGTTGTCGTCGTGGTATGCGACTACGCCCCGTGTACGCGCCCCTGCATTAAAATTCGTACGTACGGATACACGTATACGTACAAACCACGCGGCGCCATTTCCCTTCTACTGTTAGGACAAAGTGGGACCCACACGCAATTTATTTGGCTTTAGTGCACCATAAAGTGCACCGTACTCTTAACGGGTTATTAATTAACTTATTATGTTTGGATAACCCGTTAAGGGGGGTGTTTGATCCGCCGCAAAAGCTTTTTTCTTTTTCATTTTCTTTTTCTCTTCTTTTTTACGAAATTTCTCTTTATTTTTGAAAATTTTTCTTTTAAATATCATGGCAAATTAATATTTTCATTTTTAGATTTTTTTAGAAAAATGAAAAGGCTATTTTTTTTATAAAATTTGAAGAACAATTTCAAAAAAAAAAAAAAAAAAAACTTTAAATAGAAATCCTTTGGTTTCACACTTTTTCATTTTAGTACCCCTGAGTTAAAGTGTATTAAGTTAGTACCCTCTGATTTTATTTTTTATTTTTTCGTCAGCTTCTTCGTTAATATTTTGTTAAATTATATACAAAAACTTTAAATTTTTCACATAAATTTATCAAATATTCAGTATAGTATCCTTTAGTTTTATCTTTGCCACTGATTTAATGAAAAAAATAATAAAGTTAATAATAAAAAGAAAAAATAAAACCAGAGTAATAAATTGATATAAATTAAATCATAGTATAGTAAAGTGAGAAAATGTGAAGCCGCGGGAGTGATATTTGAATTTTTTTCTAAAAAAAAAGAAAAAAAAAAGAAAGAGGAGTGAAAAAACCGGCACTTTTTTGTTTTCGAACCAAACAATGCTATAAGTAAAAAAATATACATAACTTATCTGAACTACGAACTATTTTAAACAATATTTTTAAAAATCAAACTTAATAGAATATGAAAATATTAACTGGGCCAAGAATCGCTAGTTTAATCGGTGAGTCAACCACTCGTTGATTAAATAACGCAAGCGTGACGTCATAAATTTTAATTATAATTTTTAACTCATTATATTAAAAAATATATAATTTCACTATTATTCTAGCAAATTACTTAATTATAAAATACTAATTTTTAGGTCAAATTAAATGGAGATAAGTTTTCAATTTTCACTTCTTATAAAACTAATTTTTGCAAATAGAAAATAAAATCAAGTAATTTTATTTTAAATCGTTAGATTTTAATATGATCTGATTAAAAATATCAGATCGCTTTGATTAAAATCGGAGTGGTTAATTCACCTGTTCGATGGTTGAACCGCGGGTATTAATGAAGGAGAGTATTAGTACTACCATTAAACTTTTGATTAACTTTCTTTTTAGTCATCAAACTTTTGATTAATTCAATTTTCAAATCCCTAAACTTTCAAAAGAGTATCATTTTTGTCCGCAAACTTTTAATAACATTTTAATTAAGTCTTCACAATTATTGCTTAAACACACTCCATCTTTATATTCGCATGCAAATAATTAAATATCATTAACAACCCAAATTTTGAAAAAGAAAAAAAAATTATTGCTCAATAAACAATATAGTTAAAGGGATAATTGCCTATATATATCTAAATACGTTTGAAAATATCCTATTTATTCCAATTTTTTTTTCTTTCTAAAATAGCCCTTATATATTCCACCGTTATTGCAAAATATCCCTGCAGTTATCTCCTGTTAAGTTAACTTGGGTTAAACGTGAGTTAAATATCTAACACAGTTAAAAAAAATTAAAATGCCAATTTTGCCCTTAACTTAAGGACAAATAAAAAATATTGGTGACGGTAGAGGGGTATATTGAAAAAGACCGAAAGTTAAAATATATTTTGTGCCCCTGACTTTAAGTGCAAATAAGAAAGATAGTAATAGTGGAAGGATATATTTGAAAGGGCAAAATAGTAATTTTACAAAGATAACATAGTTAATTAAGAGATTTTTAACTTTAGGGGTATATTAGAAATAGGTTGGAACGTAATAAGGATATTTTCAATATTAGCCTTCTAAGAGAGGTAAATCGAAAATCGAAAATTTTTCAGGGGTATATAAGCAATTTGCCCCATAGTTAAAATATGTGATGCAATAAACAGTCGGTAAATTTATATCTAATTTAAATAAATCGCATTATGTGATGCCCCAATTTTTTGGGGGGTCATCAGTTCTAGAACTACTCTCGTCCTAATACGCTTAACTTTATTAATCTATTAGGGCTAGCTACCACTCAAAATATTTAAACCGGTTTAAGAGTATTAGCCCAATTATTATATCATATATATATAAGACTATCTGCGTTCTTACATTCTCGACCTCTTTAAGCCCTGACGTTTTTGTCAGGTTCGGGCTCATAAGTAGCAGGTGATGTAAGACTGGTGTCGTTAGCTCGTGGGAGCCGCGATCTACCCACAACAAGCTGCTCTCTCCGTCGTATAATCGCTTAAGCGAGACTCATCTCACACTTCCGGCTATTAATTGGCTCTGATACTAAATGTGACACCCCAACTCTATAATGGGTCATCCATTCTAGAACTACTCCCATCTTACTACGCTTAACTCTTTTAACTTCGTGGATCTAGTTATAATCCAAAATACTTAAACTGGATTAAGAGTATTATCCCTATTATATTATATATATAGGGCTATCCGGAGTCTCATCGTAGAATTAATCTAATCCTAACATGTTTAATTCTCTTAATCTAATTACCGTCCAAAATGCTATAATCGAGTTAAAAAAGATTAAGCGTGTTAGGACTAGAGTAGTCCTGCGATAGATGACCTTCTGGAAAGTGGGGCGTTACAGTCACGACCCCACAAGAAGTGAGGTGTCACACATTTGGTGTAAGTGATAGTTTTTTATTAATAGCAAATACAGAGCGGGCTAAAATATATATTTTTTTAAAATATCGAAAGTTCGAGAATCCGAAAAAAATAAAAAATAAAAAATAAAAACAACTAAGGAAAAGTTGAAGGACTTGTGGGGCAATTTATCCCTTGAAGATTCTAATATACTATAGCATATAAGTGGAACCCCTTTGGCCCCTAGTAAACTTAATAATCCAGTGTGCTGTACAATTGTGATGGGGACTCTTCAGTGTAACGTTTACATCTAATCATTGCGCTCGCTGGGGACTCTTTAGTGCAGAGCTACTATCTTTATCGGAAGTATAGAGGATCGATACTTTCGATTTTTGATTCTTGAATAAAAAATTATACGATTAAAATAATTACGGTTCCCCAGATTGAGTAATACCCCTAGGCACCATTTGATTAGGAGATAGGAATAGGGATAACTTCTTATCCTTCCTTTATACCGAAAAGCTAATTTTTTATTCGAGAATAGTGTGACACCCCAATAGTCTCACATCGGATAGGAATGTGGTTGTCATTGGATTTATAAGAGACTTAGACACTAGTAATAATAACTGGGCTTAAGCATTTTGGGTCAGTGGTTGGGCCCAACGAGTTATTATTGCTAGTGGGTTGGATCGTTACATTTGGTATCAGAGCCGGTTCACCAGTTGGACATATGTGACGAGTCTTGGCTGAGCCAGGGTCTGGATGACGGGCTAGCGAGACGAGTCTCACATCGCGCAGTGATCGTGGGGTCTGTGTGTGTGATTGACGTCGGGGCCTTAACGACGAGTATGATGTGACATAGTCTGTCCCAAATGGGATTGTCATTGGGTTTATAAGAGACTTAGACATTAGTAATAATAACAGGGCTTAAGCATTTTGGGCCGGTGGTTGGGCCCAACGAATTATTATTGCTAGTGGGCTGGGTCGTTACAAATAGTAATTTTCGGTAATCTATAATAATCAGTATAATAACTATCCGTACCAACACCTCCATTTTCTATATAAAACTACTTACTATTTTTTCTATTCCTTATTATTTATCCAAACGCTATTTTTCTTATTCCTGGAGACAATTCAATTTTCATTCAAATACTATTTTTTTTATCCCCACTCTTATTCCTGGAGACAATTCAATTTTCATTCAAATACTATTTTTTTTATCCCCACATATTTGTACCTATTTCTGTAATAGCCAGTTCTTACTTATATCCGAATCAAACGGTGCGCTAAAGTTGAGTGGTCCTCATAGGATAATAGTATTAATCTAAAAATTAGAAATAATCAAAATGGTTGATCCAAAAGGGTTGCTTATTTACTAAACGAGCGAAACACAAACTATCTCACAAACAACGAGCTGGATTGTTAGCTTTATTTTTATCTAACCATCTTATTTTGAAGTACGAACAACTTCAACTCTATGGACAGTATAAATAGATTGAACTATTATAAGAGTCCACATCGGATGGAAAAAAATAATTCTGATTAGGAACATATGATGCCTCGCATCTTAATAATAATAATAACTACTTTTAAGCATTTTAAGTCAGTGATTAGGACCCAACGAGTTATTATTGCTAAGCGGATCGATAATTACGTTCTAAAGATAGATGAAAATACAGATTAACAAATGAATTAAGGGTAAACAATGATATCTCAGAGCAGTAATAGGGCACTTGAAAATTATTTTTTTAATTGTGATTTTAATTAAAACTAATTTGTTATTAAATTTAATCAAAGAATAGTATGATTATCATAACTTTATAAATATATTAATTATGTACATACTACACATTTAATTCGATCATTATTGATCCTTGTAAATTGATCAATTTAATTAATGTATTATTACTTAGTGAACCCCAGTTTTAATTGCTTTTAGGCTTTGTTCGGATGGCTGAATAAATAAAATATCCAATGATAATTTATTCGGTACGAGAATTTTTTTATGTGATCGTAAGCAATAAATAAAGAGTTTGCCTTTTCACTCTTTGAAAGATTTTTGTATTCATGATTTTGTACGATACATATTTTATGCCTGAGATGCGTCCAGTCTCTATATTAAATAAGTTATCATCAAATAATTTATTCGGCACATAGTTTTTTTTTTTTTTGGTAAAGAAATTGAAACTTTTAACTTGGTAGATAAATTAAATCATTCATAAAAAGAAAAGAACTAGTGATGCAACCAATTTAGCATTAGAATATTTTAAAGAAATAGACTCGATCAATTAATATGAGTAGAAAATCTTGCTGAGTTAGGTAATTTTTACAATCGGTGTGAAAAATTTTTAGACGATCATAACTTTCACTTTCGTTCGAGCATTTGTTTCCGGCGTGCAAGACTCACTTGAAAAATACTTTTTGAGATCTACGTGTTGAACGACAAAATCATTCTGGTTAAATTTAGGGCTCAAATTCAACTGTTTAGACCTCTATTTTTTGTATTTGTAGGTTATTTTCGAAAAGCTTTGCATTTTCTCCATTTTGAATCCGGTTATTTGGTTATTTCTATCAATTTAGGTTTAGCAATGTATTAGAATTTCTTATTTTCAATCATAGTAGGATTCAAACATAATTAGTTTTTAGAGTTGATTAATAATATTTTTTTCTTTTAATAATTGTAAAGTTTGAACACCATTAAAGTGAAGGCCCACTTCACTAAACTCTTTAGACTTTTGAAAAGGTGGTGACATTTGCACACTCACTTAGTACCTATGATTGAACACTTTATTTTCTCTCATTTACAAATGATTCACAATGGTTCAACTTAATTATACATAAAGAGGCAAAATATTGTTTCTTGATATAACTTTTAGGATTAATTTCATACAGGTCCATGCAAATAAAGTGAATAATATATATATTCCTATAAAGTTCAACTTTCATATGTGATTTCTATAAAAATTCTAATATTTTTAAATATGTTTATCTAGTTTGTTACCGTTAGAAATAGTTAAATAACATTTTATATTTTCAATTTTACCACCACAAATATATTCCTCCAAAAATCATAATAAAGATAATATAAGAGAGATAAAAATATTCAAAACTAATCGAGTTAAGTATTTAATCTATAGTTAACTAAAATTTTCTAGCAAATTCTAATAGTTAACTAATATATATATATATATATATATATATATATATATATATATATATATATATATATATATATATATATATATATATATATATATATATATATACTATTTGTGGCACGAAAGCTTTCGTCACGCTGTATAGTTTTTTTTGATAATAATACATTCAATCAACACTTAGCACTGATAGACATAATTTACAGGATTAAAAGTATTTAAAAATTAATTTTTATAAGCTTTTAATATCATTTACTTTTAAAATGAATTATTTCAAAATGAGCTATTGAAAGTAAAAAAATTCATAAAAAATAATGATAAGAAACTTAAATTTAGATCAAATATACTGATCTTTGTTCTAAATAACTAAAAAAGCTTCTTCCAAAATTTCACCGTTTGAATTCTTCTACACAAATGTATCATATATACCAACCATTTGATTAAATTATTAATTTTGATATTTTTTTTATCACTAGTTAAATGGTGTAAAAAAGATATAAAGTTTGGTTTTCAAATGTTTTCAATAGCTAGATTATGTTTAACAAAATTGATTATCGATTTGGTTGTCTCATCATTAGAAATATATATAGGATGACATCCGTGCAACCGATAGTATATATTAGGGGCAATTGCTTATATACCCCCAAAAAGTTTCCGACTTTTTGATTTATCTTTCTTAGAAGGCTAATATTGAAAATACTTTTACTACGTTCCAACCTATTTCTAATATATCCTAGAGTTAAAATCTGTTAATTAATTCTATTATCTTTGTAAAATTATTATTTTGCCCTTTCAAATATATGCTCTTTCATCATCACTGTCTTTCTTATTTGCTCTTAAAGTCAGGGGTACAAAAAGTATTTTGATTTTTGGTCTTTTCTACTCTACCGTCACCAACATTTCTTAATTGCCCTTAAGCTAAGGACAAAATTGGCATTTTAATTTTTTTTAACTGTGGTAGATATTTAATTCACATTTAATCCAAGTTAACTTAACAGGAGATAACTGCAGGAATATTTTACAATAACGGTGGAACATATGAGAGGTATTTTAGAAAAAAAAATAGAGGTAAATCGGATATCTTCAAACGTATGAGGAGAGTATATAAGCAATTATCCCTATATATTAATGGTTCAATTTAGTCATAATTTATAGCCCCATCAATTATATAAGAGAGGAATCATTGTCATGCTTCCACTAACAGATTAACAAGCACATAGATTGTATCTAGTCTCCCATAGAATGGCCAAACAATGGTATTTGTTAGTTGGAAATTTTGTAAGGCTGAATTGTTCTGTTGGATCTCAAACTATGATGTGACATTCTTGAGATTACTGACTGTCCCTAGAGCAAGTGAAGGGCAGATGGTTGGTGACTTAGATCCAAGTTCGAATCCTAGTTGATTCACATTTTTAGCTAAGTTTATTTCTAAATAAAATAAACGAAACGGGTTGTGACGCCCCAACTTCCCAGGGGGTCACCCATCCTAGGACTACTCCCGTCCTAGCACACTTAACTCTCTTAACCTCTTGGGCCTTGCCACCACCCAAAATGCTTAAGCCGGGTTAAGAGTTTAGTCCTATTATATCTCATATATAAAACTATCTGGGGTCTCACACGGGTAGCGTGCTACCTATTTCTCAAAAAAAAAAGAAAAAAGAAAAAAGAAAAAAGACATTCTTGAGATTAGAAAAAGTCCTATATCTAGGATATAATCGGACTAAATCTTTTAACTCAACTATACTATGTTGGTCGACGATGACTAGACTTGAGAGGTTAAGACGATTAAGTACGCTGTCGCTAGAGTAATTATGGAATAAAAAGTGTAAGATGAGTCTAGACTGAACTAGAGTCATACAGTGGGTAAATAAGCTAGCGTGACTCTCTGACTGACGACCGTTGTGAGTGGAGCAAGCTTTCCACAAGATCAACTAATGCTAACAAGATAAGTGACACCCCAAGATTTGTAATATTCTTATTTATAGCATTTAGTAGGGCTAAATTTTTTAACTTGGTTATAGCATGTTTTGGCAGTGGCTAGGCCTCGGATGTAAAAATGGTTAAGTGTGTAATGCTAGAGTAATTCTAAAATTGGTGACCTTTGGAAAAGTGGGGGTCTCATATCTGTTTATGAGCCGCATCACACTATAATATATCATTAAACTTTAATTTGTTATAATTTTTTGTTATGTTTTTATAAAACAACTCAAATTAAAATATTTATAAATTATAGAGGTGCACAAACAAAGTAGTTTAGTGACCTATTTTAAAATGAACTGTCATTGAAAAAGGTCTTTGCATACATACTAACAAATTTATGATTGCACCTCTCACTTAATCCCCTCACATGCAAATAGAAAAAGTGGTTTCTCATGCAATTTTCAGTGGGCACCTTAGCCATGAGAAATGGCTAAATTACTATTTTGGTCCTCAAATTATAATGATATTTTGGTTTTTAAATTTTGATATATTATAATTTTTGGTTCTAAATTATTTTAAAAAGCCCCACATGCAACCAAATTAGTCAACTAAATAATAATGTGTCGCTAACGTAAAAGTGATGTAATAACTTAATTCGATCTGCTATATCATTTCCACACCGGTGGTGCATCAATATTTATATTAGGCTATGTTTGTGATTACCGGAAAATTAATTGAAATACATACGCATGTGGTCAAAAACGCGATGAAAGAATATTTTGTTTAATTATATCTGTATATTTTTCTTATGGCAATGATTTGGTTATAATATATTTTCTACGAATTCCAACAAGAAAAAAAAAAAAAAAAAAAAACATCTTTGTATATGCTTTCACCCTAATTTTATTTTACTTACGAATATTAGATAGGTTTCAATACCAAACTGGCCTTAATTAGTTAATTAAATTGGGTCGGAAAATTTGATTATAATAACTCTGAAAATACAAAAAAAAAATCGTAATAAAGTAAAAATTTGAGGACCAAAACTTCACAGAGGTCACAGTTAATTTGAGGATCAAAAGCATACTAAGTTGGATTCTGACCATTAATTATCCACTTGGACTAAGAGAAGTGATCCAATAATATCATACTACAGTAAATGTGGATATATATATATATGAGTTGGTAGAATACTTTCAAAAGCACCATTGAGGTGGTGCTTTTGAGTTTTTAACCATTGGATGAGAAGATGTAAGGTTGAGATGATGGTGGTAGGTGGTGGTTGATGGGATAGGTGGTGGTAGGTGGAATAGTGTTAGATCCAAAGACTATTAGTAGTCAAAAAGTAGATCCAATGGCTAGAAACTTAGAAGCACCAAAAGTTGGTCTTAAAAAGTATTCTAGCTCAATTATATATATATATATATATATATATATATATATATATATATATATATATATATATATATATATATATATATATATATATATATATATATAGAATTAAATTTTGAAATACTATTGATAATACAAGAAAACGTTACACGTTTTTATCAAGTTTTTAACCCTTGGATGAGAAATTGTAGGGTTAGGATGATATTAGTTAGTTAGAGTTGAGTGGTCCCCCTAGGGTTGAGTGGTCTCCACTGGTTTATAGTATTTAATCCTATGGCTAGAAATGATGCAAATAGTTAATCAAAAGGTTAAAAACTTGATAGCAAAAGAAACATTTTGCTATCAATAGTATTCTAGCCCAACTATATATATATAGAGTTGAGCTAGAATACTCTCAAAAGCACTATTGAGGTGGTGCTTTTGAGTTTTTAACCATTGGATAGGGAGATGTGAGGTTGAGATGATAGTGGTAGGTGGTGGTTGGTGGGGTAGGTGGTGGTAGGTGGAATAGTGTTAGATCCAAATTTATTAGTAATAAAAAAAGTAGATCCAATGGTAGAAACTTAGAAGCACCAAAAGTTGGTGCTTCTAAAAGTATTCTAGCTCATATATATAGTGAAGCTAGAATACTTTTAGAAGCACCAAGCCCTTGATGCTTCTGTTTTTAGCCACTGGATCAAACATTATTCTACCTACCACCATCTGCCCCATCTACCACCATCATCCGAACCCATATCTCTCATCCAAAGGCTAAAAAGTCAAAAGCATCACTCTTATGGTGCTTTTAGGAGTATTCTAGCTCAACTCTCTCTCTCTCTCTCTCTCTCTCTCTAAGTCTATATATATATATATATAAATAATTAGGCTGGAATACTATTAGTAGTAAAACGCCCAGCCTACTATTAGTAGTAAAACGCCCTTTTTACTACCAAGTTTTTAACCATCAGATGAAAATTTGTAGGATCAGAATGATATTAGGTAGTTAGCGTTGAGTGGTCCTCCTAGGGATGAGTGGTTCCCAATGGGTTATAGTATTTAATCCAATGGTTAGAAACAATGATAAGAGCCGATCCAAAGGTTAAAAAACTGGTAGCAACAATGTGATTTTTCTACTAATAGTAGCCCAGTCCGACTCTATATATATATATATATATATATATATATATATATATATAGACTTAGAGAGAGAGAGAGAGAGAGAGAGAGAGAGAGAGAATTGAGCTCCTATACTTTTAAAAGTATCGAGTCATTAGTACTTGTAAGTTTTAAAAGTATCAAGTCATTAGTACTTGTAAGTGTTTAGCCCTTGGATTAATAGATGTACTGTTAGCTAGGATGATGTGGGCCCCTTTGGGTTGAGTAGGTAACCAGTTGAATAGTATAATCTAACGGGTGAAAATGATCAAAGCGTAGATTTAATGGTAAAAAAATCACAAGCACTAGGTATATACTTTATTAATATAATTATATAGTAAACAAAACAAAGCTAGGTACATAAATAGTTTAATTTTGTGCTGGATTTTAGGTACGAATCTAAGAATATGAAAAGTTTAGATTATGATATCATATGACTTAGATATGGAGCAAGAAAAAGGAAAATGTATATACATACAATATATGCAAGATTTGGATTGAGATTCTTAGATATGATTCTCTATTAGTTTAATTTTATATATATTTTTTATGGGTAAATTGCACTGTTGCCTCCTGAACTTTTGGCGGAGTTTCACTTTAGCCCCCAAACTCTTAAAACGGTCATTTACCCCCTATATTTTAATATTGTATCTTGTTGCCCCTTCCGTCAGTTAAAGTTAACGAAGCTGAACGGGAGTTAACGGAAGGGTTAGATTTTGGCGGGAAATCTACCGCCTAAACTATCCCTTGTTCCAACCAACTCACTTTTATTCCTTAAAAACTCTTTTTTCTCCATTTCTATGCCCTCCAACTCTTTTTCTCATAGTTTTTGCATCCCAAAAACTGCCAAAACCTAACCTTTCCGTCAACTCCCGTTCAGCTCCGTTAACTTTAACTGACGGAAGGGGCAACAAGATGCAATATTAAAATATAGGGGGAAATAACTATTTTAAGAGTTTGGGGGGTAAAATGAAACTCGCCAAAAGTTCACGGGGCAATAGTGCAATTTACCGTATTTTTTATTATTATCTTTGTAAAGGTAGTATAATTTTATTTGTACTACTCATAACCGAAATATGGATTTCACATATAAAAACTAAAAATCGAAGGCAAGTCCCATCCAAAATTGAGGATCTGATTCCACATATTATTTAGGAAATGGGAATTTATATAGTGCTATAGATCTGTTTCTACCATGGTGGAGAACATTATATAATGAAGCATCTTCTCATTTGTATTGTTAGTTTTGCTATTATTCAAATTAAGCAATAATTAACTTAATACTTTGGACAACTAAAGTTTGATAAGACATGTTTCAAATCCAACTTAATAATAAAAAAAGCCCTTCTGTTTCTCTTTTTAAAGAACCAATTAACTTGATGAATTAACCAACTATTTTCTTTACCATCTTGAGAATATAAAAGCATAAAAGAGTCCCTAATATGTTAATTAGACCCCAACTAGTCCACCCATTTTAGTACTAAATTAAATAATTCTGTTTTAATATATATATATATATATATATATATATATATATATATATATATATATATATATATAGATATATATATATATATATATATATATATATATATATATATATATATATATATATATATATATATATATATATATAGAAAGAGAGAGAGAGAGAGAGAGAGAGAGAGAGAGATAGTTCAGCTATTAAATTATCGATAGAACTAAGCGTTTTATGCTACCGAGTTTTCACTATTAGATCTATTTTTCTGACTATTCTCGTTCACTAGATCATGTTATTCAATCAACCACTACAAAATCTTAGGGTCCACTATTATCCTAACCGCACATTCCTTCATGTAAGAGCCGAAAACCTAATAGCTCTAATGACCTATTAATAGTATAGTACCCTAATTATATATATATAGAATTGAGCTCCTATGCTTTTAAAAGTACCAAGTCATTGGTGCTTGTATATATATAAATAGAACTAGGCTACTATGCTATTAATAGCACAAAGTCATTTGTGCTACCAAGTTTTTGGCCGTTGGATTGAGAGATATACGGTTAGGATGATGTGGGCCCTCTAGGGTTAAGTGGGTGGTTGGTTGAATAGTATGATCTAACGGGTGAAAATCATCAAAGGGATGGATCTAGCGGTGCAAAACTTGGTAGCACCGAGTGCTCCGTGCTATTGATAGCATAGCAGCCGGACTCTATATATATATATATAGAGAGAGAGAGAGAGAGAGAGAGAAAGAGAGAGAGAGAGAGAGAGAGAGAGAGAGAGAGAGCGAAAGTACGGAGGTCTCGTGATAAATTATTTTTGATGATGAGACATTTGATTCGCCGATCGGTTCCGTTAAACTTGATCTACGTTATTGGAACTATCTAGAAACCAAATTTCATAATTTTTTGACTTCATTTGTCAAGCGAATGAGTAGCCTCAAAATAAACGGCCGAAATAAAAATCTCATAAAAAATAGTGATAAAGTACTCAAATTTCAAATCGGAGGTATTGATCTTGCTATTTATATATGTAAAGTAGAATTTTCTACTAAATTTTATGTAATTTGGATACTTCTACACCGTTGAACTTAAAAACATGCCACATCGGCCATTAAAATAGTCATTTTTAGACTTTTTGATCGCTTGATAAATGATGTCAACAAATTATAAAATTTGGTTTCTAGATAGTTCCAATAGGATAGATTATACTTAACGGAGTCGATCGTGGAATCGGATGTCCTATCATCGAAAACAACTTACAAGCACGGAAGTCTCCGTACTTTTGAAAGTACAGGAGACGCACTGACAGATATATTCCTAAAAGTAAGAGTGATTCAGTTGTGGTGCATCCTCAACGCTGATTGGGTTCTAATTAAGTTCAATCTAATTAAAACGGGCCCTAATTTCACTCACAAATTTCGCCCTTTTCATTGCGGAAAACCTTACCAACTCGGCCCGGCCCGTCCCGGCCCGTCCCAACCCGGCCCGAAGCGAGTCCGAACCAAGGTTCAACAGTTATGGTTAGGTTAGGGTCCGGGGAGACTTAGGATCTGTTTGTTTCATCGAAAGTAGGGGTGGCAATCCAATTTCATTCGCGAAATTCGTCGTCTCGAAATCTGAAATGAAATTTCGAGATCGCTCGTTTAGTAAGCGAGCCGAATACGATGAATTTTTCATTTCGTTTAATAAACTGACAACGAGCCGAATATTTCAGCGCGTGATCGATATCATATTTATATAATTTATTTAATTTATATTTTATATATAAATAAATTATTATATATTATATATATTTTTATTATTTAATTTTTAGCAAAATAAAAATATAAATGCGAGCTTAATTATGAAAAGATTCATTTGTATATAAAGTTTTAACTATTAGATCAAAATCTAATAGATAAGATTTTATAAATTTATTTTTTAATATATTTAATCTTTTTTTTTTTTATCGTTCGTTGGCCGATCGTGAGCCAACTCGTGTTAAACGAGCCGAACACGAGCCGAATTTTTCAGCTTGATACTTTAATGAGCCAGCTTGTGTTCGGCTCGTTTAATAACTAACCGAACACGAGCCGACCCCAGCTCGCTCGTGTTCGGCTCGTTTACACCCCTAATCGAAAGTGAATTTTGGATTAGATTAGAGTTCAAATGGATTGTGAATTGAAATAGAGTTCGGATGAGAATTACTTCTTTCTCACTGTTTGTTTTCACAGTCATGAAAATGAAGTTTCTTCACTTTTTATTATTTGTTTGGTAGGAAATGAATGACGTATATAAAACTATAATTATATATAAGTAATAAGTATATAACTTGATAAATAATAAGTAATAATTTAATAAAAAAATTGTAAAATTGTATTCCGATATATTTGATCAAAAAAATATAATCTAAAACAAGTAAATTAGTTTTTATATATAAATTATAGCAAGACAAAACGTAAAATCATAAAGTAAAAAAAAAAAAAATTAATGCGGAACTAATCAATTTTTATTATAATTTAAATGTGCAAACTAAATGAAGAGATTCTGAAACTTAACTAATCGATTTCCATCACAATCTAGACATTTAAGCTAAATAAAAGAATAATTAATTAGTACCAAAATCAAATATATTTAATTGTAATTAGCATATATTGTCCGTTATATTATTTTTTTATTTCTTTCCTTTACCACTCTTTTAAATTCATTTACGCTGTTTTGGATAACTCGAGTTTCGAGTGTATCTTTAAGGTGAACTAAATTAATAGCTAAAGTGACTGTTTACGACCAAAAACGACTTCATACTCCGCACTTTCACTCCAACAATTCTGTAGTTTTTTTTTTTTTTTTTTTTTTCGCTCTTTCGAGGCCTGGTTGCCTCACTCATGTAAATTAGTTCATAATTCCAATGAATGAAGCGGGTAGCATGCTACCTATTCTCTCAAAAAACAATTCATTCAAAATTGTTTAATTAAGTTGCATTTGTTTATTGAAGGAACTAGAGTTAGTACAAGAAGCAAAAACTTATTAGGGTACCTTCTATAATAATCATGTCGAATTGTTCGCATAAATCATTAATACCAAAAGGTCGAACTATAATTAGAAATACGCAGTCAATTTAACGAAAACGTACAAATACATCATCCATAAATCTCGATTGTGACGCAGCCAAATCAATCTCACGTCACTTAAAACACATGACTCAGCCCAACCCGCCTACCGCCATTCGAACATAACTTGGCCCTAATCTGGTCTCCCGCTAAAGAGTAAGATGCTGACATCTTTGAGCCAACACATCTATTTCCAACAAGAACAAAATATAAAATTTAGGCAATGTACGTAGTAATTGATACAATTTTTTTTTTTTTTTCTTTCTTTGTTTCTCTCTTTTTATTTTTTTTAGTACAAAGTAGATAAATAAGAGTTGGTAATTAATGAAGATTTAGGGGGCCAAATAAATTAATTTAAATTTTTTATAAACATCAAACTGAGAATCATCCTGCAATAATATACGCATTTTGTGATATACAAACCTGAACATACACTACTATACACACACACACACACACACACACACACACACACACACACACACACACACACACACACACACACACACACACACACACACACACACACACACACAAATCTCTAATTCAAATATTCCATTGTCATAGATCCGAAAATACAAATTTGATGTAACAAAAATAAAACCCACTTAAGCTAGGAAGAGTCCACATTCTTCTTGGGCCTCAACTGTTGCGACCGTTGCGCCCACCAAGTCCACGGCCTTTAAGGCCTCGACCTCCCAATCGGTCCGAAAAACAACGTAGCCCACCAATATAGCGCACGCTACTTGGGCCGCTAAAAGCCCAAGAATGAGGCCCACGAAGCCCATACCCAGCCCGAAGGCCAAGGCCCCGGCGACGGGGGCACCGACGCCGTAGAACGCCATGAGGTTGATGACGGCGGCCGTGCCGGGCCGAGCCGTCCCGCGGAGCACCCCGCATCCCGCGGTCTGCGGGCAATTGGCGAGCTCGCAGAGCCCGACGACCGGCAGGGCGGCGGCGGCAAGCGCAAGCACGTCGCGGTCCATGGTGAACACCCGGGCCCATGCATGCCGGCCTAGCACGGCCCACGATAGGCCTAGGCCGGAGCCCGCGAAGGCAAGGCCCACGGATACTAAGGCCGCTAATCGGGCCTTATCGGGCCGGCCCGCCCCGAGCTCGTTCCCGACACGCGCCGACGCGGCGGCGGCGAGGGTGGTCGGGACAGTGTACATCAGTGACGTCGTCTGTATGATGATGGCGGCGGCAGCGAGCGCGACGTGGGGCCGGCTGAGGTATCCGGCGGCAATCGTCATGAGCTCGTACCACCACCACTCCAAGCAGACCGCGAAGCAGCTCGGCACCGCCAGCCGGAGGAGCGCCGCCCACTCTGCACCTACTGCCTGCTGCTGCTGCTGCTTCTGCTGCTGCTGCTGCAGCTTCGGGGATTGCGGTTGCGGCGGAGAGGAGAAAAGAGAGCAAAGATAAAGAGCTACAAGAAGATTGATGCTCGATATTGACGTCGCGGCGGCAACGCCGGCGACGTCGAACGCAGAGCCGAGGAAGAGCGATAGTGGGACGTGGCAGGCGACTGCGAGGCACGTGCACCACATGAGCCGGCGGGGCGGGTTTCCCGCGCCCTCGGTGCGGAGATAGACGCGCATCGGGGAAAGAAAGGCGGCGGCGAGGAGGTCAGGGAGGGCGAAACGGATGAACCGTGCCGCGACAGCTGCGACAGCAGGGTCCTGGCGGAGTGCGAGGAGGAGAGGGTGGAGTGACACCCAGAGGACGGAAATTGGAATGGCGGCAGCGAGGAGGAGGGCGAAGGCGTGGCGGAGGGCGCGGGCGGCGAGGGAGGGGTTGCCGGAGCCGAAGGCCTGGGCGCAGATGGGCTCGATGCCGAGGGCGAGGCCCGAGAGGGCAGAGTAGCCGGTGACGTTCGCGAAGCCGACGGCCAACGCCCCGCCCGCGAGCTCGACACGGCCCAGCCGGCCCAGGCACATCACTGAGACCATGCTCTTGCAGTAGCCCAGTAAGTTGATAGCAGTTATGGGGGCTCCTATTTCCTTCATTTTCACAATCTCCTCTAACACCTGTAACAACAATTAACATCTTATTATTATTATTATTATTGTTGTTGTTACAGCAAAAAAAAAAGAAGAAGAAAAAGCTGAGACTTTAATAAAAGAGGAGAATGTTAGTAGTAATTAAGTACCTCAGCAAGTGTAGTGTGCTTTTGAGTTTGGTCTCCCACAACCATATCTTAGAGAGAGAAAGAGAGAGATAGTGGTGGGATTGGGTGTTGCATGATGAGATGGAGAGATATGGGAGAGGGGTGTATATATATTGGGGATTGAACATGGGGTTGGGAGCTTCTTTTTTTTTTTTTTTTTCTTTTTTTTTTTTTTTTTTTTTTTGCCTTTGTGGGGACTAAATTTTGTGGGGACTGGATAGTAGTCTCTATGGCAAGATCATTTTATTTATTGTTTAAACAGTTTTAAAATTTGTCTCATATATAAAATAAACACAGATCCCAATTGTTTTTTTTTATCTAGAGAGCCCAAAGATGAGATTTTTTGTGTGTAACTCTGTCCACTATATTAATGTAACGCTTCACTTCTTAGGAAATCACTTTTTTTTTTTTTTTTTTTTTTTTTGAGAGATAGGTAAGATGCTACGCTTCGTTTATTTCATTTAGAATAAACTTAGAAATGTGAATCAATTAGGATTCGAACTCGGGTCTCGAATACCAACCACTGCAAGTCTTTTGCCACTTACTCTAAGAACGATCGCAGGAAATCACTCATCTTAAGACTATTTTAGCTCTAACAGTCTTAATTCGGATGGTGACTAGATCCGAAAAATTAATCAGAGAGTTAAGTGTGTTAGGATTAGAGTAGTCTAAAATGGATGACCCTCTGGAAAGTGGGGCGTCGCAATTAGCTTTGAATCTTATAGTTTGTTTTATATTTAAAGTATCAAAAATACTGTGTTTATATTTATGATGCAGAGGATATATACTGATTATTCACGCATATTATTCAAAATGTTACATGGGTCTTATCAGTCCGCCAATATATTAGTAATATTATCGAATATTTTTTGTTCGTATCCAAAGTCTTGATGGGATGAATGGCGGATCAAAAATAAGCAACAGCTTCTCCCTTTTACAGGTTTGTTCAAAAACTGGATTTTTGAGTTAGCATTTAATTAAGTAGGAAGAGTAAGAAATTTTTTTTCAGGAACTTGTTTGAAAACTTGACCAACTTAAATACATATGGAAGTAGATACATGTATAGTTAAATTGTTACGTACATTCGCACTTACAGCATATATATATATATATATATATATATATATATATATAGAGAGAGAGAGAGAGAGAGAGAGAGAGAGAGAGTTCCGCTACTATCCTTTTAATAGGATATGAGCACTTGTCCTATCAGTTTTTTAGCCTTTGGATCAACTCTTATCATCATTTCTAACCATTGGATTAAATATTATAACCAGTGGGGACAACTCAACCCTAGGAGACCATTCAACTCTAACCGACTAATATCATCCTAACCCTACAATTTCTCATCCAAGAATTAAAAACTTGATAGGACAACTGCTCCTATCCTATTAATAGGATAGTAGCCCTAGCCTATATATATATATATATATACATACCGGCTACTATACTATTATGAGTATGATCGCCCTCGTACTCATCATAAGTTGTTTTCGATAATAGAGATTCCGAATCGACGATCAACACCGTTAAACGTTATTTACAGTATTTAAAACTTCTAGAAATAAAATTTTATAATTTTTCGACATTATTTACCTTACGATCAAGAGGTCACAAATTTAACAATATTTAGCAATATTTAACGGTGGTATGGGATACTTGCTAGTTTAACGGTGTAAAAGAATCGAAATTTGTTGAATTTTTTACAAAAATTCTATTCACTACATAGATAAAGATCAATAACTCCGATTTTAAATTAGAAGATCCGATCATTCGTTTTTTGGACGTCGTTCAATTTTGACCGTTCAATTTATGCCCGCTTGATTGACTTTATTATGATTTCAAAATTTTACGAAATTTATTTTCTATAAGTTTCAAATACAGCCCTACTACTCATAAGTTGTTTTCGATGATGGAGCTTCCGAATCGACGATCCACTCCGTTAAATATGATCTAGAGTATTTAAAACTTCTAGAAAATAAATTTCGTAATTTTTCAAAATCATAATAAAGTCCATCAAATAGGCATAAAATGAACGCAATCGAACGACGTCCTAAAAATAGATGATCGGATCCTTCAATTTAAGATCAGTTATTGATCTTTATCTAGGTAGTGAATAGAATTTTCTATCAAAAATTCAACCTATTTCAATTCAGTTACACCGTTAAACTACCAAGTATCCCATATTGGCCGTTAAAAATTGTCAATTTTGTGAGCTTTTGATCGTAAGGTAAATGATTTCGAAAAATTACGAAATTTATTTTCTAGAAGTTTTAAATACTCTAGATCATATTTAACGAGTGGATCGTCGATCTAAGCTCGATCATCGAAAACAACTTATGAGTAGTAGGCTCTACTACTCATAATAGTATAGTAGCCCTACTCTATATAAATATATATATATATATATATATATATATATATATATAGTGCTATGTTATCAATAGACGAAGCATTCAGTGCTACCAAGTTTTCCGCCGTTAGATCCAGCCTTTTAATGATTTTCACCCGTTATATCATACTATATTCAACCAACCACTCACTTAACCCTAGGGCCCCACATCATCCAAACCACACATCTCTCAATCCAAGGGCCAAAAACTTGGTAGCACCAATGATTTGGTGTTATTAGTAGCATAGTAGTCTAGTTCTCTATATATATATATATATATATATATATATATATATATATATATATATATATAGAGTATTACTATACTATTATGAGTATAGAGCCCCTACTACTCATAAGTTGTTTTCGATGTTGGGATTTTCGAATCGGCGATCCATACCGTTAAACATGATCTAGAGTATTTGAAACTTCTAGAAAATAAATTTCGTAATTTTTCGAAATCATTATAAGGTCCATCAAGCGGATATAAAATGAACGGTGAAAATCGAACGACATCCTAAAAAGGGATGATCGGATCATTCAATTCAAGATCGGAGTTATTGATCTTTATCTATGTAGTGAATAGAATTTTCTATCAAAAATTCAACAAATTTTGATTCTTTTATACCGTTAAACTAGCAATAATCCCATACGCCGTTAAAAATTGTCAATTTTGTGAGCTTTTGATCGTAGAGTAAATGATATCAAAAAATTATAAAATTTTATTTCTAGAACTTTTAAATGCTCTAGATAACGTTTAACGGTGTGGATCGTCGATTCGGAAGCTCTATCATCGAAAACAACTTATGAGTACGAGGCGATCGTACTCATAATAGTATAGTAGCGGACTCTATATATATATATATATAACTAAGTTTGGAATACTATTAATAGCACCAATGACTTGGTGCTAGTAAGTTTTCTACCCTTGGATTAAAAGATGTGCGGCTATGATGATGTGAGCCCCTAGGGTTGAGTGGGTGGTTGGTTGAATAGTATAATGGGTAAAATTAATCAAAGGAGTTAATCCAAAGGTAGAAAACTCTGGCAGAGTTCGTCGTCTATTAATAGCATCTGCGTACGGTTATATATATATATATATATATATATATATATATATATATATATATATATATATATATATATATATATATATATATGTGTGTGTGTGTGTGTGTGTGTGTGTGTGTGTGTGTGTGTGTGTGTGTGTGTGTTTCAATTTTTTATTTGCATTTAAAAGCTAAAAATTCTATTGGGTCTCAATATCACCCATTGATCTGCACCACCCAATTAGGAGACCAGGTATAACTTTAGTACATTTAACCCTTTTATTCTATTGGGTCTTAATATCACCTAAAATATTATACAAGGATTAAGACAATTTAGTTGTATTGTACCTTTTAGAAAAAACTTCAAATATCACCTCTGTAATTTTGCACTTTAGCACTTTAGTACTCTGTGGTTTAAAGTGTATCAATTTAGTAACCTTATGGTTTTATTTTTCTCCTTTTATTACCCCCTCTACTAATTTTTTTTCATTAAATTAGTGACAAAGTTAAAACTAAAAGGTACTAAGTGATCAAATATTCGATAAACCTAGATAGGATATACGAAGTTCTTTGTATATGATTTAACGAGATGTTATAATAGAGAAGCCGACGAAAAGAGAAAATAAAATTATAGGGTACTAAATTGATACACTTTAAACAATTGGGTATTAAAGTGAGAAAGTGCGACACCACAGAGGTGATATTTTGAAGTTTACCCCTTTTTTCACTATTTTAAATTCTAGAAATGTCATATTATTCTCGTACCTCCTGACCTTCTTATTAGGCTCGAGTGGCTTAGCCTGTTATTCAGACTTTGACTTGTTCGAAGTTTATCTTACGCTTCTGACTGATGGGTTGTTCTAATACCAATTATGATGATGTCCTGCATATCAAGAAATCATCTGTTCTAGAACTACCCTAATATGCTTAATATATCCTTGTAACTTTTTATATCTAGCCACGGTTTAAAATAATTATAGTCGAATAAAGAGGTTGGATTCAATCCTATTATAACTTGGAGTCTGGCTACTATACTTTTATAAGTATTGGCTTCCTTATACTCTTAGATCATACTATTTAACCAACTACCCACTCAACTCTACGGGACCACTATCATTTTAAGTGGGGACCACCATCATCCTAACCACACATCCCACCAATCAAGGGTTAAAAATTTATGAGTATAAGAGGATCTATACTCATAAGAGTACAGTAGCCCCAGCCTATAACTTGTGTATACAACTATTTTAAATTCTAAAATTGTCACACTTTGTATGCGAGTCAATGTAAAATCTAGCCGAATTTAGTCGACCAAGGATTTAAGTGCATTGTCTTAGGAAACGACGGTGCGTGATAGATGCGTCTTAGGTGAGAAAAATTCTAACTATTTTTTAGCAACAAAATATTCTAACTATTTATTATTTCTTTTTATCACATCTTTTAAACTTTATTGAGAAAATTACTTACTAATTTAAAAAATAAAGGATTTTGAGCTGTGCCATTTATATCGTGCCGATATTTTATTGGCACAGTATGATACGGTGGATACGGCCCGTGTCGACGGGCACTTAAAACCTTGTAGTCGACTCAGCTGAGTTTCGAGTTTCGAGTTTTAAGTTAGCGACTTTTAGTGCATGTACATAGGGATTAAATGCAGGGGATTAACAAAGAGCAAAAGAGAGAATGGAAGGTCCCTCAAATAACTCACATGTAAGGGGGGATGTGAGCCATGTTGCTTGTCAATAACATATTAGTTGTGGATGAGAGAAACCTCTACCCACCTCCATGTGTTTGTAAGCCCAAGTGGTCCAATATTCATAGGACACAAAAAAGAACATGCATGGTTAGGTCCAACTTAACCAACTATATATTAGCAAAATTTTATTTATATAAATGAATTTCAAATTATTGGGATTTATTAATGCATGGTACTTTAAATACAAAAATTATCTCCAACAAATAAAACACTTTGTCATATTTAGTCCAATTTCTCTCTCTCTCTCTCTCTCTCTCCCTCTCTCTCTCTCTCTCTCTCTCTCTCTCTCTATATATATATATATATAGCTAGGCTTCTATGCTTTCGAAAGTACGGGGCTTCTGTGCATATAAGTTGTTTTCGATGATGGGACATCCGATTCGGCGATCGGTTCCGTTAAACTTGATCTGCGCTATTGGAACTATCTAGAAACCAAATTTCATAATTTTTTGATTTCGTTTGTCTAGTGAACGAGTAGCCTCAAAATGAACGACCGAAAATAAAAATCTCATAAAAAATAGTGATAAAGGACTCAAATTTCAAATCGGAAGTATTAATCTTGCTATTGATGTTTAATAGAATTTTCTATTAAACTTTCATGTAATTTGGATACTTCTACACCGTTGAACTTAAAAACGTGCCACATCGGCCGTTAAAATAGTCATTTTTGAGACCCTACGATCGCTTGGTAAATGATGTCAAAAAGTTATGAAATTTGATTTCTAAATATTTTGAATAGGGTAGATTATTTCTAACGGAGCCGATCGTCGAATCGGATGTCCTATCATCGAAAACAACTTACAAGCACGGAAGCCTCCATACTCTCGAAAGTACGGGAGACTTTCGAAAGTAATTGGGATGTAGATCTCAGGGCTAGAAACTTAGAAGCACCAAAAGCTCACAAAATTGACAATTTTTAACGGCCGATATGGGATACTTGGTAGTTTAACGATGTAAAAGAATTGAAATAGGTTGAATTTTTGATAGAAAATTCTATTCACTACCTAGATAAAGATCAATAACTCCGATCTTAAATTGAAGGATCCGATCATCTATTTTTAGGACATCGTTCGATTTCGCCGTTCATTTTATGCCCATTTGATGGACTTTATTATGATTTTGAAAAATTACGAAATTTATTTTCTAGAAGTTTTAAATACTCTAGATCATATTTAACGGAGTGGATCGTCGATTCGGAAGCTCTATCATCGAAAACAACTTATGAGTAGTAGGGCTCTACTACTCATAATAGTATAGTAGCCCTACTCTAGTAGCCCTACTCTATATATATATATATATATATTTATATATATGAACTAGGCTCTTATACTATTAATAGCACCAAGTCATTAGTGCTACCAAGTTTTTGGCCATTGGATTGATAGATGTGCGGTTAGGATGATGTGGGCCTCCTAGGGTTAAGTAGGTGGCTGGTTGAATAGTATGATCTAACGGATAAAAATCACCAAAATGGTGGATCTAATGCGTAAATAACTTGATAGTATCGAGTGTTTACGTCTTATTGATAGCATACAAATGGATTATATATATATATATATATATATATATATATATATATATATATATATATATATATATATATATATATATATATATATAGAGCAGCTGATTCAATTGTCATTACATCATCACCATATGATAGAGCTCATTATTATGGAAAATTATTCTATAAGAGGCATGTGTCCGAATGAGAGTTTTTGTAATAATTTATTGAAGCTAAATGAATTGGAGACACCTTAACTTTCACCTATTTAAAAATAGCCAAGAATACTTTTAAATTCTTTTAATTTATTTGCTACCTAAACTTTTATTGTTTTCCAATTAACCATCTAACTTTATATCCCCTTAATTTAAAGTGATTAATGTTAGATTAATATCCCATTACAAGAAGTTAATTTGCTAGTGATATGGATGTCTGCAAGCAAGAAAGCGAAAGTTTGGATGGTTCTGGTGCATTTAGCTAGGGATGCAGATGGATCTGGGTTGGTAGAGATCATGTCGGGATCGATCCACTGCTATTAAAGTGGTAAGTGAGAACTAAAATTAATAGAAATATATAATCATTTCTAAATCCGTCATGATCTGCCAAGTAAATAAAGTGGGAAGTATGAGACTCCTATCTTCTTTTGATTCGCCCCATCCGCTAAAATATGTCAAAAATTTGTTCTTAGCTCGATCCGTCCCAAATGGTGTAGTAAGTGAGGGCCAAAAAACCGACCGACCCTAGAGCAAGTGGCAAAGGGCTTGGTGGTTGGTGTCCGAAATCCAAGTTCGAATTCTTGTTGATTCACATTTTCAGCTAAATTTATTTCTAAATAATATAAACGAAGCGGGTAACGTCTTTCTATCTCTCGAGAAAAAAAAAAAAAAAAAAAAGTGAGGGCCAAAAAGAGAATTAAAATTAACTCGTCCCAACTCAATGATAAATGGAGTGAGACGTGGGGGACTCCTCCCGTCCCCAGATCCGGCCCATTTGCATATATATTTAACCCAAAATTAAGTAAGGAGTATTCTTTTTTTTTTTTTTTTGAGAGAGAGATAAAAAGGAAATCCAATTTTTTCTTTTTATTTTTTAGAGACAGGTAGCATACTATCCATTTCGTTTATTTCATTTAGAAATAAACTTAGCTAGAAATATAAATCAATTAAGATTCAAATTTGGGACCTTAGGTAACAACCACCAAGCTCTTTGCCACTTACGTTAGAGACGGTCGGTAGTAAGGAGAATTCCTGTATTTTTTATTTTTTGATTTCGTTAATTCGTTCTTACTCTACGATCCAGATTTAATTAATTTATTTTTTTTCTATTGTTAGGATTTGGTTAGATTTGTAGTTGAATTCTAGTTGGATTAGAATTAATATTTAAATCGTTAAAAAATTAAGATTTAAACATTAATTAAAGTATGAATCTAATTAACTAAATTAAGATAAATATTTAAATTTATTAGAAAAAATCAAATATAGATTTAAATATTATTTGGAGTAGTAATCCTAATTGGATTAGGATTCGGGTCGTTTTGATATAAGCTTTATCAATAGCTCCATTCGTGGAGAGCTTAAAGAGCTGTACGGCCAAGTTGAGAATCTTGGGATGGCACGGTGAGGTGTCTTGAAGCTATTGGTGGATCGTATCGAGAAGCTTGGCCATGAGTTGAGTTGCATTTTCTAATGCACGGGTGCATGCGAAAGAAAGAGAGTTGTCTTTTAGGTTTATAAAAAAGCGAGAGAATAGTAGGAGAGATTCAAAAAGAGGGTTCGAAATTGTAATTATTCGAGAAGATGAGTCGGGTGTAATCTTATCTTATTTAATGAATCGTATTTTATCCGTATATTTTCTTTTTTTGATTTTTCTTTATTTTGTGCTTGTATCAGTTTTTGCTGAGGAGACGGGTTTACGGTAAAAATTCAATTCAACACTTCCGTTGCGGAATCTCAATAATTGGTACCGCATCAACAACAGTCAGTATCAGAGCGAGTTGCGGATTTTCGACAACTTGCTGGGAACTATGGAAGGAGAGAAACAGGCGTATTTTCGACAATCGGGTGCTTCGTAGCGAGGTCTAGGCCACATACATTATTTCAAAAATAGGATGGGTCCGCATGCGACCGGGATCACCTTAATGGCCCTAACATGTCCCCCATAATTTGTTATTATGCGTACGTATTTTCATTAATTGGAGCGCCAAATGTGCATGGTGATAGAGCCCCCACCTATTTAAACCCTATTATTAGGTTAATTACGGATTTATTTATGTGTAAATAAATAAATAAAATAAAATACATAAATAAATAAAAAGAAAAAAAAAAAGATAATGGAGTTACCTAAACGCACAGCATGATCCACCAATGTGGGGGAGGCACGTACGTAGCATGCATGTGAGTTACAACACGTGTACTCCACTCATATTCCTCCATTTTATGATTATTTAATTTAGTTATTAGGTAAAAAAATATAAAACTTATCTAAACTATGCATTATCATTTTTGATTCGACAACACAATCTTTTAGTTTGTTTGATTATTTTTTAAGCAAATTATTTACGTAAATAAATTTATAGTTACATTTGGCAAAAAAATAATTAAGATATTTCAAGCTAGAAATTAAACAACAAGATCCACTTTCTATTTTTGCTACAATATTAATAAGACGACGGCGAGTTTTATGAATTTATTATCGTTATAGCCAAAACGAATTATTAAGCTGTACTCGAATAATACTTTAAGGCTTAGTTTGATATTAGGACATATTCAATGCTATTAGATGAAATAGAATATTTAAAAAAATATATAGAAATATGCTTCTGTGTTATCCGGAGGAATCGTAGAAAATATAATGTAACCGTAATATATACACTTATTACGTACGGAAATAAACAATATTTTTTAAATGTATTTTCCGCGTATAGCATGTCTGCTTAAATATTCTTCAAATAATTCTTGTTTTTTTTATACTTACGCGTGCAAGGCAACAACATTTCGTAATCACGTTTAACAAACTTTAGGTACATATATAACGAAGAATATTCATGCTTAACCTTATAGGCCTGAGCCTGAGCCTAACCCTAACCCTAGCATTGATCACGTGCACGCTACTTTCTAGCTAGCTCATTTCTTATCCTATCCTATCACCTTTCAAATAAAAACGTGGTATCAGATTCAGTGCTACTGCTCTACATGTAAGTTCTCTTTAATTCACAGCAACAAAAACGGTTTATAACGATATTTTTAAATATCAGTATAGGTAAAAAAAATATTGTTGACTAAATTATCGATACTTTTAAGAAGTGTCGCTATAATTTAAAAAAAATACTGTTACTGTGATACCCTAATAGTCCCACATCGGATGGGAATGAAATTATCATTGGGTTTATAAAAGACTTAGACACTAGTAATAATAACTGGGCTTAAGCATTTTGGGCCGGTGGTTGGGCCCAACGAGTTATTGTTGCTAGTGGGTTAGGTCGTTACATTTGGTATCAGAGCCGGTTCACAGTGGACATGTTTGGCGAGTCTCGGCGAGCCGAGTGCGGATGACGGGCTAGCGAGACGAGTCTCACATCGCACAGTGATCGTGGGTTGTGTGTGTGATTGGTGACGAGGACGTCGGGCCTTAACTGAGTACGCGATACCCAAAAGACGCACATCGGTCATTGGATGTATAAGAGACTTAGACACTAGTAATAATAACTTGGCTTAAGCATTTTGGGCCGGTGGTTGGCCTCAACGAGTTATTGTTGCTAGTGGGCTAGGTCGTTAAAGTTACTTTACGAACACTTATTTAAACATTTAGCAACCGCCGGAACTCTACCTCGTTGGCTATGGTGGCGAAGGAGGATGGGAGGGAAGTGTTCTTCGTCTAGAATTTCAGTAGATTGAGTAAAGAGAGAAGGGGAGATGGTAATCGATTTTTTTTTTCTTTTTTTCTGTTTATAATCGTGCCGAATGGATTGGGTGGGGTGGGTTGAGTAGAGTAATTTTTTATTTTTAATTGGATTGAGCTTTATATTTAGGATTAGTAGATATATTTTTAAGTTTTGATATAAATAAAACACTTAGACAAAAATGTCTCAAATATGTGTCCCTATAATCTAACTCTGTTGTTTAAGTGACGACCGATCTTCTGTTGGTACTGCACATATACAGTACGATACAACCACCCCAACGAGTTATTGTTGCTAGTGGGCTAGGTCGTTAAAGTTACTTTACGAACACTTATTTAAACATTTAGCAACTGCCGGAACTCTACCTCGTTGACTGCGGTGGCGAAGGAGGACGAGAGGGAAGTGGTCTTCGTCTGAATTTCGGTAGATTGAGTAAAGGGAGAAGGGGAGATAGTAATCGATTTTTTTTTTCTTTTTTTCTGTTTATAATCAGGCCGAATGGGTTGGGTAGGGTGGGTTGAGTAGAATATTTTTTTATTTTTAGTTGGATTGAGCTTTATATTTAGGATTAGTAGATATATTTTTAAGTTTGATATAAATAAAATGACTTACAAAAATGTACGAATATGTGTCATTAAAATGCAATTCTGTTGTTTAAGTGACGACCGATCTTCTGTTGGTACTGCACATATACAGTACGATTTAATCATCTGATATTCATGAATGGACGCGCACGCAGGGTGTCCTAGAAAGTTGGAGCAGGGGCTACATCTACATATTAGGGTTATTAATTAATTAATGAAGGATAATATATGAGAGGAGAGTGTGTGCATGTGTGTGGGGTTAACTTATTTGGGGATAAGAAAGGAAAGGGGGGATAGGGGGGAATAACTTAGAACCTTATCAGGAGAGGCACGTGAAACAGTAACAAAAAAGAGGGAATAGAGAACCCTTTTCTTCCATGCAGGGGAATTGGAGACGGGCCACCAATTTTTTTTTTTTTTTTAAAAACAACTGATCCTAAAAAAATTTACCGTTTGGTTCGGGGTTAAGAAAAAACTAGTTATTCTAGCGATAGTGTTAAGTTTAGGGTTAAAGTGTGGTTAGAGTATTTTTGTGTTTGGTTGGGGGTTGGAGTTAGTTCAGGATAATGAAAAATAGTGTTTGGTTCGAGTAGGTGGATAAGAAGGGTAGTGAGTTATTATGAGTAGAAAATAGTGTTTGGTTTAGGGTTTAGTGGGGTTAGGTGGGATTAGGTAGGCGGGATACTTTATTTGAGGTGGGGTTAGCTAACCCCACCTTTTATTTGGTTGGGGTTAAGGGATTATTCCATCCCTTAACCAAACGGAGGCTTAGAGTTAATTTCATACAGTTTTCTGTAAACATATCGAATAGCAAATATATTCATACAAAATTTAACTTTTCATATTTATCCCTACAAAAGTTCAGTGAAAATTTATATATGTTCCTCTATTTTGTTGTCGTTAAAACTAGCATAGTTTATTTTTTAAAAAAAGATAAGTAAAATGACATTTTTACTATCACAAATTTATCCACCAAAAACTTCAACCGTTAGAATTATATAGAAAAATTTTCAACGGTGATCTTCTTACTTAATTTCTACCATCACAAATAACATAAGAGGGGTAAAATAATCAATTTACCTCATTTACTAATCAGGATTAAGTATTTTAAATATGATTAACTAAATTTTTCTAACGAATTGTATCAGCAAGAGTTTATTTGAAAATGATAGAACTTTTGCATGGATAAATATGAAAAGTTGAACTTTGTAGGAATATATCTGCTATTCGATATTTTTACAGGAAGCTATATGTAATTAATCCAAAAATTTATAATTTGCCAAATAAATCTTTTTGCAGAAATTTTTAGGGAAATGGAACTCAAAATTTTTGGGTTTAGAAAAATAGAACAATCTTTCTGCATAGGTTTTTGGGTAAATAAATCTAAAAATTTCCTCTCATATATATGGTCAATATATAAGAGAGAAATATATATATATATATATATATATATATAAAGTGAACTAGTAGTCATTAGTATTCTTTCTCCATAGGTTTTTTTAATTAGAATCTTTTTTAACTTTTTGCTACTCTAAAGGTATCGATCGTTTGGTTCGAGAATAAGTAAACATTGGGTATTCCGGGATATGTATAAATTAAGGTATAGGCGGATTAGATCAATTTTGCGTTCGGATGAAAATTAGGTTATTCTTGAAAATAAAAAAAATAGCATTTGGTTAGGTAAGATGGAATAAAAATTAAAGTGGATAGTTATAAATAAAAAATAATAATATTATTCTTTTCTTTATATTAGAATTAGTATTTTTATATTTTATATTTATATTTTAAAATTTAAAATATAAACTTTTAAATTTTAAAAATCAAAATTAAATTTTAAAATTTTAAAATCTCAAATTTATAATTTTAAAAAATTAATTTATCATGAATATTATTAGATAATCATAAATGTTTATCAATACATTAATTACCAGATTAATTAATCATTAATCAATTAACCATGAGTACTGTTAATTAGTAAATTATCTAACTATAAATAATTTAATAAGTTAACAAATTAGGCTAATAAATTAATATATTAATTAATTAATTAATTAATTAGTTATGTTGGTAAAAATATTAATTTATTAATCAATAAAGATATAAAAATTGCATAAACACACTAATAAATAATTATTAATTTAGCTAATATTTTATTATCAAATTAGTTAATTTTTAATTTAACTAATTAGTTAATAAAATAATATATATAATATATTATTTAATAATATTTTATTATTAAATTAGTAAAGGTATAAAGAGAAAAAATTATTATCCCACCAAAAGGGTGGAACAACAAATCCCCCTCTTAACGGGTTATTCTAGAATAACCCGTTAAGAGGGTGATTAAATAAACTCACTCCCTCTTATAGTGTTTGGATGAATTAGAGGGATAAAATGGTCTATTCCCACTTTATCCCTGGACCAAACAATGCCTTAAAAAAGAAAAAGAAGTTTGTATGGTCTCCTCTATTAATTGCTCTTTCCATGCAATCTTGCTTAAGATTAGGTTGAACTCCAAAAAGTGTACCATTTTGAAATGGCAAGTACAATAATGGTATCAAGCAACTCAAGCCTAATTACGCATTCAATTGCTAGGGAGTGTAATAGGGGCCAGGTCATCAAAATGTTCTACAATTTGCATACAAATAATTGTTAGAGCTTTTCTATATTTATGGTTTATTTTTGTTATCTTTTCATCCTATTTATCACATATTTTTTCATTTTCTATATTTAATATTTTTTTCTTTTTTTGGAGAGAGAAAGGTGCTAGTAAACTACTCGCTTCATTCGTTTTTTAAAAATAAACTTAGAAATGTAAAGTTATTAGACTTTGAGCGTAGTACTGCGGGAACTAACCATCAAGCTCTTAGCGAACTTACGTCGACCGTGTTGACTAAAAAAGGCCAACATCCTACGGATGCCGGATTGGACTGAGTCACATCTGCAATAGCGAGAGATCCGATTGGACCAAGTTTTCCACCGTTAGATCCACCCCTTTGATGATTTTCACCTGTTAGATCATACTATTCAACCAACCACCCACTTAACCCTAGGGGGGCCACATCATCCTAACCGCACATCTCTCAATCCAACGGACAAAAATTTGGTAGCACCAATGACTTGGTGCTATTAATAGACGATGCCTAGTTCTATATATATATATATATATATATATAAAGTAGGTCTTGTGTGCTATTAGAAGCAGGCCCTCGTGCTCCTAATTTCGATAATGGAGCTTCCGAATCGACGATCGGCTCCGTTAGACTTGATCTAGCGTATTTAAAGTTTCTAGAAAGTAATTTTTGCGATATTTCAATATCATTTATTTAGCGATCGAAATGATTCAAAATCAATAATTTTTAACGGCTGAAAATAAAAATCCTATAAAAAGTGGTGATATAGCACTAAAATTTTCGATCAGGAATATTGATCTTGTTATAGATAGTATAAAGAATTTTGTATTAAAATTTCATCGATTTGAATGCTTCTATACCGTTAAACTTGACAACGAGAGATATCAACCATTAAAAATTATTGATGTTGAATCCTTTCGATCACGAGGTAAATAATATCAAAAAATCGTAAAAATTATTTTCTAGAAACTTCAAATACGCTAGATTAAGTCCATCGGAGCCGATCGTAGATTCGGAAGCTCCATCATCGAAACGCTTAAGAGCACGGAGGCTCGTGCTCCTAATAGCACACAAGACCTACTATATATATATATATATATATATATATATATATATATATATATATAAAGAGAGAGAGAGAGAGAGAGAGAGAGAGAGAGTTGGGCTAGAATATTATTAATAGCAAAACATCTTTTTTCTTCTTTTTTTTTCTATTTTTTTTTAGAGAGAAAGGTAGCATTCTATCTGTGTGTTTCTATCAAAAAAGCACCCGAGGCGTGACACAAGGCTTAAGAACTTGATAGCAAAAATAGACTTTTGCTATCAATAGTATTCCGACATAACTCTCTCTCTCTCTCTCTCTCTCTCTCTCTCTCTCTCGAGAGAGAGAGAGAGAGAGAGAGAGAGAGAGAGAGAGAGAGAGAGAGAGAGAGAGAGAGAGAGAGAGATCTATGTGACTTGTCCTCCAAGTTGAACCAAGTAATTAGTTTCCAATTTCAGTTAGATGCGCTCTTTTTGGTAAAATCTAAAAGAGCTCAAACATGGCATGTGGGGTGAGGTGAAAGGGTGGTGTAAGGACTTTTCTTCCTCAGGAGTTGGACTAGTAACCAACCAACACATGAAGCCTACTTTGAAATTAGTTGTAAGTACGTAAAAGAATGAAAAAGAACAATTAAGAACAAGTATAAAAAGACACCCTTCACTATAGGCTATTTTGAAATGAGCGATGCGATCGACCTGCACACTTTTATATATATATATATATATATATATATATATATATATATATATATATATATATATATATATATCGTATAAATTTTACACCTTATGTGATCGACATCTCAGGTTTGGGAATAGTCTCACATTGATCAATAGCCAAGAATATGGTGTTGGATAAATGTGTTAAATATAAAAATGTTTAAACATCGCTCTTTAATAGTTTAAGCTTTTAGAGTACAACGGTTGTTTCACATGGTATCGGAGCGGGGAGGTCACCGAGTTCGAGTCACGCCAGGCTCTTAACATATTAATTTTTTCTCATTTAATTCAAGCCCACATCATGAGCCGACCAAAAAATCTCGAGCCCAGACGTGAGGGGGAGTGTTAAATATAAAAATGTTTAAAACACCGCTCTCTAACAGCTTGAGCTTTTAGAGTACAACGGTTGTTTCACGAGCTAAATAGCCTAGACCTAATAATCGGGCTTAAGCATTTGGGCCGGTAGATTCCCAGGGTTATATATATATATATATATATATATATATATATATATATATATATATATATATATATATATATATATATATATATATATATATATATTTACTCAAGAGCCTTCATACCAAAAGTTTAAAAGGGGGTTTTTAATCCTTGAATGCATGGGTGGGTGTAAGATTTACGTCCTACATGGATAGTATTTTTTAGTTTGAAATAGAAACCTAGATGTCATTTTTGTAAAAAACTAATTTCGATTGACATCTTTCGACTTTCATTTATTTTGTTTGAGATATTTTACTTTGTTAACGTTGAATCGAAGATTTTGAAAAATCAAGTCCTCTTTCCAGCTAACCGACCGTCCCTAGTGCAAGTAGCAAAGGGCTTGGTAGTTGGTACCCGAGACCCGAATTCGAATCCCAGTTGATTCACATTTTAAATTAAGCTTATTTCTAAATGATATAAATGAAGCGGGTAGCGTGCTACCTATCTCTCAAAAAAAAAAAAAAGTCGTCTTTCCAGCTAAAATAAGGAGTCATGAAATTTGATGAAGTACTAATTAATTGATTTCAAAGTATAAATAATAATAATAAAATTCAGAGGTCTATTTCAAAATGACCTATAGTTGAGAGGGTCTCTTAACAACTTCACCCAAAAGGTGCAAAAATAGAGATAGAATAGAGTGATGATGAGAGCCAAGAATACATAAACATCCCATGGATTTGATGAAACATGTGATGAGAGTGGTAAATGTGGGAATATGGATAGCCACAAGTTCCCCCCCCCCTTCATGGTGACCTCTCCTTTTATTCATTTACTTTCTAGGGTTATAACACTTGTTTCTTTTGCTCTACTAAGGAGGAGATCAAATTTGGTAACAAGGAACTACTCTTTCATCATAGAAAGCAATGTGGTTACCTCTTCAAATTAAAGAAAGGTACCTAATATTGTGTAAAAAAGCAAATAATGAGATAACAAGGAATAGGTCACGATCGATATTGCACGTGGCCTTTATCGCAGAGATTATGAGCCTATTTGACCAAGCTGTAAAGCGCACACTGTATTATGTTGAATGTCTAAATCAATGTATGTATGTAGCTTTCTATTGCTGCAGAATCAAAAGCATGCGATTCTTTTTTTTCTCTTATGTTTTTCTACACCAAATGCCCCGTTAGAAACCGTTGACGGTGAAAACAACAGCAGAAGGTGGATCGTAAGTGTTAGCCAACTATCCCAAAAGTATGTGATGATAGGAAGGATGTACTTATCGTACTTCAGAACTCAATCACAGAGTTTACGGGCTTCGACTTGAGTCTATTATATCGGGCGTCTTGTCGTTAGGTCTATTGTGGGTGCAGCCCCACTCAACTTACTGGACTCAACCCAACTAAACCTATTACTCTCCTGGATATATTGTCATGTAACAGAAAGTTTGACCTATTTTAGCTAATAATTAGTAGCTAGCCAGCACAGAAATGGTGTAACGACCCAGCCCACTAGCAATAATAACTCGTTGGGCCCAAAATCCTTAAGCCCAGTTATTATTACTAGTGTCCAAGTCTCATATAAACCCAATGACAAATCCATTTCCATCCGATGTGGGACTATTGGGGTGTCACAGACTTCCCCTGTTTAACTAGTGTCCAAGTCTCATACAAACCCAATGACAAACCCATTTCCATCCGATGTGGGACTATTGGGGTGTCACAGACTCCCCCTGTTAAGGCCCTGACGTCCTCGTCAGTCCAATCACACACACAGCCCAAGAACACCAGGCGATGTAAGACTCGTCTCGCTAGCCTTGTCATCTAGACCCTGGCTCAGCCGAAACTCGCCACACATGTCCAGCTGGTGAACCGGCTCTGATACCAAATGTAACGACCCAGCCTACTAGCAACAATAACTCGTTGGGCCCAACCACCGGCCCAAAATACTTAAGCCCAGTTATTATTACTAGTGTCCAAGTCTCATATAAACCAAATGACAAACCCATTCCTATCCGATGTGGGACTATTGGGGTGTCACAAATGGATCCAAACATGGCTTGCATATATGTGCATGGCACCCTCTTTGCTTGGTGCTAATTAATTAGTGAAGAACTTCTCAACAACTCGACAATCACGAATCTACCATTTAAAAATTGAAAACAATTTTTTTTTTAAATAGAAGCAAGAGAAAAGTATTTAGGGTTTTTGTCGAACAACTATATATACTTACACAATAAAAGCTTGGATTGATGTTTGTTAAAATAAAAGAAATTTCAGTTCTGCGCCAAGATCGATCGATCGATCCTTTCGGGTACTCTTACGAGCACAAAAAGAGAAGCAATGCCACTGATTGTCCTTTCCTTGTGCATGAACTAACTCTTTGCTTGTCCTTCTTTGGAGGTACCATAAGGCCGAAACCAAACACTCGCAGAGAAAAATAAGTTTAGAATGTTATACCATATTAATATATATTAAATCGTACCTTTTGTTATGATTTTCGATTTTCAAAAATGGATTACATATGGCGGTTTAGCCTCGTGATTCCTCTTCATTCACGATCTGTAAAAGAGTAGTGGAATATTGTGAGACCCCAGATAGTCCTATATATGAGATATAATAGGGCTAAACTCTTAACCCGGCTTAAGCATTTTGGGTGGTGGTAAGGACCAAGAGGTTATGAGAGTTAAGTGTGCTAGGACGGGAGTAGTCCTAGGATGGGTGACCCCCTGGAAAGTTGGGGCGCCATAGATGGTATCATAGCCAATTACCAGCCGGAAGTGTGAGATGAGTCTCGGCTGAGCCAGGGTCTGGATGACGGGCTAGCGAGACGAGTCTCACATCGCCTGGTACTTGTGAGTCTGAGCCTGACGAAGACGTCAGGGCTTAAAGGAGGGGATATTGTGAGACCCCAGATAGTCCTATATATAAGATATAATAGGGCTAAACTCTTAACCCAGCTTAAGCATTTTGGATGGTGGCAAGACCCAAAAAGTTATGAGAGTTAAGCGTGCTAGGACGGGAGTAGTCCTAGGATGGGTGACCCCCTGGAAAGTTGGGGCGTCACAAATATAGCCGTCATAGAAAATTACAGTTAAGGTTTGGCGGGGACTCCCTGTTATATGCATATATATGTATAACCTAATATAAGGATGTTCAATCAGATTCGTCCATAAAAAATACGCCCAAATACATCTCTTCCATTGGATCGACCGTATCCTTAAGGACTGCCTTGAATAAATCACGTGAGCCACATCCAACATAAAAGCCAAAGAAAGATTAAATTGTCACAAATTTTCTCGAGTTGGCGAAGCCTAGCTAATTAACATGCATGTCTCTGTTAGTGTGACATAAAAGCATGTTATCGTTTAGCCCGGATTATAATTAATTAATCAAATTAAGCATTCACTTACATCACTAAAATAGGAAAAATCGCAAAAATTGTAGCCCTAATTTACTTACGTAGCTATATAACTGTGTTTCAGCTCTTTTACAAAATAAATCAGGTTAATACAATACCCAATCTTAAGATTTAGGACATAGACTTAATTTAGCGATTAATACACATGTAGTAGGAATTTTCTTTAATTGGAAAAAATACGACAAGAAGCAGTAGTGTTGTGCGAGTACAGTCGTAACATTTGGCATGAGAACGTCATTCGATCTTTGTTTTATCCACTTCTTGTTTTTGAGTTGTTTATATTTTCACTTATATAAAAAATTATGGCAACTTAAAATGAACAAGAAGAACATAAAATGTACGTGAAAGGATATATATTTTTCGCCCGCCAAAAGAGAATAGATGTAACATTATACAAATGACACTTCCAGAAAGATCGATATTATACAAATCGAACAGAATTTTCAAACTTGCACGTATTAAAGAACAAACCCTCTTTTAAAAGGGACATATATATCTTGGCTAAATTTAATGAATCTAACTGTCAATATTAAGCCAGGGTTTGTTAATACCATCGATCGATCGCCATAAATAGTTTAGCTCAGGAACTTCTTGATGAAGTTATGGATATGACCAGTAACTTCTTGTGCCCTCTCCTGCTGGATGAAGAGCCCAACTCCTGGCCTCCTGAACAACTACTTCTCCTCAAGTGAGGGAACATCACTTTTGAACCCACCATTGTGTAGGTAATCTTGTATATATGCCTGGGTATAGTGGTAGGTTGGATATCAAGGTCTCCAACAATGAACTTGGTTGGCACTTGTACTTTTGCCCCAGTCCATGGGGCTGTGAGTTCCCAGTACCTGCATGCAAATCCAAGTAACAAAAATGTCGGGATCGATGTTCGCACTTTGGCACTAAACAGATGCGGAATATACATTATCAAAAACACCGTTCTCTAAGGTATCGTTTGGTTCGGGAATAAGCAAGAACTAGCTGTTCCAGGGATAGGTACAAGTATGGAGATAAGAAAAATAGCATTTGGATAAAAATTGGATTGTTCCCGAGGATAAGAAAAATATTAAATAGTTTTATATAGAAAATAGAGGTGTTGGTGGGGATAATCGAGAACTACTATTCTCGGATAAAAAATTAGCGTTTGGGTATAAAGGGGGGATAAGGGCCTATCCCTATCCCTATCCTCTAACAGCTTAAGCTTTTGAGATCGATAAATGGTTGTTTCGTTTAATTTAATATAGTATATATCAGAGTCAGAATGTTCTGAATTCAAATCCGACCAGACCTGTATGAAAAATTAAACACAACCGAAGCAAACTAAATAAAACAGTTTGGCTCGATCGGTTTATATGATTTTCAGTTCGGTTTGGTTATGAAAATATAGCTACAATTCAATTTTCGGTTTCGGATCAGTTTTAGCACTTCTCTTAACCGAATCGAATCGAACCGAAAACTGTGAATAGTATTTTTTACTTACATTTTTTTTTATCTAAACCATATATTGAAATTCTATATTTATGATCAAATCTTGACTACATGTCAACATGTACACTTTCAAAATTCTATGTTTATGATCAATTTTTTTTTTTTTGTGCGTAACTTTCGCAAGGATTCGATTTTGAAATTAATTCATAAGAAAAGTAGGATCTCTAAAAACTAGCTAGTTGTGAGACTAAACCAATTAAACTGCATTAATTCGGTTTGATTTGGATCGGTTGTGGATCTTTTCAAACCAAAAAATTCGATCCGGTTCAAGAATAAGAAAAAGTGCTAGAACTTCTTGAATAGCTCTACCTGAAAAGAACTCTTGAAAAACAAGCAAACTCAAAATAGTACTTGTGTATGATTCAAAGCTTAGCTAAATGCTTGTTTGGTGTTCCGATTGCTCCGAATCCGGTCCGTTCGATCGCGGCCCGTGCATGGTGCCACGCCGTTGAGCAGACCGTGAAATTCGCGGGCTACGTACATAGGCTTGCAAATGCAAGCCATAAAGGCCTCTACTTTCGTAGCCCAAAAGCACGAAAGCGTGGATAAACATGCCCTAAGGGCCCTTTTGTTCTACCGAAGGTGAAGTTCAAGTTAAAATAGACTTTGTAGTAGTGAAATTAGAATTCGAGTAACAATCAACTATTCGCTATTTATTATTGAATAAAATAGATCTAATTTTTTGTCATAACAATCGATTCAGAAAACTAATAAGTTGAACTGGTTCGAATAACACAATTTGTTGAACGAGGCTTTAGCCCACAATAAATCTAACAACAAGAGACCCAATAATAGGCTTAATGTTCAAACGGATTGAGTCAGGTCGAAGCTCATAAGCGTTGTGGTTGAGCCCTAAAATGCGATAGATACATCCTTTCTATCGGCACACACTTTTGGGATAGTTGTTAAAGCTTATGATCCACATCAATATTTACTTTAGTTATAATTATGTTGTTTGTCTATATAGATATGAAACTGAAGTTCTTCCAATTCTACTATTAATTTGGCAGAAGTAATTGCATAAAGCTAGAGGAAGGAGAGATATATAGGTTAATATTTTTTTCTCGGTTAATATTTTTTATTCCTTACTTTTTTCTCCGTAATTGACTTCGACGTCTATAAAAAAAAATTTAATATAAGGACGTTTTTTAGACGACACCTAGGGAAAGCGTCTCCAAGTGTTTTTACAATATAAAAAATACCGACGCTTCAAAAAGCGTCGTCATATGGTATCAAACAATTTATTAAACGATAATAAATTTTACTATTATTTTTAATTTTTCGGCACTTTAAAGCATCAAGATTTACTTTAAAGCATTAGAATATATTTTACCGACGCTTGGTATAAGCGTCAATATATGCGTGGTAACTCTTCATTTGACCAACGATTTTAAAAGTGACGTTGTAATATATTTGGACGCGTTTAATTAAACATTGTAAAATGTAAAAAAAAAAAAAAAACCGTCCTTAAAAGTAATATTTTTTGTAGGACCTTGGATGGGCAAAAGTCAATGATATATATATTATATATATTATTTTGGAGAGTTTGAGTGTAGATGGAAGGTAAAATTATAGCAAATCAAACAACTTAATTCAAACGTTACCACTATAAAATTAAAAACTATATATATATAAATAAATATGTATATATGGTTATAATTAAATTAAACCGGTTCTCATACGGTTGATATTTTAGGAAACATGATAGCAAAGCAAATTCCATGTCCCCTCCGTTACATGAATTTATATATTCGAGTCCCACATCTACCATTTAATGAACTAAATCCTATTAGATCAATGTCTTATTCCTATTAGATGGATATTTTGGGTACAAATAATTAAGTAACAACGGTGTTCTTCAAATTGTTGTTATATATGATGATACTTTTACATCTGAGAATTTAACTTACAGGTTCAAGCAGCGATAGTAGTTCAATCCCCCCGTAAAGCCGGTCTCCTCGAACTTGCTCGCGTAGTAGTCGAAGTCGTCTTCTGAGAGCCGAGAAGGTAACGAAATCTCGTTGTCGGTCGAACCGAACCCTTCTTCGGATAGAGAAGAAGGCTTGGGAGTCATGAACAGCTTCTTGAGGATGTTCCTCGTGCCGATGGCGGCGGGAATTCGGCTTCGGCTTTTCCGGGTTCCTAAGAACACATATTGTGACGCCCCAACTTCCCAGGGGGTCACCCATCCTAGGACTACTCCCGTCCTAGCACGCTTAACTCTCTTAACCACTTGGGTTTTGCCGCCACGCAAAATGCTTAAGCCGGGTTAAGAGTTTAGCCCTATTATATCTTATATATAGGACTAACTGGGGTCTAACAATCTCCCCTCCTTTAAGCCTTGACGTCCTCGTCAGGCTCAGACTTATAAGTACCAGGCGATGTGAGACTCGTCTCACTAGCCCGTCATCCAGACCCTGGCTCAGCCGAGACTCATCTCACACTTCCGGCTGATAATTGGCTCTGATACCATATGTGACGCCCCAACTTCCCAGGGGGTCACCCATCCTAGGACTACTCCCGTCCTAGCACGCTTAACTCTCTTAACCACTTGGGTTTTGCCGCCACGCAAAATGCTTAAGCCGGGTTAAGAGTTTAGCCCTATTATATCTTATATATAGGACTAACTGGGGTCTCACACATATTTACAAAAGCTTATATGTTAATATATATAAATAGTAGTTTTGACACAATTTCTTAGTATTTTGTGTTGAAGGTTCATATGTAAATAGTTTCATATCGGATAATTAATAAGATTATAAATAAGTGATATATACTACTGGATTTAGACCTAAAAAGTTTAAGCTTATAAATTGAATGATTTTATTAGATATGTCACATCCTTAGACTCATGCAGATCTGTTCTGAGCCAAGAACTCTCGCTTACGTTTCGTATCGGACAAACTATGGATTTTGGAGTTTTGTCGTGCCACTAGGGGTGTCAAACAGGACGGGCGGCCCGCGGCCCGCCCGGCTGGGCACTGGAGTGGGCCGGGCCAGGCACGGCATGAGGACTGTAGCATGCCGTGCCGGCCCGGCCCGACAGTTAAAGCGGGTCGTGCTGGGCCTTGATCCCGCGGCCCAATGGCCTGGCACGGCCCGGCACGACACGGGCCTGGGCCGTGCGGGGCCTTAGAGGGTACCCAGGCTCGGCGAGGGCCTCCCGATCCGGCCCAAAGCAGGGACTTGGGTTAGGGATGCAAACGGGGCGAATCTGAGGCGGGAGCCCCGCCCGCCTCCCGCCCGACTAGCAAAAATCCGCACCTCCACCCCGAATCCGGGTTAAAAAATACATCCCATAACCCGCCCGCCTCGTAACCCGCCTCCCGTCGGCGCCCGAATCCGCCCGCCAACTAATATTTTTTATAAAATTATAATATTAATATTTTGTAAATTATAAAATAATAATTTTTAATAATATTATATATATAATTTAATAAATATCAATTATAAAAATAAAAAATATCAATCACAATTCAAAATAAAATTAAAAAATTTCAAATGAATTAGAAATGAAAGTACTAACTTATTTATATTTTAAACTTTTTTGTAAATATATTATTTTTTAAGAATATATTTTAAAATAAAAATGATTTCGGGGCGGATTCGGGGCGGATCTTGGCGGGGCGGATTCGGGGCGGGTCAAAATTTCTCCCGTTTCCTGCCCCGAATCCGTCTCGGATCGTAAAATCTGCCCCGTTTCCTGCCCCGAATCCGTTTATTTCCTCCCGTTTACTGCTCCCGTCGGGGCGGATCGGGGCGGGAGCTCCACCAACCCGGATCCGTTTTCATCCCTGACTTGGGCACAGGACTTGGGTTGTAACCCAACTCTTGTAACCCAACTCCCAAGGCACTACACCACCTGCTTTGGGAGTTGGGCTGTGCTTTGGGGCTCTCCCAAGGATATGTCATAACATATCCCTGGGAGTTGGGTTTGTACTAAAATATCCTCCCAAGGGTATTTTGGTCTAAAAAATTTAAAATTTTAATATTTTTATAAATATATTTTAAAATTTTAATTTTTTTTACAGATATATTATTTTTTTTAAAAAATTATTTTTATTTTTTAAAAAACTGAATATTTTTAAATAAAAATACTAAAATAAAAAAAGGGCTGGCCCGAATCCCGACTCGGATTGCACGGGCCGGCACGGCCCGTGCAATCCGGGTCGGGGTGCCGTGCTGGGCCGGGTTCTAAGAACTTTGGCCCGGCACGGCACGGCCCGATTTTGGGGCCGGGCCGTGCCGGGCTGGCATCTGGCCCATTTAGGCCGGTGAAATGTGGGCCGTGCCCACTAAGAGCTCAACCACAACATTTACGGACTTCGATCTGACTCAACCTACTTGAAAGTTAGGTTTACTGTTGGGTCTCTTACTGTTAGGTCTATTGTGAACCGAAATTCGACTCAACTTATTAAGCTCATCCAATTCAACTTATTAAGCTTTTGGGCTTTTTGTCACGGGATAATAGTCAGACCAAAATCGATCCGACTCAATTTAATTATTTTAGCCAATAATAAATAGCTAACAAGCTATAATACACCCAAATTCTGCTTTCAACACACTCAAATTTCCCAACCACACACAGCATCTCCTTTCTAATAAGTTAATTTTTCCTTAGCGGCTTAAATTTTTAGAAAAAAATTGATTAGGTTATGTACATGTTCGAGTCGCCTCTTTTACAATAAAAATTTGAAAAAAAAAATGCAATAATATTATAGAACTGAAAATGATCATACAGCTCTCTGTAAACATATCGAACAGCAAATATATTTCCACAAATTTTAACTTTTTATATTTATCTCTACAAAAGTTTAGTGATATTTATATTAGCCGCTCTAATTTGTTACCGTTAGAGCACTATTTATTGTTCAATAGAAGATAAGTGAAATAATATTTTTGCCGTCATAAATATGTTACTCAAAAATTCAAAATATTAGAATTATACACGAACGTCCTCTTAAAAATTAGGTAAGAGTTGATCTGAAGTTATTTAAAATATTTGGAGAGAAAAAAGGCTAATATTTAAATGATCAATAGAAATATCAAATGTGTTATTCAAAAATTGATCCGGACATGTATAAAAGATATGAAAAATATATATAATTAATTAACAATGGCGTATAGTTGTAATTGTACGGCGGTTGTAATTATATGCAAACACAAATTCAATATTTAGTTTGATGTATTTAACTCTAACTACTGCAGTAGTAGCTACAAGAGAAGGTCCATCAAACCCGATATTCAAATTTGAATTCGAATCCGAATCTGCCGAATTTTAAAAATTCGAAATCCGAGCTCGAACCGAAATAATTAATTTTCTTTACAATAATTCAAAACATATTAAAATAAATTTATGTTTTTAAAATATAAATTCAAATAAAACATCAAATATTAATATATATATATATATATATATATAGTAGGTCTTGTGTGCTTTATTAGAAGTACGGAGGCCTCCGTGCTTCTAAATCGTTTGCGATGATAGAGCTTCTGAATCGACGGTCCGCTCCGTTAGATTTGATCTAGTATATTTGATTGTACCCGACCCGAACCCGAACCCGAACCCGGAATTATTTTGTACTAGGCTACTATGCTATTAATAGCACCAAGTCATTGGTGCTACCAAGTTTTTAGCAATTGGATTAAGAGATGTGTGGTTAGAATGATGTGGGCCCCCTAGGTTTAAGTGGGTGGTTGGTTAAATAGAATGATCGAACGGGCGAAAATCATCAAAGGGGTGTATCTAACGGCGGAAAACTTGGTAGTACCGAGTGCTCCGTGCTATTGATAGCATAGCAGCCGAACTCTCTATATATATATATATATATATATATATATATATATATATATATATATATATATATATATATATATATATATATATATATATATATTTGATATTATATTTTAATTTATATTTTAAAATTTTAAATTTAATATAATATATTTTGAAATAATTGTTTCGGATTCAAATTTTCAGGTTCGGGTTCGAGTTCAGGTTTCAGATTTTTGGTCAGATTCGGGTTTGGATATGAATTTTGAAAATCCGTCGGATTCGGGTTCGGGTTCGGTCTTGGGTTGGAGTCGGGTTCGGATTTTTAAAAATCCGAATCCAATCCATTGACATCTCTAATCTCAATTGATCCATTGACATCTCTAATCTCAATTGTCGCGTCATTTCGAATATAACTCGACTCAACCGACCTCTCTACACAGGAGACAATGCTGGCTCCCTTTAATTAACCCAACACAACAAAGCGTGACGGTGGAACTTGATCACAATAATTCAAAAAATTAATTCAAAAATTGGCAGCAAAACTCTCAAAGTTGTCTTTATTGAACTCTCAAAGACACAGCACATACTTCACATCAATGCAGTTTGATTTTGCAGAACACAAACTTATTAATCTCACTCATTCAGGATGGAGAGGCACTTTTGAAAGGGCTACTAAATTATGCACTACTGGAACTTCTTGATGAAGTTGTAGATGTGATCAGTGACTTCCTCTGCCCTCTCCTGCTGGATAAAGTGCCCAACTCCCTCCAAAACAACTACTTCCTCAAGAAAAGGGACATCATTCTTGAAACCACCATTGTGTATGTAATCTTGTATGTTTGGGTAGTGGTATGTGAGATCCAGGTCTCCAACAATGAACTTTGTTGGCACTTGTATTTTTGCCCCTGCCCATGGTGCTGTCAGCTCCCAGTTCCTGCACCACCAGATGATATCGAAAAATTATAAAATTTAGTTTACAAATATGTTTGGGTAGGTGGTGGTAGGTGGAATAGTGTTTGATACAAGGGGTATTAATAATTGGGGAGTAGATCCAAGGGCTAGAAACTTAGAAGCACCAACTCATTGGTGCTTCTAAAAGTATTCTAGCTCTACTCTTTATATATATATATAGAGAGAGAGAGAGAGAGAGAGATCTGATCCCAGCTTGCGTTTTGCTCGTTAAGATTCGGAGCTAAGAAATTCTCATGTATTCGGCTCGTTGTCGAGCGATCGATCTTGATCGAGCTCATTTTGAGCAGAATACAAGATGACTCGCAACTAGCGAGCTAGATTGCCAGTCCTAGGCATCATAGAACAAAGGATTAAATTTTCCTCAATGCTTCAAAGAGTAGCTATGTGTTACAACAAACTTACAGGTCCATACACCTATAATAGTTCATCCCGCCTGTAAAGCCGGTTTTCTCGAACTTGCTCGCATAGTAGTCGAGGTCCTCTTCCGAGAGCCAAGAAGGTAACGCGATCTCTTTGCCACTCGAACCCCAATCTTTGTGGGTTAGAGAAGATGGCCTAGGATCGCGCATCGTCAAGATCTTTCTGAGAACATTCTTCGTGCCGTCTTCTGCGAATTCGGCTTCTGCAACTCCCGGCTCCTGCACAAACACCTCACATTGTGATTGAAATGCCTCTTTAGAAATGTATAACACATTTGCGACAGTTTAATTACATATAATTGCAACTGTACTACTACAATTATAACTATATATTCAAATACAAATTTGATATTTGATTTGATATATATATTTAACTTCAATTGCTGCATTGGAAGCTATGAGAAGGAGCTATGACGATTAGCACTATGCTCAAATTGACGATTCATTAGATTAATAACATTAAAACAAAAGTTAAGTTTACCTCCCTAATAATTTTTTAAATAAAAAATATTTTTTCGTTTTTATTTTGGAGGTAATCTCACTATTATATAAATAAAATGATAAATGTTAAAAAATATTTCTTAACGGCACGCAACTAAATAAATTATTTATAAGTGCAGCGCTTTCCACTACATCGAACCAAACATAATACATATACTTGCAATTCTTTGTATTTTTAAGCGCATGCAAAATTTAGGCATCTAAGAAGTTACAAATATTTTGAAGTATAATTACAAATACAGTACATCATACTAAAATAAAATTACGGGACAGTACTAAATTGATATACTTTAAACCACATTATACTAAAATAAAAAAAGTGCAAAATTAAAGGGGTGATATTTGAAGTTTTTAATATTCTTAATTATTTGACCCGGGACTATTTTTTTTATTTTAATTTTTTTATCAGTGGTGTCATATATATATATATACACAAATAATGAGCAAATTAATGAGAAGAGGAAATAAAAATATAATAATTAATTGAACCTGGAATCGGCATATGTAGATGTTATCCCCGTAGAGGCGCTTGAAATGGTGGACCGGGCTCACGGAGGGGTCGCGAGGCATGTGCGCCACGCTCGTGTTCACCAGCGCCTTCACTCGGTCCGGCCTAATCATGCACAGGGTCCACGCAATTAGAGCGCCCCAATCGTGCCCCACCACAAACACCTAGCATAAATCCACAACATTATTTTTTAGAAATAAATATCCAAATCTAAGGATCATTAATTATCTGCTTATCATTAGGTGTGACAATAAAGTTCGTTTTTTACGAGCCAGCTCTGTTTGGATCGAAATGAAATTTCGAGATCGTATCGACTTATTTAATAAAGTGAGAAAAACACGAACCGAATTTTTCAAATTTGTTTAATAAATAAGTCAACACAAGCTTGTTCACACGTATTATATATATATATATATATATATATATATATATATATATATATATATATATATATATATATATATATATATATATATATATATATATATATATATATATATAAGTCAAAATTTCTTTATGCTATCAATAATATGGAGAGTCTCAGTCTTGCTCGAGTTCCACCGTTAGATCCATCCCTTTGATGATTTTCATCCGTTAAATCATTCTATTCAACCAACCACCCACTTAACTCTAGGGGCCCACATCATCCTAACCGCACATCTCTCAATCCAACGGCTAAAAACTTGGTAGACCAATGACTTCTTATTAATAGATAAGAAATTTTAGTTCTATATATATATATATATATATATATATATATATATATATATATATATATATATATATATATATATATATATATATATATATATATATATATATATATATATATAGTAGGGCTACTATACTATTATGAGTAGTAGAGCTCTACTATGCGATAAGTTGTTTTCGATGATAGAGCTTAGAATCGACGATTAAATATGATCTAGAGTATTTAAAACTTCTAGAAAATAAATTTCGTGATTTTTCCAAATCAATTACCTTACGATCAAAAGCTCACAAAATTGACAATTTTTAACTAGATATGGGATACTTGGTAGTTTAACGGTGTAAAAGAATTGAAATAGGTTGAATTTTTGATAGAAAATTCTATTCACTACCTAGATAAAGATCAATAACTTCGATCATAAATTGAAGGATCCGATCATCTATTTTCTGGACATCGTTCGATTTCGGCCGTTCATTTTATGCCCATTTGATGGACTTTATTATGATTTTGAAAAATTACGAAATTTATTTTCTAGAAGTTTTAAATACTCTAGATCATATTTAACGGAGTGGATCGTCGATTCGGAAGCTCTATCATCGAAAACAACTTATGAGTAGTAGGGCTCTACTACTCATAATAAGTAAAGTAATATACTCTATATATATATATATATATATATATATATATATATATGGTGCGTGTAAAAGCACCAAGTCCTTAGTGCTTGTGATTTTTTACCGTTAGATCTACACCTTCAATCATTTTCATCCGTTAAATTATACTATTCAACCAACCACCCACTTAACCCAAGGGTCCCACATCATCCCGACCGCACATCTATAAATCCAAGGGCTAAAAACTTACAAGCACCATGACTTGGCATTTTTAAAAGTATAGAAGCTCAATTCTATATATATATATATATATATATATATATATATATATATATATATATATATATATATATATATATCTACTATGCTATTAATAGCATCAAGTAATTGGTGCTACAAAGTTTTTCGCTCTTGGATTGAGAGATGTGCGGTTAGATGATGTGAGCCTAGAGTTAAGTAGTTGGTTGGTTGAATAGTATGATTTAACTTGAAAATCATAAAAGGGGTGGATCTCACCGTGGAAAACTTGGTAGCAGAGTGTTTCGTCTTATTGATAGCATAGATAGGACTCTATATATATATATATATATATATATATATATATATATATATATATATATATATATATATATATAGTGGGCTGGTATGCTTATGGAAGCACGGAGGCCTCCGTCCACTTTGTTTTCGATGTTCGGACTTTCGAATCGACGATCGTTAGAGTTGATCTAGAGTATTTGAAATACCTAGGAAATAAATTTTGTAATTTTTCGATATCATTTGCCTAGTGATCGAAGGGCTCAAAATCAATAATTTTAACAGTAGTGGTGAGCCGGTTGCAAGTTTAACGGTGTAGAAATATCCAAATCACGTGAAATTTTGATAGAAAATTCTTTATACCATATAAGACAAGATCAATAACTTTGATCTAAAATTTTAATATCATATCATCATATTTTGTAAGAGTTTTATTTTCAAGTTGATTTTGAGCCACTTCGATCACTAGGCAAATGATATCGAAAAATCGCAAAATTTATTTTCTAGATACTTCAAATACTCTAGATCAAGTCTAACGGAGCCGATTGTCGATTCGAAAGTCCGAACATCGAAAACAAAGTGGAAGCACGGAGGCCTCGTGCTTATGGAAACATCCTAGCACTATATATATATATATATATATATATATATATATATATATATATATATATATATAGAGTCCCTATGGTGCTTGTAAAAGTACCAAACACTTGGTGCTTGTGAATTTTTTACCGTTAGATCTACACCTTTGATCATTTTCACCCGTTAGATTATACTATTCAACCAACCACCCAATTAACCCAAGGCCCACATCATCTTAACCGCACATCTATCAATCCAAGGACTAAAAACTTACAAGCACCAATGACTTGGTACTTTTAAAAGCATAGGAGCTCAATTCTATATATATATATACATATATATATATATATATATATATATATATAGAGTAAGGCTACTATGCTTGGAAGCACGGAGGCTCCGTGCTTCCACGTCGTTTTCGATGTTGTGGCTTCCGAATCATTGATCGGCTCCGTTAAACTTGATCTAGAGTATTTGAAGTACCTAGAAAATAAATTTTGCTATTTTTCGATATTATTTGCCTAGCGAACGAATGGGCTAAAAATCAACTAAAATAAAAATCTTACAAAACGTGATAATATGACATTAAAAATTTAGATCAAAGATATTGATCTTATTTTATATAGTATAAAGAATTTTCTATCAAAATTTCATATAATTTGGATATTTCTACAGATTAAACTTTCAAACGGCTCACTATGACCATTAAAATTATTTGATTTTGTGCCCTTCGATCACTAGGCAAATGATATCGAAAAATTATAAAATTTATTTTCTAGATACTTCAAATACTCTAGATCAAGTTTAACGGAGCCGATCGACGATTCGAAAGCGCATCATCGAAAACGACGTGGAAGCACGGAAGGCTCGTCTTAGATAGCATAGTAGCCTCACACTATATATATATATATATATATATATATATATATATATATATAGTAGGGCTATTTGTGCTATTAGGAGCACAAAGACAACTTTTTATCCACCCATCAAGTTTGATGAGTGGTTAGAATAAAAGAGGGAAATGATATTGGAGAGAAATTAATGAGTGATTAAAAAGTTAAGAGCACAAAGGCTGATGTGTTCCTAATAGCACAGTAGCCCTACTCTCTCTCTCTCTCTCTCTCTATATATATATATAGAGAGAGAGAGAGCTATAGTGCGAGAGAGAGAGAGAGAGAGAGAGCTATAGTGCCTTTAAAAGTACAAAGTACTATATGTATATGAATTGAGCTCTATGCTTTTAAAAGTACCAACTTATTGGTGCTTGTAAAGTTTTCGCCATTAGATTAAGGGATGTACGGTTATGATGATGTGGGCCTTTTAGGGTTGAGTGTGTGTTAGTTGAATAGTATAATCTAACGGTTAAAAATGATCAAAATCGTAATTCTAACGATAAAATATTTACAAGCACCAAGTGTTTGGTATTTTTACAAACACCATAGCCGGACTCATTTATATATAGATATATATAGAATTGAGCTACTATGCTTTTAAAAGTAGCAAGACATTAGTGCTTGTAAGTTTTTAGCTTTTAGATTAAGAAATATACGGTTAATTAGGAGATGATGTTGGCCCCTAGAGTTGAGTAGGTAGTTGGTTGAATAGCATAATTTAACAAGTGTAAATAATCAACAGTATTGATCTAACAGTTAAAAACCTATAAGCACCAAGTGCTTGGTGCTTTACAAGCACCATAGCCGGACTCATATATATACAGTTTTTAGTTTTTAGTTTTTAGTTTAACCTAAATATAAAGGCCAATTCAATTATAAAAAAATTATTTATATTTAAAATTTTAACTATTAGATCAAAGTCAAGTAGGTAAGATCTTATAAATTTATTTTTGATACGTATTTTTTATAATTCTTTTAATTTGTTGTTCATAAGAGTTTGTATTCACTTACTTCATAAACGAGTGGACACTAGTCGAATTTTTGACAAATCTTTTAATGAGTCAGCATTCAACACCCATCAATCTTCTTTATTTTTTACTAAAATTAATAATAATTTAGTTAAACTTAACAATATTGTTGTTAGTCTTTAATTTATAGTCATTAAAGAAAACATCTATTTAAGTAAGTCAAAAAGAAGTTAGACCACTACAATGGAATAAGATTAAATTATTGAATAAAAATAAAAGAATAAGAAAAATATATTATAAAAAAAGAAAAGGTGCTTGCTGGGAACATGTAAATTCATGAAAATGGCCTCGCAATTGTCATGTAGTACACGGCACTATACTTTTCGTTCGATGATCTTTCTTAATCTGTTGCCAATTCCTCGCGAAGCCCCCGTCTCAACATTTTGGTCGGAGATGTCTTTTATTTAAGGATTTAAATATCGTGGTACGGAGTTATCACGAAAATTTACAGACACGTACGAATCGGATCATGTCGATGCATGCGGTGACAAAAAAATTTATATGTGACAACACATAATAATAATATAAAAATAGGAAATTAAGCCCCGTTTGGTTAGGGTTAAAGTGTGGAATAAACCTTAACTCCGAAGTTATTTTCAAACACTTAATTTGAAGAGTGGGATTAGCTAACCCCATCCGAAGTGGCTATTCCGGGATATCCGATTTGGGGTGACCCATCCCAACCAAAATACTATGTTCTATTTATAATAACCCATTATCCTTATACAAAATTACTCTAATATCACCTTAACCCTGAACTTAATCCTATCCCTAAAATAATAAGTTTTTACTTAATCCACCAAACGGTAGCTAATAGATTATTTTAAATTATACTATCAGTACAAGGATTGTATTATGTCGATATCTTATTGATACGATGAATACGGATTGTCCCTATGGATACTTAAATTCTTGCTTTTACCGGAGCAAGTAATCGGCTCCACCGTCTACGTCGTGGAGCCGATTTCAAGGCCTAAGCCTCTGTTTGGTTGGGGGTTAAGGGGTGGAATAACCCCTTAACCCCCATTTTATCCCCAAACACCACAAAAAATAGCTGGGGTTAACTAACCCCACCTCAAATGGATTATTCCGGTTTAGCTAACCCCACCAAATCCTAACCAAATATTATTTTCTATTCATAATAACCCACTATCCTTCTTATCCCACCTACTTTAACCAAACACTATTTTTCACTATTCTGGACTAACTCCAACCCCCAACCAAACACAAAAATACTCTAACCCCACCTTAACTCTGAACTTAACACTATCCCTATAATAACTAGTTTTTCCTTAACTCCGAACCAAACGTAGGCTAAAAGACTGAGAAATTGTCAAATATAAGGTTTGACGAAGTGGTAACGACAGGGGAGGAGTTAGAAGGCTCCCATCCGATTTTGGATGGGACAAATCTAAAAGTCGCGGTTTTCTTTTTTCTTTCCTATTGAAGCGGTTTCTAAATTTACTTTACGCCTTATCAAATAAAGCAAATCAAAATAAAGAGGAGCTTAGAAACCCAGTGAGAAATTCTATATTGTCACGCTTGCACCACGTGATTAATAATAAGTCAATTATATTTCTTCTTTTCAAACAAATTGCGAGATAGGAACCTGGGGAGTTCGAGGGCGTCGAGATAGGGTAGTAATTTTAAAGAGCGTTCTTAATTATAATGAAATTTTATTGTAGTGTAAGATGCAGCTTATAAATTGCGAGATAGGGTAGTAATAAGAAAAGGATAGGAACCTGCGGGAGTTCGAGGGCGTCGAGTAGGGCGATGACGTCGCCGACGAGGTGGAAAATGGTGTAGGAGTTTACCGACGGCGGGGCCGATGTGTCGCCGTACCCGCGGAGGTCGGGCGCGATGGCCCGATACCCGCGGGCGGCGAGGCCGATGATCTGGTGCCGCCACGAGTACCAGAGCTCGGGAAACCCGTGCAGGAGTAGTATCGCTGTCCCCGCCCCGTCCACGGGACCCTTCTCCGCCACGTGCATGGCAATCCCGTTGATCTCGACCGTCCGATGAACAATCCCTTCCATGTATCTATGGATCCTTTATCTCTTTGATCTCTCTCTCTCTCTATATATATATATATAGTGTAATTTTTGTGTACCTCTCAATACAATACAACTCTGTGTGGTTTTATATAGTGTGTGTGTGCGGGCATTTATTAGTAAAAGCCATCCAAAATATTCGATATTTCATACACAATTCGAACTCTATCCGACCGAACCGAGCCCAAAAAAAAGATGGATACTATATATACAAATAAAAAAAAATTACTTATTAAAGTTTCAGATATAGATCCGAATACTTTATATTCATATCCGACTTGTATTCGACCTGAACCCAACCTTTTAATGGATAGGGTCTAAAAGAGTTATCAAATTCGGACCCGGATCTAGTGAAATACCCGATAGTAAATAAAAAAAAGTTTAAAGTTGAGGGATCAATTTTAATAGGATTTATAAATGAAGAGTCTCTGTATATTTTCGTGCTAGTGAAAATTCTAGTTGCTCTCTTTACTTCTTTTTTATATTTTTCTTTTACTCCTTATTCATATAGACTATTTTTATATGCATATATATGGGTAACCATATCCGATCTAAACCGATTCATACCCGCCTATACCCGATCTTAAGTAGATAGTACCTATATGGGTAGTCGGTATTCGGACCCACTCAAATAGACCCAATTGGTATATTATTAATTTAAATATCCATATTCGGACCCAATCAAAATTAAATGAGTATATATATATATATATATATATATATATATATATATATATATATATATATATATATATATATATATATATATATATATATATATATTTACACATTTTTTTTTGGATATGGATACAGTATATCAATTACTCAAACCCCATCAGGTCTGCAGACACTTTTACTTTTTTTGGGTGTAAAAATGCCTAGTAACCATCTTTTATTTACTCAAACCCCATCAAGCGACCTAATGAATAAACTGTCTTCTATAAAGTACTCTAGATATGGCTCAATTCACGATTATATTATAGAGATGCGAGATATCGTAGCACACCTCATTGCATTTAAAGTAACCATCTCTAATTTATTCTTAATGTACTTTATTTTGAACTCTTTACCATCTAAATATGAACCATATTCAGATCTTTTATCTGCACATAAAGATAAATGGTTAATAAATAAATCGTTGACTATATGTGTGCAAGAGAAAAAAAAAATACAGTTGACTTTGTTTCTCAAAATAAACAAATAAAACGTGCAAAAAATGATAAAGACAAGAATGGCTCAAAAAGAAAAAAAGGGAAGTCTCATTTAGTTCACAAGGCAAATCAAGTAATTGAATTCACAAGTGAATCTTTATACAAAAATAAATAAATAAATAAAATAAAATAAAATCATATATGTAGAAGGGCACCCAAAAGTATCAAAAATAGTTCCAGAAAAATGATCAGTTTTTTATTTTGATGTATGAATTGCATTTAGTTGTTGTTCCATCTAATATTTAATGGATTGACTCGGGTGCCACATGCTATGTTGCAAATTCCGTGAAGAGATTTTAACCCAAAACAACAAAGCGTGATGTTCGAATTTGATCACAATAATTCAAAAAATTAAGTCAAAAATTGGCAGTAAAACTTTCAAAGTTGCCTTTATTGAACTCACAAGGACTCAGCAGATACCCCACATCAATGTTGTTTGATTATGCAGAACACAAACTTATTAATCTCACTCATTCAGGATGGAGAGACACTTTTGAAAGGGCTTACTAATTTATGCATTACTGGAACTTCTTGATGAAGTTGTAGATGTGATCAGTGACTTCCTCTGCCCTCTCCTGCTGGGTAAAGTGCCCAACTCCCTCCAAAACAACTACTTCCTCAAGAAAGGGGACATCATTCTTGAACCCGCCCTTGTGTATGTAATCTTGTATGTTTGGGTAGTGGTATGTGAGATCCAGGTCTCCAACAATGAACTTTGTTGGCACTTGTATTTTTGCCCCTGCCCATGGTGCTGTCAGCTCCCAGTTCCTACACCACCAAATGATATCGAAAAATTATAAAATATAGTTTATAAATATTTTCAATAGTGTAGATCAAATCTAATAAATAGATCGTCGATTTAGAAACCGCATCATTGAAAACAACTTGTTAGCACGGAGGCCTCCATGCTGCGATAGTATACGGTCTAGTTATATATATATATATATATATATATATATAGAGTTGAGCTAGAATACTCTTAAATCGAGCTCATTTTACTCTCGAGTTGTTTTCGATGATAGAGCTTTCAAATTAATGATCGGCTCCGTTAAATATGATCTAAACCATTTAAACTACCTAGAAATCAAATTTCACGCACTTTCGATATTGTTCTTGTATCCATCTAGTGAACAGAAAATGAATGGTTGAAAATAAATATTCTTTAAAAAATGATGATAGAAGTCTTGTAATCAAAATCAAGAGTATAGATCTTGTTTTAAATAGTTTAAAGAATTTTCTAACAAAAATTCAATTGATTTGGATATCTTTACACCGTTAAACGAGAAAACGTCTCTTATCCACCATTAAAATTACAAATTTTGAAACCCTTTGATCATTAGGCAAATGATGTCGAAAATATTTGAAATTTGATTTCTAAACACTTTAAGTGGTATAGATCATGTTCAACGGAGCCGATCATCAATTTGGAAGCTCTATCATCAAAAACAACTCGAGAGTAAAATGGGCTCAGATTTTAAGAAAGTATTCTAGCTCAACTCTATATATATATATATATATATATATAGAGAGAGAGAGAGAGAGAGAGAGAGAGAGAGAGAGAGAGAGAGAGAGAGAGTTGGACCGAGCTAGTATTAGTAGCAAAATTCCATTGTTTATCAATTTTTTAGCCTTTGGATCAACTCTCTTCATCATTTCTAACTATTGGATTAAATACTATAACTCAGTGGAAACCACTCAACCCTAGGGAACCACTGAACTCCAACTGACTAATATCATCATAACCCTACAATTTTTTATCCAAATGTTAAAAACATGATAACAAAAAAAAACGTTTTACTATTAATAGTATTCCATCCTAATTCTATATATATATATATATATATATATAGAGAGAGAGAGAGAGAGAGAGAGAGAGAGAGAGCTGATCTCAAGTTGTGTTTTGCTCGTTAAGATTCCGAACAAAAAAATTTTGCTCATATTCGGCTCATTTTAAAGCGCGCGAGCGATCTCGAGCTCATTTTGAGCCGAATACGAGATAACTCGCAAAAGCTAGATTGTCAGCCCTAGGCATCATAGAACAAAGGATTAAATTTTCCTCAATGCTTCAAAGAGTAGCTAAGTGTTACAGCAAACTTACAGGTCTAGGCACCTATAATAGTTCATCCCGCTGGTAAAGCCGGTTTTCTCGAACTCGCTCACATAGTAGTCGAGGTCCTCTTCTGAGAGCCAAGAAGGTAACACAATCTCTTCGCCGGTCGAACCCCATTCTTTGTGGGTTAGAGCAGATCGGTGGGGATCGCGCATCGTCAAAATCTCTCTCAGGACATTCTTCGTGCCGACTTCTGCGAATTCGGCTTCTGCAACTCCTGGCTCCTGCACAAACACCTCACATTGTGATCGGAATGCCACTTTAGAAATGTATAACACATATTGTTGTGGAAGGATTCGTTCGTTTTCATCGATCTATTACATTTGAAAATGCTCTATATCTTGTGGAGGCTTAATTGGGGTTCGAGGAATAATCAAATTTTACATGCTTTTTTTTTTGTCTGTTTAATTTCACTTAATCATTTTGGTCACTTAAATTACTCCTATAGATGAGTTACCCACAACATACTCTTTTGTTTTTTTTTCTCTTTTTGTTTTAATACTTTCTAAATACAAATAACATATATATTATTTTAAAATATCAAAACATAACTTATTATTCGCAACATACAATAGATAAGAAATGCGAGTACCTATGGGTATATACTTGCGGGTTGCCCAAAATACCCATATTTTAACAAGGTACTTGTCCATTTTATTTGTAATTTTATCGGTAAGAAAATTAGTACTCATATCCGCAAATTGAGATTGTCAGATCTACCATTACCTTTTTTCTTTTTTCTTTTTTTTTCTTTTTTTTGAGAGAGAGATAGGTATATACCGTTTATTTCGTTTAGAAATAAACTTATTTAAAAATGTGAATCAACTAGGATTCGAACTTGGGTCATGCAAACCAACCACCAACCTCTCTCTACGTCCTAATTACCTATTAATATCAGATTTACTACAAGTATATATATTCTCTAGGCTATTAGCTTTTTAATACTAAATAAATCAACATCTAAGGGCAAATTCTATTTTCTAAATGGTAGATATTTTTTAGACTACCTCAACTACAACTATATTCTTAACTATTTGATGTGGGACTATTTTTTTTTAAATAAGTGGTGTCATATATACACAAAATAATGAGCAAATTAATGAGAAGAGGAAATTAAAATACACATGATTGAGATAATTAATTGAACCTGGAATCGGCATATGTAGTAGTTATCCCCATAGAGGTGCTTGAAATGCTGGACCAGGCTCACGGAGGGGTCGCGAGGCATGTGCGCCACGCTCGTGTTCACCAGCGCCTTCACTCGGTCCGGTCTAATCATGCACAGGGTCCACGCAATTAGAGCGCCCCAATCATGGCCCACCACAAACACCTACCATATATATATATCCAAAATATTGTTTTTTTAAAATAATATCTAATTAAATTTAAGGATCTTAATAATAATTTAGTTAAACTTAACAATGCTATTAATCTTTAAGATATAGCTGATATAAACGTTGATTCCAACATCATTAAAAAAAAAACATTTATTTAGTGAAGTTAAATTTAAAATTTAAAAAAAATAGTGGGGTCACCACAGTGGAATAAGATTAAATTATTGAATAAAAATAAAAGAATAAGAAAATTAAATTTTTTTTAAAAAAAAAAGAAAAGTTGCTTGATGGGAACATATAAATGGATGAAAATGGCCTCGAATTTGTCATTTAGTATAATTTTTATAATAATAATAATAATACTAATAATAATAATAATATTTCCTTGATTAGTTAATTATGTGATAATTTTTAAGGCTAATTAATATTGATTAGTAAACTCAGGAATCGCTTCGACAAATAAATAAAAATAAAAGTAAAATTAGATCGATAACTCTACCGTCGTGTAACAACAGTTCGTAACTTATACCCCTCTCACCGTCCGTCCTTTGAGCGAGTGGCGAAGGGCGATGGTCGAGAAAAATTTTAAAAACTTGTAGTTTGTGACTTTCTCACTTTTCTATCGTGTGGTTTAATGTATATTAATTTGCCCATCCGTGGTTTTATTTTTCGATTTTTATTATCAATTTTATTATTATTTTTTAAATCGTTAATGAAAGTTAAAATTAAAGGATACTAAAATAAATATTCGATAAATCTATATAGGTATCTCAAGTTTTTGTATATAATATAAAGAAATATTAAGAAAAAAATTATCGAAAAGATAAAAACAAAATCACAGAGGGGCAAATTGATATATTTTAAACCACAGGATACTAAAGTGAGAAAGTGTGAAACCACATAAAAAAATTTTTAAAAAATTTTTCAAAAAATAAAATAAAAAGGTGAGGAGCCAATGCAATTTTATCTAACAAATTAACCGAAATAATAATACTAAAAAAAATTGAAAAGGAGGTTGAGAACCCAATGCAATTTAATTTCTCCAGCTAATTCATTATCTAGAAAAAAAAATTCTGATCAAGATAATAAAAAAAAAAAAAAAGTAAAAGAATAGAGAGTGGGAAAAAAAATGGTAAAAATTAATTCAACAATATTTACTACAAAATAATTATTATTTAAGTACTGTACTATTGTACTTAAATAATAATTATTTTAGTATTGTACTTTAAAAGAACGAGAAAAAAAAAAAGAAAAGAGTAGAAATTAAACCTGGGGGAGTTCGAGGGCGTCGAGTAGGGCGATGACGTCGCCAACGAGGTGGAAAAGGGTGTAGGAGTTTACCGACGGCGGGGCCGACGTGTCGCCGTACCCGCGGAGGTCGGGCGCGATTGCCCGGTACCCGCGGGCAGCGAGCCCGACGATCTGGTGCCGCCACGAGTACCAGAGCTCCGGAAACCCGTGCAGGAGTAGTATCCCCATCTCCGTCCCATCCACGGGACCCTTCTCGGCCACGTGCATGGCGATCCCGTTGATCTCGACCGTCCGATGAACAATCCCTTCCATGTATCTATCAATCCTTGATCTCTTTAGTGGTGTGATTTTGTGTCTCTCAATGCAATACAAGTCTTTGTGGTTTTAAAGGCCATAGGTGCTTTTTATTAGCCATATAGGCAATGGGAAAGGAACACTGAAATGAGAAAAAGATTCCACCTACTTATTCTGACTTACACCATACAAGTCACAAAAAAAAACCAAAACCATAGATAAAGTTATATGGAGACAATGTCAATTATAGATAGGGGTGTAATGTGAGCCGTGCCGTCCGGCGGAAACGGGCTAGGAGACGGCCAGGCCTGACCCGGTTTCAAATTCGTGTCATGTCGTGCTGGGCCATGCTGGCCCCAGCTATCTTGTCTCCCGCCACGCACGGCCCTTTGGCCGGAAGTGCCAGGCCGGGCCGTGCTGGGCTGGGCCTAGAGATGTCAATGGGTCGGATTCGGGACGGATTTTTAAAAACCCGAATCCGAAACCGACTACCAAATTCAAAATCCGAACCCAACGAATTTTAAAATTCATATCCAAATCCGAACCCGACCAAAAATCCGAAACCCGAATCCAAACCCGAACCCGAACCCGAACCTGAATCTGAATCCACTTGCTTCTCTTTTAGCTATAAGCCTACACCCAAATTAAACAAAGAAAAATTTTAAAAAATACAAGTTTCATTCCCCAACAACCCATAAGAGGGAAAAAAAAAAAAAAAGTTAAAAAAGATATATAAATCTAAAGAATCAACTCATAAAAATTAAAAGGCTAAAATTAAAAATACTAATTAAGAAAAAAATAAAACAAAAAATTTTAAAAAAGTTAAAAAAGAAAGGATAATTCCATAGCCCAACAACCCATAAGAACTAAGAGATTACTAATTAAGAGAGAAACAAAATAAAAAATTTCTAAATTTATTTAAAAAAAAATATTGTTCCATAAAACAAAAATACATAAGATTAAGAGACTAAATTTAAAAATAAGAAAAATAAAATAGAAATTTTAAAAATAATAATAATAATAAAAGATAGCTCTTAGGTTTGAGACATAGATATGAAGAATCAAAAAAACCCACATCAAAAAAGCAACCTTAATTCTCAAATTTTGTTTTAAAAAAATTCTCACATTTTTACCTCTTAGGTTTGAGTTTGTGGTTCTTGGGGAGGAAGCTATGAGCTAAAGTATCCTCTTAGCTTCTTGTAGAGGTGACGATTATAACCACTTCTCTTGTTCTCTAGGGATTCGGATTAGGGTTTGGGGAGGATTTGGGAAGGTTTTGAAATTTGAATATTAGGGTTTGGGTTATAAAAATATATGTATTTTGGTTTGGGTTATATAAGTGTGAGTGTTCTTTTCTTTTGACCTTTAGATTGAGATCTAATGGTTTGAATTTTTTTATATACTAACATTTCACCAGTGCGATGCACGGATAATATAATAATATAAAAAAACAAAAGTTATTATATAATGATTAAAAAAATATTCTAATTAATATTATATTTTTTAAATAAATAAAAAAATATAATATCAATCTTAATTATAGTACATATTAAAGTACAAAAGCTAAAGAAAAAAATTTATGAACCAAAATAAATACTCAAGTAAAAATCAAAATTCGACTCTATTCTATTATCTATGAATTGATGTGAAAAACAATTTACAATTACATATTGATGTGCAAAATAAAATGATAACTAAAATTGATATCAAAAATTACAAATTGGTATAATTTGACTTAATTTGATTTAATACGTTGCCTAATAAAATTGTTATTCTATATTTAAGTATAATTATAATAATAATAATAGTGTTTAATAGTGTTTCCTTACTATATTCTAAATAATTGTTTAATAGTGTTCAATATAATGTGACTTAATTTGATTTAATACTTTTAGCAAGTCATCCGTTAGAGAAATAGTAGATTGAATTGAAATTTCATTAAGCACCATAGATTGACTCAGTTCTTTGCTTAAAATCCTAAATATATATATAAACATATATAAGGTAGTAAAAAAATTTAATTAAAATAAACATAAATCCCAAAACAAAAAGCAAAAAAACATAACATGCGTATTAAAAAGAAAACAAAAAAAAATGTAATAAAAAGAATAAATTCAAAATACATAACACCCAAAGAAAAAGAAAAAAATCGCAATCACGAAAACACCTATATTGAAAAAAGAAAAAAAGAACAAACAATAAAAAAATTTACTTTAAATAAATATAAATCTCAAAACAAAAAGCGATAAAATATAATATGGGTATTAAAAAGAAAACAAAAAATAAAAAGAATAAATTCAAAAAACATAACATCCAAAGAAAAAGAAAAAAAATCTGCAATCCCGAAAACACCTATGTTGAAAAAAAATAGAAAAAAAAACAAAATCGACCATAAAAAATACCCCCTCCCGAAAGTAATAAACGAAATTCAATTAATTAATATTAAAATTAAAATAACAAAAGAACCCAAATCACACTAAAAAAAACCACAAAAAAGATAACAATCCAAAAACAACTAAAATGAAAATTAAAACAACAAAAAACCCAAATCAAACTATTGCACGGATGCCCCTTAATAATCCATAATAAAAACAACCAAAAACCCAAATCAAAGTACAAAAAGTGCCCCTAAAAGAACCTTTTGATTTAGGTTTTTCTTTTTCTTTGGTGTTATGTTTTTTAAATATAATTAAACACTATTATTTATTCAAATTTGTAAAATCTATTATTACCATACTGCATAGGTAAGTATGAACTTTGTTTATTGAATAAATCAATTTTCTCATATACACCCTTCTGTTCATCAATAAGAGATGACATCAAGGGAAAAAATTCAAAAAAATCCAGGTAAGTATGAACTTTGTTTATTTCCTAATTATCTATTATAATTACTCAAATTAATTATAAAATCAATTGAAATATTTTATAATTATAATTAATTTGACTTAATTTGAATTGATTTAAAGATACAACTTAATTTGAATAGTGTCGAATCGATATTTGAATTAACTGTTATATTTATGGTATATTATAATTAGAAAATAACTTAAATTATAATTAATTTGAACTGCTATATTTATGGTATATTAGAATTTTTTTGAAAAAATAGATTAGGAAATAAAATACTTTCTATATGCTTTCTATAGAAAATAGATTTTTTTAGGAAATAATAAATAGGGTATCAATACTAATAAATTATTCTATATTATTTTTAATTAGGAAAAAAAATTAATATATTATTTTTAAATTTTATTATATCAATTAAATATAATGCAAATTAATTCAAAATTTATTAAATATAATGTAAGTTAATTCAAATTAATTATAAAATCAAATCAAATTAAGTCAAATTATACCAATTAATTTGAATTAATTTATAACATACCTAAATTAAATCTTTGAATTAACTATCTTTTTATAAAATCAATTCAAATTAAATCAAATTAATTATAAAATCAATTCAAGATAATTCAAATTAATTATAAAATCAATTCAAATTAAGTTAATTCAAATTAAGTCAACTAATTTGAATTAAGTCAAATTAATTGATTCAAGTTATTTCTATAATTAATTTAAATTAAAGAATTAACTAAAATTGGTATTCTATATTTGAGTATAATTATAATAATAGTGTTTAATAGTGTTTCCTAGTCAAATTGTAGTTAATTCTTTAATCGGTATAATTTGACTTGATTTGATTTAATAGTGTTTCCTAATAAAATTGTTATCCTATATTTGAGTAAAATTATAATAATAATAGTGTTTTTTCCTAATAGAAAGTATTTTATTTCGTAATCTATTTTTCCTAGAAAATTCTAATATACCATAAATGTAGCAGTTCAAATTAATTATAATTATATAGTTATTTCACATAGGGTTCAATTAGGGTTCTTCTTTAGTATAATACAATAGATTCCTAATCTATTACTATATATACTATATAGTTTAATTTGCAAATATTTTATTTCCTAATTATTTTTCCTAAAATTAGTTAGTTTAATTCCTAATAATTTAATATATATAATAATATTTTAATTCCTAATAAAATAATAATTTAAGATTTCATATATTATAAAGTACTATATATAATAATAATTTTGTAAATATACTATATATAATATTTTGCAAATTTTCTATATTATAATTTACCATATATATAATTTAATTATTTTTAAATAGGAAATAAAATTCTATTTACTATAGAAAAAAATATATAAAATTCTATTTACTATAGAAAAAAATATAAGTTTTAATGTACTTGTCAAATAATACGGACTTGTCATATATAGCAAATTTACTATATAGTTTAATTCCTAATCTATTACTATATATATACTATATAGTTTAATTCCTAATTTATTACTATATATACTATATAGTTTAATTTATAATAATTTACTATATTTGAGCTTGACACGTGGCAAGCATATAGAGAGCCACGTGTCAAGATTTCACATAGGGTTCAATTAGGTTCTGCTTTAGTATAATATATAATAGATTATATCATATTAAATTTTTTTGGATTGGGATTCGAGGTTCGGGCGGGTTCGAGTTCGGGTTCGGAGTTCGGGTTCGGGTTTTTAAGAATATCCATATCGAACCCAAATCCGTCGGATTTTTTTTTAATATATATATCCGAATTCATATCCATTTATATCGGGTAAAATCGCTCCGTTCGGGTTTGGATTCAGATAAAATTTGGGTATCCATATCCATTTACATCCCTAGCTGGGCCATGCTCTGGGCCGGCCCGTTAAAATATTTATTTTTTTAATTCTTTTAAAAAAATCTATGTAAAATCTAAAAATATAAGCAATCATATTGAAATTTATATTTTGATTAAATATTTAAATTTTATAAAAATCCTTATAAAATAACAAATATTTTTAAAAAATAAAAAAATAAATTTGCATTATTTAAAAAAAAAAAAAATTGAAATGGGTTTTTGGTCCTATAGACCAAAACTGTTTGGTTCATTGGACCAACACCACTCCTCCCAAGGTCTGCCTAGCATACCTTGGTAGTTGAGCTCCTGGGGCCAAGCCCTCCTCCTCAGGAGCTAAAGACCTTTATGGTCCGTGCCGTGCCTGGCTGGCACGGCGACAGTGTCGTGCCGAGCCGCCCGCTTCTCCTCCGACAGGCACGGCCCAGACCCACTTCGGGTCGTGCCGTGCTGGGCCATCGGGCCGCATGAGGTAGGCCCAGCACGGCTCGAACGTTCATGCCAGGCCGGGCGGGCATGGTTGATATAGTACTCGTGCCATGCTATAGCCCAGGCCCGTGTCCGTGCCAGGCCGGGCGGTCCACGTGCCGCCCGGCCAATTTTACACCCCTAATTATAGACCATTTTAAAATAATCCTTCTAACTTGTGATTTAGCTCAAATCGGCCGCCGCACTGTAAGCAGAATGTTAGCCTAGGGCTGGTAATCTAGCTTGTTGTTCACAAGCTTGCTCATTCGGCCAAATGAAATTTCGAGATCGATCATGTTTAATAAGAGAACAGAGACACAAGTTGAATTTTTCAACTAAAAATCTTAACGAGCGAAATACAAGTGGGGTTCACTCATGTTCGCTCGATAAATAAATTTCTAGTATTCGGATTTTAGACAAACCCAAATGTAAAAAGATCTATATTTTGTGAATTTCAATTATTAGATTAAGATTCTAAATTTTTAATTTTCTGTCAACTTTATAATAATAATAATAGTAATTAGAACTACAACAATTATCGGTGCTACTATTATATTATTTATACCATACGTGAAAGATTGAAAGGAGAACCCAACAAGTGTACGGCAGCCTTCTCCTCGCTCCGGTGGGAGGAATTCTACACTATCACACTTACACCACGTCATCAATATGGCACTTACATATGAGGAATTCTATATTATCACACTTACATATGAGGAATTTTCTCATATGAGGAATTCTATATTATCACACTTACATATGAGGAATTTTTCCATATGAGGAATTCTATACTATCACACTTATATATGGAAATTTTTTCCATATGAGGAATTCTACACTATCACACTTATACTATCATTGTAAGATACCGAACTTCTGAAATCATGAAGTTGCGGTAGAAGGTAATATATCGGATTTTTAATTTAAAAATAAATATAAATAAAAATAGTGCGAGATACTATTTTTATTGCATTTGTAGAAGTAAAATATAAGTCTGGTTTGACCTGTGCTGAAATCGGAGCGAAAACAGAAGATCTAGAATTTTCTGTGAGAGAACGGGCAGATAAATTAACAGAAAATGCATAGTGTCAGAAAATTACGAAAACTGGAGGGTATGTCAGGATTGTTTTCATGAGGCTAGATTTAAAGTTTCATGCCAATCGGACACCCGGAAGATGAGAAATAAAATCCGAATGCTATCTGATAGCGATTAAAGTTCGGTAGAGTTCGCAGTGACCAAACGGGGTAGAAACTGAAAGATTAAAGTTTACGGCGTTAAGTTGAGTAAAACCGAACACAACTGTCAGATTTGAGCTCAATCGGACATTCCGAAGGGTAGGCAAAAAAATCAAAGCTTCGACCGAAAATTAAAGTGAATAGTGTGATGAATAGTGTTGGGTTACTTAATTAAGAAGCAATGCTTCATCTCCCTGCTTCCCAACCCGCGAGCACACAACCCAACACACCCACACACTCACGCACACATGGAGGAGAAAGAAAAACCCTCCTTTCTCTCTCTAAATATCTCTCTCATCTCTCTATATTCCTCGCCCAAATTCGCGGCGTTGGCGGAGATCGAGCTTGCGAACGCATTGGAGGCGTCGGTTTGAGCTTTCGGGCGGCCGTTGAAGCGACGTGTTTTCGTCGCGGTGTTCACGTTTAGGTAAGCTTTTGGGATTTGACTTAATCCATAAGTTTAAGTGTTCTAATAGCCTCTAGTGTGATGCTAGCACATTAAATCCTTAATAATCGGATTATTTGGAGCATAATTAGAGGCTAGGGTTTAGAAATGCAATTTTCGCTATTAGATGGGTTTGATCTAAATTGAACCTATGTAAACCTAATTGTTAGGTAACGAAACACGTTGGCGAAGTCGGTTCGGCAATTCGTCGTGCCGTGGCGAAGATATTGAGGTTTGAAGCCGTCGACGTAAAAATGGTCGCAGCTTGCGGCGAAAGCTTCCAAAAATCGTGAGAATGGAATTGGGGGCTCGTGGCAACAAACCGAAGACCTATAATTTTCGGGGCTGCGAAGCGGAGCACGGTTGAGGCGCGGTTGCAATATCGGGCCGTACCGGATACGGATGTCGCGGGAGGCCGATTGCAAGCGACGACGAGCAATCGGAAAGCGATAACAGGTGGGGGGTGCCATTCCGAAGCCGTCGGGCTACTTTTTATGTCTAAGTACCTTTATTGGTCATATAGCGTATATATGTATATATGTATAGTTTCATGCGTGCTAGGGTTATATAGTTCGTTTACTATTCTTACATGCTCCTTTAAATTGTGGCATCATATGATTGACAATTGAATATAGGAGACATGATGGTTATGACAAAGAACCCTAGAGATAAGTTGGATTGTAATTTAATCTTGCATGATGGGCAACTATTGACATTATGACATAGTGTAGAGACACTAGTGATATATGAACCAAGTGTATACAACTTGATGACATTGCATGATAACTTAGTGTAAAGAACACTAGAGATATGTGAACCAAGTAAAGAACTTGATGATTGACATTATGACATAGTGTATGGAACACTAATGACATGAGAACCAAGTAGACAACGTGATGAATGACATTGTATGGTAACTTAGTGTAAAGAACACTAGAGATATGTGAACCAAGTAAAGAACTTGATGATTGACATTATGACATAGTGTAGAGACACTAACGACATGTGATCCAAGTAAATAACTTGATGATAAATGACATAGAGACATAGTGCTACAAAACACTTATGCATTAGCCCTGTGTGGATGCCCTCCAAAGTGGAGGAGAAGATCATTGATACCCCTGTGTGGATGCCCTCCCAAAGTGGAGGAGAAGATCATACTCACACTGTCTGTTCAGCGCTCGTGGTGGTCGCTCCACACGAGTAGTGCGAGTCTCCGGAGGTCTTGGCACGTGATTCGATAGGGATAGCCTATGTGGGGTCCCGAGGGATAGCCTATGTGGGGTCCCGCAGACAACCCATTGGGTTGAGTGGTGTGAGTCGTGGGCGAGTCTACGGGCTAGCCATTGATTGGGTAATAAACTCAAAGGAGTTATGTAATTGGGTACAAAAGTACATATTGAGCATAATAGAATTGCAAACATTTTTGTTAAACTTATATTAGCATGTAAGTAGTTACGTGGCTGGAACATCTACTCTGACCTTGTTGTTACAGGCATAGTAGTATTGCATTTCTCTTATTATGCTTTACTTACAGCACTTACAGTTTTAAGATAAATATCTATCTATCTATCTGCTTATGCCTGCTTAGACCTATTTGGTAGATCGGTGGGGTCGGTGGCCGAGCCCACTGGGAACTAAGGAAGTTAGTTCTCACCCCACTCTATTACAGGTTCGAGCTCGCAGGCGGCTTGTGAGGATCGTGGCATGGGCCTCGCGCCCTAATCGATAGTGGCCGCCTATTTGCATTAGAGCCTCCCCTGGTATTATTTTTGTATAAGTATATGATCGAGGAAAATCATGTATATTTTGGAAATGTGAACACTTATGTATTTTGGGAAGAAACAACATGTATATTCGTTGTGAGTAAAAGAATGTAATTGGATGTAATCGAATGATGAATGGTTGTAATAGATAGACTCTTCTCGCTTTATATTACTTGTATGATTACTTGTATCTTGCTCTTACTTGATCGCACCTTTAGGTGCTTCGCTATTGTCATGTATGTTATAGAATTAGTTCCTTGCTAATTCTTTGTACATGACTTGTTGTCGAGCCTTGGGCGGACAGGGGAGGTCTTTGTCGTTCGGCGCACGATCGGCGTCCCCACCGAACCAAAATTGGTAGCGGTCTCGGGGCGTGACAATCATGCTTACACCACGTCACCAATAGAGAACAAGGGTTCAAAAATCTATCACGCTTATACTATCACACTAACACCACGTCATCAATATGAGACTTATATAGAAATTCTATACTATCACACTTACATATGAGGAATTTTTTCATATGAGGAATTCTACACTATCACACTTACATATGAGGAATTTTTTTATATGAGAAATTCTACACTATCACACTTATATTATCACGCTTACACCACGTCACCAATATATATAGAGCTAGAACAAAGACACAACAGACACTTCACATCAATGCTGTTTGATTATGCAGAACAGAAACTAATTAATCTCACCCATTCATGATGGAGAAGCACTTTTGAAAGGGCTACTAAATTATGCACTAGAACTTCTTGATGAAGTTGCAGATGTGATCTGTAACTTCCTCTGACCTCTCCTGCTGGATAAAGTGCCCAACTCCCTCCAAAACAACTACTTCCTCAAGCAAGGGAACTTCATTTTTGAACCCACCCTTGTGTATGTAATCTTGTATGTTTGGGTAGTGGTATGTGAAATCAAGGTCTCCAACAATGAACTTTGTTGGCACTTGTATTTTTGCCCCTGCCCATGGTGCTGTCAGCTCCCAGCTCCTGCACCATCCAAAAAAGAAAAAAAAATTTGCCGTAATTTAGAAGCTGAAATGTGAGACCCTAGGTAGTCCTATATATAAGATATAATAGGGCAAACTTCTTAACTCGGCTTAAACACTTTAGGTGGTGGCAAGGCCCAAGAGGTTAAGAGAGTTAAGCGAGCTACGACAGGAGTAGTCCTAGGATGGGTGACCCTCTGGAAAGTTGGGTGTCATAGTTCGTATCAGAGCCAATTACCAGCCGGAAGTGTGAGATAAGTCTCGGCTAAGCCAAAGTCGGAATGACAAAGCTAGCGGGACGAGTCTTACATCGCCTGATATTTATGAGTCTGAGCCTGACGAGAACGTCAGGGCTTAAAAGGAGAGATTGTCATACCCGGGTAGTCCTATATATAAGATATAATAGGGCAAAACTCTTAACTCTTTTGGTGGGGGCAAGGCCCAACCATTAATTTAAAAGCTCAAGTAGCTAGAAAAATACAAGTAATCCACTTAGGAGCTGTTTGATTTCTCGCAGATGTGTGAAAAAAAAAAATTTCAAGAAAAAAAGTTCTATTTTTTAAATTTTTTGTCTGATCTCAGCTCGTATTTTCTCACTAAGATTCCAAGCTAAAAAATTCTTCTCATGTTCTACTCGTTTTCTAAATAAGCAATTGATCTCAGGCTCATTTCGAACCGAACACGAACTAACTCGTAAACAGCGAGCTAGATTACCAGCAGTAGGCATCATAGAACAAGGGATTAAATTTTTCACAGTGCTTCAGAGAGTAGCTAAGTGTCACGGCAAACTTACAGGCTCAGGCACCTATAATAGTTCATCCCGCCGGTAAAGCCGGTTTTCTCGAACTTGCTCGCATAGTACTCGAGGTCCTCCTCTGAGAGCCAAGAAGGTAACGCGATCTCTTCGCCGGTCGAACCCCAATCTTTACGGGTTAGAGAAGATGGTCGGGAATCATGCATCGTCAAGATCTTTCTGAGGACATTCTTCGTGCCGACTTCCGCAAATTCAGCTTCTGCAACTCCTGGCTCCTGTACAAACACCTCACATTGTGATCAAAATGCCTCTTTCGAAATGTATAACACATATTGTTGTTGAAGGGTTCGTTCGTTTTATCGATCTGCTACATTTGAAAATGCTCTATATTTTTTTTAAGGCTAAATTGGGCTAAGTAACGAGACCGGTTCGTGGGTGGTGCATCTATATAATTTAAGTGAATTGGGGTTGGAGGAATAACCAAATTTTACACGCTTTTTTTTTTGTCTCTTTAAGTTCACTTAATCATTTTGGCCACTCAAATAACTCCTAATTGTACAAACTCGCTAGTCCCTAGATCAGACAGACGGATTGGGCAACCTGCGGATGAGTTATTGTATCCACAGATTGTAGAGATGCGGATAAATTTATCTGTAAATTTTTGGATAGCTATCATCCATACTCGTAACCCGCAAGTGGGCAGGTACATATATGAATTACCCACAATATACTCTTTTTTTTTTCTCTTTGTTGTTATACTGTCTAAAAATACAAATAACATATATATTATTTTAAAATATCAAAACATAACTTATTATTTAAAACAGCGCAACATACAATATATAATAAATGTGATGTGACGCCCCAACTTCCCAGGGGGTCACCCATCCTAGGACTACTTCCGTCCTAGCACGCTTAACTCTCTTAACCTCTTGGGTCTTGCCACCACCCAAAATGCTTAAGCCGGGTTAAGAGTTTAGCCCTATTATATCTTATATATAGGACTACCTGGGGTCTCACAATCTCCCCTCCTTTAAGCCCTGACGTCCTCGTCAGGCTCAGACTCACAAGTACCAGGCGATGTGAGACTCATCTCGCTAGCCCGTCATCCGCACTCGGCTCACCCGAGACTCATCTCACACTTCCTACGGTAATTGGCTCGATACCATCCGTGACGCCCCAACTTCCCAGGGTCACCCATCCTAGGACTACTCCGTCAAAGACGCTTAACTCTCTTAACCTGCCCTCGCACCACCCAAAACGCTGCTTGTTAAGCAGTTAAATTTAGCTATTATATCTTATATATAGGACTACCTGGGGTCTCACATGTGAGTACCCATGGTTATTTGCGGGTTGCCTAAAATACTTATATTTTAACATTTATCTACCTATGTTATCCGTAATTTAAACAATTAGTACTTATATCAGCAAATTGAGATTGTGAGATCTTCCTGTCCCATTAATAACATATTTACTACAAGTATATTCTCTAGGCTATTAGCATTTTAATACTAAATCAACATCGAAATAAATTGAGATTGTGTCCCATTAATAACATATTTACTACAAGTATATTCTCTAGGCTATTAGCATTTTAATACTAAATCAACATCGAAATAAATTGAGATTGTGAGATCTACCCGTCCCATTAATAACATATTTACTACAAGTTTATTCTCCCGGCTATTATTAAAATAGCTATTTTGTAAATGGTAGATATTTTTTAGACCCTCTCAACTATAACATCGACTTAAAATTACTACAACCAAATTAGATTGTGAGATCTACCTGCCCCATTAATAACAGATATTCTCTCGACTAGTAGCATTTTAATACTAAATTAACATCTAAATAATTGAGATTGTGAGATCTACCTGTCCATTAAAAACATATTTACTACAAGTATATTCTCTCGGCTATTATTGAAATAGCTATTTTGTAAATGGTAGATATTTTTTAGACCCCTCATAGAATTAGATTGTGACATCTATCTGTCCCATTAATAACATATTTACTACAAGTATATTCTCTCGGCTATTATTGAAATACATATTTTGTAAATGGTAGATATTTTTTAGACCCCTCAACTATAACATCAAATTGAAATCACTATAACAAAATTAGATTGTGAGATCTACTTGTCCCATTAATAATATATTTACTAAAGTATATTCTCTCGGCTATTATTGAAATATCTATTTTGTAAATGGTAGATATTTTTTAGACCCCTCAACTATAACATCGACTTGAAATCACTACAACAAAATTAGATTGTGAAATCTGTCTGTCCCATTAATAACATATTTACTACAAGTATTCTCTCAGCTATTAGTAGATATTTTTTAGACCCCCTCAACTATAACATCGACTTGAAATTAATGGCCCTAGATTTTTTTTTTCTTATTGTAGTTGCTTATATCAATTATCGCCCATTTGGATTTCAAATAATTTTCCAGCCAAATTAGGAATTTCATTAAAAAAAATTAATATCTTCATTATATGATAGTCGAGTTAGAAAAATTTAACTTTAGGGGCTCTTTGGTTCAAAATTTGTAATATTACAATAATTTTCATTTTTTTAGTAAAAAATTAAATTATTATTATATAATTTACATTGAATAGTTGTAGTTTTCTAGGAATGCTAGATTAGTTATGGAATATTTTTATTTTCATTCTTAATTTGAATAAGTAGTGGTCTATTAATAAAGATATATTAATTCTTAAGAAATTTTCAACTAAAATAATTTAATAAATTAGTAATAAATTTATCATTATAAATATAAAATTTATGATTCTTATAAAGTATTATAAATCGCGAACTAAATAATCACCGAGAAGCTTATAAAAATGTGATGCCCACTTACAAATTATTTTAATAAATCATTCATATTTTATCAATAAATTAATCAAATCAATCAATTTTTTTCGTCCCATGTTGTCACCTTCTTTTTCAAAGTATTCAATGCATGTGATAATATTCGGATATGCACCAAATCCATACATTAAATAAATAAATAAATGCGCCCGTTTGTTGATGTTATATTTTTTGTGACACTCGCAACCGTTTACTTATATGTAGATGAAACTGTACTGTAGATGTAATTATATGTAAATAAAAATTTAGTATTTGATTTAATATATTTAATTCAATTGTTGTAGTAGAAATTGCAGGAGGAGACGCTTAAATTGACCGTAATCACAATCAGTAGTTCGACAAAAGTAACTTTAATCAAAAGATAAGCTTATTTCTTTAATTATTTTTTAAACAAAAAATATTTTTCTTTTTTTACATTAAAGATAATCTCATCATTATATATATATAATATTAAAATTTTAAAAATTATTTTTCAACTGTATGCAACCAAACAAATTATTTATAGTTACATGCAGCTTTTCAATATATCTAACCAAATAGAATACATATAGTTGCAACTGCTATAATTTCAACCAAACAATTGCTAGAGTTTTATACTCGCTCCAACTGCTGCTACATTTGATACTGATACATTAAATCAAATAATAGATCTGCGCGAGTATGCAATAGTTAAATATCACTGAAACTATAAGGCATACAACCAAATAGTTTGTTAATTAGATGTAACAATGAAATTCAACAAGGAGGAGTTTGATTTGGCGCGAAACTAAGTCAAAAATTATTTTTGATATAAAAAAAAAAAAAACCTTTTCACTAGTTTAGTTTGGTGTAAAATAATTTTTTTTGTAAAAATATTTTTACGGATTTGAAAAAAAAATTGAAGTTTTCATATTATGCCATTTTTTGGCTGAAAATGAGAACTCTTTAGAGGAGAGATGATCATTAACTTCTCTTTCTCTTTATATTAATATATATACTTTTATATAATATATGTAATTTATAAACTATGATGATACTAATAATATATATAGGTATAAATTTTAATTATGTTGAAAATAATAATTCAAACATAATTTAAAATTTAGTTAGAGATAAAATTTATCCAAATGATAAATTGAGTAGGATTTATATTTATCCAATGTAAAAGTTGAATTTATCATCTGTTATGACTTAATGGCTAATCATAGTAATTAGACATGGATTAATTAGATGAAGAAGCCATAATAGATATGGCCAAGAATGTCGCCCAGAATGTAATTATTTATTTTTTATTAATAAAATATTAGTTTAGTTTTTCTTCTTCCTCTCCTAATGTTTTTTTCTCCATATTATTTTTTTCTATGTTAGAACTTGAGTTAAATAATCGGTATCAAGACAAATACCGATTCCAACAATTGGTATCGAGAAATCACGCTTTAAACAAATTATAATATAATATATATTATAATATAGTAATTATTTATATAAATAATACATATATATATATATATATATATATATATATATATATATATATATATATATATATATATATATATATATATATATATATATATATATATATATATATATATATATATATATATTAATGCTACTATCATATTAATAGGATAGAAAGCACTTGTCTATCAAGTTTTTAACTCTTGGATGAGAAATTGTAGGGTTATGATGATATTAGTCGATTAGAATTGAATGGTCCCCCAGGGTTGAGTGGTCCCCACTGGTTATAGTATTTAATCCAATGGTTAGAAATGATGAAAAGCACTGATCCAGCGCTAAAAACTGTGATAGACAGTTCGCTTCCTATCCTATTAAAAGGATAAAAGAATTTGACTTCTAATCTCTCTCTCTCTCTCTCTCTATATATATATATATATATATATTTTCTACAAGCCAAATATTAATTAAGAGCGTAAAATTTTTTATAATCCATATATATTCTTATGGGTAACTTCAAATACCACTCATGTGGTTTCGTACTTTCTCACTTTAGTACCATGTATTTTAAAGTATATCAATTTAATATTAAATGGTTTCATTTTTTTTTTTTTTTCACTCTTTCTTTAACATTTCATTAAATTATATACAAAAAACTTTTGATACCTATCTAGGTTTATCGAATATTCACTTTAGTATATTTTAGTTTTAATTTTGTCACTAATTTAACGGGAAAAAAATTAGTTGATGAAATAATAAAAAGAGAAAAATGAAACCGTAGATTACTAAAATAAAAAAAGTGCGAAATCGTAGAGATGGTATTTAAAGTTTTTTTTTTTAATTATTTGATGCGGGACTATTTTTATTTTTTTAATCAGTGGTGTCATATATATATATATATATATATATATATATATATATATATATATATATATATATATATATATATATATATATATATATATATATATATATATATACACACACAAAATAATTAGCAAATTAATGAGATGAGGGAATAAAAAAAAATACACATGGTTGAGATAATTAATTGAACCTGGAATCGGCATATGTAGTAGTTATCCCCGTAGAGGTGCTTCAAATGGTGGACCGGGCTCACGGAGGGGTTGCGAGGTACGTGCGGTATGCTCGTGTTCACCAGCGCCTCCACTCGGTCCGGTCTAATCATGCACAGGGTCCACGCAATTTTAGCGCCCCAATAGTGCCCTACCACAAACACCTAGCATATATCCACAATATTATTTTTTACAAATAAAATCATTAATATTACTAAAAAGGTTAAAGATTTAATTATTATTTAAGGATGTCTTTTAGTAATTAATGATATTTAAAAACATTTCAAATGCATCTACAATATATTAGACATATACAGAGCTGCCATATATATAGTGTCTGGCTACTATGCTATTAATAGCACAAAGCACTTGGTGCTACCAAGTTTTCGACCGTTAGATCTATCCTTTTGATTTCTTTCATCCGTCAGATCATATTATTCAACCAATCACCTACTCAACCCTAGGGGTCCACATCATACTAACCGCACATCTTTTAATCCAATGGTCAAAAACTTGGCAAAGACCAATGACTTGGTACTATTAATAGTATATTAGCCTAGTTATATATATATATATATATATAGAGAGAGAGAGAGAGAGAGAGAGAGAGAGAGAGAGAGAGAGAGAGAGAGGAGTTAGAATGCTCTCAAAAGCAATAATGAGTTGGTGCTTTTGAGTTTTGATCTTTGGATAGAGAGTTGTAGGGTTAAGATGATGGTGTTAGGTGGAATAGTGTTTGATCCAAAGGATATTAGAAATTTGGAAGCACCAAGGAGTTGGTGCTTCCAAAAGTATTATAGCTCAACTATATATATATATATATATATATATATATATATATATATATAGAGAGAGAGAGAGAGAGAGAGAGAGTAAGGCTACTATGCTTCGGAAGACGGAGGCTCCGTGCTTCCACGTCGTTTTGATGTTGTGGCTTCCGAATCGTCGATCGGCTCCGTTAAACTTGATCTAGAGTATTTGAAGTACCTAGAAAATAAATTTTGCGATTTTTCGATATTATTTACCTAGCGAACGAAGGGCTAAAAATCAACTAGAAAATAAAAATCTTACAAAACGCGATAATATAGCATTAAAAATTTAGATCAAAGATATTAATCTTGTTTTATATAGTATAAAGAATTTTCTATCAAAATTTCATGTAATTTGGATATTTCTACACCGTTAAACTTTCAAACGGCTCACTATGACCATTAAAATTATTTGATTTTGTGCCCTTCGATCACTAGGCAAATGATATCGAAAAATTATAAAATTTATTTTCTAGATATTTCAAATACTCTAGATCAAGTTTAACGGAGCCGATCGACGATTCGAAAGCCGCATCATCGAAACGACGGAAGCACGGAAGGCTCGTGCTTCCGAGAGTAGCCTCACACTATATATATATATATATATATATATATATATATATAGAACTAGGCTACTATGCTATTAATAGCACCAAGTTATCGGTGCTACCAAGTTTTTAGCCATTGGATTGAGAGATGTATGGTTAGGATGATGTGGGCCCTCTAGGGTTAAGTGAATAGTTGGTTGGATGGTAGATCTAACGGGTGAAAATCATCAAAGGAGTGGATCTAACGGCGGAAAACTTGGTAGCACCGAATGCTTCGTGCTATTGATAGCATAGGGATTTCTATATATATATATATATATATATATATATATATATATATATATATATATATATATATATATATATATATATATATATATATATATATATGAGCTAGAATACTATCAATAACAAATCGGCATTTTTGCCACCTATTTGTTTTCGATGATGAAGGCTCCAAATTGATGATCGGCACGGTTAAATATGATCTATACCATTTGAAATATTTAGAAATTAAATTTCATACATTTTCGATATTGTTCTCTTATCCATCGAGTGGACATAAAAATGAGCAGTTTGAAAATGAATATTTTTTTAAAAAAAAAGATGATAGGAGTCTTGTAATCAAGATCAAGAGTATAGAGCTTGTTTTAAATAGTTTAAAAAAAAAATTTCAACAAAAATTCAATTAATTTTGATATCTTTACGCCGTTAAACGAGAAAACGCCTTATATCGACCATTAAAATTATAAAATTTTGAAACCCTTTGATCATTAGGTAAATGATATCGAAAAGATTTAAACTTTAATTTCTAAATACTTCAAGTGGTATAGATCATGTTTAGATCGTCGATTAGAGGCCCCATCATCGAAACCAAATGGATGGCAAAAGTACCAATTTGCTATTAATAACACTCTAACTCAACTCTCTATATATATATATATATATATATATATATATATATATATAGAACTAGGCTACTATTTATTAATAGCACCAAGTCATTGGTGCTACCAAGTTTATAGCCATTGGATTAAGAGATGTGTGGTTAGGATGATGTGGGTCCCTAGGGTTAAGTGGGTGGTTGGTTGAATAGTATGATCTAACGGGTGAAAATGATCAAAAGAATAAATCTAACGAGAAAATTTGGTAAGACTAAATGTTTCGTCTTATTTATAAGCATAAAGAACCGGACTATATATATATATATATATATATATATATATATATATATATATATATATATATGTCATCCATCGGTGAGATATATTCCGATACTTTTTGAAAAGATTACGTGATAACATTTTTTGAAACGTCTGTATTTGCAATATAATCTGAAGTATTGTTAATGAGCATTTTTGTAATGAGATTTTTTTGTAATGTAAGGTGCAGCTCATAAACTGAGAGAACGAGAAAGAATAAGAAAAAGGGTAGAAATTAAACCTGGGGAGTTCGAGCGCGTCGAGTAGGGCGACGATATCGCCGACGATGTGGAAGAGGGTGTAGGAGTTTACCGACGGCGGGGCCGACGTGTCGCCGTACCCGCGGAGGTCGGGCGCGATGGCCCGGTACCCGCGGGCGGCGAGCCCGACGATCTGGTGCCGCCACGAGTACCAGAGCTCCGGAAACCCGTGCAGGAGTAGTATCGCCGTCCCCGCCCCGTCCACGGGACCCTTCTCCGCCACGTGCATGGCGATCCCGTTGATCTCGACCGTCCGATGACCAATTCCTTCCATGTATCTATCGATCCTTGATCTCTTCAGTATTGTGATTTTGTTTGCCTCTCAATGCTATACTACTCTGTGTGGTTTTAATTAGTGCGTGTAGTAGGGCCGGCAAATGAGCGAGCCGGCTCGCGTTTGACTCGATATTCTGCTCGAGCTCGACTCGAAATTAAATGAGCTGAGCTTGAGCAAAAGAAAAAACTCGAAATTTATTTCAAGCCGGGCTTGACTATTACTCGGCTCGCTCGAATTAGGCTCGAAGAGCTCGAATATATATATATATATATATATATATATATATAGATCTTATGCTATCAATAGACGGAGGTCTCCGTGCTACCAAGTTTTCCACCGTTAGATCCATTCCTTTGATGATTTTCATCCGTTAGATCATACTATTCAACCAACCACCCACTTAACTCTAAAGGGCCCACATCAGCCAAAAACTTGGTAGCACCAATGATTTGGTGCTATTATTAATAAGCATAGTAGCCTAGTTCTATATATATATATATAGAGTAGGGCTACTATACTATTATGAGTAGTAGAGCCCTACTACTCATAAGTTGTTTTCGATGATAGAGCTTCCGAATCGACGATCCACTCCGTTAAATATGATCTAGAGTATTTAAAACTTCTAGAAAATAAATTTCGTAATTTTTCAAAATCATAATAAAGTCCATCAAATGGGCATAAAATGAACGGCCGAAATCGAACGATGTCCTAAAAATAGATGATCGGATCCTTTAATTTAAGATCGGAGTTATTGATCTTTATCTAGATAGTGAATAGAATTTTCTATCAAAAATTCAACCTATTTCAATTCTTTTACACCGTTAAACTACCAAAATCCCATATCGGCCGTTAAAAATTGTCAATTTTGTGAGCTTTTGATCGTAAGGTAAATGATTTCGAAAAATTACGAAATTTATTTTCTAGAAGTTTTAAATACTCTAGATCATATTTAATCGGAGTGGATCAGTTTATCTTAAGCTCTATCATCGAAAAACAACTTACGAGTAGTATAGGCTCTCTACTACTCATAATAGTATAGTAGCCCTACTCTATATATATATATATATATATATATATATATATATAACTATTTGGAATACTATTAATAAGACCAATGACTTAGTGCTAGTAAGTTTTCTACCCTTGGATTAAAAGATGTGCGGCTAAGATGATGTGGGCCCCCTAGGGTTTAGTGGGTGGTTGGTTGAATAGTATGATCTAACGGATAAAATTAATCAAAGGGGTTAATCTAATGGTAGAAAACTTACTAAAGACCAAGTTCATCATGCTTATTAATAAGATACAAATGGACTATATATATATATATATATATATATATATAAAAAATGTAAATATAATGTATTTTAATTATATATAGGCTGAGTGAGTAACCCTGGATTTAGTTAAAATTAGGCTAATATTGCTGACGCATAAAAGCAAACTCAATCTCTTTCTTTCACATAGCTCTAAATCCGTAATCTGTTTCTCTCTCTCTCTCTCTCTCTCTTTTTCTGTCTCTCATCCCAAGCGGCCAAGCCTGAATCCACTATGTTACTAAATAACAACACGCATCCGCCTTTACCTACCTTATTATTAATTGTGTATTTGAGAAAATATACAAAATATTTTTAAGATAAAAAATTAGTGTTTATACAAAATTTTGATTTTAGTTATATATAATTGGATACTTTAATCTAATATTTGCCTATATAATTTATTCATCTTTTGACCACGTAAATGGAAAGAAATAATATGGAGATTGAAGACGGAAAAGAAGACATGCGATCCTGAAAAAATTATAATACCATATTTCATATAATTATTTTGTATTTTGAACTATTAGACATTTTTTGTATCAAATTGAAAATAATATTCTATACAAATTAAACTATTAGTCATACGATGTTGAGAATTTCAAGCGGCTTGTTTAGGACTCGAGCTAGCTCGATTCGAAATCAGCTTGTTTCGAGCTCGGCTCGAATTAATTTCAATCCAAACTTGAGCCTAAATTTACTCTCGAAATTCATTTCAAACCAAATTTAAGCTGAGGTAAGCTCGCTCGTGTTTCCACCTCCTCTGTGTGTGTGTGTGTGTGTGTGTGTGTGTGTGTGTGTGTTTATTAGCAAAAGCTCTTTTTTGGGGGCTATAGCCTGTTTTGAAAAAGGTATTAAAACTTATCTCAACTCTAGATTATTTTGAACCTATTACTTACCCTTCAAAATTTTAATTCTAATATTCAATTTTTTAAATATATTCGATTTGAGTCAGTTAATAGTATTTTGACTTTAAAATTAAAACTAATTACTTTCTTTAATAAGTTTATAAATATAAAAATTATATAAAATATACTAATTTAACTTATAAATAAATAATGATTCACTCAAATTACTTAGCAAGGAGATTGTGAGACCCCAGTTAGTCCTATATATAAGATATAATAGGGCTAAACTCTTAACCCGGCTTAAGCATTTTGGGTGGTGGCAAGACCCAAGAGGTTAAGAGAGTTAAGCGTGCTAGGACGGGAGTAGTCCTAGGATGGGTGACCCCCTGGGAAGTTGGGGCGTCACAGATGGTGTGAGATGAGTCTCGGCTGAGCCAGGGTCTGGATGACGGGCTAGCGAGACGAGTCTCACATCGCCTGGTACTTGTGAGTCTGAGCCTGACGAGGACGTCGGCTTAAAGGAGGAGATTGTGAGACCCTCAGGTTAGTCCTATATATAAGATATAATAGTGGCTAAACTCTTAACCCGCTTAAGATTTTGGGTGGTGCAAGACTCAAGAGGTTAAGAGAGTTAAGCGTCTGCAGACGAGTAGTCTTAGGATGGGTGACCCCCAGGAAGTTGGGGCGTCACAGAGATATAATGAAGCTAATTACTTAGCAAATATATTGAAGCCAAGTTTCTAACCAAAAAAGTGAAAAACGCAAAAAAACCAAAACCATAGATAAAGTTATATGGAGACCATGTCAATTATAGGTAGGGTTGCAATGTGAGCCGTGCCGGGACGGCCCACATTTGCCGGGCCAAAATGGGCTAAAGCCGACCAGGTCCGGCACGGTTTCAAATTAGGGCCGGAATGTGCCGTGCCCAAGCTATCTAGCCTCCAGCCAGACACGGCCCTTTGGCCCGGAAAGCATAGGCCGTGCCCGGTGGGGCAGTGTCCGGCTGGGTCATGCTCCGAGACGATCCCTTAAATATTTATTTTTTAATTTTTTTAAAAAATCTATATAAAATCTACAAATATAAATAATTATATTTAGATTTATATTTTGATTAAATATTTAAAATTTATAAAAATGATTATAAAATAACAAATATTTTAAAAAATTTAAAAAATAAACTTGCATTATTTTTTTGAAAAAAAAAGAATTGAAATGGGTTTTTGGTCCAATGGACCAAAACTGTTTGGGCCATTGGACCAACACCACTAAACAGACCTTGGGAGGAGTACTTCTGGGGGCCCTCCTCCCGAGGAGCTCAGACCCTTGGGGTATGGGCCGTGCTGGCTTGGCTGGCACGGCCCATGCGGGCTATGCCGTGCGTGGCCGCCAGCTTTTCCACGGCTCGGCACGACCTAGGCCGGTTTCGGGCGGGACCGTTGGGGCACAAGAGGTAGGCCCAGGTCAGGCCAGGCCAGCACAGCTGCTACAGCTAGGGGTGGAACTGGGCCGGGTTTGGGTCGGATAATACTATGCCCAAGCCCGGCCCAAAAGATAATGTCGGGTCGGGCTTTTATCCGATTTTTTAAAAATTTACGCCCGGCCTAAGCCCAAGCCCAATGTCCAATACCCATCGGGCTTTGTGGAGGCCTATTTTATGCATTTATCATATAATACATAAATATTTTTATTTATCTAAAATTAAAATAAAATGCTTATTTTCAGTTTTATCACATCAAAAGAAAATATCAAATATATCATAATATGGAACTAAATATTTTGTTAATATATTATATATCCTCATATATATAAGTATATATCATTAATAACAATATATACTATATATGATATATATTATATTATTTATTTCTTTTATAGATAAATAATATATATAGTTAAATATTTTATTTTGATAATTAATATATCGGGCTTTTGGGTTGGGCTTGGGTCGGGCTTGAACATGCTCAAATAGGCCCAAAAATTCTTCGGGCTTAAATTTTTAAGCCCGGCCAAACTCAAAGTTATACTTTTAATACCCAAAGCCCGGCCCAAACAGGGCCCATCGGGCCGGGCCTTGTTTAGGCCCGGGCCCAGTTCCACCCCTAGCTACAGCACCCATGCCATGCTGTAGCTCGGCCCGTGTTCGTACCCACATGTTGCCCGGCCCGTTTTACAACCTTAATTATAGGTCATTTTAAAATAATCCTTCTAGATTATGGTTAGCTCAAATCGGCCTCCGTAATGTAAGCAGAATGTTAGCCTAAGGCTGGTAATTTAGTTTGCTGTTCACAAGCTTATCTCATGTTCGGCTCGAAATGAGCTCGAGATTGATCCCACGTTTAATAAACGAACAGAAGACATAAGCTGAATTTTTTAGCTCAAAATCTTAACAAGCGAAATACAAGTTAGGGTTCACTCATGTTCGGCTCGATAAATAAATTTCTAGTATTTGGATTTTAGACCAACCCAAATGTAAAAAGATCTATATTTTGTGAATTTCAATTATTAGATTAAGATTCTAAATTTTTTAATTTTCTGTCAACTAGTGTTCGGTTGATTAATAAATTAGTTGAACGCGAGTTAAATTTTTCAAGTTGATACTTTAACGAGCCAGCTTGTATTCAGCTCGTTGACAATCCTATGTTAACCTACCTGTTAATAATCCTCTTTCAGTGTGTATACAAGTTGCACGCTTTTAGCATCGAGGAGTCGAACTCGTGACTTGTTCTAACACGTCTTATTGTATTGAGAAATCAATCCACTTAAGGCAGAAAAATACAACAGTGCCTACGAATGTCGATTGTGATTCTTCTAATTCGATCTTTTTCCAACATATACAGAATATCGGCGTCTCCGCTAATAGTATATATATCAAACAAACTATATATTTTAGTGAATTAAATATGGATTTTGTTAAGTTCAAAAGCTTTACCAGATTTTTCAGCTGCTTAGAATGTTGATTTCATGGATGTTGATCATGTACTAGTGAATTAAATGATGACAAAAGTTTCAATTTAATTGATTGAAATGTTAACTCAAATCAAAATAATGGAGACTTATTAAGGTAACAATAAGATATGGTTAAATTATAAACAGTGTTGGAAATCTGATACTCGCTCGAATACCAGATTTTGAGAATTCGCAGCTCGCTCTGATACCAACTGTTATTAACCCGGTACTCGCTCCGGTACCATTTGTTGGGATTTTGCAATGAAAGCGTCAAATCAGATTTTTATCGTAAATCCGTCTTCTCAGCAAACGCTGAAACAACAACAAAAGATATAAAAAAAAAAAAAAACAAATAAATAAATGCCGGTGAAATAAGATTCACTAATGAATAAAAGAGTTATTCGTTACTCACACCACAGACATTCATTTTTCCTCCACAAACTTAATTTTCAAATTAATCGCGCCGCGAAACTGTCAACAAGCTATAGTTCTAAAACTAAAATCGATTATCAATTTCGAGGCATATCTAATAACTTATGAGAACAAATAGTTTGCTAGCAATCTCAAAGGAATCCTTGCCATCTATCTATATCTCTCTCTCTCTCTCTCTCTCTCTCTCTACACAGGCCCTCTCATTTTGGTCTTGACGTTCTCGTCAATTCAATCACATATATAACCCAAAATGTTACAAGGCTATATAAGACTCATCTCACATGCCAGACTGATGAACTGCTCGCACCAAACGTAATGATCCAATTCGCTAACAATAATAATACGTTGGGTCCAAACCATTGACCCAATATACTTACATTTAGTTATTACAAGTAATATTCATGATCTCTTATATTTTAAATTATAATTATATTCTCATTCCATTGAAACTATTGGGATGTGACAGCTGATTACACCTATAAAAATAAAGTATATTCAAATTTTAAAACCAAATGTCATTGACTGATTCACATCAAACCAATTGAAAAATTAAACAATAAAATTACAATTTTGTTAGATTTAATAGCCAGCTCAAATTATTTTGAGTAATGAAATATCTGATTCAATTATCGGTTTCATTAAACATGACTAGAACAATTAAAAACTATTTAAAAATTATTTTTTTATAATTTTTTTTACATCTTTTACCCAATGATTAAAGGTCCTAAAAAATGACTGCTTTAATGGCCGATGTGGTATTTTTTTATAAGTTAAAATTTTAATAGAAAATAATTTTACTTTCTATCGAAAGTAAAATTAATACTTTTGATCCGAAATTTGAGTGTTTTATCGTTATTTTTTATAAAATTTTTATTTTCAATCGTTCATCTCGAAACTTTTCGTTTACTAGATGAACAAAGTCAAAAATTATATACGCTGCCGAATCAATTATTCCATCACCAAAAACAACTTCAAAGTGTAAAAACTACTGTACTTTCAAAAGTACACACTACAAAAAATCTTATATTTAAGGACACTTTAAATAATTAATGGACGCTTAAAAGTCATTGCGAAAATAACTTTATCGACGCCAGAAAAGTCGGTCAGAACCTATATGTTAAATAAATACGTCGTGATAAATATACCAACATTTTAATATAGCGTCGGAAAATTTATATAAATATTTGAAAAAAATATGTTTATTGGTGACGCTTAATCAAAGTCATTTTAAGAACGCTAAATATTAAAGACACTACAAGAAAGTCATTGCCTAAAAAGAAAGGCCTAAAATATATTTTTGTTGTAGTGACAGTAGCCTACGTACTTCTTATTAAATAGGAAAAATAATGATTAAATAAAAAAATACACTATAGTTGCTAAGTGGGTGATGAAGGTGTCCATATAATTAAGGAGATAAGATAAAGACATAGAAAATACACCCCACCTCTTCTAGAAACTTCTTCCACCCATAATATTTGTTAGGTATGCTTCTTGGCTTTGTTGGCCCATGAAGAGTGGTTTTAAGTTTTAACTAGAGCGAGCACTATAAAAAATCTTACATTTAAGAACATTTTAAATAATAATTAGCGACGTTTTAAAATATCAATAAAAATAATTTCGACGCTTGTAAAAACGTTAAGTAAAGAGTCGTTAAATAAACATGTTGGGATAAATATACCGACGTTTTAATATAGCGTCGAAAAATTTATATAAATATTTGATAAAAATATATTTATTAGGACGCTTAATCATAACGTCAGAACGCTAAATATTAAAGACACTTTAGAATAAAACGTCGTTTAAAAAGTATCGTCTAAAAAATATTTTGTTCTAGTGGGCTCACATGTTCTTTTCTCTCTTCTAATGTGATAATAAAAAATAAAAAGTTTAATGTACAACTCCTCTTGTACAAATTTGATACCACCATGTTTTATAAATTGATGATGTGACATGTGCACATATTAATTAGCTAGCTAGAAATGTTCTTGTAACGATATTAAGAATAATAACTCGTCGCCAACAACCTACAAAACGCTTAATTCAGCTTATTATTAACTGTGCGATATGAGACTCATCTCGCTAGCCCGTCATCCGTATCCCGGCTCGAGACTCACACACATGCGCAAATTTGGTGAACCGACTCTGATACCAAATGTAACGACCCAGCCCACTAACAATAATAACTCGTTAGGCCCAACCACCAGCCCAAAGTACTTAAGCCCAGTTATTATTACTAGTGTCTAAGTCTATTATAAACCCAATGACAATCTTTTTCTCATCCGATGTGGGACTATTAGGATGTCACAGTCCTTTCCAAATGAGGTGGTTTCTTCTACTATTATTAATTTCGTATTGCTCTCTATAAAAATATCGAATAGCAGATAATTTTTTATAAAATTTAAATTATTTTTTATAAAAATTAAGTAAGTAATTTTACTTTTTGAAAAATTTTACCCCATTTGTGAATATATTCTTTCATAAGTTTCTGATATATTAATATTTGTTTCTGTTGTTTGATTTACTTATTAATTTTTTTAACGAGTAACGTAAAAAATGACCACTTTATTCTTATAAATTTATTCTTAAAAAAAAAAAATAAAAAAAAACTATCTTCTTCCTCTCTCCCTTGTCTTCATCGCTATTAGCGCAACCACCACCATCCACAAAGAAGAGAGAGAGAGAGAGAGAAAGATGATGAAATTCTATATTATAATACAAATTAATTATATATATATACGGAAAAAAAAATATTATTTCTTACATAATAGTAATTAACTTTTTTTTCATTAATAGTCACTCATATATTTATAACTGTTATATTTGGTTTAGATTTGTAGTTATTTAAATTAAAATTAAATCCTAATCTAATTGGACCGGATTGAATATAATTTAGATTTAATTTGACATATATGGATTATGAGTCGAATCTAATTTCAAATTGAATTAAATTAGACTTGTGTTCAGAAATTCAATTAGATTAGAGTTCCAATTAGGAGTAGAGCTATTATATTCTTATGAGTATAGAGCCTTTTGTACTCATAAGTTGTTTCGATATTGGGGTTTTCAAATCGACGAATCACATCATTAAATATTATCTAGAGTATTTAAAATTTCTAGAAAATAAATTTCGTAATTTTTCGAAATCATTTGAAAGTCCATCAAGCAAGCGGGTATGAATTAAACGGTCAAAATCGAACAACATCGAAAAAATGGATGATCGGATCCTTCAATTTAAGATCGGAGTTATTGAAGGATCAAGTTAATATCCTTTGATTTAAAGTGTATGAAGTTAGTACCCTGTGATTTTATTTTTGTATTAAATTAATACCTACAGAGTATAAAAATGAAAAAATGCGAAACCACAGAGTGTTAAAGTGAGAAAATGCGAAACCACAGGATACTAAAGTGAAAAAGTGCCTAACTTGATATACTTTAAACGGAGAAACCACGTAGTACTAAAGTGAAAAGTGCATAACTTGATACACTTTAAACCACAGGGTACTAAAGTGAATAAAGAAGAAACCACAAGGGGGTATTTGAAGTTTTCCCTTAAATAAATTCGGAATTCGGATCCGGATAAAAATTTCGGATTATTCGTATCCGTTAACAATCCCGTGTATTATTTTATTTTATTTTATATAAGAAAAGCGGTGGTACTTATCTTTCACACACTTTTCGGACACGTGGCGCTATTTTATCGGATGGACTAGCGATACCCGGGTGTACGAATACGACCAGGTACAGATCAACTTTAGTACGGACACTCCGAACGTAAACGAACCTAAAATAACGCACCATAAAACTACACCCACACACGTGGACCTCTCGTTTGAACTCTCCACGTGTTGGTCACATTTTCGGGTCAGATTCCGCGGTGCGTGGAATCTCGGGGAGCGCGCCGGGGATGGCGGGAAAGCATCGGGGCGCGGGAGCGTATCTGGCGGGAAACTCGGTGCGCGGGCCCACCTATCAGTGGGGCCCACAATGGCCTATTATATAACCACAGAAGCCTCAGATTCGTGAGCCCGTTCGTGTTCGGCTCTAAATGGGCTCGAGATCCATCGCTCTCGTTTATATTAAACGAGTAAATACTTAACTAAATTTTTTAAAAACTTTAAAAAAATTTTCCGTGGTTTTATATTTTTTTCATTTTAAAGCACTTTGTGGTGTAAAGTGTATCAAGTTAGTACCCTGTGGTTTCTCACTTTATCACTTTAGTACCCTGTGGTTTAAAGTGTATCAAGTTAGTATCCTGTGGTTTCTCACTTTATCACTTTAGTACCATGTAGTTTAAAAAACCACAGGGTACTGATACAAAATTAAAACCACAGGATACTAAAGTGATAAAGTGCAAAACCACAGGGTATTAATTTGATACACTTTAAACCACAGGATACTAAAGTGATAAAGTGAGAAACCATATGGTACTAACTTGATATATTTTAAACCACAGCTTACTAAAGTAAAAAAAGTTGAAACCACAATGAGGGTTTTTGAAGTTTTTTCTTTTTTTAATTTAAAATCTTAACGAGATGAATTAATACGAATAAGATCACCGCTCACTACTTGAAATTTCACGATATGGCCTTTAACATAAATATATATTATAAGTTTACATTATTTGAATTTTCTTGGCCAACCTAAATGTAAAAAGCCTATATTTTACGAATTTTAATTATTAGATTAACATTCTAATTTTTTAATATTTTAATTTTTTTTCAACTTTTCACCCGGTAGTACAACTGACGATCTAATTTATTTTTCATGTTACCTTATATTCGACTCGTCTTTTTAACTTAATATTTTAACGAGCGAGCGTCGATGACAACCCTATACTCTATGCCACTAAATAAATCCCAACGGTACAGAATCGGACATTGGTATTTGGTGTGAATTATTTTATTTGGTATCATATAAGAAAATATTAATTAAAAAAAACAAAGAGATCTTGTACTATATTATATTATATGATATGATTAAGTCTGTGATACGCAATAGCCCCACTGAAATGTGCGTGATCGGATCATATTATGATCCGGTCGGCAATTTAGACCTAAAAAATTATTAATGTTAGCGCGCGGCTTATTACATAATAGGGGCAATTAATTGCTTATATATTTAAAAATTTTCGATTTTTTAATTTACCCTTTCTTAGAAGGCTAATATCAAAATATCTTTTCTACATTCCAATCTAATTCTAATATACTCCTTTCTATCGTTTGGTTCGGGTATAACTAGCTTATTACAGAAATATGTACAAATATGAGAATAAGAAAAATAATATTTGGATGAAAATTGGGTTGTTCAGTTGTTTCCGAGGATAAGAAAAATATTAGGTAGTTTTATATAGAAAATGAATGTGTTAGTGGAGATAAAAACTACTATTCTCGATAAAAAATTAGCGTTTGGGTATAAAGGGGGATAATGGTCTATTCCTATCCCTATTCCCTAACTAAACGGTGCCCTAGAGTTAAAATTAGTTAATTAACTCCGTTATCTCTATAAAATTACTATTTTGTCCTTTCAAATATACCTCCTCCGTTATCACTGTCTTTCTTATTTGTCCGTAAAGTCAGGGACACAAAAAGTATTTTGAGTTTTGGTCTTTTTCAAAATATCCCTCTACCGTCACCAATATTTCTTATTTGCCCTTATATTAAGAGCAAAATTGGTATTTTAATTTTTTTTTTAACTGTGGTAAATATTTAACTCACGTTTAACCCAACTTAACTTAGCAGAAGATAACTATGGGAATATTTTACAATAATAATAAAACATATAGATAGTATTTTAGAAAAAAAAAAGAGAAGAAAATAAATCGGATATTTTCGAACGTACTACTTTATATATACAATTATCCCTGCATAATAGTATATTTATGCCCAAGATTATATAATTTTATACACTCCTTTTCTAACAAACCAAATAATTACCTTTTTTTATATATATACTTATATTTTTGGAACTATTTAATGCTCATATAAATAATTTTTTTAAAAGAAATTATGATTTTTAGCATGTAGGACTATAAATATTGTTGATCAAATATATTGGATCAAATTCTCACGTTACGGCATGGATAAAAAACCATTAATTGTGGGCACTAATAATTTACAAATCAAACAACATACATTTATTTTCTATCATTATTAGATTTTTTTACTGATCGTTTCGGGAGCAAATGGCAAAAGATTTGATGGTTAATATTCGAGACCCTTGTTCAATCTTAGTTGATTCACATTTCTAACTAAGTTTATTTTTAGGACGTTCCACCGTTATTGCAAAATATTCCCAGCTTATCTCCTCGTTAAGTTAATCAATTAAACATGAGTTAAATATCTACCACAGTAAAAAAAAATTAAAATACCAATTTTTCACTTAACTTAAAATACTACCTATATCTAAAAATAAAAAAAAATTTTAATTTTAATTTTAATTTTATAAATCAAAAACAAATTAAATAGTAATATTTCGAATAGGTGGATATATTTTCAAATATGTTCATCTAGTTTGTTACCGTTAGAGAGCCATTTATATTTTCAATTTTGCCATCGCAAATATATCCCTCTAAAATCCATAACAATATAATATTAAAAGGTAAAAATGTCAAAAACTAACCAAAGTTAAGTATTCAAACGGTAAAGACATATCCGAAAACATCATGACTTCTACAAGAACAACGTATAAAAGTTGAACTTTGTAGGAATATATTTGCTATTCACTATGTTTGTAGGGATTTGTACGAAATTAACACTCTTATTTAAATTATTATTATAAACTATGAGGTCCGGTGCACGAAGTGTACGGATGGACCGGGTGCAGGGTTGAAATTTATGCGGGAACTACGCCCACTCCAGGTACGCCCGTCCTTAGATAGGTACGGCGCATGCGGACGCCACGTCGGGTGGGGCCCACACCACCACAAAGAGAGAAAAAGCGGTACGGAATGACCTCAGAAAATAAAAAATTAAAAAACAGAAAACGACATATCATTTTATTTATTTATTTATTTAAGTAAATTAATATTTAACATTTATTTATTAATTGTTAAAAGTGGAGGATAAAAATAAAGGGTCTTTGGTTTGGGACTTGGGAGGTCTGGATTTGAGAAGCTTCCTCCTTTGCTCTTTAACACCCCAACCTGCTATTTATTTACACACTGCAATTGAGTCTCTTTTCACAGCTTCAATTGCATTGAATCAAATACGTTGCAATTACGCACAACCAAGTAGACCCTTACTTTCTACGACAGTTTAAGTTAGTACTAGCGAAAGAGTATGTTTGGTGTGATATTAGGAGCACGAAGATCTTTGTGCTTTTAAATTATTTTCGATGATGAAGTTTTCGAGTCGACAATCAGCTTCGTTAGATTTGATCTAGTGTGAGACCCAAGATAGTCCTATATATAAGATATAATAGGACTAAACTCTTAACCCGGCTTAAGCATTTTGGGTGGTGGCAATGCCCAAGAGGTTAAGAGAGTTAAGCGTGCTAGGACGGGAGTAGTCCTAGGATGGGTGACCCCCTTGGAAGTTGGGGCGTCACAGATGGTATCAAAGCCAATTACCAGCCGGAAGTGTGAGATGAGTCTCACTGAGCAGTGAGTCTGGATGACGGGCTAGCGAGACGAGTCTCACATCGCTGGTACTTGTGAGTCTGAGCCTGACGAGGACGTCAGGGCTTAAAGGAGGGTAGATTGTGAGACCCAAGATAGTCCTATATATAAGATATAATAGGGCTAAACTCTTAATCTAGATTAAGCATTTTGGATGGTGGCAATGCCCAAGAGGTTAAGAGAGTTATGCGTGCTAGGACGGAAGTAGTCAAGATGGGTGACCTCATGGGAAGTTGGGCGTCACGTATTTGAAGCATATAGAAAATAATTGTTGTGATTTTTTTATATTATTTACCTAGCAATAGAAAGAGTTTAAAATCAACCGCTTTTAATGGTTGAAGTATATCGTTTGCAAGTTCATATGAAATTTTAACAAAAAATTCTTTATAATATTTACTACAAGATCAATATTTCTAATCGAAAATTTTAATGCTATATCACCACTTTTTGTGAAATTTTTATTTTCAGTCATTAATTTTGAACTATTTCAATCGCTAAGTAAATGGTATCGAAAAACCACAAAATTTATTTTCTAGGCACTTCAAATATATTAGATCAAGTCTAACGGAGTCGATCGTCGATTCGATCACACAAGATCGACCTACTCTTAGAAAAATATCTTATATTATTTAATATAATACCAAGCTGAAGCTCTTAGTTCGAGTTTCACCGGACACCAGACACCTGTTAGCTTTCTCTCTATCCTTTTTAGGATTTAATATATATATATATATATATTTTTGGAGATTTTAATATTAAAAAAATATTCAACCAACTCTTGGATATAGTTAAATTTCTCCGATAAATTCGTTTAATTTCACATGAGGAATCTAGGCTTAGTTTGGTATCGAGCTCTATCTAATGCTATTAAATCAAATTGAGTTGAGAAAAAAACATAAAAAGATATGCTTCTACGTCTCCCAGACTACGAAAATATATAAATCGACCCATCGTAATACGCGAACGTAATATTACGTGCGAAAATAAAGATGATTTTCCACCGCACGTAACACAATCTTTTACCAATCTCAGATAAAGCCCTAATTAAGTAATTAAACTACTAGTGTAGTATCCTCATCAAAAACATTTAAAGAAAAAGAAAAGATATGGTCAAACTCCCCAATTTTTTAGCAAAAATAAACGTGCGTGGAATTCAAATACCTACGTCCCAAGTAACACACTTGCTGAGACAAAAACTTATACATAAATTTTCCGTAAATTCCATGTGTTTTGAAAATATATAGAAAAAAAAAATGAAGGGTATTTTGCAAGATGGTCCCTATACTCTCTTCATATGGCATATTACTCTATAGATAGACTTTTAATTCAAGTATTATAGTTTCTAAAATATATACATATATATATATAACTATCAATTTTTTAGTTTAGACAACTTCTATACATTTTTACCTAAAATTATAAATAAAAGAATTTAACGTATTATAATTACAAAAACTGTTTATAACTGCAGTAGTTTTTACTGTCTGTATGTGACTAAACAGAATACATATAATTATAACTGTTATATTTTTAATTATATATAATAATTATATATAACTAATCGTCCCTTATTATGCTATTTGGCGGAAGTTGAGTATTTTTTAAGTTCAATTACAAAAATATTGACGAGAAATGAATAGGCACTAAGAAGAAATATTAGGATAGTACAGGGACTACTATCCTAAAGAATTTTTAAATATTTTTTTTCACAAAATAAGTAAAGGCAATTTAGTCATTTTCGCCTTCTCGATTAATACTGTAATAACTCTTAAAAATAATTTCAATTTTTTTGCAAATTAAAAAAAATAAGAAAAGTGACAATATATATAGAGTCCGCTATGCTATCAATAAGACGAATCACTCGCTACTAAGTTTTCACCGTTAGATCCACTTCTTTGATGATTTTTATCCGTTAGATCATATTTAACCACCACCACCACTCAGAGGGCCCACATCATTCTAATCGCACATCTCTCAATCCAACTCAAAAATTTGGTAGCATCAATAAGATCAATAACTTATTATTAATAATATAGTAGTCTAGTTATATATATATATATATATATATATATATATATATATATATATATATATATATATATATATATATATATATATATATATATATATATATATATATATATATATATATATATATTTTTTTAAAAGTTTTTAAATTAGTAAATATTAGTCTTGTAAGTTTTTAGGATTAATAGATGTGCGGTTAGGATGATGTGGGCCCTATTGGGTGGTTGGTTGAATAAGATAATCTAACGGATGAAAATGATCAAAAGTGTAGATATAACGATAAAAATTCACAAGCACCATTTGCTTTGGTGTTTTACAAGATCATAAATGGACTATATATATATATATATATATATATATATATATATATATATATATAGTTGGTAGAATACTCTCAAAAGAACCAACTCCTTGGTGCTTTTGAGTTTCTAGTGGATCTACTTTTTGTTTACTAATACCTCTTGGATCAAACACTATTCCACCTACCACCACCTACCACCATCATCTCAATCCTACATCTCTCCATCCAATTCGTTAAAAACTCACAAGACCATCTCTTTAATACTTTTAAAAGTATTCTAAATCTCTCATCTCTCTCTCTCTCTCTATATATATATATATATATATATATATATATATATATATATATATATATATTGTATTTTAACTTTTTTGAAGTAAATTAGAGTTAAATCTTCAACGTATAATAACGAGAGTTAGTTACGGACAAAGGACGCACGGAAAAGGTGAATAATGTCGAGGGCAATTTAGTAATTTCGCCTACTCAGCACTCACCCAGTGGAGGCGGTAACTTGACCGGCCTCTTCTCTCTCTCTATCTCTCTCTTTCTAATCTTTTCTCTCTCTTCTCCTCCGATCTCTCTCTCAAAGTCTCTTTCTCTCGCGTTTCCCCTGCTTTGGCCCGGGGCGTTTCACGAGATCCCAGAGACGAGGAAAATAGCGGCGGAGGTGGCGAGGGGAAACGCGATCATGCATTCGCTTCGGGAAACGCGCTTTCTCCGCCGCCGCCGCACCCCCGATTCTCGTCTCCCCGCTCCTCCAACCCTCCGTCCCCGTCCCCTCCTTCCTCTTCATCCCCACCTAATCCCCCTCTCTCTCTCTCTCTCTCTCTCTCTCTCTCTCTCTCTCCCCCGCTCTCTCCCTCCCTCTCTCACTCTCCCCAACCCTAACCCTAGCGGCGTTGTTGTCCCGATGAGCGGCGACGAGGAGGAGCAGCGGCGGCGGGGGCGGGTGCGGCGGATCGCCGGAGATCCGGTGACGGCGGCGCTGTCGGCGGACCTCCTCGCCCTGATCCTCGACTGCGTGGCGGCGCCGCGCGACCGGAAGGCGTGGCGGCTGGTGAGCCGCGGGTTCCTCCGGGCCGAGGCGCTCCACCGGCGCGCGCTCCGGCCGCTCCGCCGCGACGCGCTCCCCGGCTCCTCCGCCGCTTCCCCTCGCTCGAGCTCCTCGACCTCTCCGCGTGCCCCGCCCTCGACGACGCCTCCCTCGCCGCCGCGCTCGGAGCGGTGGGGAGGGGGCTCCGATCCCTGTGCCTGGCCCGCGCCAGCGGGTCGGGTGGCGGGGGCTGGAGGCGCTCGCGGCGGCGTGCCCTCGGCTGGAGGCGGTGGACCTCTCGCACTGCGTCGGCGTCGGCGACCGCGAGGCCGCCGCCGTCGCCGGCGCCGCCGGGCTCCGGGAGCTTCTCCTCGACAAATGCCTCGGCGTCACCGACGTCGGCCTCGCCAAGGTCGCCGTCGGCTGCCCCGCCCTCGACCGCCTCTCCGTCAAGTGGTGCCTCGAGATCTCCGACATCGGCATCGACCTCCTCGCCAAGAAGTGCCCCGATCTCCGCTCCCTCGACATCTCCTACCTCAAGGTCCCCCTCCCTCCATTCGAATTCCCCATCTTTGTTTTGCTACTTCCTACTCAATTCTGCACAAATTGATCGGCGAGCTAGTTGAAGAATCTATACACTTATTATGGTAACTGTTTGATCCGTTTAGTTCTGTGGAAATTGATATGGAACTGGGATTAGTGGGGTAGTCACAGGATTTGGAGAATTTGGGAAGGATCTTAGATGTTGGCATTGTTCTTCTTCTTTTTTTTTTTTTCAGGTAACCAACGAATCCCTTCGATCGATCTCCTCTCTCAGGAAGCTGGAGGATTTGGCGATGGTCGGATGCTATTTTATCGACGACGACGGTATGCGACTTCTCAGCAGGGGTTGTGACTCATTGCAGGTAAATTTTAATTCACTTTATGTTCTATGATAAGATAATTTTACTTGTAATACAAGAGCCAAGTAGATCACAATAGTTTTACTTGATTTGCTGCGGTTAGGAACAACATTTTGTTATCTGAGAATCTGCAAATGTCTGTGGTGTTGACAACAAGTAAATTTACTTTTCATTTAGAAAGGAAAAAAAAATATAAAATTTAGATAGTCTCGTTCGGAGTTTTAGTTGAGGTTGTGGAGAGAACAATCTTTCAATTCATCGATTTTTTTATTTTTTTTCGTTTGCAGAGCATCGATGTTTCACGTTGTGAGAATGTGAGTTCAGGCGGTTTAGCTTCGCTGCTCGAAGGACACCATCTTCTCCGAAGCATCAATGCTAGGGACTGTGTTTCCGTGAGTCGTTATTTTTATTTTTCTCCCATTTTCCCACACCCCGCCTTTTTCTCTTTCTTTTTTTTCCTTATGTTTGTTCTTAGTGTTATTGATAGTTCTTTTGATTTGCATTCCGTAGGAGCTAACATCATGCTTCCTTTCCAAGCTAAGTGTTATTAGTAACACATTGAATATACTGAAACTCGACGGGTTCCAACTATCAGTTTCCGCCCTTAAAATCATCGGTATGAGTTGCAAAAACCTCGTAGAAATTGGGCTGGGTAAATGTAAGGGCGTGACCGATGAAGGCATCTCTGAGCTCGTAGCAAACTGTGCCGAATTGAGAACAATTAATCTTGTGTGTTGTCGTCTGCTCACGGACGATGCCCTATTTTCTATCGCCAATAACTGCAAGAAGGTCGAATGTCTCGGATTGGAGTCCTGCTCTTTGATAACTGAAAAAGGCCTGGACCAGCTTACGATTTGTTGTTCCAGTGTGAAAGAACTGGACCTCACTGATTGTAATGTCAATGATGCAGGTACGTCGGTTATCTTGTAGATTGTTACTGCTCTTCGTGATTGGGTTTTTGGTAATTGCTTGAGAGATTCTCTTCTTCTTGTAGGATTGAAGTGCATGTCTAGATGTTCCGAGCTCACAGCACTGAAATTAGGGCTTTGTGCAAGCATTTCTGATGAGGGCCTCGCTTATATTGGATCCAACTGCGGAAAGCTCCAAGAACTTGATCTCTATCGGTAAGTTGATGGAATGCTCAATCATTTTACCCTCAATAAGGGTCTAGTCGGCCCGGCTGGGGCTCTTGCAAGAAATGTTGTTTAAGCAGAGCTCCTGACTAGAGCGAGATGCAAGCTTTGATCTACGACTTCTACTTTTAAGTAGGACCTAGAAGCCCATTGTGGCTTCCCTGCACTGCCAGATGCTCTAATAAATTTGTTTGTAAGCACCTAGCTTCTGCTTCTTGAGTAGAGAAGATGATCCTTTTAAGTATTGACTACGAGAATTAACAACAAAAGCAGCTTAATTTTGTTCATTATTGTCAATAGCTGCACTGCGGTTACGGATAATGGATTGGCCGCCATCGCCGCTGGCTGCAAGAGCCTAAAGAGATTAAACCTTTGTTACTGCGCTCAGATCAGTGATACCGGGATGAAGCATCTTAGTTGCTTAGAAGAGCTAGCTGACCTCGAGCTAAGGGGTCTTGTTCGTGTCACGAGCTCAGGTATCACCTCCCTTGCAATGGGGTGCAAGAGCCTCGTGAAGTTGGAGTTGAAGCGATGCTATTCAGTTGACGATGCTGGTTTGTGGGCCCTCGCACGGTACTCAGAAAACCTTAGACAAGTAAGATACTCTTTCCATTTCCCTCTCTCTCTCCAACTTTAGGGGCTATTTATTTGATCCTACTGCAGCGTCCATTCGCTCCATTGAATTATTGTTTGACTAGAGCTGTTTGAATAAGCACTAACAGTTTTATTGTTGAAATATTCTCACTAGTTTCTTACTGCTACAGAAGACGAAATTTTAAACTAGACCTTTTGGTTCGGGGGCTTTGGTCCTGTTTGGCCCTGCTTTAGGGGCATAGTGTTATTTGAGTAGTATCATTAGGAAAAGAAGCTATTCTAAAATCCCATAAACAACTTCTCTCTGCTGCATAAGCAGATGCTCCAACTTGTTTTCTGCTTTGAGGCTCAGAACCTCATTTTAGCTTCCCGCGACAGCAAAAATCCGGAATTTTGTGTTTGGCTGACGGAAGATTAAGGGCCGAATAGAGAAGTCTAGAGTAGCTGGCATGAGATTTCTTGAGATCCAAAAGTAGAAACTCCTAAAGAAATAGTCAAACAGCAGTAACTGGCCTTTTAAAAATACATGCCGGTTTTCTGCCATTGCAAAAGCATTTGACATTTCGTTTTCCAGATGCGCGGTTTTTGGAGTAGAGAAGCACTTTAGAAGCCCAGGTCGCAGGAACGTCGAGGATTCCTATCCTGACTAATGCTTTGCTTTCTTGTAGCTCACAATATCTTACTGCCCAGTAACTGGCCTGGGCCTGTGCAATCTGCTCGGGACTCTTCGGTGCCTCCAAGACCTCAAGCTGGTGCACCTCTCGTGGGTGTCGATCGAGGGGTTCGAGCTCGCGTTGCGCGCCTCTTGCGGCCGTCTGAAGAAGCTGAAGCTGCTCAGCGGGCTTCAAGAAGTGCTCTCGCCGGAGCTCCTCCAGATGCTGCAGTCCCGCGGGTGCCGCATCCGGTGGGTCGACAAGCCTCTAGTCTTCAAGGGCTAGGGTCTTCATTCCTCCCCCACAACGTAGGTACGACTCGAATGCCGTGAACTCCGACTCTGTGTGTAAAAATAGAGTATTTAGGAGTAAATTTGTGTTAAGGGCGTTTAATTCTATTGTTTAGCTTTTACTGATCCTAAGGGACCGGTTGATCTGAAATGTTCGTTTGCCGTCGAGTTTGTGTACATTGTAGATTTAGGCCCTCAAACACTTAGCATATTTAAGGATCTACACAATCTTATTCTCTCTTCGCCGTGCGTCGTTTGTTTAAAACATCAATTAGCTGCTTTAGTTATTTCAAAGATCCAACGCAGTCGAAACTCGAAACTGCGTTGGTTTTGCAAAGGTCTAGAGCTTTTAGATCAGGCGTAAAGCTGAAATGAGCTTCTGAATCTTATAAGTAAGGAGAAGCTTCGGTTTGAATCTGCGACTTCTTTTAAAGGTGTGGATGGATTCTAATGACGGATTAATTGGCGATGCTTTGGTACATTTCGTGCATCCTTACCGTTCATTCGGTCCGTAATGATCATCATATTGTAGTTGTTAGTCCGGTGACCTAATCACGTGTGAAATTGTACTGAACAAAGTTTTAAGATCTATTGCATTTGTCGATCTGACGTATCACCATATTCACCGTGTCGCACCGTGCGTTAACAAGATACCGGTACAGATGATATGCATCCCACACGTCACCGATAACCATGACAATTTTACCCAAACTCTCTATCTTTAAATTAGTACGTAATTGTCTCAATAAAGTTCAAAAGATGTGATAAAAAGACATAATAAATAGTTAGAATAATTTGTTGCTAAAGAAAATAAATATTTCATACTATTGGGTATCGGCACACAAGAATTTTTTGACAAGACGCATCGATACGTTTCGCAAGACGCACCGTGCATCGCATGCAAAGAAGTATCTGGCACGATCCCGTGCCACGGCACTTAAATCCTTGGTACCGAAGCATTAATTTGAATATGTCACATGTCCTCATATTTCTAGTTAAAATTTATGATGGTCCCTCTACTATTCCAACGGTGCAATTTGTAGATATTGTACCATAGTCCTCTTTTGCACTCATTTATTTCAATTTGGTTTGAATAAAACTTCAAAAATTATTTTGTAGTCAAAAACTCAAAACAGTTTTAACTGTTTGGTAAGTTCAAGTTTAAAAACCAATATAATTAAACAAATAAAAATAAAACTACAAACCAAATTACAATAATACAATATCCCTTAAAAATGTCAAATAAAAACCAAAGAATTTTGAATTTTTGATAATGGAGGATAAAATATAGAAAACGCTCTCAGTAAATATCCCTTTTTTCACTTTCTATATCTGTCTTTTAAAATCCTACACTCTTACCTTCCTAAAATTATAAAAATATTTTTTAATAACCAAATTATTCTTACAAAATGTATAAAAAATATTTTTAATATATTTTTGTGATTTTTAAGAATATTTTTAATACAAATTATAAAAAATGAACGGAATAGTGACAGAATCATGAGGAGGGGACTAAACCCCTTAACTTGAAATTTTGAATAATTAAAATATAAGTGTTTGAAAGTCAGAAAAAAGTGATAAAAAAATATGGATTAATTTCATACAGGTCTCTACAAATATAGTGAATTGCAAATATAACTCTACAAAGTTCAAATTTCATATGTTGTCTCTATAAAAGTCCTAATATTTTCAAATATATTCCCTATGATTTGTTATAGTTAAAATGCTATATATTTTATAAGTGAAATGACCTTTCTTCCATCACAAATGTCCCTCCAAAAGTCCAAACCCTTAATTAAAAAAGGGTAAAAAAGTTAATTCACCTCGTTAACTAATTAGGGTAAGTATTTAACCTATGGTTAATTAAAATTTTCTAACAGATTCTAACAATAGGGACATATTTGAAAAAATTAAGATTTTTACAACGACAACATATGAAAGTTGAATTTTAAAAAAATATATTTATAATTCAAGTATGATTTCAAAGAGACTGGCAACGACTCATACCCGCGGGTGCCCGCAGGTTACCCACAAATTTGCGGGTATGGGTACAAACTTTTTGAACCCAAAAAATTACGGATAAAACGGATGTGTACCGATTAAGCTTTGGGTATTTTGGGTAACCCGCGGGTACCCGCGGGTACCCACACATATATTTTTTAATTAAAAAATATATTTTCTTAATTAAAATACATATATTTTTATTTATTCATCTAATCCTAAAAATTCTAACCCTAATTTTCTTAAATAATGAGTTACGTTATATATTTTAAAATTATATATATGTATTTGAATTTAAAAAATATAAGAGACAAAAGAAAAAAAAAAATTACAGGTAACTCGCATACCCACCCCGCCCACCCGGGCCGGGCTTTGGGTAATGATGTTGGCTACCCAAAAATTTATAGGTAAATTTTTCCCATGTATAAATAACCCGTTCAAGATAACGACCATAGATTATCCAACCCGTCCGTTTGCCAGGTCTAGATTTCAGGGACCAGTACCCAATTAACCCAAAAAAATATTTATTTACACAAAATTTCTGGAAGCATCTTTCGGAGCTGCACGCTGATTGGTTGGACAGTCGTCCACGTGTCGGACGGGGCTTCGTCCGACCATCCCCCAAATGGCGCGATTTCGTAAGCGGATCCCAACACGCCACCTGTCTCTCATATACCCGCAAAAAATCACCTCCCACCCCCTCTAAAACCCACGAATTATGATTTGGCCCAAAATTTGCACATAAAAAACCCCTCAACTATATTTCATTTCCGAAATAGGGACAATTTAATTGGTGATTTTATTATCAAATTAAATAGCTTTATATATATATATATATATATATAGACTAAAATACAGAAAATTTTTTAATAAATAATTACTTTTTATGCTCTATTTACGGCCTTTCAAAAATTTGCACTTAACTCAGCATGGGTAGGTACAATTTTGTCGTTATTTCGTACATAAATTGTGTGTTACAATCTAAACGACAAACCCAAAAAGATAATTAGTAAATAGTTGGGGATCTCTTTCACAACGTTGCTTAATTTGAGGGTGAAAAAAAATCTTATACATTTTCAGCATTTTTTTAAAAAAATATAAGTAATATCTCATAACCTTTTTGGTCTTATCATATAAATTATTGGGTAAACTTCAAATACCACTCCTGTGGTTTCGCACTTTCTCATTTTAATACCCTGTGGCTTAAAATATAACAATTTAGTATCACGTGTTTTCCTTTTTCTCTTTTCATCAGCTCCTCCGCTAATATTTCGTTACAAAACTTCAGATATCCCAGCTAGATTTACCGAATAGTCACATCAGTCCGTTTTAGTTTAGCTTTATTACTAATTTAATAAAAAAAATTAGTGGAGGGAATAATAGAAAAGATAAAACTGAAACAACAGGGTACTAAATTGATATATTTTAAACCATAGAGTATTAAAATAAAAAAGTATGAAATCACATGGGTGTTATTTAAAGTTTTTTCTAAATTATATATTGAAATAATTATGAAATTCTAATAATGGAGAGTTAAGTGATAAGTCTTTTAAAAATAGGGAGGTATTTATAAATATAACTTGTATGTATAATAAATAGTTGTTAGCTAATTAAATTGCCAAATTATACAAAATTTTAACTCAACTTACCATAGTAACTTGAATTAAAAAAAAAAAAAAAAGTTAACTGATAAGAGAGTGTTAATGAGAAAAAAAATGGAAAAAAGAAAAAGAATAATTGAGGAAGCTGCTTCAAAACAAGTTAAAAATAAGACGGGGTCTCAGAATGCGTGATATTTTGGTTTTCAAACTTTCATTTATTATAATTTTTTGTTCAAATATTACCGTCACATTTTATAACTCAATTCGGTTGACGAAATGCCGTATATGTTACTAATATATTAGTAATGTCGAAGTGATGCTGCAACATTGACGTCACATTATTTCTATATCGGTGACACATCAATATTAAGCCAATTAACAATGCTTTAAAAATCGTGTCAAATAGCGACCCAAAAGTATTACGGGGATATGGGTCAGTGTGATGTAACGTAAGCGTAACGACATAAATATTTAATTGTTATTTTTAATTTTATTATATAGAAGAGAGTACACATATATTATTATGATTCTAGTACCATATCCAAATATAAAATGATGATTTATAAAGCAAATTTTTACAAAATAAATCCGTGCTAATTGAAAATAAAAGCAGCTAAATTGATTGTAAGCCGTTGGATTTTAATACAACTCGATAAAAAAAAATTCCGGTCGAACCGAACCATTTTGTAGGCTCCGTTCAGACAATTCAAAATCATTGCTAATCGAGTTGTGGGACTTAATCGTAACCGTTTATAAAATTCGAGCAAAAAATTATAACAAATAAAAGTTTGAGGACCAAAGTGTCATAATCTCATAGTTGGAGGACTAAATGAATACTTTAGCCTTTTTCTTTTTATTTTATTGGTGTACACCATATAACTACCAACAAGTACTAACAACTTGAGACAAAAATACAATAAGCACAAAAAAAAAAAAAAAAAAAAAAAGGGGAAAAAAACAAATAAAAGGAGAAACCCAAGAAGAGTTGAGTTTATTGATCATGAGAGATCAAGAACAAGGCATGGAGAAGGTGAGTGGTGGTGGGAGGAGGAGGAAAGGAGGATTGAGTATTCCGATGAACGGCGGCGGCTGGGTCGGTGTCGCGATTTTGGTGTTCGCCGCCGTCGGTGCCTCCGTCGTCGCGAGAGCTCGAAGAGCTCGTCGCGAGGATCGGACGACGAAGAGGAGTTTCGCTGAGGATGTAGATAATGAAAGAATTGAAGGAGCCAAAGAAGGAGTGGAGGAGGAGAATTATGCTTCTATTATTATAACACAAAGGAGAGAGGAAATGTAAAAGGGGTTCTTTTAATTATAGCTTCTTTTTTATTATATATAAATACATATATTTGAATTTTTTGTTTATGCAAAATAAATTGTGAGTTTTTTTTTTTTTTTTGGTGATTTGATGAATTATTCTTTGCAGGGGTGGTGAGGAAACTGAGGAAATTTCTTTTCAGGTGATCATTGGGCTATGATCATTCTAATTGATGCTTTTCATAAATAAATAAACAAATATATTTAGTACATGATCAGTGTTTTTATTTTATTTTATTTTATTTTTAGGTAGTTTTGATTAAGGTTTTATTAGCTTAATTAATCTAGAAATCGATGTAATTATTATATTGGATTGTAGATAAAATCGATTGATTCGTACACTTTAAAGATAATCTAGAAAATAAAATGATTTTCTTTTTTTTTACATGTAATTTAATTCCTAATTGTATGCATTTTTTTTTTCTTTTTTTCGGGTCCTAGATTGATCAGGAGAATCAATCCATAGAGGATATGGAGATCGTCGCCGCGACCGCGGAGGAGGAGATCATCTTAAAAGCCGGTAATGATGGCGATTATGATCGCGAAAGTTTGGAAGGATCGAAAGCAATCCCTACCGAAGTAAAAGTATCTGAAGAAGCAAACGACGAAAAGGAAGGAGACGAAAAAGAAGAAGAAGATAGCACGGAGAATGAGAAAGAAAAATGCGACCCGCCGTCGGTCGAATTCGAAGCCACGACAGAACCGTCGACCGAAGAGACTGTTGATGGATCGAACGATGACTCCCGAGCTTGTTTGACGGAGACGGGGGTATTCGAGGCGGCCGCAGAGGCGATCGAGAACGCATCGAAGACGGAGGAGAACGATTTCTCGGCGAAGAAGCGAGAAGTGGAGTGGAAGTTGGAGGACGATGTGAGCAAAGTTCCGAGAGGAGAGCCGAAGAAGATCGAGGTACGTAACACGGCGAGAACACTAGCAATCGAGGAGAATGAGATCGGATTCGCAATCGCGAATCGATCGAAGGGCGGCCTTCTGATGATCTCCGCGTTCGTGCTCGCGATCGTTCTTCTTCTGTTCGTCCGTCGCGACCGCCCCGGCATTTTAGAGCTCAGTACTATGTGAGGCAAAATGCAAGGTGAGATGATAAGTTGCTTGATCGAATTTTCGGTTGCTAATTCTTCGTATTTTGGAGCTCCTTTTTGTAAAAACTATCTCAACAATATGTTTTAATATTTGAATTTTAAATAATTCAATTTACAATTTGAATTTCAAATCATTGTAATTTTATCTTACTTGCGAAGTATTTGAAATTCAAATATTAAAACAAATTGTTGTTGAGATAGTTTGTACGGAAAGGAATGGTTAGTTATCAATGGAAACAATATGTAAACTTAGATTCGATGATTCGGAGCTAAATAGTTTGCATTATATCTTTAATAGATGGATCTTTAATTAATCACACATTAGATGAAATTAGAAAGATATATAACAGTGAATTGCATCTTAGTATTAGTTTTAATTACTCAAAAGTAAAATAATAATAATAATAATAATAACAATAATCTGATGTAAAATGGCTTAAGAAAAATAGACCTGATAAACGAGAGGATTGGACAAAGCACGGATGGATCATCGAAACTGCAGAATAGGGGTGGCAATCCAGCTCGCTGTTCGCGAGCCAACTTGTATTCGGCTTTAAATGAGCTCGAGATTGGCTCGCTCGTTTAGTAAACGAGCGAACACGAGTGAATTTTTCAAATTTCGTTTAATAAACGAGCCGAACACGAGTTGGGGTCGCTCGTGTTCGGCTCGATAACTCGAATACATATATTTTATATTTATATAATTTATATAATTTATATTTTTATATATAAATAAATAATTATATATAATATATATTTTTATTATTTAATTTTTAACAAAATAAAAATATAAATACGAGCTTAATTATAAAAAGACTCATTTGTATATAAAGTTTTAACTATCATTCAAAGTCTAATAGATAAGATTTTATAAATTTATTTTTTTAATATATTTAATCTATGTTTTTGTTAGCTCGTGTTCAAACGAGCCGAACACGAGCGGAATTTTTCAGCTCGATACTTTAATGAGATAGCTCGTGTTCGGCTCGTTTAATAACGAGTCGAACACGAGCCGACCCCCGCTCGCTCGTGTTCGGCTCGTTTACACCCCTACTTCAGAGGATGCGGGTATATATGGATAGAATCTGCTTGCAAATTTTTAATTAGCCATTATTTATATCCATAGCGGCCTGCAGATGAGTGAGCGGGTATGCAGGCTAGCCGAAAGATTTTTTTTTTTTCTATTCTTATACTTGTTAATATATATTTTACTTTTAAAATTTTATTATATAATTTATTTTTTATAATATTATATTATGTAAATAGATAATGAAGAAGAAAAATGAGAGTGGGGGAAATTGGTGGTGGGGTTTTATAGACAGATAAAAAAAAAAAAAAGGAGTATTCTTTTTTTTTATTTTTTATTTTTTCTAAAATTTTATATATGTGGGTATCCGTCGGTGTCCACGGATTGCCCAAAATATTTATAATTTAACGAGTACTCGTTATTTTATCTATATAATTTTGTGGGAAAGAAAAAAACTAGTATCTTTACTTGTAAATTTGTATGTAATTCGTAGGTGCCGACAGGTATGAATTTAGATTGCGGATGTAAAGAAAAGCTAATTAATGTGCAGGGTGAAGATCAAATATACCGTGAACATTACTAGATGTAGAGAATGTATCGAACACATATCTCTCGAAATTGGAATGATTTACAACCAATTCTGATATCATGTTACTAAAAAGATCGGAAGATGACGAATATACATATTACTAATTAAAAAGTTCGAAGGTAGAATACACAATTATTAAGATGTCACGTTACTTTTATATCAGTTATGCATCAACATTTAGTCAATTAAATTAAATTATTATAAAACTTGATTACTATATTCATAATAAATTAAAGTTTAAGTACAAAAAGTGTAATTTAGCATTAAAATAAAAGGAAATGAAAAAGAAAACAAAGCCATCATTGTGAGAAAAGGTCAAAACATTAGTGGACACTTGTTTCAAATTACAAGATTTCTCCACAGAAATATGTCTTCTTGTGGAGGAAAATTTTGTCACCATTATAATGGCAGGTCAATCAATTCATGTATTTGAAAAATTAAAGCTATTTTCTATTTGAGTAGGATGTGAAAGTTGTCACACATGCATATTGACTTTACTGTCCCCACATTATCCGGGCGGAAACGGGTTAGTCGAAACGGGCTAGGAACTGGCCCGGCCCGGCCCGACCCGACATCATTCGGGCCGGCCGGGCTATGCCAGGCCTGAGCACCCTAGCCTCCAACCCAGCACGGCCCCTCGGCGCGGAAGGCACGGGCCGTGCCGAACTAGGCCCTGCTTCGGGCCGACCCCTTAAAGTATTTTTAAAAAAAAATATATATATATGTAATCTAAAAATGTAAACAATAAATTATTTTTATTTAAATTGATAATTTGATTAAAAAATTTAAAATTTATAAAAATAATCATAAAATTACAAATATTTATATATATTATATATATATATATATATATATATATATATATATATATATATATATATATATATATATATATATATATATATATATATATATATATATATATATATATATATATACGTGCTATTAATAGCACAAAGATTGTGCTCCTAAGTTTCTAACCATCCATCAATTTTGATGGATGGTTAAGGTGAGAGATAAAAGAGAAATTGATGAGATATTAAAAAAGATGAGAAATTGAGAACCTTAATTTTTCTTCAATTTCTCTTCTCTCTCACCTTAACCATCCATCAAAATGGATGGATGGTTAAAAATTTAGGAGCACAAGGATTTATGCTTATTAATAAGACAAGAAATCTCTACTCTATATATATATATATATATATATATATATATATATATAGAACTAGACTACTATGCTATTAATAGCACCAAGTCATTGTTGCTATCAAGTTTTCGGCCGTTGGATTGAGATATGTGTGGTTAGGATGATGTGGGCCCCCTAGAGTTAATTAGGTGGTTGGTTGAATAGTATAATCTAACGGGTGAAAATCATCAAAGCGGTGGATCGCGGTGGAAAAGCTTGGTAGCCGTCTTCGTGTATTGATAAGCATGTGACAGAAGCTCTATATATATATATATATATTATTTTTTTGAAAAAATAAAGAATTGAGATGAATTTTTGGTCTAATGAATCAAAACTAGGTAGACCTTGGGACGAGATCTCTTGGGAGAAGGGGACCAAGCCCTTTTTCCCAGGAGATCAGATCCCAGGCGTAAGGCAACTGGCCTTGGGCCTCAGGTTTGGGCCGTGCTGGCCCGACCCAAGCGGGCCACGCGATGCCTGGCCACCCGCCTGTCCTCGGCCCGGCACGACCCACGCCCGTTACAGGCTGTGCCGTGCCGCACCGTCGGACCCCAGGAAAGAGGGCCAGCATGGCCCGAAGAGCCGGGCCATGCCACGGCCCGTTTTACACCCCTACCCACAATCCCAAACTTGCTAGAGATTACGAATATCCGAAATTTCACTCGAATCTAAACCCGAATAGAGCGAATTTAACTAATGCCAAGACATAAAAAATGAGAATCCAAATACTTACCCAAACTGAATTATAAGTTTTCATATATCTATTTTAACAATTAATACATACATATATTAATTTTTTAATTTGATTTCGGGTACAAATTCTGATTTTCTTTTATTAGGTTCGAATTCGAATTCTCATATCCACAGCCACGTACGCTGCGGCTTTGGATTTCGGTTTCTTATTCGAGTCCAATTTCGGGTTTCATAAAAACCGCCCCGAAACAGATCCGTTGACATCTCTATTGCCTACGCTCTCAATTGTCTCAACATATTTAATTTGCCCATGAAATTGTGGTAATTAAAGGAGAAAAGCGGAGGTCATATTGCATGTATTTAAAATATTAGAGTTCAAAATACACACATATATAGAAGGTACAACCATATACAATCACCATTTTATGATCACTATATATCTGAAGTTGAAGTACTTATTTCAAGATGCTCCCGCAGTTCAAATAATTGTATTTATTATACCTTTACCCCAAAATGAGACCAAAAAAAAAAATTATTTCTTTATTAGTTTGATAAGGTCCAGTGTGATCCGCAGCAACTTTCTGTACTTGGTATCATTCTTGTCAACCCATGCCAGAACAGGCCCACCTTGTTTGACGCAGCCAGCACCAGCAATTTCGGAGGCGGCCGACCGGAGCAGCGTCGTCGTCTTCTTGAGATCAACATCGAGCACCGCCTTCGCCTGCTTCAGCGTCACGACGGAGCGGTTGAGCGCAAACGCGCATTCAGTGAGGCAGTCGAACAGGCGGTTTTCTTCGAGGGTCTTGGGCTCGCCTCTCCTACGGCCGTAGTACATGTAAATGTTCGCGTAACGGACGGTGGCGTTGCCCGTCAGGATGCTCCTATGAAGGGAGTCGAGGGCGAGGCTGTGCGGGTCAGGATTCGACCAGAAGTGGAAGAATTTGACGCAGAGAGCGGGGTACCGCGTTCGGTTACATAACTCATCGAGGACGTCGGAGGCACCGAGAGTAATGTTGACGAAGAAGAAAAAGAAAAGATACTGGAGCCTCACCATAGTTGCCGAGTTCAGAGACTGCGTATGTACATTATGAAAGATTATGTATATATATAGATGTGAAAAAATGTATAAAATGAATATAACGCAGCAGCAGCAGCATAGAATGTTACGAAATATGTCACATGCATTATTTAATAGCATTTAAGATTTTTTAAAGAAATGGAGATATATATATAACATATATGGGGTTATTAATTTGAATATTAATGGGAGTTTATTTTATTTTTAGGGGTTAAAGTTGAAGTTATAGATAGCATTAATTTAAGTTTCTTCTGAGAAATTGGAGATATATATATCTATAGAATTGAGCTCCTATGCTTTTAAAAGTACCAAGTCATTGGTGCTTGTAAGTTTTTAGCCATTATATTTATAGATGTGAGGTTAGGATGATGTAGGCCCTCTTGGGTTAAATGGATGGTTGGTTGAATAGTATAATCTAACGGATGAAAATGACCAAAGGTGTAGATCTAACGGTAAAAAATTCACAAGCACCAAGTGCTTGGTGCTTTTACAAGCACCATAGCCATATATATATAGAGTCCGACTATGGTGCTTGTAAAAGCACCAAGCACTTTGTGACGCCCCAACTTCGTAGGGGGTCACCCATTCTAGGACTACTTCCGTCCTAGCACGCTTAACTCTCTTAACCTCTTAGGTCTAGCCACCACCCAAAATGCTTAAGCCGGGTTAAGAGTTTTAGCCCTATTATATCTCATATATAGGACTATCTGGGGTCTCACAATCTCCCCACCTTTAAGCCCTGACGTCCTCGTCAGGCTCAGACTCACAAATACCAGGCGATGTGAGACTCGTCTCGCTAGCCCGTCATCCAGACCCTGGCTCAGCCGAGACTCATCTCACACTTCAGGCTGGTAATTGGCTCTGATACCATCTGTGACGCCCCAACTTCCCAGGGGGTCACCCATCCTAGGACTACTCCCGTCCTAGCACGCTTAACTCTCTTAACCTCTTGGGTCTAGCCACTACCCAAAATGCTTAAGCCGGGTTAAGAGTTTTAGCCCTATTATATCTCATATATAGGACTATCTGGGGTCTCACACACTTGGTGCTTGTGAATTTTTTACCGCTAGATCTACTATTTTGATTATTTTCATCCGTTAGATTATACTATTCAACCAACTATCCACTTAACTCAAGGGGCCCACATCATCCTAACCACACATCTCTCAATCCAAGGGCTAAAAACTTACAAGCACTAATGACTTGGTACTTTTAAAAGCATAGGAGCTCAATTATATATATTATATATATATATATATATATATATATATATATATATATATATATATATATATATATATATATATATATATATATATATATATATATATATATATATATATATTGGGTTATTAATTTGAATATTAATGGGAGTTTATTTTTAGGGGTTAAAGTTGATATTTGATATTTGTCACATCACACATTTAATATGATCTTGTATTACCACATTAAATACAAAATTAATAACTAAAATGGATTGAATTTGTCATCTCTAACAAGTTTTTATCAATTTTCTTACATGCCTTAATTAATTGAGATTTTCTTACTAGATTTATTTTTTGATAATTACAATTAATTTCCATTTAGTTCACAAATAAACTCTCGATCGTTTCCCCATGTAATTGTGTTAATTTGTAATATATATGTATATTGTAAAATATAAAAGTGGGACAAATGGAACATATACTTATTTTTTATGATGTGGGATTTTTTTAAATTTTATTTTATTCTACAAAATGATGGATGCATGGGTGTTTTGAAATATTTTTGAAATGGATACTCTCTCTTTCTCTTTTTTTTTTTTTGAGTTTCTTAAGTTCTATTTTTTTTAATTGTAAGCTTTTGGTAAAATGTATCACAAATTTAATAAAATTTATTGATCATTTCATTCAATTTCTTGATTAAAGATCCTCTATCGACCATTAAATTGGTAAAACTAACGGCTAATAGGTAACAGTTTTATTAAATTTATTAAAATATTTTACTTAAACTAAAATAACTAAAAATTGAAGCGTTGGGTTTGGTGACATCGAATTCACCTATTAGTAGGGACGTCAATGGGTATGGATAGCCGAAATATTACCCGAATTCAAACCCGAACGGAACGGCCGGTTTACCCGAGCTAAACGGGTATAGATTCGGTTATGGGGAGTAGGTCTTGTGTGCTGTTAGGAGCACGGAGCCCTCCGTACTCCTAAGCCGTTTTCGATGATCGAGCTTCCGAATCGATAATCGGCTCCGTTGGACTTAATCTAGCGTATTTGAAGTTTCTAGAAAATAATTTTTACGATTTTTTGATATCATTTACCTAGTGATCAAAAGGATTCAAAATCAATAATTTTTAATGGTTGATATCTGCCGTTTTCAAGTTTAACGGTGTAGAAGCATTCAAATCAGATGAAATTTTGATACAAAATTTTTTATACTATCTACAACAAGATCAATATTTCTGATCGAAAATTTTATTTTAAATACATGCAGTATGACCTCCACGGTTAAACTTGAAAACGGCAGATATCAACAACAGCAAGAAGAAGACGAGCATGGTGATCGCCCACCGCGGGGGGTCGACGGTGGTGCTGCTGAGGGTGCTGTCCGCCTTGTCCAGCCGCAACATCAACCTCACCAAGCTGGAGGTGATCAACTCCCCCGCCGAGGGCTCCGCCCACGACCCCAACGTCCGCGACGCCATCGACACCATCTCCCGCTTCTCCGTCTTCGTCCGCATCCTCGGTTCCTACGCCGCCGACCCCAACATCTACGACCTCCATTGAATCATCAGTTTGCTCTGCTCCTCCTCCTCCTCTGTACGTAAGTAAGACCCTCCCTCTCCGTAATACGGGCTATCCGCATCGTTCTACTACGTATAAGTAGTTATGAATGTGATGAATCATTCACCGCATTTAAAAGTTTATTTTTATAATTATTTTTTAAAAATAATTATTTTTATAATTATAAAAAATCGATAAGATTATTTATAAAAAAAAATTCGTCCAAATTAGTATTTTTTATTAAATTTAATTGATTTTGATCATTCCACACTTTTAAGTAAAAAAAAAAATCTCACATTGGGGGTTAAAGATTTTTAACTTTAAATAAATTTATGAATAGGAGAAGATATCAAAAACAAGGCATAATTGATAGGGATGTCAACGGGTCGGGTTTGGGTCGGATTTTCAAAAACCCGAACCCGAACCCGAACCCGAAATTAATACCCGAACCCGAATCCAAACCCGACGGGTTTTAAAAATCCATACCCATATCTGGACCCGACCAAAAATTCGAAACCCGAACCCGAACCCGAAAACTCGAACCCGAAAACCCGAACCCAAAATAATGAATTTTTTTACCATATTTTAAAATATATTATAGTAAAATCAAAATTTCGAAACACAATAAAATACAATCAAAATACATTCATGTTATATAAATAAACATAATTAAATATTTTACTATAATATTTTATATATTTTATATCTTACATAAATAAATAAATAATATATATATAATTTTTTCGGGTTCGGATTCGGGTTCGTGTTTGGGTCGGGTATACACAAAATTCATATCCGTACCCATGTATCCATCGGATTTTTATTTTTTATACCCATAACCAAATCCATATCCGTTTTGCTCGGGTATACCCGCCCCGTTCGGGTTTGGGTTCGGAAAATTTTTCGGGTATCCATACCCATTGACATCCCTATATTTTATATTTTCCTTCCATTTAATTCAAACCCACGTCATTGACCAACTAAAAAGTCTCGAGTCCAGACGTGAAGGGGAGTGTTAAATATAAAAATATAGAGTCTGGCTACTATACTATCAATAGCACGAAGCACTCGGTGCTATCAAGTTTTCCACCGTTAGATCCACCCATTTGATGATTTTCACCCGTTAGATCATACTATTTAACCAACCACCCACTTAACCCTAAGGCTATGTTTGGTTGGGGGATAAACATGGAATAAAGATGTTTATCCCCCTTATTCTACCAAACGAGGTAAAAAAAGACTATTCCTCTCTTAACGGGTTATTCTAGAATAACCCGTTAAGAAGGAGAACTACTATTCTGCCCCCCATATGGAATAGCAACTCGTGGTCTTTATTCTTCCCTTTAAATAATAATTTATTTATTAAACTATGATGATTAGTATATTACATTCTTAACAAATCAAATCCTTAAAATATTTTTATCTACTAATTAGTTTCTAATAATTATACATATTGCTAACTAATAACTAATTAACTTATTTAATTATTTACTAACCATTTGAATTATTAGATTAATGTATATTTAATTAAATACTTGAAGAAATAATTGATTATTTATAATCAATCACTAATCAAATGATAAATTAATTAATATGTTTATTCAAATGATAACTAATATTTATAATAATTAACTAATTAATATTTTAACTTATCAACTTAATTTATTAACTAAATGTATAATTAAGTAATTAGCTAATGCATTTAATAACTATTTAGTGTGTTTATATAATAACTAATATATATATATATATATATATATATATATATATATATATATATATATATATATATATATATATATATATATATATATATATATATATATATATATATATATATATATATATATATAGATTAATTAATTAATATTTCGACCAATATAACTAATTAAACAATTAATCCATTAATTAATTAATTTACTAATATATTAATTTATTAGCTTAATTTGTTAACTTATCAAATTATTTATAGTTAGTTAATTTATTAATTAAAAGTACTCATGGTTAATTGATTAATGATTAATTAATTAGGATAATTGATTAATGATTAATTAATCTCCTAATTAATTTATAATAATTTATTAATTAACATTTATGATTATTTAATAATATTTATGATAAAGTAATTAATTAATTTATTAAATATAATTTACTTAATATTTTTAATATTTTGATGTTAATTAATTATATACAATATTATTATTTAACTACTATAATTACTTTTATTCCTATTATTCCTATCTAACTACCCAAACGCTATTTTTTCTATTCTCGAATATAACCCACTTTTCATCCAAACGCAAAATTGATCTAATCCTCGCTTATCCCTCAATTTATACCTATTCCTCGAATAGCTACTTTTTATCCTCAAACCAAACGATACCTAAGTGGCACGAAGCACTCGGTGCTATCAAGTTTTCCACCGTTAGATCCACCCCTTTGATGATTTTCACCCGTTAGATCATACTATTTAACCAACCACTCACTTAACCCTAAGGGGCCCACATCATCCTAACAGCACATCTCTCAATCCAACGGTCAAAAACTTAGTAGCACCAATGACTTGGTGCTATTAATAGCATAGTATAGCCTAGTTCTAAAAATATATATAAATACTGTTCTTTAACGGCTTAAGCTTTTAGAGTACAACGGTTGTTTCACACATCCATCAAATAACAAAAAATTTATTTGAATTTTAAATATTTATTTGAAGAAGTGCCAAGTGAGATTCAAATTTAGTACCTTCAGCTTTAATACCATATTAAGTAACAGATCATTTATCTCTCAGCACGCGCGAGGTCTTGAGTTTGAATTCCATTAGACTCCTAACCTTATTTATTTCTTCTATTTAACTTAAATTTATATCCTGAACTTATCATAATGTTACAAGTTTAAGGACTACTTCGTTCCTCAAAAAAGTATACAAAAATATTTTCTAGAAAGTAATTAACTTTTTTATAAAAAAATTTCTCTCTCTCTCTCTTTTTTTCAGATTTTTATCTATTTGATTAGGAAGAAAACTAGTTTTATTGAATTTTTTTTTGCCCATTTCATGAAAAATTAATATTTTCGTATTCCTAAAAGAAAAAATGGAAAAGGAAATCACAGGTTTACCATGAAAGAAAAAAAAAAAAAATTTTTAAATTTTTTTTTTTTTATCTAAATGGTCAGAGATGTTGGCTTAAATTGGCGATATCTTACCACGTGAGGAGATCGAGTTAGGTCGAATCACGTTCAAAATGGCAGAAGATCGGGTTAGGCCACAGTCATGTTCAAAACGGCGTGAGGCTGATTGGACTGATTTACAATCAATACCCGTGAACACTGTGTCTGTATATGCTTTATAAATAAATTAATTATATATTTTTAATAGCTCGAATTTTTTTGGGATTTATAGTTAGTGCCAACGATCTGTCAAGAAAACCTAAAAATAAATTTATAAGAAAAATAAAAACTATTTTTGTTAAATTTAAAAATGTTTAAACACTGTTCTCTAACAGCTTAAGGTTTTAGAGTAAAGTGGTTGTTTCACATGGTATCAGAGCAAGAGGTCCTGAGTTCGAGTCACGCCAGGCTCCTAGCATATTAATTTCCTCCCATTTAATTCAAGTCCACGTCATGGACCGACCAAGAAGTCTCGAGTCCAGACGTGAGAAGGAGTGTTAAATATAAAAATGTTTAAACGCCGTTTTCTAACAGATTAAATTTTTAGAATACAACGATTGTTTCATAGAAAGAAAAACAACAAGTTTATTTTTTTAACAAGTTGATGAGGTCAATTGTGACCCGTAACAACTTTTTATAAACCTTATTCCTGTTGGCAATGAACTTCAAAGCAGTACTGAGATTCTGGTCCTTCTCGGCGCAAAGGGCGGCGCGGACGTCGCCGACCGCCCACTGCACCAACACCCTCGCCTTCTTGCGGTCGGCGTCCAAAACCGCGCTTGCGTCCGTCAGCTGAACGACGGAAACGTTGAGGCCGAACGCGCAGTCGCTGACGCAGTCGAGCACGCGATAGTCGTCCTTGGAGCGGTTGCGGTCGGCGCTCGCGAGGAATTTCTCGATGAAGTTGTTCGCAAAGCGAACGGTTGAGTTGCCCATCCGACGGGCTGTTTCGAGAGCGAGAGAGGCCGGATCCAGAGTGCGCGAATTACCTGCAGGCTGAGGCCGCAGGTGGCGGAGGCAGAAGGCGGGGTACCGTGTTCGGTTACATGACTCGTGGAGTTGATCAGAGGCGACCGAGGCGGCGACGGCGAGGAGAAGGGAAAGAGTGAGAACGCCGAGAACAGCCATAGCCACTAAGTAGAGAAACTCACGTCTCGAATATTATGTATGTATATGTATATGTATACGTGTGTATGTATATATATGTATATGTATATGTATGTATATATATAAAAGACGCAGAATACTAAAAGTGTCTATGATTATGCGTTTCCACGACTAATCAAAAATCAGTTTTTTGGAAAAGAAGTTTTGTTGTAGTATCTCTCATAATTAATTTTTGTGCGACGTACGTTGTAAATATTAGATTCCACTAATTATTGGGAAATGAAAGATATAGTATTATTAATTAGTGCAATAGTAATTAAGATTAATTAATTGTAGAAGTTATAATTTTGAATTTAATGTACACAATTATAAAGTTTAAATAAAGGTTTATTACTTATAAAATTAGCACTTTCTAATTTGATAATTAAATAACAAAATTAAATAAGGAAACGAATATTTATATAGGGTTAATCAAATTTGGTAATTAGCTTATTTTTATTTTTTCATATTACCGTTACGAATGGTAACCTGTTGAGCAGGTAACTATTATGCAAAAGTCAATCTCGTCTCTCAAATATGAACGGCTAGATTTAATTTAATAGGCGATAATATACATCAATCTAAATATTTCATACAAAAATAAGTATAACAAAGTATAAAAGTTAATTTAACGAACTTCAAATTGAAACTTTTACAATATTATTATTCCAATATTATCCTGAGTGATCGATCATTGTGTGTTGATTCACATTTCTAGCTAAGTTTATTTCTTAACGGAATAAACGAAGTAGGTAGCGTGCTACCTATCTCTCTCTCTCTCTCTCAAAAAAAAAAAAAAAAAAAAAATGGCGATCTTGTTGGTTTAAATGGGCCGGCATCCTGCCCTGTGGCGGAAGGCCATGTGGGCCGAGTCATGTTCGAAATGGCGTGAGGCTGAGTTAGGCCGAGTTATGTTCGAAGTGGCGTGAGGCCAGTGGGCAGTCACAATCGATACCCATGATGTTTCTATACGCTTTAAGTGAATTGGTTGCGTATTTAATATTCATTTTGGGATTAATGGTTAGCGCAAACGATCTGACAAATCTATCTAGTACGTTGCGGTCACGCACCTTATCGATAATGGATGGCTCTATAAAAGTAACAACAATAATAGAGTGAAAGCTTAAAATATGTTTGTTTTCAGTGAATGCAACCGCCAAAAATGATATTTTAGATGTCGGAGAAAATTCAAAATTTTATTTAATATTTATTTATTTATTTATTATTAATTTTAATTATGAAATTAGCGAAACGGCCGCATCAACTGCGGCCGCTCCGTGCGTTGAGATAGTGTGCAGATCCCTCCACTAATTAAGACATTAATTAGTGCAATTAATGTCCTCGTCAGGTCACAATCGCAGATCATTATGTGAGACTCGTCTGGTCGTTGACAGAAATCGAAATGTATGGTCGGCTCGATCTAAATGTAACGACAATATAATAACTCGTTAACACCATACAAAATAGAGCACGTATCGTAAATTATGGTATAATTCTCTTGTCTGTGTATCCCCTTACCAATGATTCCCATCCGATGTGGGACTATTAGGGTGTCACAGTTGGGCTCCAACGTTCCATACTTTATACCTTTAACTTACCTCTCTTGTGGCTCTACATAATACTGTGGGCAATACACATGAGGTGAAAAACTACAATAGTGAGAAATATTTTTTGAGTCTTGTTATTTTTTTTTTCATTCTATTATTTCTTCACCGAGTGTTGAAAGAAGTCAACCTCTTCCGCGTTTGTGTCCGTAGGAGGAGGAATTCTGGTCGTACCAGTTTCGGGCGGTATTTTCAGTTAATCCCGCACGAAGGACGGAAATACGCCTTAGGACAGTACCTCTCACGCTTCCGGATAAATTAAGTATTTATTTGGATTTAACGATCATCTGTAAGTTGATTTATTTATTTTCATAATAAAATTTAATTAGATTTAAATTATAATTAAATTTTCTGTGCGGTAATTGTTCTTGGACTCACTTGATCCAAAGAAGATGTACGTAGTACGATAACTAGTAGTGGAAACTACTATAGTATTGCATGATATATGAAGAAATGTACTGGAGCCGCACTTTATGTATTTGTCACGTAGTATATACAAATATATTTTTATTGTATAAAATAAAATATTTTCATATTAATAAATAATATATATTATATATAATGTTAAATTATATGTACATATAACTATGTAAAATAATACGTACGTACTATATATCTTTACTTATAAATTTGTATAATTATATATAATAATATTTTTATAATATGAAACTAATTAAATATTTAGGTATATTTATATCATATCGTGATATATATTAATATATATTAATTTGATTTGATCACCATCTATGCTAGAGTAAAATGTGAGCTTAAATTATTATTTTATTATTACTTTAGTAAAATGTAGAGAAAATCATCTTGTATCTTATAGTACTAGAAACAAGAAAAGAGAAAACTTTAATATCCCTCCTATCGTTTAGCGCTTTTTTATTTCTATGCCATTTGATTTAAAGTATATTACTTTAATACGCTATGGTTCGATTTTTCTCTTTTTACCTGTTTTTTCATCAACTTCTTTATTAAATCATGGAGAACACTTCATATATTTTCCATATAGTTTACTAATTTTTTTACTTTAGTATCATATTATTTTAACGAAAGAAAAAAAATAAAATCACATGTTATGTTCTAAATTAAGTAATACATTTTAAATCACAGAGAGTATTAAAATAAAAAAAAATGCTAATTAAACTGCACGAAGGTTATTTGAAAGTTTTCTCTTCGTCCAATACAGGCGTGGATTTAGCCTAGCTAAACAAGCTCAAAATAGACCATGATCAACTAAAAATTATTACTACTTTTACAAGATCACCAAATGATAAGATAACAAAGGAGGAAAATAAGGAAAAAAAGAGAAGAGAACTTTGAAGATATTTAAATCTTAACATTTGCATCTAAGGAGAGTGAGAGAGAGATAGAGATCTTGCAAAGCTTTCTGAACTCCTCCGTCGTGCCGGCCAGGGCCTGCACCACCTCATCCGTCGCCGGTGCCGTCACCGCCGCCTCTACTTTTTTCCCGCACCCTTGGTCACAGGTGTCGGCGTCGGCGATGGCCGCCATGAGGAACGCGTGGGCGTCATCGATCGCGCCAACGTCGGTGGCCACCGTCGCGTCGTCGAGCCGATCCACGGCGTCCTCGAAGAAGTCGGAGCAGTCGTCGAGGCACTGCCACAGCCCCGTCTCGTTCGTAGCCGCGTCGTTTAGGTGGTCCGAGACGAAGGCGGCGGCGGCGGTGGCCGCCTCGACCGCGACGCGGATGGAGAGGCCCGCCACGGCCTTGGGGTTGGTAGCGTTGCACTCAGGCTTAGCGGACAGGCTCTGCAGGCACATGTCAGGGAATGGCGTCTGGCTACAGAGCTGAGAGAGATTGTGGTCGGCAATGATGGGTGATGAAGGGGATGCAGAAGGCGTTGCAGAAAGAGGTCGGAGGCTGAGGCTGAGGGCAAGGAGGAAGAAGAGAAGGGGAAGAGGAGCCATGGTTGTAGAGTGTAGAGTGCGATGAAGTGCTTATATATACGGTGGATAGTTAGATTATAAATGTGTGTGTTTATAGAAGAGAGTTCTGGTTTGTAATGCATGCATAGCCATGGAGATTTGAATGGCATAGGAGGAGGGAGAGGGAGAAGGGGAAACCACAAAAGACTAGGTCAAAGTGGAATGTTTGACTTTTCAAATGCATGGGAAGGAGAGTGTGAACCAAAAAAAAAAAAATGGGGTTAATTTTATTATGGTTCTATCAAATACAATGAATGATAAATATATTCCTATAAAATTCAACCTTTATATTTGTTTATGTAAAAATATTGATATTTTCAAATATGTCCCTATGATTTGTTGCCGTTAGAGAACTGTTTATATTTTTAATTTTACCATCATAAATATGTCCCTCTAAAAATCATAATAATATAATATAAGAGGAATAGAAATGTCAAAAAGTAATCAAGATTAAATATTTAACCTATGGTTAAGTAAATTTTTCTAACGGATTGTAAAAACGGGGACATATTTAAAAATATTGAAACTTCTACAAAGACAACATATAAAAATTGATCTTTGTAGGAATATATTTGCAATTCATTATGTTTGCAGGAACCTGTATGAAATTAATCGAAAAAATTATTATTGCTTTAAGATTTGCACTGTGATGAATACAAAAATAATTTCTAAGACAAGAAACAAAATTTTAACTTACTATTGCTGTGGTTTGAAAAGTTTCACTTTGATATCTATTTATTTTGTTTTTGATTTATTATGCTAATTTGATAAGTAAATAGGACGCGAAGGTATTATTATTATTATATATTATATTCTATTAATTTGTTTTAAATGATGGAGCTTCAAAATCAACGATCGTTACTATTGAACATGATCAAGAATACTTGAAATATTTAGAAATAAAATTTTATATTTCTGTCGACATTAATGGTGTAATGATCAAACCTCATGCAAAAATTTGATTTTATATAAAATAGTATTTAGATAATTTTTTATTTTATAAATTAAATACATTAGAGTTATCCAAACTTTTACCTATTTAGCAATAGCCATTTAATTTTCTAAATGTTATATTTACCATCTAAATTTTCAAAATTTTGTAATTAACTGTTAAAATTTATATTCTATTAATTTAAAGTGGTTAACATTAATCAATTAGTCAAAAACAATTAAAAAAATGCGTGTAATCAATATAGACGAGTATTCTAAACAATTTTTTTAAAAAATAAATTTATTTTTGTTATAAGTTCAAATATTGATTATTTTTATTTATTAAAAAAATTAACTAACAGATTTTTAAAAATTTTAAATTTGAGCCACTTGATAAGTGCTAATAAAGTTGAGCGAATATATATATATATATATATATATATATATATATATATATATATATATATATATATATATATATATATATATATATATACACCATATAATTTATAAATTTATATGAGTATGCATAAAAATCTATTGTGATTTTAAACAAAATGCTAAATTACTGAAAAATTCCTCATAAATATTTTATTTTTTCACTTTTCTTTATTAACTTTCAAAAATTTATATTTACATCCTCAAAATTTTAAGGTGTTATATTTACCTTTCAGATTCCGTCACTATTTCGTACATTTTGTATTATTTCTACTAAAACTATCCTTCAAAATAACAAAAATCTATTAAAATTTTATTTTTAATTTATATAAAAAATAAGAATAATTTGGTGATTTTTTTCTATCCACTAATGTCGTACCATTGAAAATATTTTTAAAATTTTAAGAGGGTAAAATGTAGGTTTTTAAAAGTTAGGGATAAAAAGTGAAAAAACGGATATTCACCGAAAGTTTTCTATAATTTAGCCTAAAAAAAATATGGCCAATTTGTATAAAAAATTCATTAATTTTCAACTTTTGCAAAAATAGACCACATTTTTGAATTTTGCATATTAGAACCGAATTTTTAATAAAGTGACAAAAATACCCTTATTCTTTTTTCTGTCCTTTTATTTTCCTCTCATTCTTTTTTTTTTTTTTTTTTTTTTTTTCTCTCAGGGCTGTGAAAGCGGAGCGGAGGTGGAGGTGGAGGTAGAGGCGGCCCGCCTTGTAGAGACCTGAAAATTCAGCTGAGACTTGTTCGGCGGCTCTGGAGAGTGTCGGGACAAGTCTAGGTTGCGTGGGCGCGAATGGACGCCTAACGGGCCCCCTGGGGATCACGAGAGCAGCATGTACTTGAGAGATCTGCGAAATTGCAGATTTACGTGAGTTGTACCGGTACGGATTGGTTGCTATACCGGTGCATTGATGGCTATCTTAGGTACAAAATGGGATTTGTACTGCAGACACACTAACAAAGACGGCTCGGTTTGACTTTTTGGTCACATCACCTTTTGCCCACTCCCCTATATACCGAGTGAGAGAGAGAGTGGAGTTGTCTTCTTCTTTTCTTCTTCTTCTTCTTCTTCTTCTTCGTTGCTGCCTGAGGGAGAGAGAGAGAGAGAGAGGAAGCTCGAGAGAAGCCCGAGCTTCGTCGACGACGCGCCGACGCGTGGTTTCCGCGGGTTTTCGACGACGAGACGCTGCGAGGGTGCTAGGCGCGCATGCGAGACCACTGCCCTCGACCCAGCGACGGGCGTGGGGTGTTTCCTGAGGTGAGTCGACCCTCGACAACCTTCCGTTTACCTCGAAGTTCCTTGATTTTCGAAGTTCTTTGCCGCCGTGGACTGCGGCGTCGACGTTTAGTGTTTTGACTCGTGCTCGTGTAGGAGACTCGGAATCCGGCGAAATCTGCGGCGTTAGATCCGTGACTTCCGGACGATTCCAGCGACACCTTACTTGCCGGATTTGGATCAGGTTTGCCTGTCGGAACCCATGATTACGAGAGCTGTTTTTCGGAAAGTTACGAAGTCTTTGAATTCTTGTTTTCCGGCGTCGACCGTCGGTACTTTGGGTGATTCTCCGCGCGGGGTGGTCGGATCGCGTCAAGACTTGCGCCGTTGGATTCTGATCGCGAGGCGAAGATTTTGATACCTTACTCGCTGATTTCGGACCGGGTTGCTTGACGAACTTTAAGCTTTTCTCGGCCGGCTGCGTTTCGGGCGGAGTCGGAAAAATTGAGTGTTTTGGGTTGCTTCTTCGCAGCGGAGGACTTCGGCACTTGGCGGATCAGCGGAGGTGATCGAGGAGGACCTTGGACACTCCTCGCTGCCAGGGGTTTGCGACTAAGGTGGGTTTACATCGGATTTCAGCCTAAGTGCAATAGTCGACATGTATAGTAGTATGTTCATGATACCCGTAGCTCGAATTCATGGAATTGCATATTGAATATCTGAAGTTGGAGCATGCTTAGCGATTAATATTTTATACTTGTTGGACTTGGATTTGACTTAGGAGAAAACCCCGAATTGATCGTCATTATATACATTGCCGGATTTAGCTCTAGGAGCCGTATTTTCGCGGTATCGTCGCGGGTTTCGGGCGATGGATACTTGGGGTAGTGTATCTTTGTTACGGGGTGTCGGGCGCCGTCGGACCGGACGGTGGGCCCAAAGTGCATCTGGTTACTTGGGTTTGGCCGGTGAGGGCACTGATTGAGCTCGACGAGCTACGCGCATACTCGGTTGGGTAGCTCCCCGAGTGCGCTCTCGGAGTTTGGGCTTGTGCTTTCGCGTTGGGGTCGGGTAGTGCAGGTTGGACTCGCTCTCCACTGGGGTGTGGAGGGGGGGTAGCTGTATAGTCACAACCGGGCACGGGACGGGTGTGTTCACAGTCCCAGGGACGGGTGGGTTCACGATCCACTTGCAGTTGGGTGCAGTTGTTTGGAGTACGTAGGGGTAGTTTTGAGCTTGATAGCTTAGTGACTTGTAGGCGTAGAGAGTTCCGACTTTCTTTTCTTCTATCTTGCTTACCACTTGTAGACTTAGTGGGTGGACCGAGGTTGTTTAGGGCGGCACCCACTGAGGACTACTTGTTTCATAGTAGTTCTCACGCCCTCTTTCTTCCACCCTTGTTGCAGGGCCTTCGCCTTCGGCTGCTGCTCCTCCTGAGTTGGACCGCGGGAAGGGCGTGGCGAGCTAGAGCCTACCCTTCGAGTTCTGTGCTAGAGGACTTCCACTGCGGGTAGTGATAGTTTTGTTTTGGTTTTCCACTTTTGTACATACGATTGAACTCGTTTGGAGCGAGTAGCGTTGTATCTGTTTACTTGTATGTATATAAAGTGGTTTTTCCTACTGTTTGTTCTTAGTTTACTTGACTCTATGCTCTTGCTTGTAGCATTGTATGTTCTTACAGTTCGACTACGCTTCGTATACGGAGAAATTCTCTTGTATACGGCGGATTTGTCGAGCGTGCCGGGTGATTCGGCCGGGCGTACATTAAGTTGGTATCGAGCTTAGTATTAGGTTGTTGGGACCTAGGAAACCTAAGTTGGTAAACCTTAGGGGTTTGGACGCGGCGTGATTTAATGCGAAAGTCATTGATTGTTTGTTTTAACTCATCTGTAGTGGAGTGAGTGGTGAAGGAGTGCTGTTTTGGTCCGGAGAAATTATGTTGGTGACGACATAATTTTGGGGAGAAACAGGGACCGCCTTCGAGACTTTCGATAATTGGGTCGAGTGTTTTTGTATCTGACCTTGTTTCTATGTGTGCAGCTATGCAGCGCCGCAGAGGACGACCGCCACTACGGGGTCGCGCCCCACTACCACCACCACCACCACCTCAGTTACCAGAGCAGATGGAGCAGGGCACCCGACCCGAGCCGGGTGTGCCTCCTGTGGTGGAGCCGAGTACTAGGCCGGAGACGAGTGCGCAGCCGGACTTGAGCGCACGATTCGGCTGCAGAGGTGACTAGGCGACGGGCGGTCTACGACGAGATGTGCGAGAGGCTAGCCGCGTCGTCGAGTACTGACGTCGGGAGCACCGGCCCGGCCTACTCCGCCGCCTCTCGCCACCTCGCACCGGTTGCCGCACCCCCACTAGCGAGAGATCCCGCCCGGCTGTTGCGCACGCGGTCGATCCGAGCGGCTACGGCGAGCAAGGACGGAGGACCGAGTTGTTGCTTAACTTCCGCCGCCTCGACCCACCGACGTTTGACGGGCATTGCTCAGAGCCCTGGGTGGTAGAGAGTTGGATTAAGGCGCTGGAGAGGATATTCGAGGACTTGTACGTCCAGGGGGAGGACCGAGGTTCACTTGGGGGTCCATTGCTTGATTGGGAACGCCGAGGATTGGTGGACGAGGATGAGGCGCGACCGGTCGTGACCTCTCGGACGACACGGGATGTGTTCGCGGGATGTTGTACGCACGTATTTCCCCATCGGTGTAAAGCGAGAGGATAGAGGAGGATTTGAAGAGGATCCGGCGGGGAGATCGCACGGTTCGAGAGTACGTCAGGAGTTTACGCGGCTCTGAAGCGTGTGCCGTTTGTAGCGAGGATGAGGCGCACCGGGTGTACCTTTTGAGCGAGGGCTTGAGGCCGGATCTTTACGAGTTCGTTAGGGCGCAGAGGTCGAGGACCCGGACGCGTCCATCGAGCGAGCCGTTTGAGGAGCGGCGAGACTACGGTTCGAGAGAGCGGACTCGGGCGGGCAGCCGGGAAGCGCCCGCTCGATGACGGCGATCGAAGCGGCGAGCGTCCGTCGAGGCCTCCACGATCACGTTTCGAGGTCGTGGATCCTCGGGCGTCGAGCGTGGCGAGGATACCGTCGGCCGGGCGACCACGAGAGGACGCGACGGTGCGTGATTTGCGAGGGACCGCAGCAGCCTAAACGGTGCGAGCGACGAGAGCGAGATGTTATGGTTGTGGCCAGCCGGGACACCTCAGGGCAGCTTGTCCGCGTGCAGCATCGTCAGCGCCATCATCTGCTTCAGCACCGCCAGCGCCACAGCAGTCATACGGGGCCTCGCCGAGCTATCGCCACGAGGCCAGAGCATCGATGCTGCGACGGAGCGGCGGTCGCCGCTCCGAGCGGCGGGGTGTTTGCGGCCAGGTGGAGGACTCTTGACGGCGACCGTGTGGTGGCGGTATCACTTTACTTTACGGTACTAGAGCTCGCACTTTATTTGATACTTCGCTCGTCATCTTTATCAGTCGAGCATTTGCTTTATTACATGGTCTAGAGTTAGGGTTGTTGCCTCAGACCCGGGAGATCCAGGTTCCCGACCATGTAGTACGGGTGGTAGAGAGTTGTGGGTCGTGCCACTGTGCGTAGGCTCGTGGATTTTGCCCGCAGACTTGTTAGTATTAGAGGCATTGCACGACTTCGACATAGTGCTTGGCATGGGTGATGACGCGATACTACGCGACGATTGAGCGTGGGAGAGGACGGTGACACTCGTGAGCACAGTCGGGGAGGAGTTCACTTTCGAGAGGCTGCGGGGAGCACGTTGTTTGCCGCGTGGATTTCTTCAGCGAGAGCTCGACAGCTGATGAGTAGAGGGTGCACCGCTTTTCTGGCGACGGTTACAGAGGTACCTACGGCGGCACCGAGGCTCGAGGACATCCCTGTGGTTCGCGAGTTTCCGGATGTGTTTCACGAAATGACGACTATGCGCCGGAGAGGGAGATCGAGTTTGTGATTGATGTAGTTCCTGAGCGCACCAATCTCGAAGGTACACTACGGGATGGCACCTGTTGGTGAGAGAGTTAAGGCGCGACTTCGAGTTTGATGGATAAAGGGTTTGTGAGACCCGGTGTATCGCACTTGGGAGCGCGGTGTTATTTGTAAAGAAGAAGGATGGTTCACTCGGGTTATGTGTGGATTACCGGGAGGTGAATAAAGTGACCATCAAGAACAAGTATCCTTTGCCGCGCATTGATGATTTGTTTGATCAGCTGCAAGGATCTTTTGTCTTCTCGAAGATCGATCTCCCGTCAGGTTACCACCAGCTGAGGGTTAGGGCCGAGGATGTTTCCCAGACGGCTTTTAGGACCCGGTACGCGCATTCCGAGTTTACCGTGATGCCTTTTGGATTGACGAATGCCACTGCCGCGTTGAGGGATTTGATGAACCGGGTGTTTAAGCCGTACTTGGACGGATTTGTGGTAGTCTTCATCGACGATATTTTGGTATACTCCCGTAGCGACGCCGAGCATGAGGAGCACTTGAGGATAGTGCTACAGCTCCTGCGAGAGAAGGAGTTGTATGCCAAGTTAAGGAAGTGCGAGTTCTGGTTGCGGGAGGTTACTTTCTTGGGCCACGTGATTTCTGCAGATGGAGTGTCAGTAGACCCGAAGAAGATTGATGCTATTCGGGATTGGCCCAGGCCGACGACGGTGATAGAGGTGCGGAGCTTCCTTGGATTAGCAGTATATTACCGTCGGTTTGTGGAAGGCTTTGCGAGGCTTTCCACACCCCTCACTCGATTGACTCGTAAAGGAATTAAGTTCTTTTGGAGTGAGGATTGTCAGAGGAGCTTTGATGAGTTGAGACGATTCTTGACATCGGCTCATATCCTTGCCCGATTATGGGGGAAGTATATGTGATTTACAGTGACGCATCACACAGTGGATTAGGGTGTGTGTTGATGCAGCATGGTAGGGTAATTGCTTATGCTTCACGGCAGTTAAAGGATTATGAAAAGAATTATCCTACGCATGACTTGGAGCTTGCCGCGGTAGTCTTTGCTTTGAAGTTGTGGCGGCATTACTTGTACGGCGAGCACTGTGAGATTTTTACTGATCACAAGAGTCTCAAGTATCTGTTCACCCGAGAGAGAGTTGAACACGAGCGGCGCCGTGGTTGGAGTTGCGAAGGACTACGACATTAGTATTCGGTATCATCCCGGCAAGGCGAATGTGGTGGCGAGATGCTTTGAGCGAAGAAGCGATGCGGGGCTCGTGCTTGATGATCACGCGCGAGGCGGGTTACTTGAGGAGCTACGGCGGTTGAGTTTAGAGGTTGTGTCCCGGGTCTCGCAATACTAATGTCTATGGTTTTGCGGCCCGCTCTGTTGGATAGGATCCGAGAGAAAGCAGTGGAGACCCACACTTGTTGAGGATTAGAGAGCGATTGGAGAGGACGACGAGAGGGTTTCACGGTGGACGGTTCGGGAATGCGAGGTACGAGGGACCCATTGTGTACCGTGGATTCGAGAGATCGACGAGACATTTTGAGAGAGGCTCATTGTTCTCCTTATACGATTCATCTGGTGGAACCAAAATGTATAAGGACTTGAAGTCACGATTTTGGTGGAATGGAATGAAAAGAGATATTGGCGAGATATGTGGCTCGGTGTTTGACTTGCCAACGGTGAAGGCGAGCATCGGTGCTGGCGGCAAGCTTCGAGTCTGCCCGGTGCCGAGTGGAAATGGGAGCGGATCACGATGGACTTTGTCGTGGGGTTACCTACGGCTCGGGGTGGTTATGATGCTATTTGGGTGATAGTGGACGGATTGACCAAGTACGCACTTCCTACCGATTCGGACCACGGTCCGAGGGAGAGACTCGCGCAGCTATATCTGGATGAGCTTGTCAGGCTGCATGGCGTGCCAGTGTCGATAGATTCAGATAGGGACCCGAGGTTTGTATCACACTTCTGGAGGAGCTTACGAGACGGCCTTGGGTACACAGCTACACTTCAGCACAGCATTTCACCCACAGACAGATGGTCAGTCAGAGCGGACCATTCAGACTCTAGAGGACATGCTGAGGGCATGCGTCCTGGACTTTGGAGGAGGGTGGCATCGACATTTGAGACTGGTTGAGTTTGCGTACAACAACAGCTATCAAGCGAGCATCCAGATGGCTCCGCTTGAGGCGTTGTATGGACGCAGATGTCGATCCCCCTTGTGTTGGAGCGACGTGGGTGAAAGGAGGACACTTGGGCCTGAGATCTTGCTAGAGGCTGAGCAAAAGGTGAAGGTAGTTCGACGCCACCTTTTGACAGCCCAGAGCCGCCAGAGGAGCTACGCCGATACTAGGAGGCGAGACTTGGAGTTTCAGGTTGGAGACCATGTATTTCTTAAAGTCTCGCCGTCCAAGGGGATTCGCAGATTTGGAGTACGTGGAAAGCTCGGTCCACGGTACATTGGCCCGAGGTATTGGAGCGAGTCGGGCCGGTTGCTTACGAGGGTTGCTCTACCCCGCGACTAGTCGGCACTCACGATGTTTTCCACGTCTCGGCATTGAGGAAATATGTTTCGATCCCTCTCACGTGATTGACTTCACTCCGCTTGAGCTAGGCGAGGACCTGCGATACGAGGAGCGACCGTTGCGGATTCTTGCTCGCGAGGCGAAAGAATTGCGCAATCGGATCATACCGTATGTTAAGGTGCAGTGGAGTAATCACGAGGAGCGGGAGGCGACTTGGGAGCCCGAGACGGTGATGAGGGAGGCCTATCCCAACCTGTTCGACGAGCGAGAGGCGAGGTACGTTCGAGTTTCGAGGACGAAACTTTTTGTAGTGGGGGAGGATGTAGAGACCTGAAAATTCAGCTGAGACTTGTTCGGCAGCTCTGGAGAGTGTCGGGACAAGTCTAGGTTGCGTGGGCGCGAATGGACGCCTAACGGGCCCCCTGGGGATCACGAGAGCAGCCTGTACTTGAGAGATCTGCGAAATTGCAGTTACGTGAGTTGTGCAGTGCAGTTGGTTGCTATACCGGTGCAGTTGATGGCTATCTTAGGTACAAAATGGGATTTGTGCGTACGGCTGACGACATGGCTCGGGTTGACTTTTGGTCACATCACCTTTTGCCCACTCCCATATCTTTGCGAGTGAGAGAGAGAGTGGAGTTGCTTTCTTCTTCTTCTTCTTCTTCTTCTTCGTTGCGACGGAGGAGAGAGAGAGAGAGAGAGCTCGAGAGAAGCGAGCTTCGTCGACGACGCGCCAGACGCGTGGTTTCCGCGGGTTTTCGACGACGAGACGCTGCGAGGGTGCTAGGCGCGCGTGCGAGACCACTGCCCTCGACCCAGCGACGGGCGTGGGGTGTTTCCTGAGGTGAGTCGACCCTCGACAACCTTCCGTTTACCTCGAAGTTCCTTGATTTTCGAAGTTGCTGCCGCTGCTATGGACTGCAGCGTCGACGTTTAGTGTTTTGACTCGTGCTCTGTGTAGGAGACTCGGAATCCGGCGAAATCTGCGGCGTTAGATCCGTGACTTCCGGACGATTCCGCGACACCTTACTTGCCGGATTTGGATCGGGTTTGCCCTGTCGGAACCCATGATTACGAGCCGTTTTTCGGAAAGTTCGAAGTCTTTGAATTCTGTTTTCCGGCGTCGACCGTCGGTACTTTGGGCGATTCTCCGCGCGGTGGTCGGATCGCGTCAAGACTTGCGCCGTTGGATTCATTCGCGAGGCGAAGATTTTGATACCTTACTCGCGATTTCGGACCGAGTTGCTTGACGAACTTTAAGCTTTTCTCGGCCGCTGCGTTTCGGGCGAGTCGGAAAAATTGAGTGTTTTGGGTTGCTTCTTCGCAGCGGAGGACTTCGGCACTTGGCGGATCAGCGGAGGTGATCGAGGAGGACCTTGGACACTCCTCGCTGCCAGGGGTTTGCGACTAAGGTGGGTTTACATCGGATTGTTTCTAAGTGCAATAGTCGACATGTATAGTAGTATGTTCATGATAGCCGTAGCTCGAATTCATGGAATTACTTATTGAATATCTGAATTTGGAGCATGCTTAGCGATTAATATTTTATACTTGTTGGACTTGGATTTGACTTAGGAGAAAACCCCGAATTGATCGTCATTATATACATTGCCGGATCTAGCTCTAGGAGACGTATTTTCGCGGTATCGACGCGGCTTTCGGGCGATGGATACTTGGGGTAGTGTATCTTTGTTACGGGGTGTCGGGCGCGCGTCGGACCGGACGGTGGGCCCAAAGTCTGTCTGGTTACTTGGGTTTGGCCGGTGAGGGCGATTGAGCTCGACGAGCTACGCGCATACTCGGTTGGGTAGCTCCCGAGTGCCGCTCGGAGTTTGGGCTTGTGCTTTCGCGTTGGTGTCGGGTAGTGCGGGTGGGACTTGCTCTCCACCGAGGCTTGGAGTGGGGGTAGGCTGTATAGTCTGGCAAGACGCACGGGACGGGTGTGTTCACGATCCCGAGGGACGGGTGGGTTCACGGTCCACTTGCAGTTGGGTCCGGTTGTTTGGAGTACGTAGGGGTAGTTTTGAGCTTGATAGCTTAGTGACTTGTAGGCGTAGAGAGTTCCCTTTCTTTTCTTCTATCTTGCTTACCGTAGACTTAGTGGGTGGACCGAGGTTGTTTAGGCGGCACCGAGACTACTTGTTTCATAGTAGTTCTCACGCCTCTTTCTTCCGCCTTGTTGCGGGGCCTTCGCGCCGAGCTGCTCCTCTGAGTTGGACGCGGGAAGGCGTGGCGAGCTAGAGCCTACCGCCGAGTTACGTGCTAGAGGACTTCCACTGCGGGTAGTGATAGTTTTGTTTTGGTTTTCCACTTTTGTACATACGATTGAACTCGCCGGAGCGAGTAGCGTTGTATCATTTACTTGTATGTATATAAAGTGGTTTTTCCTACTGTTTGTTCTTAGTTTACTTGACTCTATGCTACGCTTGTAGCATTGTATGTTCTTACAGATTCGGCTACGCTTCGTATACGGGAGAAATTCTCTTGTATACGGCGGATTGTCGCGTGCCGAGAATTTATTCGGCCGGGCGTGACACGCCTCGCCTCTATCCCGCACGCCCTCGCCCTCTACCGTATTGGCGACCATCTATAACGATAATGAGAATAGTGCCGCATCCTCTTCTTCCGTTTTCGTCAGTGCAGGCACCGACGTCGGTGCCGGAGAAGAAGAATTCGGAACAAGTGCGGATGAGACTGTGCTGAGAAAAATATATGCAGAAAATAAAAAAAATAATAAAGAATAAAATATAAAAAATAGTTACTTTTATAAGAAAATTGAAGAATCTGAGAGAAAAAAAGAAAGATGATAAATTTGTATTGTTTCAGGAGAATGTTGCACTGTTTTAGAAAAACGTTGCATTGTTTTTGAAAAAAATTATTTTTTTGAAAGAAAAAATATATTTGTTTTGGATGAAAATTATATTTTTTGAACGAAAATTATACTTTTTGAATGAAAGTTACACTATTTGGCCGAAATTGCATTATTTGACTAGAAAGAGAATGAGGAGAAAAAAAAATAATAATGTAATTTTTTTCAAAATAGTGTAATTTTCATTTAAAAAGTACAACTTTTATCTAAAAAAGTATATATTTCTCTCAAAGAGTGTAAAATTTTTTCTAAAACAGTGCAACGTTTTCTTAAAATAGTGTAATATTTTTGTGGAACAGTACAAATTCATCTTCTTCTTTCCTCTATATTTCTTCTTCCTTTTTTTTTTTGTAGATATAACTGTTGTTTTTATATTTTTATTCTTCATTTTTTCATTTTTTATTTTCTGTATATTTTTTTTTCGTCTCCACTCTCACTCGCACTCACTCCGATTCCTCCTTCTCCGGCACCGGCGTCGGTATTTATGCCGACGAAGGCGAATGAAGAGGATGCGGTCTCGTTAGTCAAAAAAAAAAAGAAAAAGAGTGAAAGAAAAAAAAAAAAAAAAAAAAAAGAAGAAGAGAACAAGATCTTGCCTTCTTTGCATTTGTAAAGAGTCGAGAAACGATGAGAGTGTTGGAGAGGAAAAAAAAAAAAAATTCGAGGTGCGAACTCGAACTCGGCGAGGTCGGAGGTGAGAAAGGTAGGTGAGAAAGGTAGAGGAAAGGTGCATGAGCGAGAGTAATAGCGAGGGCGCGCGAGAGAGCAAGGCGGGCCGCGCCCGCTTTCGCTTCCTCTGCAGAGAAAGAAAAGAATAAGAGAAAAAAAAATAGAAAAGGGAATAAAAGAATTTTGGTCAATTTCTTAAAAATTCGGTTCGAATCTGTAAAATTAAAAAAAACGGTCTATTTTTGTAAAAACCCAAACCTAATATATGTTTTTATGCAAATTGACCATAAAATATCTAACAATTTAATTTTTTGTATTTTTAGAAAATTTATTTTGTTTTTTTTAAATAAAAACAATGGTTTTGAGCGAAAATCAACGCACCCGGCTAGGGATGTCAACGGTCGGGTTTGGGTCGGATTTTCAAAAACCGAACCCAAACCGAACGAAGTTAACACCGAACCCGAACCCGAACCGAACCTACCACTCTTTAAAAATCCATACCCATATTCGGACCCAACCAAAAACCCGAAAACCGAACCGAACCCGAAAACCCGAACGAAAATCCAAACCCAAAATAATAAATTTTTTTATCATATTTTAAAATATATTATAGTAAAATCAAGATTTTAAAACACAATAAAATACAATCAAAATACATTCATGTTATATAAATAAATATAATTAAATATTTTACTATAATATTTTATATATTTTATATTTTACATAAATAAATAAATAATTTATATATTATTTTTTCGGGTTCGAGGTTCGGGTTCGGGTTCGGGTTCGGAGTCGATATACACAAAATTCATATCTGTACATGTCCGTCGGGTTTTTATTTTTTATATCCATAACAAAATCCATATCCGTTTAGTTAGGGTATACCCGCCTTCGGAGTTCGGGTTCGGGTAATTTTCGGATATCCATACCCATTGACGTCCCTACACCCGGCACCACCGAGCAAGTAACGTACACATTTCAAAGAAGAGCACGGTAGGACGCCACGTATCCAGAATACACGTGTCGAAAATCTAGCCACTATTTCTGCCTTGTACGGAAGGAATTTCCCGTGCACGTAAAACTCATTCTCAAATCAAAATAGAGAATTCAAATGCGACATTTCATCGATCGATCGATCGATCGATAGAGAGAGAGAGAGAGAGAGAGAGAGATTACGAAAGGTACGACGCAAACCCTAGATGGAGATCTCCTCCTCCGCCGCCGCCGCGGTGGCGTCGATGATCGTCGTCGTCCACCACCACCACCACCACCACCACCACCACCCCCATCCCCACCCTAACGCCTCGTCAATGTCGTCCTCCGCCGCAGTGCGATCCGACCCCTACCGCTGCGCGCCGCCCGGGCCCTCGTGCGCCGCACCCGCCGCACCCGCCGCAGATCCCTCACCGACGGCGGCGACGGCGGCGACGGCCCCGATGGCCCCTTCTCAGGCGACGGCCCTTTCGGCGGGGGCGGCGGCGGAGGGTGGGGCTCAGACGGAGGCGGCGGAGGGGGGAGTGGGAGGTCGGGATCGGATTGGGGCGGATCCGGCCCTCCGCCGACGCCGCCGACGCCTTCGTCGTCGGATCCGGCCTTCGATTTGGTGTACCAGATGATGTGTTGGATCTCGCTCTCCAATTGCACGCATTTCGCTTTGAAGAAAATCGCGCGATTGATCGTTTCGGGGAGGGAAAAGGTGGTTCCATTCCGATTCCTCGCACTGATATGTTAATATACCGTTTCGGAATCGAGATCAACAGGTCCTTTGCTTCTCCCTTCTCGATATAATCAATTAGATGTAAATATGTGAATAATGTAGATGCTTTCCTTTTATTCAGTTCCAATTCATTGTGTTTAATATGTAAAAAATTGGTGCTCATCTATATTTTATACTGTTCATTTTAGGGAAAGATAAAAGGAACAATCTTTATGCTCTTCTGATAATATATCTGATCTTGCATTAATTGCTTGATGTTATTCTTTCAATTTGCGTGATGAAAATTATAGGTCAAATAATTTTCCGGATTTATAGGATTGGAAATCTTTTTGACCATGTTTTATGGCATCTGAATTATAAATGTTAGCATCTTGTGCTTATTAGGAAGGGCATTATATAGTTGTTGTTGGTGAGTTTCGGTGTATTCTCCTCTTCTACTTGGGGCCTCTTTGGCCCAGGTTGAGCTTCTATGGAAATTTTCCTCTCCCACTGCTGTTCGAAGAAGCACTAGCAGCTTTTTCAACAAATTTCGCCGGACAATTCTCATTGCAATGGAGAGAGAAGCTTCAAATTGGCGCATCTGATTTTCGGATTCAAAAGTTCAACTTCAATTCCTATTGCGTTGCTATTCCTATTGCTTTTTGAAGTAGAGGAGCTGCTTAAGAAACCATATCAAATAGGTACTTTAGGATAGACATCGCATACGTTTAGTTATCTCAGTCCAGCAATGGAGTCTCCCTTGGCTGTTTCAGCCTCCAAATTCATGCAGGATCTCCTTGGGTGTATGCTCAAGGATCTCCAACTCCTGGTTAGGATTTAAGCTTTTTGTTTTCTTTATAAATGTGAGTCCCTGACATCTCTTTGTATTTGTCATTGATGCAAAATCGGATGCGAATAGGATTGATTTGTCTAGGTTTTAATTTTTTTTTCTAATTTTCGGAATTATTCTGTAGTTTAATTTGTTTTAGTCATTTTTTCAAAGATTTTTAAAATTAGATATATGGTTTAGGCTTTTTTAAAGATATTTTCGAATTAGAAAAATATCTCTAAAATCGTGGGATTTGTTTTAAATTAGAATTATACTTTGAAGGTTATAAATGTAGCCTATTCCTTGGAATTTTGGAGACGAATTATGATGAAATAAAATTTGGATTTTGTGTTTTGACTGCGGTCATGATATTTCCTCCTCCTTTCCCTCTCTTTCTCTGCTGTGTGCCCCAGCAAAATTCTTGTTCCTAAAAAGGTTCTATCTTCTATTTCCTACCTCATCTTGTATGTCCTATCTTCTCTATTCTCTCTCAACTTTCTTTTTGATTCTTCTTCTAAATTCTTTTCTCTAATTTTCTTAAACAATTCTACAAATTATCTGAATTTCCCAATTTATCGGCTATTTCTTCAATTTTCTCTTTACTTTCCTATTATCTCGGGGAGTGTCGATTCATATCTGGGTAAACTGTACTCAAAGTTAACTCACATATTGCAACTAAACCTTCTCATATTGATACAGTACATCTAATATGCCGAGTCATAAAGTATGGATGCGATACTTTTCCTTTTTGGTTGCTACTGATGTATGAAACAGAATGCAGGGTAAATACAAAATTGGAACTTGGATTAATGAAGATGCGCTTTAGTATTTGGAGAAATATTACTAGAATTAGGATAAGCAATGAAAGTCTCATATAGATTAAGGATCAAGAATTGAAGTGTCCATCAGGACTTGGTGTGCCCACTTTACCGTAATGTGCCGATGGGATACTCCATGCTGATGGCACGACTCAAACCCTCTTGTTTTGAAATTAGCAAGTAATTTTATTAATAGAGTACAAAGGATTTACTAAAGTATATGTTAAAAGCACTTAGAATGTACTGATGCCAAAGAAAACAAATGTTTCATGCTAAAGTGTGTTGGTACGCTGGTTTTTTATCAACGGGACACATCGGCATGGCATTGCATGGCACGTGTGTACCATGCCATCAAGTGCTCGGCACGGCCCGTACCACTGCATTGAAATCCTTGTTGATCATATTCAGTGTCTTAGGCAAATTCTCCAAAACAATGAGAACTTAGTTGCTTGTAGAACATGGGATAGAAGCCAAAAGAAAGAAGCAAAAGAACTTGTTGGAAATCTTGTTTTTAGGACACGTAGCTTTCGATGCAATCATTCTTCTGGAGCATGCTTAGGTTCTCACATTTTAGTCCCACTTAGTTTAATGTCCGATATCGACTTGAGATTGATAGCAAACCTATCTTCTCATTTTTACTTTACCAGGAGTTTGAGTTAACTTTCAGATATCAACGGAAAGGACGGTTTGGCTCTATTTTATTATCCAAAGGTCAAAAAGGAGAAACAAATATTCGAGGAGAATATTCAATAGACAAAAATTTATTTATAAACAATAATAGCCTTAGCTACCAAAGACTCCAGAGATAGCTTTTTAGATCTGTAGATTAATTAAACCTTTAGCTCTCTGTTCTGGAAAATCATGATTGGAAGTCGAATCTGACATTTAAGGGAACAATCTTTGCAATGTGGTCTTGTATACCAGAAATGAATTTTATACGACTTCTAATCAATCCACATTGTTTAAAGGAACCAAATGTGGCACAACTAAAAACAACATGCCTAATGATGTAAAGTTGCAGTGGTCCCACTTTGTGAGAGCAGCAACGAAGTAGGTAAAGCGAAAGGAAGCAGACTGATTCCTAAACTAATGTGGTTAGATGAGATGAAGATTAGATGTAGCTACATGTGGTTGAGGGGAGGACATTAGAAAGGATAGAACAATGAAAGATGATTCTTATGCGCACGCCATATAACTTACTTTCAAGTATTTATATACCGACTGCCTGATTCGTGAGAGGTTAAATTGACTTAAATACTTTTCATCAGACTTTGCTCATGCAGATCTATGTGCTTAACCTATAAGAATCCGTTTGTGCTTTATGTATACTTTTGGTTAATTTAAAATATTTCATCATATGATGAAGATTTTAAGTTGATCAAAAAATGTTTCCACTTCAATATGCATTAAGTAATGATAATAGGCATTCTTTTTCTACTTTTCATCTTTATTATGTGATTTTGTACTGTCTTTGCTCTATACCCTAATGATGGAGCCTACAATGTCTCACTAGTTATTGCTTGTCGTTGATTGGTTCTTGCCATGTAGCTTTTGTTTTGCCTGGCTTCTCGAGTAGTTTTTCTACTATGAACAGCAACAACTAGGCGTTCAGCAAATGAAATTTTCTGAAACTTCTGCTGTGGCCGAAAGCTGAAATGAGCTTTTCAACCGCAAAAGGCAGAAGCCCCAATTTTAAAAGGCAGCTTCACCTGTAGTTATTGCTTTCTTTACTTTCTATTTATTAATGTATGTTAGTATTAGCAAAATCAGGTGCTTCATCAACTAGAAAGTAAACTCTATTAGGTCTCATTACTGATTAATCCACCACCGAGTCTCGCCAGGATCTTCTCTCGACTATTTCGAATGAGTGATGCTTGTCTTTTTGTTTTTCCAATGCTATTTTTCCTCGAGTCGCTCCACATTCATGTCAACTTTTTCGATATCCTTCAATCGGTTTCGCCGCTTATTTGTGTTGTTGCTTCACTCTTCTGTAAAGTGTGATGCATATCTTTAATTGAAGTATCTAATTGTCGAATAATAGTGTATGTCGAAGCTGCATCTTATTTGAATTCTCTAGGATTGTTTTTTGTTTTCTTTCCCAGTCTCTTCAGGTTTTACATCAACTGGAGCTTTTCTTTCCCTTTCACTGGAATTCTCTTCTTCGACACTCCGAGACAGGTAAACCCTAGTTTGATTTTGGGCCTGTTTGTTTTTGTGGATTTCGGAAGTTGAACTCGCGATATCTAAGTGCCATGTGCCCTATAGTTTAAGAAAAACAACATCCAATTTCTCTTTTAAAAGAGCATAATACAGTTTGTGGACAAAATCTCGTGCGAATTTTATGTATTCCACTTTTGTCCTCAAACTACGGGGCTGGTGACATTTTGGTCATTGAATCTTAACTTACTATAACTTTGGGCTCGAACTCTCAGAATCATTGTACACAAGTACTATAACTGAATTTAGTTGACTGAATATTGATGTATCACTAGTATAGGATCCGCGCTTCGCAGCGGATAGATAGTATTTCAATCAATTAAAATATATTATAATTAAAGTTTTAAAATTGAAAAAATTATAACTAAAAAAATACAAAGAATTTATAAAATAGTCTTATATACATTAATAAAAAATTTTATTAAAAATTTTATTTGTACCAACCGACCTTTTGGATCCGACAACCAAACTTTTAAAAATTTGGATCCGACAACCGAACTTTTAGAAATTTTATTTGTACCAACCGACCTTTTAATTTGTTTGATTTGAGCCAATTCGTCCTTTTTTAAATTCAAATGTTGAATACATCGTTTATTTGTATGGATTTAGTTAGTATATTTTATATAATTTACGTAACTATAAATTATTTAAAGTAAGCAATTAATTTAAATTTTGTATCCGAAGGGTCATCAAATTACTTAAATCAAACTAATTGAAAAATTAGGTACTAAAATTAAATTTTGAAAGGTTGAATAGTCGAATCAAAATTGTTTGTTAACTCAAAGTTTATACTTTTTTATCTTCTAAATGATTATGTGTTGATAGACTAGTGCAATAAGTATAATAATTATATTATGTTTTGTGTCAAATTAAAGGTGAAATGTGTAGAATTTATCTGAGCCGCGGATCATTTTCAACTTGTTATTCGATTTTTTTTTTTTTAAGTTTAGATTTTATTCAATTTGTTTAATTTGAGTCATTTAACGGCACTTTGACTTTCAAATTTAAGCTAATTACTTTTATTTTAATAAATTTATAGTTGCGAGAATTGTATGAAGTATACGAAATTAAACATGTAAAGATAAACAATACATTTAACGACACATTTAAATTTTAAAGTCAAAGTATTATTAACCGGCTCAAATCAATCAAATTGAAAGATTAGTATGCGAAGATAAACACTCTTTTGATTTACTGGTGCAACACATACTTTGCACAGTAAAAAGGGAAAAAAAGAAACAATCAACTTATGAATGATAGTTTTACTTGTGGATTCTGATAAATTAATGAAATTTAACAGTGTCAAACAGGAACAGAACATTTTTGTGGTCCAAAAGTTACACTGCTGTGACTAATTTTCACAAGTGTAATACTCAAGAATTAAAACTCTACACTATATTGAGGTTACAAACAAACAAAGAGATTCTTTCTTCACAAGAAGAGCATAAATTCAATGGTCACATATAAAAAATAATGTCTTGAGTTCTGTACAATTCCATAATATCAAATCAAACATTTCAAAGAAGATCTACAGCCTCCACTATCACCACCATCCCCTTCCAATTACCTGCATCAAATCAATCATTTGAATTCAATCGTCGTCGTCTTTGTGTACGTTACAAAGAAGATGTACATTCGCTCTCTCGTCCTTACCGAGCTTCTCGATCAACAACTCCATCGTCTTTATATACCTCGGCATGTAATGTTCCCTTATCATACTTCGAGCTAGACGGATTTTCCCGTAGAGCTGCCTCGGAGTTTCGTATATACCGACAAACTCATCCCCGTTGGCATCCTCGCCCGGATTCGAATCCGACGAGGGGAGCACGACCATGTGCATGATTCTTCCCGGGGGGTATAACTGGCGAGCCTGCTGCTTATTCAGTTCGGCTTCTTTGAGGAGCGCGGCTTCCTCTTCGGCTATTTCCTTTAAAGAAGCAGGTGCTTTGTCTTCTGGGTGTCTTTCTTCGTCGTCAGAGGCAGAAGAAGAACCAGAGGATGATTCAGCTACTACCGGTTCATAGCCGGCGTTTTCAACTTTAAGAGTGTCGGCGTTCGTTTGGGATGTCATAATAGATTCGAATACATTGTCCTGTACAGGGTTAGGGTTTCTCGCGGAGCTGACAGCTCGTCTTCTTGCTCCGATGCATGACCAGCAAGATAGACTTGAATGGCCATTCGTCGATCGTGTGGCATTGCCGGAGCGGTTTGTGGCAGACTGAGATGCCAAGTAAAAGGAAACAATCTGTTAGACACGTGCTAGAAATGGCAAAAACTTCAATGTAACATTGATGCCATATTTGATTTTGTAACGATCCAGCCCACTAGCAACAATAACTCGTTGGGCCAAATCACCGACCCAAAATGCTTAAGCCCAGCTATTATTACTAGTGTCTAAGTCTCTTATAAACCCAATGACAACCCCATTTCCATCCGATATGGGACTATTGGGGTGTCACAGACTCCCCCCGTTAAGGCCCTGACGTCCTCGTCAGTCCAATCACACACACAGCCCACGATCACCAGGCGATGTGAGACTCCTCTCGCTAGCCCGTCATCCAGACCCTGACTCAGCCGAGACTCGCCACACATGTCCAGTTGGTGAACCGGCTCTGATACCAAATGTAATGACCCAGCCCACTAGCAACAATAACTCATTGGGCCCAAACACCGACCCAAAATGCTTAAGTCCAGTTATTATTACTAGTGTCTAAGTCTCTTATAAACTCAATGACAACCCTATTTCCATCCGATGTCGGACTATTGGGGTGTCACAGATTTAATCCCACTCCCGCTCTCAATTCCCTACTTGCTGTACTGGCTATTTGTATGTTCTTGCTCCCCTTTTTCGGTAGCTTAATGCTGTTTAACTCAGTTTAAGATATCAGGTAGTGTTTAAGTCATGGAAGGCCAACCTTTGATACATGAAGTGAACTCAGGTCATGATACCCTTATCTACAATAGTTTAATTGTTTAGAGTTTTAAGATCATCCAACTAATAAGCAGCACTGGAGAGAGGACAAAGAAGTGAAAAAGGCCTACTGATGATGCTGCAAATCAAGAACGAAGTTCTAAAGAAGAAAAGGAGGCATTCAACGGCGGTTCGTGTTACCATACCTCAGAACTGCTCGACAAAGCGCGGAGCATATCGGTGTCGACAACCTTAGACCTCGGATTTGACGGAAATGGTAGATGAGATCGGATAAAGCACACGTAGGAATTAACAGTGTTTAAGAATCTCGTTCGCTTAATTTGCTCTCTTAGATCACTTAGCCACGATGACGCCATGACCTGCAATTTAAGTAATAAAATATACGACTAAGATATCAAGGGATTCTTAACCTATCAGAAACCACATTAGGTACATTTTAGTAGATAATATTCTGAATTTGCAGTACTTAATAGGACATCAGAACTTGACGGTTAGGTTGTACCTGGAAACGGAGGTTCTCGGCAGAAACCATCGAGAATGATGGGACCAGGTCATTTTTATTAACAAGAGTCGTAATGAACTCTTTGCCCGACTCCGCCAACTCCCATGTCATGCAAGCAGCTAAAACAAAATAAAAAGTACTTAAAGAGTCAAGAAACGGGATAACCGTATACAAGAGGGAATATTTTCAACTCTGCAAAAAAGAAAAAAATCAAGAACATCATGCGTGCGTGCAGATACGTATATGCGTTATTTATCAATTTAAACATGTTCCGAATATCTGCATCCCATAAGGCTGTTAGTAGTTGTTACTTTCACTGCTCTAGAATGCATCATGAAAAACCAAGTGCTTGTTTAAGCTTTAAGATATTGGAATAGCTTTTCTACACGAGGAATCGGAAGCTTCTAGAAGAGACAGGGTCTTGGACTAACAAAAAGTTTGGAGCTTTTGCGGTGATGCAAAAGCTAAACTTAGCCTAGTAAAGTACTCGAAAACTCCAAAAAGAAACATCGAAAAGCAGTTCCAATGTTCCCAATATTCCCTCATTTTATATTATAAAATTATGGAGGTAAGATTAGAAGAACTTTTGAATTCTTTTGGTCTTCCAGATTATAAAATGTTGCTTTTAGCCACCACATTACCAAACTAAGACTAGTAGAGTTCCCGCAACGCCTAAAAGACTTATGCAAATGCTCCAACAAGGCCAAACATTATGATGTCGTGAACAGTTAGCATGTTAAAACCAGAACATAATCTAATTCAAGTCCCTAAAGACAATATTTGTACATGAAAATACAAAGTTAACAAAAGCAAATGATTATGCAGCAAAATGTCCAAGACATGTGTATTGGAATAAGATGCAAGCGGAGTATTCAGAGGAGACATGCCTGGACCAAAAGCAATACATGTGCACGACGAGAACTTCTCATTCTCGCGAAGAATATATGTCAGAATTGCTGCAATACCCGCACCCATTGAATGCCCAATGATCTAAAATAGAAAAAAAACGCGCCATGCTTCGAGTTAGCAAAATTTTGAACCCAAAATTTGTCTGTGATTCACTGGTTCAAAAGAAAGGGAATCACCAGATCAGACAAAAAGAATTAATAGGAAACAGTCGCATCTAAGTTGAAAAGTCGTAAACTCATAATAGCAAATTTCTCGAAGATTATTTCTTTGAATAATAATAATAGATTGCATATCGCATGTTTGCACTTGGCTTTAAACTGATATGTTTATGCTTGTTCTTCAACAACTCGACACAGATTTCTATATGCCGACAATTTTACGAGATGGAAAAACAAAAGAGAGCAAAATGGCGAGCTTTCTACTTTGTCTTCGTCTGTGAAGCACAAGAAAGCCAAAGAGCAAAATGACACCAAGTCTAACCCTGTTAAGTTTTTGTCCTCTAGGATACATAAACTACAAATTATTTTAAAGCTGCAAATTGATTTGCTTAGATTAACAAGTATGAACACATTAGCAATGTAGAAACAGATAAAATAGTTGCAATAAAACAGAAAATTAAGAATTTTCACATAGATAGACCATGACTATGAAAAACTTGTACTACTAGAAAACTAACATTCGGAAAACCCTAAAAATTAAGATTGGTGCAATTTTGTAAGAAACTGCACTTCAGAGGGAATATGGGAATATTCGAATCGTATAGGGGTATAAATAGGCAAGCACATGGTCATACAGAAACTTGTTAATTTACCTTGATTTTGTAATCAGGAAATTGTTGGACTGCTTTACTGAGGGAGAGAATAGCATGTTTTGCAATCCAACGCGCCGCAGCAACCATCCCACAATGAGCATATCCTAAGACTAGATTATTGATCCGTCCTTCTCGCAAAACAATATGGTGAAATGGAACCTCCGCCCCAGTTGCTGCTGTTAGTCGATCTTTAACACTTATAGCCCCCCGAATTAGAAGAAGAAAACACTTGGAACTTTTATCACGAACAACTGTAAAAGCCGGCTTCAAAAGCTGCATAGGAGACATCCATTAGGAAATTGCTTGAGAAAGACTCTAATTATTACCATATAGGAGTTTAGAATCTGTTGCTTTGATTCAGAATATCCATATTTAATTGTATAATAATAATGCCTTATTAGGCCCTGCTAGAGCTTCTGCAAGAGTATTGCGCGAGCAAAGATGTTGTTGCAAGAAAAACTAATAGCTTTTTAAGTAAAATACTGAAATCTCATCACAAGCTTCTCTCTGAAGAAAAAAACAGAAGCTTCTAATTTTAGCTTCCTGTCATAGCAAATGCTCCAGCTTTTCGACAGTCAACCACCTTCTTTCCTAAAAGCTGCTTCTTTCTAAAGTAGATAAACTGTTCCAGAAGCCAGGACAAATATGCACTTAGGAAAGCATCGTGCCGTAGCAGATTAAAAAGCATTCAATTAGAGTTTAGGATACTTACGCACCCTCGCCTTAGACTTCTGAACGAGAACGTCATCTTGATTGTACCCTCCAAACTCCAAAAACACTTGAAATGGTTTTTTCGAGAAAAACATGCAGAGCCTCAAGTATCTTAACAGATTAATCAGCTCTGTCAGAATTTCCTGGCCTTTTAGTTGTACACAATTGCTTCCAGCATACTCATGCTGCAGGCTACCCTGAAGCAGCAAATAAAAATCACTTTACGAAAATGCGATCAGTTACCTTAGCCACGATGAAATGAGAACAAAGTTACGACACACAATGAAATGAAAACAAAATTTTCGGCCTACAGAGTGATTCTGCACAAAATTTGGGACTCAACAGTAGGTTTCTTCGACTCTCTAAGCTTTGACGGTCTGATCAGGAGCAGCTTGGAATTCAATAATTTCGGAGATTCATGTAACATCTAAATCAAACTAGCTGAACTAATCTTAACTAAATAGTTTTAAGTAATAACCATTGCAAGGTAACTGGAATTAGCAAGTTCAATCAGGCTTGAGGATAATGGGTGATACGACTATCGATTTATACAATTACGAAGTAACCAATGAGGTTTACAACCAACCTATAAATCAATCGGTAATCTGATTTGAGTGCCCTTGAGCAAAAGACCTCAACAAAGAACTAATAAGTAACAACAAATATTAGTTGAATCCAATATTTCCTCATAAAAGATTATTGGCTCTAGAGCACACTGATATAAAGAAGACAAATTTGTTTGAAGCACGCAGAGAACCGAAAGCGCCACTTGGTTCAAATTTCAAAGAGAGGGCAGGTTATTAACATGAACTATAATAGTCAGAGGCAAATTGTTCTAGATATAGCTTAATATTTTGTAATATTCAAATTATTTACATATGATTCTAGTGTAAGCTTATGGAAATTGTGCTTATAACTATTCCGTTATCTAATCTGATTATAAACATGTGGGAGAACGATCACCCGTGCTATATAAGAAGATCTAGTTTCTTATAACACAAGGCTATCTGAGCATTGATAACTTAAAAATAAGTCATCGGAAAGTTTTTGTTGGCAATCAATTAATCGAAAATACTCGAAAGACATAAGCTGCATCAGACTCTCAACTTTATCTAATCTATGGTATCTTTGGACTATTCAATAAGCTAACCAACCAATACCCATTCAAAACATCGCTTAAATTTTACTAGAAGATATATTTTCTTAGATAAGAAACATACTGCAATTAGTAAAAAGGATCAATGTAATGGCACCGAAGTAAAAAGTTGAAAATTGGAAACAAAACCAATATAGGAGTTACTAACCATCCAGAGCCAAGTTTGATAAAGGATGTACCAAGAGTCATATAAAATAAATTAGAGCAGAGAGCAACAATAATGTCCTTCTATTAGATTCTTTTCAGAAACCTGATAAGTAGCGAAAAACAATCAATTCTTTAGTACATAAGACAAATTAAGACCTACCTGCTAATCAGAGGCTAAGTTCAATATCATATTTTAATCCCAACTACTGATGAGGGCAGATTACCACAAGAAGATTGATTATATAAGGGAGCAGTTGAATATAAATATTAAAAATACCGTTCACCAGTAGCTAAAGCTTAAGGAGAACAATGATCGATTTATAGAATTTAACATAGTATCAAAAAAGGAGATTCTGAGTTCAAATCTTACCAAACTCCTAACTTCATTTAATTCAAGTACACGGCGTTAGGCCTATCAAAAAGTATTGAACCTAGACGTGAGGGTGTGAGCGTTGAATATAAATATTAAAAACACCGTTCTCCAGTAACTTTTAAGCTTTGGAAAAATAACGGTTGTTTCAGGTAATTTAACAAGCACATCCAATACTCAACCATAAAATTAAGCTCTCAATATATCCTACTCCCTCATACTCAAGAGCAAGTAGAGCTAATAAACACCAACCCATTAATCTCCTCATTTCAAACAACTCCTTAAAGAAAGGCATCACCCCTTTCCCTTCTCACAAGGCTTTTCCCCTTCATGGAGAAGCTTTGGTGCTTCTCCTAATTGATTAATGAACACCCAAAGTGCATCACATAATCTTATCCAAGCATCATCAAATCATCAAATAACATTATTATTATTATAATAATAATAATCAAAGCAAACTCTTCTTCTCTTTCCTATCTCTTATTAGGGTTTCACACTGTGTTGACCATGGATCCGAGCAAGATTAAAGTTTCTTAAATCTGGAGCTGGTTTAAGTTATTGATCATGAGTTCATGCGTATAATAATAATGATTGAAAAAGGGAGGAGCTGAGATGGGGTGGGATCGAATCGAATCGAAGCACACCTGTTGCTTCATGTAGTACTTGATCCCGAACGCGATCTCGCCGAGGGGCCACTTCCCTAGGGTTTGAGAGTACGTGAACCGCACCGTCCTCGCCGCTATCGCCGCCGCCTCGCCCCACGTCGCCGGGGGCTTGTCCGGCCACCTCCCGCGCCCCTTCCTCCCCCCCTTCTTCTTCCTCTTCTTCTCCTTCTCCTTCTCCTTCGTCTCCTCCTCCTCCTCCTCCTCCTCCGCCGCCGCGTCGCCGCCCCTCAATAGGCCCCGCTCCTCGCCATCCCCCACCGCCGCCGGAGAGAGGCGGCCGCTGAGCACGAGGTAGAGCAGCACCGCGGTCCCCGCCGCCGTCGCCGCCGCCGCCGCCGCCATGGCTCCGCCGATGGAAACCCTAGGACTCGGAGACCGCGATCTCTTCGCTAGGGTTTCGGAGAGGGGGGGGTGGTCGAAGGGAGAATACTCGGAAGTTGGAGGGGGTAGTTGGAAAAGTCGACGTCGTCGTCGTCGTCGTTGTTCCCCTTCCTTTAATTAGAGCCGTCGCGTGAGATACCATGCCTTTTATTTTCCACAAATACCCCTCTACAACCTGAAATGATTAATTTCATACAAGTCCCTGCAAACATAATGAATTACAAATACATTCCTACAAAATTCAACTTTTAAATATGTCCCTTTGGTTGGTTACCGTTTGTTGCGAGCCGAATTTCCTGACCCTTGACCTGGTCAAAGATCCTCCTTGGGGAGTGCGTCGGGATGAAAAAACGGCTTCGGATAGTGACCCTCGAAGTTTGCGCTCTTCGATTGATCAACCTATTCGGCTGACGAGAGAGCGGATCAGCCGGGTTCGAAACCTCTACGGTAACTTCGGTTCGGCTGAGTGAGCCGAATGTACGGATAACCAACGCAATTGAATGGAGTTACCGGTGTACCATCTGTCCACACTTTATTGACTCAGCACCGTTAAAGCACGGTTTATTTTATAAGTGAAATGATTTTTTTGCCATCACAAAAATATCTCTCCAAAAATTCCAACTATTAATTGAAGAGGGTAAAAAAGCCAATTCACTTTATTAACTAATTAGGGTTAAGTATTTTACCTATGATTAATTTAGGACTTTTGTAGGAACGATATATGAAAATTAAATTTTATAGGAATATATTTATAATTTATTATATTGGTAGAAACCTGTATGAAATTAGCCCATTAAGAAATAGAACTGTAATTGATACAGCATCTGTTATTGTATTAGAGATGTCAACTGATCGAATTCGGGGCGGATTTTTAAAAACCCGAACCCGAACCCGACTCCAAACACGAAATCCGAATCCGAACCCGATGGATTTTAAAAATCCATATCCAAACCTGAACTAGACAAAAAATCTAAAACCCGAACCCAAACCCGAATTCGAAAATTTGAACCCGAAACAATTATTTCTTTTTTCAATATTTCAAAATATATTATATTAAATCTAAATTTTTTAAATACAAATTCATATATATATATATATATATATATATATATATATATATATATATATATATATATATATATATATATATATATATATATATATATATTATACAAAATAAATTCGGATTGGGATCGGGTTCGGGTTCAGGTCCGGCGCAATTAATTTCATATCCGAATTCATATCCGTCGGATTTTTATTTTTGATATTTATATCCATATCCATTGAATATATTTATTTTATTCAAATTCGAGTTCGAATTCGAATTCGAATAAAATTTCGAATTTTCATGTCCATTGGCATTCTATATTGAATCTTTCAGACTTTGATACTTTTTAAGCGCTCTCTGGCAGAAAGCACTGCAGTTAAAACGCTCTCCGGCAGAAATGACTGCAGTTAAAAGCAGGATCAGAAGTTGAAACTTGAAAGCAGACAGTCATCTGGTCAAAGTAAAAGGGTATTTTGGTAAATTCAAAAGGGCATAAAGAATGCGGCCGGCTCTCTCCGGATCTCTTATCTATGATTGGAGAGAAGAAAGCAGGAAAATAAATAAAATAATATTTTTATGTAAGAAAAAATTAATTGTAGGGCCCACAACACACCTCCCTCTGAAAAGGTACAAAATTTAAATATTAAAAAAAAAAAGAAAAGAAAATATCAATCAATACGCTGTATGATTTCACATTTTCGTATAGTACTTTATACTTTTAAGTGTATCAATTTAGTATACTATAATTTTATTTTATTTTTTTTATTATTATCAATTATAATAATTGTTGTTCGTTAAATTATTAATAAAAATAAAATTAAAAGGTACTAAAGTGAATATTTGATAAATCTAAATAAGGTATCTAAAGTTTTTTTAATATATAATTTAAAAAAATATTAACAGAGCAGCCGACGAAAAAAGAAAAAATAAAACTATAAGATACTAATTTGATACAATTTAAAACACAGGGTACTAAAGTGAAATTACGGGGTGGTATTTGAAGTTTACCCAAAATAAAAATCCAATTTGGATTTATATATTGGTAAAAATGTATGGAGACCCCTCAACTTCTACTATTTCTAATCTTTTCCAATTTTAAATCATTTTAGTCAAAATATTTGGAGATTTTTATCAAATTTATTGATAGTTTTACAACATTTAATAACTTTAGTCGGAAAATAAAATTATGTTAATAATTATTTATTAATGACTAATAAAGTTATTTAATAAAATTTTTAAATTTACTAATAAAAATATAAATAAAAAATTATACGTTCATTAATCTATTTCAAAAGGATATGCGAAAAACTCCCTTTAATTATTTTTATTTTGATTAAGACACCTGAACTTCGACGGTTATATTTAGTTAAGTTAAAAATTTTAACAAATTTATTAACTTTTTAGTTATTAACCATTAATGTCTAATTTTTATTTTTTAAAAGTGATTAAAATTATTAAATTTAATAAAATCTACATGATTTGATAAAATTTCTAATATAATTATTTAAAATTATTTAATTTGATAACGTAAAAAATTAAAGCGAGCTCAATACAGAATAAAATAAATAAATAAATAAAAATGACTCATTTCAAAAATGGCTATAGTTGAGGCGTCTCCATTCAATTTTTATCTTTCATTAGTAAAATTGCAATGAGGTCCCTCAACTATAGGTGTTATTTTTTTTTCCTGAACATATACATCCATAACATTTATTTTTTTAATTTGAGCTCTTAGAGTAAATTAAAATTTATGACTCAATTATCTATTAACAACTAATTATACTAAATTTTAACAAAATTATCAATTTATCCAGTAAAAGCCCTTAATTTCTAAAACATAAAAGTTAAGGGCCCTATTTCAAAATAGACTATAGTTGAGGGTGGTCTCCATGCATTTTAACATTCTATCATTTTTAATGGAAACGAATCATTGATGTGACAATAACTAATATATATTCCATAATTTCATATTTGCTAGGGCTTAGAAAAACAAAAAAATAAAATAAAAATAACAATAATAATAATAATAATAATAATAATAATAATAATAATAAAGAGCTTAGTATTTGATGCCCACACGAATTTTGATGTACTTCCTAACAGGAAAATAATAATATTTGCAAACTCTAATGCAGGTGTTGGGGGACACAAAGAATCTAGGGTAAATTTCACGGTACGTCGTTACGACTGTACTACCATTATAACTAGGGGTGTAAACAGGCAAAACGCACATGGCCAGAATTAAGTACCGTCTCTTACGTGGCGCTGTAAGTATTCATTAAAGTATCGTGAAATATTCGTTAGGTAGGAAGCTCGTTTAATAAGCGAGCAGAAACGCGAGTGAGCTCATATTGTGAAGCAATGATAAATAAAAAAAAATAAATTAAATATATTTAAAAAATAAATTTATAAAATCTTATCCATTAGACTTTGATCTAATAGTTAAAATTTTATATACAAATGAATTTTTTATAATTAAGCTCTCATTTGTATTTTTATTTTGCTAAAAATTAAATAATAAAAATATATATTATATATAATTATTTATTTATATATAAAAATATAAATTAAATAAATATAAAATATATGTATTAGTGATATCGAAACCTTTCTGAGCTGACAATTGACAAGCTCGTGTTGGCTCGTTTATTAAGCAGTGAAAAATTCGACTCGTGTTCCTGTTTCTTAAGAAGCAAAGCAATAATGAATGAACACATAATAGAAACAATGGCTAGAAATTCAATAATTATATATTAGTATACGTATATAATATTAAATAGCTCTTTATAAACATATCGAATATTAAATATATTTCTATAAAATTTAAATTTTTTATATTTATTGCTATAAAAGTCAAGTGATATTCATTATTTGTACGATTTATTCTTGTTAAATCTTATTGTTTATTCTTTAACAAAAGATAAAGTAAAATAGCATTTTTGTCATCATAAATATGTCCCTCAAAAAATTCCAACTCCATCACAAATAATATAAGAGGAGTAAAAAAAGTTAATTTCCCTCATTCACTAATCGGGATTAAGTATTTTATCTATGATTAACTATATTTTCTAATGGATTACGCAGCAGAGATATATTCACAAAAGTTAGGACTATTATAGGAATAAATATGAAAAGTTGTACTTTATAGAGATATATATATATATATATATATATATATATATATATATATATATATATATATATATATATATATAGATTTTACTATCATATTAATAGGATAGAAAGACTTGTCTATCAGTTTTTAACCCATGGATGAGAAATTGTAGGGTTAAGCTGATATTAGTCGGTTAGAGTTGAATGGTCCCCCTAGGGTTGAGTGGTCCCCACTGGGTTATAGTATTTATTCCAATGGTCAGAAATGATGAAAAGAACTGATCCAAAGGCTAAAAAATTGGTAGGACAAGTGCTCCTATCTTATTAAAAGGATAGTAGCCGGACTCTATATATATATATATATATATATATATATATATATATATATCTGCTATTCGATATGTTTACAGGGAGCTGTATTCAATTAATCCTAAATTTAAATATGAAGTTTAATTTGTTCCCGTTTGAATCTAACTGCTACAGTTGTAAATACATAAAAATGCATAATGTTGTTGTCGCTGCAACAGTTGCAACTACGCTGAAACTAGTTGTGCTGTAGCAGTTTGAGAGAATAATTTTTTAAAAATGTAAACTTATTCGCCTAATCACTTTTTAAATTAAAAAGTGTTTTTTTTTCCTTCTCAACGATGTACGATCAAATAAATTATTTATAATTACAGCACTTTTTTATAATATCTGACCAAACAACAGGTATATTAATTAGGGATAATTGTCTATATACCCCTCGTACTTTTGAAAATATTTGATTTACCCTTCTATTTTTTTTCTTTCTAAAATACCCCTCATATGTTCCACCGTTATTGCAAAATACTCTTACAGTTACCTCCTGTTAAGTTAACTTCGGTTAAACGTGGGTTAAATATCTACCACAGTTAAAAAAAATTAAAATACCAATTTTGCCATTAACTTAAGGGCAAATAAGAAATGTTAGTGACGGTAGAGGGGTATATTGGAAAAGACCAAAAGTCAAAATATTTTTTATGCCCGACTTTAAGTGCAAATAAGAAAAACAGTGATGGTGGAAGGGTATATTGAAAGGGCAAAATAGTAAATTTATATAGATAACAGAGTTAATTAACCGATTTTAACTCTAAGGGTATATTAGAAATAGATTGGAACGTAGGCTTTCTAAGAAGGGTAAATCGAAAAGTCGGGAACTATCAGGGGTATATAAGTAATTGCCCCTAATAATTATATTTGCTGCATTTCGAGCTACATGCTTCTCCAATTATACTATATTTATAATTTTCTTCTGCGTAGTATGTTTTTATCTCTTATTGTTTTTATTAAATTTTCAAGGTAAAAATGTGTGACGCCCCAAGACTACTCCCGTCCTAGCACGCTTAACTCTCTTAACCTCTTGGGCCTTGCCACCACCCAAAATGCTTAAGCCGGGTTAAGAGTTTAGCCCTATTATATCTCATATATAGGACTATCTGGGGTCTCACAATCTCCCCACCTTAAGCGCTGACGTCCTTGTCAGGCTCAGACTCACAAGTACCAGGCGATGTGAGACTCGTCTCGCTAGCCCATCATCCAGACCCTGGCTCAGCCGAAACTCATCTCACACTTCCGGCTGGTAATTGGCTCTGATACCATCTGTGAGGCCTCAACTTCCCACGGGGTCACCCATCCTAGGACTACTCCCGTCCTAGCACGCTTAGCTCTCTTAACCTCTTGGGCCTTGCCACCACCCAAAATGCTTAAGCCGGGTTAAGAGTTTAGCCCTATTATATCTCATATATAGGACTATCTGGGGTCTCACAAAATGTATAGAACTTATTTGAGTTATAGATCATTGGTTCTAATTATTTTTTCTAATTTTCTAAAACTTTTGTTTTTCCTTTAATTTTTATAATTTATTTTTTTAAAATTATGAAAAATTTTAAAAATAAAGAATATTCAAAAAAAAAAATTGGAAAACTTTCAAAGTTATAAATTATATTTTGGAGCCCACTATTTAACTAAATCTTAAACTATAGTACATCAAGTATCTCACATTATTTTATGTGCACATTAACATTATGTGAAAAAATTTTGTATTTTTTATTTTTCAATTTAACATGATAATGAACATCATTATCTTTGTATATACTCTAGATCATATTTAACGGAGTGGATCGTCGATTCGAAAGCTCCATCGATCATCGAAAACAACTTATAAGTAGTAGGGCTCCAATACTCATAATATATAGTATAGTAGCCATGGCCATTTATATATAATATAACTAAAAGCTTATATATTAAACATGATTTTAAGATTAGAGATCTACTAATAACATATAGCATAAAAACAAGTCCAAGCTAAAGTAAACAAGGAAAAAAAAACAAAAACCATTAATTAGATATGAATTATAATTATTTAAGATAATCCAAAATAATTTTGGAAACAAAAAAAGGACTATAAACATACACGAGGAAATAGGAGAAGTGTCGGTAGAATTTTTTTTTCTTTTTTTTCTCTTTTTTTTTTTTATGGCAAAATAAATATATATTATTATGTTGAGGGACCCTTTGAGTTATTAAGCCTTGTCACATGGGCCATTATTAATTATTATTAAAAGCACTAATTAATTATCTACATGTGCCCTATAATTTACAAAAAAAATAAAATATAAAAAAATAAGAGGGGCCTATAATTTTACATCAATTGATATGACATAAAGTAAAGGAGTATTGAATAATAATAATAATTAATTAAGTAATTAATAATAATAATAATAATAATAATTTAGGTTAAAAAGATGTGTTTTTATTATTCTCAAATACAGGTTGTTTGAAAATAATGTGTTTTTATTATTCTGAAATTTAAGCTGTTTAAAAATGATTATCCAATCTTAAAATAAAAAAAATAAAAAAATAAAAAAAGCTCCTTGACCAAAATAATCTTTTAAATTTATACATTTATGCATATTTAGAAAGAAAAAAAAAAATTAAAGGTCATTTTGAAATTGTCACACTAATTTTTGCTTTTCTTAGTTGATATCCTCAAAATTTTATTTCTTTTCTAAAATTAAGTCATTTTGAAATGATTTTATCAAATTAAATAGTTTTAGTTATTGTTTAGTAAATGAAACTAAATATAATAAATATGTATCAACTAACTTTTAAAATTTATAAATATATACCTTGACTAATCAAAAGACATTGTATTTTACTTTAAAAAGATGAGTATATAATAAAATAAAATAAAAAGATTAATTTAAAAATCAAGACCTAATTAGCATATGTGAAGGATAATCCATATTTTTTAATACTATTTATCAGTAGATAAATAGTATTAAAAAATATATAAAATTCTATTTTTGGAAATTATGTTTAACGATGTCGGTGATTAATTCAGATGTCACGTCATATTATTAAGATAGTATTCAAACTCAAACTCATTTTATACTTCTTAGTGATTGAAACATAAAGGCAAATATAAACAAATTATCTTGATTTTGGAGCACAGAGAAGGCATCTGAATATTTTGATCAAATTTTTTTTGGTCAGAACTATAACAAATAAAGAAAAATTCGGAGTGTACGAGTTACACCCCACCCATTGGATAGATGAGGTGTCAACCACCGATCACATCAGGTGACTAGTGAAAACACCCCAACCATTGGATGAGTAGGGTCGTAGGATGTACACACGTAGCATTGCTCATAAATACATATGTAACACATGGCTTTTCTTTTTCTTTTTCTTTTTCTTTTCTTTTTTTTTTATCTTTTCTTTGGGAATAAATATACCACATTATTGTTGATGTTATCTTCTAACAGGGAAAAGAATAAATGCATGCATAATTTATTAAATGGTGTTGGAGCACTAAATCATATCTTCATAAAGGAATTATTAGAGAACATTGTGGAGGAGGTGAGATGGGGACATACACTTGGAAATAAAAATAAAAATAAAAAAACTAAAAAAGAAAAAAAGAAAAAAAAAAAAAAAAGAGGAGTATAAATGAGTACTTCAAAATACAATTTTCTAAAATAGAGGGAATAAAATAATCTAAGCCAACTTAGACCATAATCTAAGTTGATTAAAACTTACATGGATATTTAACTCTTATTTAATCATTATAATTAGTTATATTAATGAACAACTTGTTCACTCCAAGTAACAAAAACAGGTGATTGACAAACTAAAAGTTTACAGCTTTATTTTAATAAATTAAATTTTCCGACCTCTGATAGTTATCCAAACGAACAATCTGATAGTTCTGTAAATGACATGTGTAGTACTAGGGGTGTTAACCAGCCGAACATGAGCGAGCTAGGGTCGACTCGTGTTCGGCTTGTTATTAAACGAGCCGATGGCTCATTAAAGTATCGAGCCGAAAAATTCGGCTCGTGTTCAACTCGTTTAATAAATGAGCGAAACACGATTTGGCTCATGGAAAACGAACAAACGAATAAAAAAAAAATAGATTAACTATATTAAAAAAATAAATTTATAAAATTTTATCCATCAGATTTTGATCTAATAGTTAAAATTTTATATACAAATGAGTCTTTTTATAATTAAGCTCACATTTATATTTTTATTTTACTAAAAATTAAATAATAAAAATATATATTATATATAATTATTTACTTATATATAAAAATATAAATTTAATAAATTATATAAATATAAAATATATGTATTAGAAATTATCGGCGAACACGGCGACCGGCTCGTGTTCGTGTTTGTTTATTAAAGCAGTGAAAAATTGCGTGTTCGTCGTTTACTAAACGAGCTCGATCTGAAGCATTAAGCGAATTTAATAACAGACAATGGTGGATTAGTACATAGTTCATTAAATGGCTACTAAAGTGATCGATCGGGATCAAACTCATGATCTTACGAACCGAAAACACAAATTTAGGATTGGCTACGAAACTATATCATTCAAAAAAAAGATCAATCAGATAGAAAACAGACCTATAAATGTGTTTAACTTTAACATGGACAAAGTGATCTACTCCATCACATACCAATGCTTTATAAGAAAAGAAAATTAAACAAAGAAAGTTAGTTGCCACACATATTTATGAGCTAAAGTTGATGTCTCCCCCAGGCTCCAGCAAGTTTTAGCCATGCAAGTGCTAATGGGGCCCACCATTCTGACAGCTTTGAATGTAAGCTCCCACATATATGTTAAGATATTGATCAGGATTGGATTGGACAGGATAAGATGGCAAAATGGAGTCATGAGGTAAATACATCACTTTTGTGATAGTTTAAGTTTTTGAATAATAATAGTAGTTTCATGAGTTGAGCTAGAATGCTATCGATAGCAAACTGGCATATTTGCCACTCATTTATTTTCCATGATGGAGTCTCCAAATCGACGATCGGCACCGTTGAACATGATCTATACCGCTTGAAGTATTTATAAATTAAATTTTAAATCCTTTCGATATCATTTGCCTAATGATCAAAGGGTTTCAAAATTTGTAATTTTAATGATCGATATGAGGCGTTTTCTCATTTAACGGCGTAAAGATATCCAAATCAATTGAATTTTTGTTAGAAAATTCTTTAAACTATTTAAAACAAGATCTATACTCTTGATCTTGATTACAAGACTCCTATCATCATTTTTAAAAAAAATATTCACTTTCAGCCGTTTATTTTTATGTCCACTCGATGGATAAGAGAACAATATCGAAAATGTGTGAAATTTGATTTCTAAATACTTCAAATGGTATAGATTATATTCAACGGTGCCGATCATCAATTTGGAGGATCCATCATCGAAAATAAATGGGTGGCAAAAAAGCCGATTTACTATCGATAGTATTCTAGCTCAACTAGTAGTTTCATATCATTTAATATGGTATTATAACAGGATGCTTTGAGTTTAAATCTTATTAGGTTCCTAGTATACTTAATTACCTAAGCTCTTAGGTTGATCGGATGTAATATAATGAAATTTTTAATCCAATCTCATTTCAAATCTCTTGAGATCTCCTGAAAAGGCTAAGGCTAAACTACTAGTGAACGGAGTTTTTGAATATTTATATTCAACCGCGCGGCTGAGAAATCTAAAGTTGCTCATCAATAACTTCTTCAAATGTGAAATTCCAGATAATCCTATATATAAGATATAATAGGGGTTAAAACTCTTAACCTGACTTAAGTATTTTGGGCGATGGTTAGACCCAAGAGGTTAAGAGAGTTAAGTGTGTTAGGACGGGAGTAGTCCTAGGATAGGTGACGTTCTGAGAAGTTGAAGTATTATAGTTGGTATCAGAGCTAATTATCAGCAAGAAATATGAAATGAGTTTCGGCTGAGCCAGAATTGTACAGCGGGTAGAGCGAGACTCTCATACTGTTGACTGTTATGGAAGAAGCGCGTCTCACCACAAGTTTAGTTTAGGTTAACGAGACGAGTCTTATATCGCCTGATACTTATGAGTATGAGTCTGACGAGAATGTCAGACCCCGAATAATCCTATATATAAGATACAGTAATATAAGATCTTAGGTAGTCCTATATATAAAATATAATAAGGCTATAACTCTTAATCCAGTTTAAATATTTTGGGTGGTGATTAGATCCAAGAGGTTAAGAGAGTTAAGTGTGTTAGGACGGGAGTAGTTCTAGGAAAGGTGACGCTCTGAAAAGTTGAAGTATTACAGTTGGTATCAAGAAAAATGAAAAGATAAGGTTTTGAGTGTAGTATAAGAAAAGTACAAAACTTTAATTAAAGCAATAATATGAAATTTAAAAGTAACAAATAGGCTTTTACTAGAGAGGCCTAAATTTTCATGTAAATCATGTTGAATTTTGTGATATAGATAGGGTGAGGTAAGATAAAATAGCAGCTTAATTTAAAAATTTTTAGGTCATTTTCAGATTGGACACTTAACATATTTTTAAATCATGGTACTTAGATGAGATAGATACGATTGAGAAGCTAGATCAAATTGACGAAATGGATTGGATTTTGATTAAAATCAAATCATACGGTATGAAACAACATTTATCTCTAAAATTTAAACCCCCGCGACCTCCTGATCTTATATCATATAAAATAATTATTTGTCTTTAAAAATTTAAGCTGTCCCTGTCCAAAAAACATTGCCGTAATATATTTATATACAACATGTGGTTCACCAACCACTACAAAGAAAAAGAAGTAATAAATTGAACAATCCAAATTCCTATATATATATAGAACTAGGCTGGAATACTATTAATAGCACCAATGACTTGGTGCTAGTAAGTTTTCTACCTTTAGATTAAAAGATGTGCGGCTAGGATGATGTAGGCCCCCTAGGGTTGAGTGGGTGGTTGGTTGAATAGTATAATTTAACGGGTAAAATTAATCAAAAGAGTTAATCCAAGGGTAGAAAACTTACTAGCACCAAGTTTGTCGTGCTATTAATAGCATACCAGCCGGACTCTATATATATATATATATATATATATATAGATATATATATGCTAGGGCTACTATCATATTAATAGGATAAGAGCATTTGTCCTATCAAGTTTTTAACCCTTGGATGAGAAATTGTAGGGTTAGGATGATATTAGTCGGTTAGAGTTGAACGGTACCCCTAGGGTTGAGTGGTCCACATTTTAGTTATAATATTTAATCCAATGGTTAGAATGATGAAAAGAATTGATCCAAAGGCTAAAAAATTAATAGGAAGTCTCCTATCCTATTAAAAAGATAGTATCCGGACTCTATATATATATATATATATATATATATATTCATGTTATTTCTAGTGGGCATGCTTTATTTAATGGCCAAGTCCAAAATGGCAACTAAAATTTCCAATCTAATTATAGTACTATAAAGATCACAACACAATAGCAAATAGTGGGTAAAGTCCAAAATGGCAACTACAACTCCAAAAAATAGCAAGCTCTTTATATATATTTATCCTCTTACCTACATTATCTACTTTAACTTCTTTGTTGGTTGGTAATAAGAGAATGTTTGGATACCTTATAATATTAGGTTAATTGCGTATCTATATACCCCTCAAAACTTTTAAAATATCTTATATACCCTTATTTTTTTAATTTGAAATATAACTTTTGTATATTTTTCTATTATTAAAAAAAAATCAAAATATCTCTTTTGTCCTAATGTAAGAGCAAATAAAAAAAGTTGGTGATGATAAAAGAATATATTTGAAAGGGAATAAGTTAAAATATCTCCTTTTTTTTCCGAACTTAAGGGTAAATCTTTTTTTCTCCTGACGTAAGTGTAAATAAGAAAAGTCAGTGACGATAGATAGAAAGATATATTTGAAAAGAAATAAGTTAAAATATCTCTGTTTTTTCCGAACTTAAGGGCAAATCTTTTTTTCCCCGATGTAAGAGCAAATAAGAAAAGTCAATGACGATAGATAGAAAGGTATATTTGAAAGCGAATAAGTAAAATATTTTTTTTTCTCCCTAACTTAAGGGTAAATCTTTTTCGCCCCTAACGTAATTTTAAAAGATACAATAGTAATTTTATAAAGATAACGGTTATTCCTAACAGTTCACTAATATAATCTAACTCTAGTGGTATATTTGGAAGAACTTGAAACTAAGGATTTAAGTGCCCATCAGCACGGACCACATCCACCGTGTCGTATTGTGCCAGCAAGATATCGACACGATACAGCTCCCGTGCCGATGGCACAACTCAAAACCCTCTATTCTTTAAACTAGTAAATAATTTTTTTTTAATAAAATTTAAAAATTTTGATAAAAATACATAATAAATAATTGGTACACAAGTATTTCATGCCATTATATGTTGGCACACATGTATTTTTTGTGATCAGCACGCATCGGCACAATTCGGCACGCATCATGTTGTACCGTACCGGCAAATTTCTGGCATAATCCCATGCCACGATACTTAAATACTTGCTTGAAACATTAAAATAATTTTTTTAATATTAGCCTTCTAAAAATAGTAAATGAGAAAGCCAAAACCTTATAATAGTACATAAATAATTGCTCCTATAATATCTTATTTAGCCTTGGATGATTAATTAAAATATATTTGTTAGTTTCAAAATATCTTCTCAAATATCTTTTTTTAAGGGTACGTGTACTAATGGGATTGGGCTTTATAAGGATATTTTGGGTAGTAAGGAGTAGTGTGAAAATCGTTATAGTAGTAAGAGGTATACAAGCAAAAGCCCTATTTGGTTATAGAGTAATTATGTAATAAGGCATATGTTAGATCTGACTCGAAATTCAGATTTGGCTCAAATTAGGGTTTTATTGACAGCTTATATATGGTACACTAATTTTGAAAGAAAATTAATGGAGGAAAAATGAAACCCGTTATATTTTTCTTTTTCGTTTTTGCCCCAAAAAGGTGAGATTGTGGTCCGTTGTAATCTGATGAAAACGGTGTATTCCCTTTTCGTTCGATAGTGAAGTTCTCTCCTCCCTCGCCCGTAGTTTTTTCCCTGCAATGGGTTTTTCACGTAAATCTGTGTGTTCTTCATTTTTGCTTGTGGTTTTGATTGTGTTTGTGTTCGCCATTTTATTTCCGTTTGTGAGTTTGTCATAACAGCATAGAGCCTAGGCTGCTATATTATCGGTAGCACGGAAGACTCTGTACGTGCTACCAAATTATTTTCAATAATGCAGCTTTCGAATCGATACTCAGTTTCATTAGACATGATTTACGTACGATATTGAAAATATTTAAAATTCAAATTTTATATTTTTTGACATTATTTAATTAGTGATCAAAAGAACTTAAAATTGACAATTTTATGGACAATGTGATGAGTTTGTGTATTTAACAGTATAAAATAATTCAAATCTGATGAATTTGTTATAAACAAAATTTTCTTCACTATTTAGAGTAAGATCAATAGTTCTAATCTCAAATTTAAGTCTTTTATCATCATTTTTAATAATTTTTTATTTCCAACCGTTAATTTTTAGACTACTCGTTTGATAGATAAATATTTTCAAAAAAATATAAAATTTAGTTTTAAAATACTTTCAATGGTATAGAACAAGTCTAACGAAACTGATCGTTGACTTGGTAGCCGCATCATTCAATATTTTAATCTGTTTGATTTGAGTCAAATTTATCTTTATAGGTTTAGTTAGTATACTTTATATGATTCTTGTAACTATATATAAATTTGTTAAAATAACTAATTAGCTTAGATTCTAAAGTTAAATTCTGCTCACTAAGTCAAATCAAACAAACTGAAAGGTCGGATAGTAAAATTAAATTTGTAAAAGATTGGATAGCTTTTTCAATATAGTTTATATATGATTCATATAATTATTGTACCTTTTTTTTGGGTTTAATAACTTATAATACCTACATATATTTGCATATGAAATATTGTAACATCATTTATTTTTATATTTTGGATCTTATTTAGATTAATATATGTAGGGTCCGGCTACTATACTGTTATGAGTACGATCGCCCTCGTACTCATAAGTTGTTTTCGATGATAGAGCTTCCGAATCGACGATCCACACCGTTAAATATTATTTACATCATTTAAAAGTACTAAAAATAAAATTTTATAATTTTTCGACATCATTTACCTTACGATCAAGAGGTCACAAATTTGACAATTTTTAACGGCCGGTATGGGATACTTGCTAGTTTAACGGTCTAAAAGAATCGAATTTTGTTGAATTTTTGATAGAAAATTCTATTCACTATATAGATAAAGATCAATAACTCCGATCTTGAATTGAAGGATCCGATCATCCTTTTTTAAAACGTCGTTTGATTTTGACCGTTTATTTTATGCCCACTTGATGTACTTTATTATGATTTCGAAAATTTACAAAATTTATTTTCTAGAAGTTTCAAATATTTTAGATCATATTTAACGGAGTGGATCGTCGAGTCGGAAGCTCCATCATCGAAAACAACTTATGAGTATTAGATCTCCAATACTCATAATAGTATAGTAGCCATGGCCAATATATGTTATATATGAATTAAGATTAGCGCAAATAAAACTTCACATTCGTATTCGACCTTCATACGCCATAATAGACGAATAACATAATAGAAATCACGATATCTCCCTACAGTATTTATTAACACGCCCCTTACTCCTAGGGGGTGAAAGCAGTTGAATATGATCGGATTTTTGACGAAACTATATTCGCATTCTTTTTTTCCTGAACGCGAATACAAATACGACTATTCGTCGAGTGCTAAATTTTGACATCCGTATTCGCATACTATCAAATCAGTTCATCCTAACCACTTTCACCCCTAATAGAAACTCATTATACCTACATACATGTGCAAATGAAAACAATTAATGTTGGCACTTATTATTGTTTCTTAGGCTTCTTTTTGCATTTGCACCCCTCAAAATATTTTTTTTTACAAATGGCCTTATCAAATTTATAATTACAAGGCTCTATCCTCGCCACGTAGGCGTCACATCAGTACTGAGGTTTTAAGTTGAACACGGTGAATGATTCACCGTGTTCCATATCTACATTTTCTATATATTTTCTTTCGCAATACATATATATTATATTTTTTTCAAATACGGTGAATCATTTGCCATGTCTAAACACGGTGAACGATTCACCGCGTTCAACTTAATAAACTGACCCAGTCCTACTTACGTGGTGCTGATGTGGCGTCTGCGTGGTAAGGCTAGGGTCATTTTTGCAAATATAAATTTACTGTGGTTATTTTTAAAATAATTTTTTCCTAATGGCTAAATGCAAAAAAAAAAAAAAAAAAAAAAAACCCTTTTCTTTTATGGGGTAATGTAAGTAAAAGAAAAGATGGATCCAGTTAGATCCAAGCTGGCACACCACAGCAACCAAGTACATGCATAGAAAATGGCACCCCACAATCTTTGTCCTTGGACAACTCTTCTAGTATTCAAAATGATAAAACTACCTTTTTTTTTTCTCTTTTTTTTTTTTTGTTAAGTCCAAAACCATCATATGGTCTCATATATATTTATATTTACTACTACTATACAAAAGCTCTTGATGTAGATGGTGTGTAGGTCAAGGGGCATGCAAACAACTAATCCTTCAAAAATTCTAATAGGAGTTGGCTTCTTTGTAATTCTCTTCCTTCTTGTTGTGTTTTGGAAACATCACTCTTTTTGTTCTTCATGTGCACATTTTTTTCTGCATCAAGAGAGAGAGAGAGAGAGAGAGAGAGAGAGAGAGAGTGTGATCTTCAACAAAGTATTAGGTAAATAGCAAAGTTTGATTGTAATGAGCTGGCTCGTTAGCAGCAATAACTCGTTGGGCTCAAACAGCATGTCCAAAATGCTTAAATCCAATTGTTACTTATAATGTGGATGTGTAGGTAGGTCTAGGGTCTTACAAAACAAACAATTATTGAAGAACTCTAATATGAATTGGTTTCTTCTTAGTCTTTTTTTTTTTCTCCTATTTTGGTTTTGGAAACATCACATGTTATTTATGATTCATACATTTTGCATCAATAGAGAGAGAGAGAGAGAGAGAGAGAGAGAGAGACGGTTTGACCGTAAACTAAGTGCTTGTTTGGCCCTTCTTTTATTTCTATTTCAAACTTGTAATGCTGAAGACAGATTTTTCATGACTCACGGCTAATAATCCTGACGTAAACGATACTTACCGAACAATTAGAGCTGTCAACGAGCCAAACACAAGCAAGCTAAGGCCAGCTCGTGTTCGTTCGTTTATTAAACGACCCGAAACAGCCTAACTCGTTAAAATATCGAGCAAAAAAATCTAGCTATTGTTTGGCTTGGTTATTAACGAAGCCGAACATGAGCTGACTCACGAGCAGTAAGTTGGATTGTCAGTCCTATTATTGGATATAAAGTAGCCGAGTCGAACTCATTTCAAGTCGAACACGAGCTGACTTACGAACAGCGAGCTGAACTGCTACATCGACAGCAGAAGCGAAACCGAAAATCTTGGATTTACAAAACCAAAAAGAAATAAGTCCCAAACAGTTTGGAGGAAGCACCTATTTTATAGAATTGTAGCCCAACCAAGAAGGTTTTGACCCTTATAAGAACCTCTCCTTGGGTCCATTTTTGAACAAGAAGCAAAAATGATGTTTACATAAGAGCTTTTCCAGAAGCACTAGAAGATGTTCCATCAAAATATGCTCGCGACAACTTTCGAGGTTCGGATCTCATTTAACTCAATTCAACAAACTCAGAAAAGTTACAGATTACATCTCACGGCGTAATTTAGGATCAAAAACAAAAAAAAAAATCTCAAAACTTTTACATCTCAAACTCAGGCATCAACCTTTTTTCTCCGCTACCTTATTATGAGCGGCAGCGGGGGGTTTAAGCGTGCCGCGATCGACCAAAGGCTGCAGCTCGAGTTTCGCGACTTCTCTCACCCTCGGATCAGATGATTCAAGATACGCGGCAATCACCTTAGAGCTGCATAAGTAAGCAAAATTTTACATTAGTCGCCATAAATGCGTGGTTAAAGAAAATTTTGAAGCCCCTTGGAACACATTTTGCTCAGGAACTGGTTATCCCCACTATACCAGGATGACTGTTTAATGCAGAAAAAGTAACAATCCGCAGATAGAAATAATAATTATTACTCGAGACCTGCATATTGTGTTGGTCAAATTATCGCCGAGTTTATCCTCCATTAAGGTTAATAAAAACCATGTAATATTATAGTTATCTCTCTAATGTCGAATTAAATGTTTAAGTGGGGCTTTATTCTCGGATATCCTGGGAAGAATAAAAGGACTGCGGCTTCATTGTTGAGATGGTGAAGTACCTGTGCCCTTGGGCCCATATGTCGCACCTCCCTTGTAAAGCTGTTTTCCATAGAGCGGCGGCGAAGTTAGGGCTGTCGAGGATAAGTTTTCTGATGGTCCGGCTAGAATGGAAGTTCTCGAGAACATGCTCCTCTTCGGATTCTTCGGTTTTCGAAACAGCTGCTAGAGAAGCTATTGCTCCATGCAACGCATCCGTTTTATCAGATAGAGATTGCAAAACACCCTCTGATCCACCTACGGCTACCTGCGGATTAGGAAACAGGAATTAGGCCGAGGTCGAGCACAAATTGGGTTCGATCCAAGGGGCAGGGCGAAAATGCATGCAAGTCCTCATCAAATAAAGTTTACTTCACAATAGAAAATTCACTTCGTTTAGACTTGCGAGTGTTTCGACTCGAGTATCTCCGGCAACTGTTCTGTTAAATCTAACGGCTCTACCGGCATTCAAACTGGCAGAATTGCAGGTTTTATTTACGAGAATCCCTAATTCACCTGATAAAAATAACTGAAATCTAACTGAGCAAAAGTTAACGAGGTGTTAATACGTATATTATATAGAAGGGGTCCATTCTGAAATGGCCTCTACTTATTGAGAAGCACCTGTTACATTTTTTACCAAAAAAACCTACGAAGCAAATGAAGATCGACGCTATTTTTGCTTGATACAGATCAAGTGTTGATAACTGATTAATCATTTCAGATGAAATCTGGAAACTTAGACTGATTTTTCTTTTTTTTTAAAAAAAAAACCATTTAAAGGGTCGAGCGAAAGCAAGGAGAGGCATACACCCGAGCACTAGGTTGAAATTAAAGCTTAAATATAATACGCAGAGAAAACAAAAGCATATCATTTAGAATCTTTTAGAATCTACAAGCTTCAAATACTCTAGATCATGTTTAGAGCTATGATTAATCACCTCATACATGACTTCTTTGCCAAAATTTGAGCGAAGCAGCTCTCCAACATTTGCAATACAAGTTTCGAAGAGACTCTGCACATAAAAAAAAATCCGAGTGCAGTTAGAAGGTCAGCACAAACAGAACTGTTGAGAAAATGAATTAAAATCCACGCGCACGACTGGTGTTGGCATGCAAACTGCCGAAAACCTTATTTGCGGGCACAATCCCAGCAGGGGATTTCTATGGAATAATCATTTTCACACGTACGCGCTCTTCGCAAGGAGCACGAATACAAAGATAGGAAAGTGAGAGTATCCAAAGGTGCCACCTCGGCAAGCGCGCTGTCGACCAACAATTCGCGCCTTCGCAAAGAAGGATCCTTCTTGCTTCCTACTGGTAATTGCGTGGTCTTTTCACACTCTTCAGCATTCTTATTATGATTTGAAGTGTCCGCCTTGTTATCTGAGCACTCTTGAGATTCTTCACCCTGAAATTAAATTAAAGAACAATCATATTAAGATATTTCTTGCTGTATAAGTACTTAAAGAGGATACTACATATATATATCCATGCAAATTGAACTATTTGCATATAAACCCCTGCAAATTTGGAATTTTCACATGTAACACACAAAAGTGCAGGTTCCTAAGGGGGGGAAATAAAAACCCTAAACTTGAGCTAGCGAGTCATCCAATTCAAGGGGAAGGGGGTATCTATTAGGAAAAAAAAAAATTAAGAGGGGTATAATTATCAGTACAAGTAACATTTGTTAGAAATAATTTGTTTTATGGGCATATCTTGGAAACTTAGATTTTGGAGCGAAATATAAGTAATAGGTAATTCTTTAAGATAAATATAAGTAGGTAAGTATGCAGGGTATGTGTAAACGTCGCTAAGTTGAAGGACATGAATGAAAACTCTTGACCAGACTTTCCTGCAAAGCGAGAGAAGGAACATCATAGTTTAGGCAAGCCAAATCATCAGGACTAAGATAGCGTGGGCATTGGGGATGGAGTAGCCGCAATAAAAGTCGTCTTCCATTCTGAAAATTCACAGCAAAAAAAGGAAACTTTAATAAGGTTGATTTACATGTAAAGCAATAATTTAACATAAAATAAGTTGAGGAAAACTTACTTTATCCAATACTAGTTCCTTTAGCATCTTCTGCAGCTCTTGGATTACAATCTGATGATGACATTGTATATAAGATTAGTTGTTTCAAGATAGGATCAAACCAATTACACATTGTTTAGGAAAATGAAAGAGGCGCTAACCTTCGTTACGAGCTTCGTGTCATCAACAATTGATAGGATACAAATCAGAAGCTAGAAAATGAACCACATAAAATCAGTACAAAACAATAAGGACACTGCAAATAACAGAAAAAGGGACTTGGATGCTTAAAAAAAACGAAAAGCCTAAGCTATGTGTCCTTGTGACCTTGTCAAACAACTAAAACAATGACGGAAATGATGGAAATGACCATCGAGCAGAGCATGGGACAGAGGAGAAACTACAATGATATTATCCAAAACAAGTACAACTTTCAATACTAACACCACTAACTAACTTGCAATATAATCTAAAGCTGAAACCGGCCAGAGTTCTATGGAACTGATTCAATTTTTGAAACTGTCTTATCGGTTTACATAATATTTACTGACACTACTAACTGATCTGCTCAACCTTAGCAATTGCATTTGTTGCTGACAGTACGACAGCAATTAGTATATATTGTTTTACTAATTCAAAGTTAGGGAAATTGTAATGGATAGGTATGGAAACCTTAACATAGAAGGGGCACTCCGTCTGTCCAGAAGAATGAAATCACAAAAAGAAGAAAAAAATTTGAAAAATCATTTTTCATGTGATAGAGCTGGAAAACAGTGAATAGATGTTATCATTTAGTAATTAGGAGTTTCAAACCACAATTACGAATAAAAAAAGCTGTGTATAACTTGCATCGGTAGAATGAAGAGAGGTACTCACCAGGCTTCCATATTGATCAAAAGCCAGCTTTCTAATATGGCCCTTCATGCCTTTAACAATCTTCTTCCTCTCCTGGAATTTGTATAGAATAAACAAAATGTAAATGGACAAAGAAACAGCTATGAACAACATTTATTTTTACCAGACCATACACAACATATTGTAACAATGTAAGCAACTTTTAATCTTTTCATATAGGGATTACATCGGCTTTCCATCGAAACAAGAAATTTGTTGGAAAGGGTAGTGATACCATAGATTGCAAAGGTTGGGGGACCCAATTGCAGCAACTGAAAGTTCTTGACTAAAATGAAATTTTTTAAAGAGATTTAAGAAACCCAGGTACAGTCCTCTCAATAATTATAAGTGGGAATTCAAACAGTATCAAATTTTTTAGTTACAACTTACAATAGAGCAACTGAAGAACATCTGAAGAATCAGGTAGAAAATAATAAAACGAATGCAAATTATCAAGAGCAAAATATACTAAAAGCACGACCCATGTACAGACCTTCGCAGTCCCATGCTTGATGCAAAGGATGCCAAGTTTCAGTCCATCTCTTGAATGCATCATTCGAACTAGAAGCGGTTCCGCTGAACGTTTCTTTTTACTTTTGTTTCTCTTCGACAAGTCCGGAGCAGCTAATGGTTCGCTTTCATCGGAAACTGATGACCCTTGAACAAGAAGAGGGATTAACTGCTGAATCACATCTGTGGCAGAAGACTTCAAACAAAATTTTGTCAGACAAGAACCAACATGACTTGATGCAAATAAAAAGGAGACAAATGCACTAGACCCCTTGATCAATAGCGTAAATTCCAGATGTCCGCTCAAACATAAAAAAGTAAAGGCAACAACCTGAAAAATCAGTCGGTCGGATTCATCAACCACTTACCCCGTATTTTTATGAGTTATTAACAGCGATCAGTCAAATCACACGCCCTAAAAGTGCGACAGTCACATGATAACCGACATTACACTAAATTAATGGATTATAAGATAGGTGGCTGAAAGAAAAGATCAAATTACTCATTCAGTTTAACTTAATTCTTTAAGGTTTGTCTGGTCATCTACAAAAGCACTATTGTTCAGGAAGCATTATCCAAAAGAAAATGGAAAAATGCTCATCCAATCCTTGAACTATCAACTAGTTGCTAATTACTCCCCGATCCTTCCTAGAAACCAATGATTTAAAAACCAGGTCGAGCCAGCCGGTCCGACCAGCCCAACTGTGACCCAGTCCATGAAAGAGGTTGAACCGGACAAGTCAAAAAACTGCTTTAAACCCTTTGAACTGGTGGTTCAACCATCGAACGAGTGAACCAGTCCGATTTTAATCAAACCGGGCGGGTTTCTATTTATCAAGTCATATTAAAATCCAACAGCTTAAAATCAACTTAATTGATTTTATTTATTATTATCATAGATTACTCTTATAAAAAGTAAAACTTGAAAACGTATATCACTTAATTTAGTTTATAAATTAGTATTTTAGAATTAAGTATGACATTAAAATCATAATTTACGTATATTTTTCTGTATAATAAAATTAAAAATAATAATTAAATATTTATAACATCATGCTGACATCACTGGTTCAACCAGTGGTTGACCCACTGATTGAACCAGCAACCAGTAACATTTCCAGATCACTATTCGACCCAGTTTTCAAAACATTGATAGAAGCATACTAGTCCAATAGCTTACCTGGTTTCTAGCACTGTTAACCCTTATTTTTTCATTACCCAAAATTGTTGTTGTTTGTTAGTATATATGCTCACCTTCTAGCGGATGCTAGAGTTTTTGAACATAACATTAAACCCAAGTATAATATTGCAAGAAATTTGGCAAGTTGAGCGCTACCGTAGAGTGAAAGATCGGGACCAAAATGCAGCTCGTAGAAAATTCAGGGACTACTCACACATTTTACCCAAAGATAGGTTTACATTACCTTGTCAGCTATTGTGAAGTATTCAATTAAGGCGGTGTGGACAATAGAATAGTCGACAATCCCTTTTTCCAAGAGTGGCTGAATCGTTAAAGTCATGTGTTGCAGCACTGATGACTTTTGTAATCCAAGTTTAGAAATAATATCTACCAACCTAATAAAAGAAGCAAAAACATAAGGACGGCAACAGAGATCCCGTATCAAGTAGCAACATTGTCAAATGAAATTAACAACAGGAATAATGACCGAAGTACCACAACATGGATGTAATCAACAATTCTCATTTTCATTCCACAGGATTATCAAAATATTACAAGAACTTCACAAATCCAATTTCACTCACCGGCCTGTGTTGGTTACTGTCAAGTCCTTAAATAACTGAAGCTCTGTGGAGTACATTTCCATCAACAAGCTTTGTTTCTGACAACCATTTGCCAGATGGAACACATGTTCAACCACTGCAGAGAAGAGATATCGATTAGGTTACAACTCAGAAGTCTAAATTTAAGAAAACACGTAATTTTGGTCAACATTAAGTCAAACAACATAATCAAACAATAATTTGATCGTAATTTAACAAACAAGGGATTTGTTTCCGAAAATTAATTTTGACAATTAATGGTGTCTTCAGGATGTGTGATCAACAAGCCATCTTTCATTTTCACCAAGTTACATTATTATGCAGATACTTAATCTGTTACCAGTTATCAGTAAAAAAAAAAAAGAATAATAACATTTCCACAAGCATTTCTGTAAAAGTTTTAACTTACCTGCAGATCCCACTGTATGTCGAAGAAGAGAAGCAACATGGCCATGCAGAGAGGAGATGAACCATTCCAATTGCTTTTTGGTGGCTGTAGATAAAAGGAGGCAATAATTTCATGAAATAAAATAACTCCAGAGGAATTTTTTTTTCATGCAAATCTTGTCATTTAGTATGTTCATGGGAAGTTACGATGCATACCGGTATCCAATAATTTCTTTACAAGATGAACGGCGTACTTCTTCCGTGCCAGAGTTAGAAAGTGCGGTCGAAGAGCATCAAAAATACTATCTCTCTCCGATTGTGAACAGTACTTAATGCATGTCTACAAATATTAGAAAAGGTATCATCACAATCAAGACCTGATAAGTATGCTTATGAAATACTTTAAGGCATGTATTGGCCAGACGAAATTTTTCTTAAAAGTGCTAATTTAATTAAGCTGCTCAAAGAAGCACAAATAGCTTTTTTTGGTTAGCATACACCAACAGCTTCCAGCTACAATGGAAGCAGAAGCTCCACACTCTAGCAGCTGGTTTTGCAACCCAGAGATTGATTTCACCTTTCAACTGAAGCAGAAGCTCCCTTTTTTTATGTTTGCTAGACCTCTAAGTGCTTCTCAGAATAGAGAAGTTGTTTCAGCCACTTAACTAGTCTAATTAAACTCCAGCCCACAAATAAGTGAATCAACCATCGAGTAACATTGACGAGCAGCAGTAGTTTTATGCTCCAAAAGTTTCGAAACAAAAACATTCAAAATAGCAAATAAAACTCAAACTCACTTGAAGAACACGTGCAGAGACATGAGAACCAGCAATTTCTAGAAACTTTCCATTCATCTTCTGAAGAGCTTGTGTAACAAACCTGCAAAATTGTCAAGCTTGTTTAAACCAAAGCTAATAAGTGCGTGAGAAAATAAAAGTGGATTTTGGGCATGTACTGTGATCTCTCCTCCTTGCTGATATCATAGCATCTCATTTTTTCCCATAATAAAGCGAGGTCCTGTTAAATAATTTATCAAATATATCACTTCTTCAGATGTAAAGAGTCATTTCCAAGAATTCAGGAAACAAGTAACAAGACTCCAAAGATGTTAATAAATTTCTCAAAATTTCTATTGTAGAAATTAATCATCATTTGTACAAAATAAATGACAAAAGACAGATAGAAACAAAAAGAGAAAAAAAAACCAAAAGATACACATTAACCAGATAATAGTATAAAAACGCAACTTTACGTAATAGATAAAAATTACCTCCACGGAAGAAGAAATCCAACAGAAAAACTCGAAAGGGGAAAGTTCGTGATCACAGAAAAGAAGTATTGTTTCTGTTTAAAGCAATATAAACAGGTGTGCAAACAAGCAACTAAGGTCTCGTTGGGCTACTGATTTTTCTTTCAACCTCGAATTCTATGCAATTGAACGAGCAAGCAAATGAACTCTCGATTCTTGTTAGTGTTGGTTAGCTCGTAACCTCATTTTCTTCGGGAAAAAACAAATAAAAGTTGATGGAGGCCAAAATGTTACCAATAAAATTTTGCTTTTGTTGCCAAACTAGCCCAGTAAAATTATGCATTGCAAACAAGCCATCATCCACAGGTGTACTCAGTCTCAAGCGCATAATATGTAACTTTAAGAATACAAAAGAGAAAAACATAACCTTACAAAAACAAGACCTAAATTGAACAAGATTGAAACTTAACATTACTCGCAACCACAACAGTAAAAGAATAAAATAAAATGGAACCACAGCAGAGAAATCTAACTGGGTCATGCACTATAAAATTGTAAAAGAAGCTTAAAATCAGCTCTTTCTTGCGACTAAAGTGATACACCGCCATCAAACTTACTTTCTCAAGATCGTAATTCGGTTTTCTCTTCCTCTTCCTCGATTCCGACATTTCCTATACACAATAAAATACCATTAGAATCTCATTTAACTTAAACCCAATACATCTAACTTCAACTAAATTGAGCAGCATACTGGCTAAAAATTACATTTTTGGCTCAAAAACTAAAAGCAACAAGAGCACCACATCACAACCAACTACAGCTCCAACAATTAGAAATTTAGAATCCACTATAACTAACTAAAGCCCTAATTGAAACCAAATAACGTCAGGAAAATTAAAATAAAAAAAATAATTCCCAACAACAGTAAAACATGGGTGCTTCCAAAGACGATAGGGCAATTCCATCATGAATCCAATATGGGGAGGAAAAAGGCAAAATAACAACATATATATATCGTATTTAACGCAGAATAAGCCGATTCCAACAAAACCTAAACCGACCCAACTCAAAAATTGTTAATTTAAGCCCATAAAGAGATCTAAAAGAGAGACCTTTGCGGCCAAGCGCCGCTCCCTCGGGGTTTTGGGTTCCGTCTCCGTCTTCTTCTTCTCGCCCCCAACAACGGCGGCAGCTGCGCCATGGTCGGGCTTAATCGACTTCACTGAAGCTCGTTTGAGCGGCTTCTCCGAGCCCTTCATATGGGGCTTCGTAGCGCCCTTCGACTTGGGCCCTCCTCCTCCCTTCGCCGTGGAGGACGACTCCCGCTTCCGCTTCTTCGACCCGCCCAGGCTCTTCTCCTCTCCGGGCGCCATTGGAGGAGGGTCGAGGAGAGGCGGGGCTTAGCCTAGCGTTAAGCTTGCGCAGTATAATGGGATTGCTAGGGTTAGGGTTTTAAGGGGGCCGTGCGAGGGTTTTAGGCGAAGGAGACGACCCCTCTCTCTCTCTATCAAATTTTGCATTATAGACCCCAACTTTTAACTCACGTCTCATTTTAGCCCTAATATTTTTAAATCCAATGTGAAATTTAAAAGATTGAGGACCAAAAATATACTATTGAAAATATTGGGGACTATGGTATAATTTACCCCTTTTTTTTGCACGGGGTTAATGTTATTGGGCCTAAGCCGAACAAGGCTCGGCCCAAGAAGTTCGTTTTAGAGGGATAAAGTCATTGGACCTGGTTCACCACGTCAGCAATGGACCGCTCACATCTTGTCCCATCACCTTATTTCAACTTTGAATCACAACCGTCCAAATAACTCTACTAGAAAATTAATAATTTTTAATTCAAGAGGGAAAAAAAATAAGGGAAATATTTCAACTTTCAATCACAACCGTCCAAATAACTCTACTAGAAAATTAATAATTGTTAATTCAAGAGGGGAAAAAAATTAAAATTTCAACTTTTGGTAATGACTTTTTCCACTTACATAGAAACAAACACATCCTATTATTTAAAGTGTCATGTTCAAATTATATAACTTATTGGAATATGACATATTAGTGTTTGTTGCACCATTGAGACAAAGTGTGACATTTAGGATGTTATATGTCTTAAGCCAAGAAAATGTGGACCAAAAATATATATAACATGGCATAAATAAAAACCATTTAATCTACAAGATCTTAATGATGTTTATACAATTCAAGGCTTTAAATAATTATGTTTATAATAAATAATTATATAATGATTAGGTAAAAACATACATAATTTATTCGAACAATTTTGATTTGTGTGACTCTCGCCTATTTTAAAACTATTCTATCTCTATCGCGCTTAACTCTTTTAATCTATTGGGTCCGGTGACCATCGAAAATGCTATAACTATGTTAAAAAAATTTAGTCCTATTATGTTTTATATATATGACTATTTTAAATCCTAGGGTGTTACATTTTTATCTACTTTGAATTCTGACGTCTTCGTTAGGCTCAAACACATTCATAAGTATCAGACAATATAAAACTCGTTTAGCTAACCTCAGGCAATTTTGTTGGGAGCAACATTCTACCCACAATGATAGGCACGCTCGACTCGTTGTATCATCCTAAGTCATATGATACTCAACTTACACTTCCGGCATATACTTTGCTCTGATGCTAACTGTGACACCCTAGTTCCCAGGCAGTCACCCATTCTAAAACTACTCTAGTCCTAACATGCTTAACATTTTTAAACTCTTGAACTACTCACAACCGAAAATATTACAACCGGATTAAGAGATTGTCCTATTATTCCTTATATATATAGAATTATTTCAAATCCTAGGATGTCATACTTTGGCTATCCGACATTTCAAAATTTTGATTTTATTATCCAACCATTCAATTTGTTTGATTTGAATTAGTCGACGTTACTTTGACTTTAAAATTCAGACTAATTACTTTAATGAATTTATAGTTATGAAAATTATACAAAGTATAATAACCAAACTGTAAAGATAAACAATGTATTCAAATTCAGAAGTTAAAGTGTCGTTGATTCATTCAAATCAAATATATTGAAAAATTATGTAATAAAATTAAAATTTGAAAGACTTAATAGCTGAATCAAAATAGTTCAGATAGATTCTATATTTTTCTAACCTTATAATTATTGTCATTTGTTTCAAAAGCACAATGAGGGCTTTAATGGAGGCCATAAATTGGTGCTTGTGTAGTGCAAATTTTCAAATGGTACTATATAATAATTAAGTTTTTCATCATTGGCCTTATTTCCATCACCTTTGCTTCTTAACCTTAATCATATTTCTTTGTTTAATTATGAATTTGTGACTTTAGGATTTATATATGTTACATGCATATATAGAGAGAACATGAGTGCTATGCTATTAAGAGCACAGCAGTCTTTATATTTCTTATATTATTAATTTTTTAACCATCCATCAAGTTTAAAAGCACGGCAGCCCTTATATTTCTAACTTTTTAATCATTCATCAATTTTGATAGATGGTTAGAATAAGAGAGCGAAGAAAAAATAAGAAGAAATTTAAAAAAGAAAAATTAAGACACCCAATTTTTTTTCTTGAAAGTTAGGAGCACAAGAGTTATGTCCTTTTAACAGTACAATAGCCCTACTCTCTGTCTCTCTCTCTCTCTATATATATATATAGAAAGAGAATATTCAACTATAATACTTTTAATGTATAATATCATGCACTCGATGCTATCTAATTTTTCACCATTAGATCTACCCTTAATAAATCTCACCATTTATATCATTCTAGCTATTCTATCATTCACAACGATCGTCAATCGGGAAGTCGCGCTTTACCAACTATACGACCCTAACTCAGTCAAATTTTATTTCATATTTCCAAGTGGTGATTGGCTCTAATACTAAGTATGGCATCCCACTTTTCAGAGAATCATCTGTTCTAAAACTAGTCTAATCTTAGCACGTTTAACTCTTTTAGCCTCTTAGGTCTAGCCACCATTCAAAATATTATAAATAGATTATGAGGTTTAATTAATCATCATATATTATATATAGGACTATTTCAAATTCTAAGAATATCACAGTTACAGATCAGTCGTTAATCAGGGTAGTAAACGATACATTTTAAAAATCATATAATGATAAAATACAAAGTATAAAATATCATTTTTTTTTCATATAAATTATCATATTATCATTTTGTGATTTATAAACTGTGTGAGGGAAATCATTGAAATAGTAGATTAATTTCTAACAGATCTTTTTACTACCCTATTTAATGGTATATTTTATAGTAAATTAATATAACTTTTTAAACCATAGAATAAAAAAATAAAAATATATTAAACCGCATGAAAAAAAAAATAAAGTTTACTCTAGGAAAAATTTTAAAAAACCTCCCTGTGGTTTGACACTTTTTTTATTTTAGTACCATATGGTTTAAATTGTATCAATTTGCCCCACTGTAGTTTCGTTTTTCTCTTTTTATTATCAATTTTTTTTTTAAATCAGTGACAAAGTTAAAATTAAACAGTACTAAAGTGAATATTCGATAAATCTAGACGGATATCTGAAGTTTTTTGTATATAATTTAACAAAATATTAACGAAAAAGCTACCGAAAAGATAAAAACGAAATCACAGGGGAGCAAATTGATACACTTTAAACCACAGGATACTAAAGTGAAAAAGTATCAAACCACATGGGGGGTTTTTAAGTTTTCCCTTTACTCTATAAAATATGAAACAGTGATGAAGTTTTCCCTTTACTCTATATAATATATAAACATAACGATAAGAGACCCAACAATAAATCTTACGTTTAGATAGGTTAAATCGTGTCAAAATCCGTAAGAGCTGTGGTTGAGCTCTTAAGTGCGATGAGTGCGTCATTTTTGTCAGCACGTGCTTTTAGAATAGCGGGTTAGCGCTCACAATCCGCAAACTCTATATATGACATGAAACATTGATAAAGGTAAATAAATAAACAATATTCTATTTTGAAGAAAAATAGATAGGACTACATGAAATTGTCAATTGCATATTCATCCACTTGGAAGAAAAATCAATATTTTGATTTTTATTTTTATTTTATTTTATTTTTTTTACTCTTTTGAAAGGGAGATTAGTTGACTTGATAGGGGAGACTAGACCCCTCCAATAAACTATTTCAACACAGATTACAAAATACATTTTAAGCAAAAGCCAAATGTAATTTGCAAGTGATATGATTTGTGTGTGAATGCTTTGACAAATTCAATTCAAAACCCTAGCTTTTGCTAGCAAAAAAAATCCAAAAAAGAATAAAGGGCAAAGGATTTGGAGTTCAGTAAGCGCTTGATTTCTTGTTTGTTTGTTTGTCCGTAATTGATTTTCACGTTGAAAACGACTTTCAGTAGTACATAACATTTATGAATGTTGGATCACCAAAAGTAGATAGGCGTGAATTAAGTTGCTTACCATCGTAAATATCTACTTTTATTACTCAATTCGCTGTAAATTACGAGAGACAATAACTCGTTTTGCTTGAATTTTAAGGGTCAGATTCAGATCGGGACAAGAAACCAAATCTCTACTTTTATTATTCAGTTCACTGTAAATGAGATTCACTCTGAATTCCATTTTTCCAAATACCGTAATTGACTTTCCCCTGGCGAGTGATGTCAATTACGAGAGAGAGTAACTGATTTTGCTTAAATTTTAGGTGTCAGAACCCGGACTCAGACCTGAAACCAAACCTAATTTTGTTTGAATTTTTTTTTTTTTTTTGTCAGATCACACTCAATCAGTCAATTAGATCGTGTCACATTTGTCACATTTTGTCATACCTAAATGAACGGGAAAAAACCAAAAAAAAAAAATACTATCAAATTCGTCTTAGATTCAATCTCGATCTAGGTTAAATATTAGTAATAATGCTCTAAGATTCCAACTAAGTGATATCTTATTTCGACGGACGGAGTGCGTCTTACTCAAACATGTCTCGCAGATTATTATTATTATTTTTTAATCAAAATAATTAAATAAATATATCTACAAATTCCAAACTTTTAATTAACTCCACTTCACAAATTTTTAAATTTTAAATTTTAAATTTTAAATTTTAAAATGGTCAACGGTGGGGACGCGGTGGTCAAACCTTTTTGTCCTTTTACGTGGTGGCGAACCCAAAAGAGCCAGCCACATGGAGGCAGTACACGTGGCCCCTCCTCATTCATACACGTGGGAAACCGCGTACAAGAGGGCCTGGCTCTGTGGGCCCCACACTGACTTCCACGTGGCGATCTCAGACTCGAGGATCATGGGTTGTCGTGTGGGCCCCGGATTGAAAAAAAGGAAAAAAAATGCCACAATTTTGAATGCAATAAAAATTTTGACCATGATGTATACAGTATTTCTAAAATTATAATATTTTTTAAATCTTTTGAATATATATATATAAAATTATAAATTTATAAATTTTAACACAATGGTTTTCTATTTTTTATAACTTCATTAAATCAATTAAAATTGGACACATTCGTTTTATGACTCGATCTGATTTTGAACAAAATATATTGTGAGTATTCGGCCACGCATTTGCCGTGATTTTTAATTTGCACCACAGATAGCGATGCTTCTTAGATACTGCTGTTGCGAGCGTGGTTCCACGCATAATCGCAAAAATACGTAGGATTCGGCTTTAGGTCAGATCTGAGCGCAATAAATATTTTCTATACTATTATTTGAACCAATTTTGACCTAAAAATTTGTCCGAACTATACCCCTTTTTTTTTTGATAAACATTCCTTAATTTTGGTCTATTTTATTTCAAATTTGTTTGTTAAATGAATTGAGAATTTTATTAAAATTAATTGAGAATTTTTTTGATAAACATTCCTTAATTTTGGTCTATTTTATTTCTTCTTAGATACTGCTGTCGCGAGTGTGATTCCACGCATAATCGCAAAGAGCTTAGGATTCGGCTTTAGGTCAGATCTGAACGCAATAAATATTTTCTATACTATTATTTGAACCAATTTTGACCTAAAAATTTGTCCGAACTATATGCCATTTTTTTTTATAAACATTTCTTAATTTTGGTCTATTTTTTTTCAAATTTGTTTATTAAATGAATTGAGAGTTTTATTAAAATTAATGACTTTGTTAGCTACTACAAATGAACATGAAACAAATAATTAAAAAGCAATCTCATATTTAAAATAAGATTTTGAATTTAATTTCTAGCTTGTATAATTCCAAAAAAAGGCAATAAAATATTGGGATGAGTCAATATGTTTTTTAAAAAAAAGGTTAGGGGTGCAATTTGGAAAAGCTATAGTTGAGGGATCTTAAATTAGACAAGTTGTAGTTTAGGGTTTTGTATTCATTTTTTTTTTTTTTTGGTTATTAAAAATTTTATATTTGAAAAAAAAAAAAAAACCTTTTCTGATGAGAATCAATTCCAAATGTCATACCAAAGTTGAATTTTTATTTGAATTTTTATACTTAATTAAGTTACAAATTTTGTTTGATTTAATGACTATGTTAGTTATTAATCATTAGTTAGTTTAATTTTTTTGCTAAATAGTCACTAATGTTGTTAAATTTAAGGAAATTACTAATAAGTTTGATTAAGTTTTAACTTTTTGATTAAATCACTTATCGAAAAAACAAAAGTTAAGAGGTCTCATTCGAAAAATAAAATTTATATTATAAACCATTTTGATTCAACCATCCAAACTTTCAAAATTTAATTTTAATACCCAACATTTCGATTTGTTTGATTTAATTGATTTGATGATTTTTTAGATACAAAATTTAAGTTAACTATTTACTTTAATTAATTTACAGTTGCATAAATTATATAAAACAAATTAACTAAATCTGTAAAAATAAACGAGATATTCAAACTTTAAAGTTGCATATTCACTAATAATTGGCTCAAATCAATTGAACAAAAAGAGCAAATAGAAAAATTAAAATTTTTAAAAATTAAATAGTCCAAATCCAAATTGATGATAGCTAAGCTTAATTTTATACTTTTTAGTTAATCAAGGTTGTGAATTATAAATACATTCCTGCAAAATTTAACTTTCATAAGTTAGTACGGTAAAAATCATAATATTTTTAAATATATATCTCTGATTTATTACCGTTAGAGAGAACCATTAGAAAACTGTTTATATTTTCAATTTTGCCATCACAAATATGTCCCGTCAAAAGTTATAACAGTATAATATAAGAAGGGTAAAAATGTCACAAATTAACAATGCCCCCAGAAACATTGTGAATTATAAATACATTCCTACAAAATTTAACTTTCATAAGTTAGTACTGTAAAAATCATAATATTTTCAAATATATCTCTCTGATTTATTACCGTTAGAGAGAACTATTAGAAAACTGTTTATATTTTCAATTTCGCCATCACAAATATGTTCCGCCAAAAATTATAACAGTATAATATAAGAGGGGTAAAAATGCCACAAATTAATCAGGATAAAGTATTTAACCTGTGGTTAATTAAACGTTTCTAACGGATTTTAACGGTAGGGACATATCTGAAAATATTAAAATTTTTGCAAAAATAATTTATAAAAATTAAATTTTATAGAGATATATTTATAATTTACTATATTTGCGGATACGCAATAAACCCAATTTTGAAAGACTATAAAGATTTATATGCAAAAAAAAAGATCCTTTTTCACATTAAAATTCTCAAAATTTCATACAATAGTAGATGAGAGAGAGAGAGAACATGGATGTGATGAGAGAGAGAGAGAGAACATGGATGTGATGTGGTGGATAGAGTTGTTGCAATACAATGTTTTGTCAAATTAGAGGAGAGAGAGAATGTGTGTTTCCTAGAGAGAGAGAGTTTTTTTAGAGAGAGAGAGAGAGAGTGTGTGTGAGGCCAGGCTAGCATTGGCTTGAGTATGATTGATTGAATGGGGGGATTGTGGGTCCCACATCCTCCCTGGCAACCCACATGGGACACGCAGCCCCATGCACCCCACCTCTCTCTCTCTCTCTCTCTTCATTTCTCTCTCTCTCCATTTTTCTCTCTCTACTTTGCACCCACATTGATGTCCACAAAATTCCACACAAAACTAGGGATGTCAATGGATACAGATATCAGAACCCGAATTTAAACGAAACAGATTTACTCGATGCTAAAGGAATATAGTATCGAATATAAATACAAAACGTAAAAATTCGACAGATACGAATTTGGATATGAATTTTGGCTGTACCTCGATCAATACGAACTCGAATTTATTTGACATTATATGTATATGTATATAAATATTTGATGTTATATTTGAATTTGTACTTTAAAAATCTATATTTAGCGTAATATATTTCGAAATATTGAAAAAAAGAAATATTTGTTTTGGGCAAGGATTTAAATGCCAAGGCACGGAGTCGTGTCGGAAACTTAGACACGGTGCGTCTTGGCCGTCAATGCTCTTAGGTCAAAAAATTATTATGTCTTGTGAAATATTTATTTTCTTTAGCAATAAAATATTATAACTATCTGTTATGTTTTTTTATCACATCTTTTGAACTTTATTGAGAAAATTTCTTACTAATTTAAATAATAGAGGGTTTTGAGCTGTGCTATCGTTACAGGGTCTGTATCGTGCCTGTATACTGTTGGCACGATACTGCACGGTGGATACTGTCCGTACCGACGGGCACTTAAAATCTTGGTTTTTTGTTCATGTTTCGGATTTTTGTTGGGTTTGGATTCGGATTCGGATTCGGATGTGGATTTTTAAAATCCGTCGAATTCGGGTTTCGGGTTTGGATTCGGGTTCAACTTCGAAGTTTTACAAATTCGCTTCGAATCCGACCCGTTAACATCCCTATTTTCATCTTCCTCTCTCCTTCCAACCACATTAATTCCACAAAACTCCCACTACACAAACATAAATATCAAGCCCCTTAAATGTTGCCATGATATGTTGAAAAAATGATATAGGAAGTAATAATGAGAAAGACAGATCAGATTTATTTAATCCGACTAAAATTTGTCACCTGATAACGATCAAAATTATTTAGTAACACAACGAGTCTCCAAATATGTTATTCCTACATATTGAAAAATTATATTGATGGATGTAAATTATGAAAATGGTAGATTAACTTTATTTAATCTGGTCAAGTTCAGTCAGCAAATAGTTATCTGAGTCAATGAATCTGTCTCCTTTAAAATTGCTTAAAGTTATAGCGAGGGATATAATTGTGGACAGAAGAGATCAGATTTATTAAATATAATCAAATATGATCTAATTCAATAAATTTAATTTACTTATATTTCTCAGTTGTTTGAATCTCCTTTGACATAGCTTGAGAATCACCCAAAATATTGCTCTTCTATATTCGAAAGTGATAGCGACAGATGTAGTTATCAGAAACATAATTCAAATTTATTTACTTCGGTCAAATTCAGCCAGTAAATAATGACCGAACTTAGCAACTCTGTCGATTTATACACGAAATTAGTATCCCATCTTATATTGTTGAACTCAAATCTCCTTTAAACATTACTATGAGTCTCCCAAATTGTTCTATCATTCAAATTGTTATACATGCGAACACAATAATAAGGGGGATTTTGTTCTCTAAAAAATATCTAAAAAAATAGTTTTTGGCTAAAGAAATACAACTCCATACCTTTGGTTCTCAAAACAAAACACTTTTATAAAAAGTTTTTTTTTTTATTTTAGGTTTTATGAAATGTCAATTTTGAAAACTAAAGAAAAAAAATATTTTTCATAATTTTTCGAGGAACTAAATAACCCCTAATATACATTTAAAAATGCTAAATTATAGAAACCTCTTTGTAATTACCTATTTTTTCACTTTTCCTTCCAATTTTCAAAAATCTATATTTTACTCCCTTAATACTGCAAGTTGTTGCATTTAACCTTCCTCTGTCAGGTTCCATCAATATTCCGTCTATTTCGTATAATTTATATCGAAAATATGCCTCAAAAAAGTTAAAGTATACTAAAATATTATTTTTATAGAAAAATAAGAGTAATTCGGATATTTTGCCCTCTTTATTAACATCCTACTCTCTTAAAAATATTTTTAAAATTTTAAGCGGGTAAAATATAGATTTTTAAAATTCAAAAAAAAAAGTGAAAAAATATATATTTATCAAAGAGTTTTATATAATTTAGCCCTAAAAAAAATTTGTGGGGGGCATCTAAGCATTTATTATCTTCTTTTTTTTTATTTTTTATTTTTCAAGATACCTTACCTCATAAAATGTGGAATTTACATCCATTCATGTGCCATAATTGTTCTCTTCCCCAACATCTAAAATGTGGGGTATTTGCATATTTGGCTATTTCTTTCCCTTTTTGAGACATAAAAAAAAATTTTAAATCATAGTCACTTAATCTTAAGAACAACAATTTTGAAAATTAATTTCACCAAGTCTAATTAGTTCTATAAAAATTTAATTTTTAATATTACTTTTTTTTTTATTTTAAAAAAATAAGTTTTTATATCAAATTATGCTAGCAATTATCAACACAATTTTTATACTTTGTAGGCACGTATTTTGTCGTACCGGACTCGATCAGAATTTCTATAAAAATGTTGTTTCGAACAGATCGAATGCATCAATACAAAATTTTAAATTAAAAAATATTCAATTTGAACTTTTTGTTATACTTCTATTTTTAGAATTTAACCTAATTTTTACTAACTTTAAAATAAAAAAATGACTTGTAAAAGTTTTTTATATTATTATTTTTTTACTAAGCAACAAGATGCTAATGTTGTTTCCACATTCATTTTTATTCTTCATTAATGGTGTGACGCCCTAACTTCTCAGGGAGTCAGTCATCCTGTGACTACTCGTCCCAAAGACACTTAACTCTCTTAACCTTTTTGGGCGCACCATCCAAAATGCTTAAGTGGATTAAGAGTTTTAGCCATATTATATCTCATATATAGGACTATCTCGGGGTCTCACAATCCCTCCACCTTTAAGCCCTGACGTCCTTGTCAGGCTCAGACTCCCAAGTACCAGGCGATGTGAGACTCGTCTCGCTAACCCGTCATCCAAACCCTGGCTCAGCTGAGACTCATTTCACACTTTCGGCTGGTAATTGGCTTTGATACCATCTGCGACGTCCCAACTTTCCAGGAAGTCACCCATCCTAGGACCACTCCCATCCTAGCACGCTTAACTCTTTTAACCTCTTGGGCCTTGCCACCACCCAAAATGCTTAAGTCGGGTTAAGAGTTTTAGCCCTATTATATCTCATATATAAGACTATCTGGAGTCTCACAAATAGGATGGTCCCCTTAGTTTTCATAATTTAGCTCCCACCTTTTTTTTTTGAAATAAAATATTTCCAAAATTTCAAAAACTCTATATATATATATATATATATATATATATATATATATATATATATATATATATATATATATATATATATATATATAGAGGTTAAAAATTGTCCCAAAAGCATCCAATGGATACAAACTAAAACCCCACATTACAAAATGGGACCAAAAAAAGAGACACATATTAACAACCCTCATCATGATTGGTTGATGTGGGACCCACCACAAGTCCAATTCTTAGGTGCACATCTATCTATACATCTATACATCTATACGACCTTCTATATCTATATATCTATCTATCTATACAAATATATTATTTTTCATAAACTTTTGCCACGTAACGACACCATAATCTCTCCTCAAAATTCTACTCTTCAATCATTATGACCGCTCGCCTTCTTTCTAACGTTTGCCTTTTCGGCTTTCCGTCTCATTAATTTCTTTTATTTAACATCTGCTTTTCGACTTTTTGTATACCTCTTTGGCTTTCCGTCTCATTAATTTCTTCTCTGTAATGTTGCTATTTCGACTTCCTGCCTCATTAGTTTTTACTTTCTAAGAGGCGTTGTCCGAGGGGCCTGTGGCCACGACATACGGCATCCTGACCTCGCCTACTACGTCAGCTACAAAAACCTCAAGCCCCGCAGGCACGCTGCCCTTGCCCTTGTGGTCTACGTTAGGTGAATCGAACTCTAACCCTAGCTCCCACCCTCCTCCCTCGATCTCAACCACTTAAATTCGTAATGCATAGTTATGTAAAGGGTTTGTATCCCTCTCCTTTAATAGTCTCGAGGACGAAAAGTATCAGCTAAGATATAGACTTGTTGCAAAGGGGTTGAGGTACTGTAGTACTTCACGAATTTCGTCGGTGTCACAAAATTCGATATGTTTACAGAGTACTGTATGCAATTAACCCTAATTTGAGGTGCGTATTTGAGAATAAGCACCGAAAATTTGTTTACTAATTGTTACCACTTCAATTTTTAAAAAAAAAACAAAAATCGAGTGGTTTTGGCCAAATACATCTCTTTTTTTTTTTTCAAATTCATTGACAATTTGTTCAAATTAACTAATTTTACTTGTTTAATCTAATTAAATTTTTAAATTTTAGAAAAATTTACTTAAATAGTAGTTTTTGTAGCTCAAATTATAATAACCTAAAAATTGAGAAGGGAGCCAATAAAGAAAGAAATATTTTGAGGATTTATTACTGCAAAATTTTAATTATTATTAAATATATTATTTTAAAATTTTAAAATATATAAATTTATCTCTTTAATTTGACTATCGTTAAAATTTTTATCATTTTTAGCATTAAAAAGTGTAGGTTTTTTTTTTTACTTTTTCTTCGAATTTATAATTTACAAAAAAAAATAAATTATAAAAAGTCAACTAATATATATTCACAAATTATGCTATATATATATATATAATAATATAGGCTAGAATATAGAATTTCTTTTTATAAATTTATATTTTATTCTCTCAAGTTTCAAATTGATGTACTTAGATCTGATTCGTTAAGATTATATTACTGTTCCGTCTATTTTTTATATTTATTTTCAAAAAAACTATTGAAAATAATATAAGTATATTAAAAAATTATTTTTTTCGAAAATAAGTAAGGATAATTTAGTTATTTATTAATGACACAATTCTCGAAAATTTTTTTTAAAATTTTGCCTTTTTTCAAGTCAAAGATAAAAAGTAAAAGAAAGGATCAAAATTTTTTTTATTTAAGCCATAAATAAATCTTTTTAGTATGGATATGAAATTTTATCTTTTTACAGGGGTTCAAAAGCAATTAACCCAACGAAAAGTCAAGTTCAGGGACCTATATCAAATATCCTATAGTTGAGGGGGTTCCCCATAAAATCTCTCTCTCTCTCTCTCATTATTAGTTTTTTTTTTTTTTTTTTTTTGTTTCAAGTATAAAACTCAACACCTCCATAGTTATTGTTTCTCCTCCTCTTCCTCTTCCACCTCTCTCTCTCTCTCTCTCTCTCTCTCTCTCTCTCCCCACTTCATTTTCTCTCTCTCTCTCTCTCTCTCTCTCTCTCTCTCTAATCCCCCAATCATTACTCTTCATCTTCTCCTCACTGTCCCCTCTCTTGGATTGGTTGGTGGTGTTGTTGCTCCTTTTTTTATTTTTTATTTTTCCCTATTTTTCTCCCCTTGCTCCCAAGGGGGGGTGGATGCTCATGAAGAGGCTAGTAAGTACGTTTTCTCTTTGTTAGTAAACACAATTTTTGTGGAATTTTCCTGCATTTTTTTTTTTTGATAAATGAGCCATTTTTCCTGCTTATTATGCTGTTTTGTTAATTGGGGTTTTTCTCTTGGTTAATAAAGACAATTTTTGTGGAATTTTCCTGCATTTTATTTTTGATAAATGAACCATTTTTATGCTGTTTTGTTAATTGGGGTTTTTCTCTTGGGTAGTAGAGACAATTTTTGTGGAATTTTCCTGCATTTTATTTTTGATAAATGAGCCATTTTTCCTGCTTATTATGCTGCTTTGTTAATTGGGGTTTTTCTCTTGGTTAATAAAGACAATTTTTGTGGAATTTTCCTGCAATTTATTTTTGATAAATGAGCCATTTTTCCTGCTTATTATGCTGTTTTGTGAATTGGGTCTCTTTTATTTAAACTCAAATTTTGTGGAATTTTCCTGCAATTTTTTTTTGACAATGGAGCCATTTTTCCTGCTTATTATGCTGTTTTGTGAATTGGGTCTCCTTTTTATTTTTTGATTTAATGGAGAGGCTAGTGAGTACCTTTTTCTTTTTATTGGTTTGTAACACACAATTTTTGTTGAATTTTTTCCTGCAATTTTTTTTTTTTTTTTTTGATAAAGGAGCCAAATTTCCTCCTCAATCTGTTGTTTTGTGAACTGGGTCTTGTTATTTTTTTTTATTTGATGCTTGGAAAAGTTTCAATTTGGCCCTGTGTTGTTCCCATTCACATGTGTTTTTTTTTACTGTTTTTTTCTCTCTTTTTATTTTTTTGAGATCTAACTACCTTTTCTAAGAGATTTTTAATCTGGGTCTTTTTGGTTTTTAATTTGGTTTATTATTTTGAACTTGTTCCCTCTCTACAAATGCTGTTGTTTTCTTACTAAAATCAACCAACTTATTTACTTAAATTTTGTCTTTTTTTAACTCTGCTACACATTTGTCAGTGTTATTTCATTGTTCTTATCTTCTTTTTTCTGCATTAAACCTGAATTTCCAACAACTAATTTGTAAAAAAAAAAAATCAGAGTAAAATTACTTCCACTTCCCTTTGATCAGCTTCAATTTTCACAAGAAATTTTTGTTCTACTACACAAGCAATATCCTATCTTAATTGATGATAATAATTCACATTCACCTTTTGTGGATCTTGATTTAATTGCTTGTTTAGGTGCTTCCTCTATTGGTTTTGGGGGTCTTCAATGTTGTAGTCAGGGTCAGTGGAGGAAGTAAGGGGCAATGCACATACAAGCAGGGGCTAAATCCTCGGCCACACAGCGTGTCGATCACCGAGTTCGGCGCAGTGGGCGATGGCGAGACCTTGAACTCAGTCGCGTTCCAAAATGCCATCTTCTATCTCCGCTCGTTCGCCGACAAGGGCGGCGCGCAGTTGTATGTTCCGAAAGGGAAATGGCTTACGGGGAGCTTCAATCTCACGAGCCACCTCACTCTCTTCTTGGAGAAAGGCGCCGTCATAATCGGGACTCAGGTATTCGAATGTCACCGAATCCCGCACATCAATAGTTTCGCATCTCTAATTTGCTATTCAAAGTGCATAAGATTGAGTTGACGTGCTTTTAATGTTTCGCAAATTTGATTCCTAGTTTGTCGATCGAATTCCACATCTGTAGTTTCGTATTTCTAATTTGCTATTCATGCTTTTTATTTTCGACCGAATTCACATCAATAGTTTCGCATCTCTAATTTGCTATTCAAAGTGTATAATGTAAGATTGAGTTGACATGCTTTTAATGTTTCGCAAATTTGATACCGAGTTTGTCGATCGAATTCCACATCTGTAGTTTCGTATTTCTAATTTGCTATTCATGCTTTTTATGTTCGACTGAATTCACATCAATAGTTTCGCATCTCTAATTTGCTATTCAAAGTGTATAATCTAAGATTGAGTTGACATGCTTTTATGTTTCGCTGATTTGATACTGAGTTTGTCGACCGAATTCGTGTCAATAGTTTCATATTTCTAATTTGCTATTCAAAGTGTATAAGATTGAGTGGGTCTACATGCTTTTATGTTTCGCAAAATTTGATACTGAGTTTGTCGACCGAATTCCACATCTATAGTTTAGTATTTCCAATTTGCTATTCATGCTTTTATGCTTCGCAAATTTGATACTGAGTTTGTCGACTTAATTCCGCATCAATAGTTTCATATTTCTAATTTGCTGTTCCAAGCGTATAAGATAAGATTGAGTCTACACGCTTTTATGTTTCGCGAATTTGATACTGAGTTTGTCGAACGCTAACGAAATTTGCGTCGAGATTACGAGGAATCCTTTTTCGTTTCCACTACTTGAAATGTTTTTAGTGTTACTTCACTGCGATCTTTTTACGCGCAGTAGTGACTCATCAATAATTTGATCTTCCAACCTTCCACAGCACAGTTCTCTTCAATTATTGCGACAGCAAAGAAAACGACAGATCTTATGCACTGCCATGCCATAAAACAGTTTAATTTTAATCATTGATGGTCGATACACGACTCGATTACTAACACATAATATTATGACTTTTTGTGCCATTTTAATTACTGTTTTTATTGTCACTATGTATAATATCGCTACTTTTACTGTCGCAAACCTCCGATACTGCATTTTGTAACATAATCTTGAATTAGTAAAGCATAGGGTTAAAATGATTGTTCTTCGATTATTGAAGTATTATTATCGCTATTATTTGTTTGTTCCTCGCAGGAATCATCTCAGTGGCCTATTGTCGAGCCACTGCCGTCGTACGGACAAGGAATCGACCTCCCTGGCGGGCGGCACCGCAGCTTGATAAACGGCCACAACTTGACCGACGTAGTCATAACAGGTACAAACTCGTTGCTCGCTTGACGGAAACTTATAATTCGAGAGAGGGTTCGATAGGTTTCGATGTTTCGACATTGCATATTCACTTTCTTACGCCTCGCGAATAGGCAACAACGGAGTTATCGACGGGCAGGGTTCTATCTGGTGGGAGTGGTTCCGTTCCCGTAAGTTGAACTACAGCCGCCCTCATCTCGTCGAGTTCACGGATTCGACGGACATCGTGATATCGAACCTCTCTTTCTTGAACTCCCCCGCGTGGAGCATCCACCCGGTCTACTGCAGGTGCGCCGTCTGACGAACTTCAATCTGCTACATAATGGTTTCATTTCGCCGAAAAAAAATTAGTGTAGTTGGGAGTTTCGAAATGTTGATACGCGCATTTGCTTGTTGTTTTTGTAGCAACGTAATCGTTCAGAACGTTACGATCCAAACTTCACCCGATTCTCCGTTTACTGACGGAATAGTCCCAGGTCAGAATTCGGTTCGTGTTTTTTTGACTTCATTTGTCGATAGTTGCTTCCGCCATCTCTTCGCTATTGAATTCGCAACTTCGGTGAACTGCTCAGTTGCTCATCTTGGCATTTTAACCTAAAATTTTGTTAAATAAAGAGATGATGTTGCGACTTTCAGATTCGTCTTCGAACATGTGCATCAAGGACTGCAGCATCAGCGTCGGGCACGACGCGATCGCTCTAAAGAGCGGCTGGGACGGGTACGGGATCTCCTACGCCCGCCCCACCACCGAGATCCAAATCACAAAGGTGGCGCTCCGGAGCGCCGCCGGCACGGCCCTCGCATTCGGGAGCGAGATGTCGGGAGGGATCTCCGACGTCCGCGCGGAGCAGCTCTACATTTACAACTCGTCGACCGGCGTAAGCTTCAGAACAACCCTAGGCCGCGGCGGCTTCGTCGAAAAGGCTGTGATCTCGAACTCGGTGCTCGAAAACGTTCGCGAGGCGATTCGATTCGACGGGCACAGCGGGGGGCACCCCGACGACCGCTACGACCCCTCAGAGATCCCGATAATCAGGAAGATCACGCTCAAGAGCATCGTCGGGAGCAACATCTCGGTCGCGGGGAACTTCTCGGGCATCGAAAACGAGCCCTTCACGGCTCTCTGCCTCTCCAATCTCAATTTTACGGTAAACTCCGATCCTTCGAGCTCTTGGTCATGCTCCGACGTATCCGGGTACTCCGAACTAGTGTCCCCCAAGCCGTGTTCGCAGCTCCGAAGCCCTTCGACGAACTCTTCGATGTGCTTTGCACTTGATCATTACATTGCACTCGCCGCCGCAGCGTAATTCGCGGCGTATTTTTTACAGCTTCTGCCACCAATCCATGCCGAAATTCTTTTGGATAATAAAACATTGAATTCCTTTTGATGTATCAGTTTTGCTTCGATACTCTCGGGCGCAGAAACGAAGGATAAAAAAGAGAAAAAAAAAGGCGGAAAATTGCGCGACGGGGGGCGAAGAATGTGCTTGCTTGTACAGCTTCAATTTCTTCATTCAATCTTTGTAAGAAGAGTTTTTTTTTTCTTTTTTTCTTTTTTTTTTTTTATATGTTTTGTTAGTAGTCATGAAAATGGAGATAATTCATTGATAAATTTGGCATTTGCTAAGTTTTTTTTTGTTTTTTTGTTTTTATTTTGGGTTGAGGATTATGATTGATTGGTCTCTTGTATATCCTACTATCTAATGTTTTATATTTAAAATTAAGTTGGTGATTATCTTTATCTTTATTATTAGTTAAGTGTTAATGGGGTCTTATGTAGGGATGTCGATGGATATGGATATTCAAAATTTTATCCGAACCTGAACCTAAATAGAGCGGATTTATCTGATATTAAACGGATATGATTTCGGATATGGATATCAAAAATAAAAACCAGACGGATATGGATTCATATATACATTTTGACCGTACCCGATCCAACCTCGAATTCGACCTGAATTTGAATTTATTTTACATTATATATAATATGTATATAGAAATTTGATGTTATATTTGAATTTGTATTTTAAAAAGTTTAGATTTAATATAATATATTTTGAAATATTGAAAAAATAAATAATTGTTTTGGGTTCGGATTTTCGGGTTCGAAGTTTGGTTTTTTGGTCGGGTTCGGATTTGGATATGGATTTTTAAAACCCGTCGGGTCGGGTTCGGATTCGGGTTTTTGAAAATTCACCATGAATTTGACCCATTTACATCCTAGTCTTATGAGTTTGCTTAAAATGTCTACCCCATGGCTTCTAGTTATTATTAAAAGGTAAAAACGTACGAAACTTATCTGAACTATAGATTATTTTGAATCGGCTAATTCAAATTTTCAAAATTTTGATTTTACTATTTAATTTTTTATTTTTTATTTTTTATTTTGGTCGGTCATCGACACTTCGGCTTCAAAATTTAAATTAATTATTTACTTTCGATGAATTTGTAGTTGCGGGAATTGCAACTCTCTAAGCTATAGATCATTTTGAATCGGCTATTGAAATTTTAAATTTTAGATTTTGATGCTTTGAATTTTTAAGTTAATTACTTTTTTTAATAAATTCATAATTGCTAGAAATTACTTAAAGTCAAACACTACAAGAAAATTGATATTTTTTTAAAAAAATTCTATATATAATGATGCTTAAGAGCATCTCAATATAATCTAGAATTATATTTAAAAGTATCGACAAATGAAGAGTCACCACACGTATATCGATGCTTATGCCAAACACCGGTAAAATTTATTCCGACGCTTTAAAGCATCGAGATTTCAAAAAATTCTGGCGCTTTAAAGCGTCGAATAATTAAAAATAATAATAAAATTTATCGTTTAATAAATTGATTTGATACAATAAAGGGTTTATATGTCGATACTTTTTTAAGCGTCGGTATTTGCTATATTGTTGTGACTCTTCGGAATGCTTTTCCCAAGTTTCGTCTAAAAAACGTTCTTATATTAAAATTTTCTGAGAGTGAAAATACCGTTGATTAACTCAAATTAAAAAAATTAAAAAAAATTTGCAGTGAAATTAAATAAGTGGGTGTTTAGATTCTTTAAATTAAATTAGGGTTTTGCTTTTTTGCATAAGTACCCCTGCAAAATTGGTATTTGTGTTTTGGTATGATACGAGAGTAGAGATGTCGACGGGTCGGATTCGAGGTGGATTTTCAAAAACCCGAACCCACCGACTCCAAACCCGAGACGCGAACCCGAACCCAAACCCGAACCCGACGGATTTTAAAAATCCATATCCAAATCCAAACCCGACCAAAAATCCGAAGCCCGAAAACTTGAACCCGAAACAATTATTTCCTTTTTCGATATTTCAAAATATATTATATTAAATCAAAAATTTTAAAATACAAGTTCAAATATAACATTAAATTTTTATTTATATAGTATATATAATACAAAATAAATTCGGTTTCGGATTGGGTTCGGGTCGGGGTTCGGGTTTGGGTCAGGTATAGTCAAAATCCATATCCGAATCCATATTAGTCGGGTTTCTATTTTTGATATCCATATCTGAATCCATATCCATTTAACATCGAATATATCCGTTTCATTCTGATTCGGATTCGAATAAAATTTCGGATATCCGTACCCGTTGACATCCCTATATGAGAGCAAATAAGCAAGGTTTTCAAGAACACGCACACAAAAACCAACATTATGTAGATATTTACAAAGTTATCCCTACAAAGTTGGTATTTACACGCGTATTTGTAAAAATATTAATTATTTGTATGTGTGTGCTTTACTAGATGTTTCTATGCTAAATTTAGGGCTTTTTGTGATATGCATATAAAGCTAACTTTTTATGAATCTAACATTTTTGTTTTATTTTTTCGCATAGACAACCCCAAAAACCAACTTTAAAATGTGTGCAAAATTGCAAGGGTAAATATGCAAAAGAAGGGGGAAAAAAGGGCTTAATTTAGTATAAGGTTTTTGGTCGGTTCGGACACGTACATAAATCGCTGAACGGACAGAGTTTTTTCTCAATGTGTAAACAAAACAAGTACATTGAATTTTACCCAGAAAAAACAACATAATACAGCTCTGCATGAGGGCATATCATAAAAGTGAAAAATTTAAACCTAACTATTACAACATTACATCCTGAGGTATATACATTTCCAATTTCCAAGTTAATACAATTTACAAGCCTTTATTCAGAATTACATCATTTCAAATACAATTTTCCATTACATTCCACAATAGCTATTACCTATTCTTTTATCTATTTATGCCTTGATAGACCTAATGAAAAAATCGGCGAGATCAGCGGCCGAACTCATCACTAAAAACTCCTTTTAGTTCTCACCTCCTATTTTGCATAATCAACCATTAGTGGTGCGGCACCTGACTGGGGCGTGGGCGTAGCGCCATAGATAGTAAGGTCACCTTACCTTGTGTAGATTACTCCAATTTCATACGTTATGAGTGTGTATAGCAAAGATTTACAAAATTACGCATGAAAATACCAACTTTACTGAACATTTTGTGCAATTTTGCGAACGGCAAAGGTGAACATGCAAAAGAACAAAAAATCCTCAATAAAGTAGTAGGTTGGCCGCAATTTCGTATGTTATGAGTGCGTATAGCAAAGGTTTATAAAAATACGCATGTAAATACCAACTTTACTGAACAATTTGCGCAATTTTGCGAACTCCAAGGGTGAACATGCAAAAGAACCCAAAAAAAAAAAAAAAACCACTCAATAAATTATTAGGTTGGTAGAAGTGCTTATGCTTGTCCCCTCCTTGGCTGCTTCTTCTTCTTCTTCTTGCTGGCTTAATTTGTCATCATCAACATGCTATGCCCTAAGAATGAGCTCATGCCATGTTGTTGTTTTATATATATATATATATATAAGCACTAGAGCCTCCACCATGTATAGTTGTTGCTTTTGGTGTTTTTGTTGATGGACCACTCCACATGATAGGTTGGCAAATTTAGTAACAACAGGTAATGGCAGGCTGGTGCAGGTGGTGGAACCAATATCTTATTGGTTAAACTTCAATTTATCCCCCCTGGCCTCCCCTACAGTTTAGCGTATTTTTACTTTGTCACCTTATGATTCAAATAGTTATAAACTGTCGTATCTAGTCATAACTATTCGGTGTGAGATTATTTTCAAGCCTTGGGATGTTATAGTCTTATAGACTCCTTCACTTTAAATCTGGAAGTCCTCGTCAGGTTCAATCGCAATTACACACATAGACCAGATTTTTCAAGCGATGTGAGATTTTAGAGATAGACTTCTGCATGTTTAATCACAATTACACACATAGACCAGCTCCTGCAGGTTCAAGAAGTGGGTCCTACCAAACCCGTGACGTAGCGCTTTGCCCTACGTAACACTACCCTTTCACACTTCTCGCTGACATTCGGCTTTGATATCAAACTGTCAATTCTTGTTTTCTAAGAGGTCATCGATCACTGAGCCCGCGGCTCGATTAACTAGGTATTATAGGCCCAATAGCTTGTTGGGCCCAATCCACTAGCCCAAATGCTATAGCCGAGTTACTGCGTCTAGCCTATTCAAGCTTATACATCCCTGCACCTAGCTATAGCTACCCAACATGGGACTATTCTCAAGCCTTGGAATGTCATAGACTTCTCCCTTTAAGACATGACTTCCTCATTAGGTGATGTTAGATTCTAGAGATGGATCTCACACTTCCGGTTGGCATTTGACTCTGATGTCAAACTGTCAAGACTTGCTTTCCAGGGGTCATCCATCAAACTAGGTACTCCAAACCCAATAACTTGCTCGGCCCAATCCATTAACCCAAAATGCTATAGCCCAATTATTGTGTCTACACCATCTGGACTGCTTGATATAGTATATCTTATCTCTTTTTATAAAAGAATCATAATCAGATTTTGATGGAAAATTGATCTGAACTCAATATAAAGGAGATACTGGTCCTGCAACCTTCTCACGTGCATGTTGGTAACAAATTATCATTTGTTCCACACCATATGGAAGAGTGCTCGAGATAGGAGAAGGAATCAGATTACCTAAGGTTCGGTTGGCGGTCTTTATATCGCAATCGGGCTTCTCGCTTCCTCAAATTGATCAAGAATTTTTTCTCTATCGCATTCTGTGAATTATATTTTATTCTGTTTATGATCCTGGGTATTGGTGTGTATTAGCTTATTATTTTTACATACCGATATAGATCTATTTGTTTCGACAATAAATGTTGAAATCAAAAGCAATAATAAAAAAAAAAATGCATTTTTTTTTTTTTTTTTTGTAATTTAAGGGCCTATTTGGCAAACTCTCTAAAATAGAGTAATTGGCCAAATTACTCTGTTTTCAAAAAAAAAATTTATTTTTTTTTTGTAGTTGACATGTTTGAAAGGTCAAATAAAAAAAAAAAAAATACTTTATAAGAGTAATTTTGGGGTAAAAAAAAAATGATTAGACCCCTTCAAAAAAGGATTAATTGCATACAAGGTATTTTGGGGTAAACAAATTTGTTTTGACTAATAAAAAACATGGTATTTTTTAAATTTTATTTTATATAAGAAGTAAAACAGAGTATTTTTTTTTAAGAGACAATTCAAACAACAAAAAAATAAAGTAATTTTTTTAAAAAGTATAGAGTTTTTCAAAATATTAAATACAATGTGCCATAAAACTTACTTTATCCTCCTAGGTACCTAATTAACCTCATCAAAATGTATTTTTATTTTTTATTATTTTATTATTTTATAAAACTAAAAAGTACCAACCACATAAAATATTAAAGATAATAAATAATTAAAGATAAAAAAAACCTTTTTTTTTTTTTTTTTTTATTCCATGTTTGGAATCCTACAAGAAGTTTCACAAAAGAGTGGAGATAGAGATTTATACAGAGTTTCTTGAGAAACAAGAAAGAGAATATTAAATCAAAATTGAGACTTTTTCCATGATATGAAATGGTTTAATTGCTTCTAAATTGCTTCTAGAACCTTCTCCCAAGTAATCAGGGACCCTTGGATGACAGAAAAAAAAAGCGAGATTTTGCATATATATATATATAGAATTGAGCTCCTATGCTTTTAAAAATCTTGCAGTTATTGGTCTTGTAAGTTTTAGCCTTAGATTCATAGATGTGTGGTTAGGATGATGTGGGCCCCCTTGGGTTAAGTGGGTGGTTGGTTGAATAGTACAATCTAACGGATGAAAATGATTAAAGTTGTAGATCTAACGATAAAAAATTCACAAGCACCAATTACTTGGTGCTTTTACAAGCACCATAGCCGGACTCTATATATATATATTTATATATATATATATATATATAGAGTAGGGCTACTATACTATTATGAGTAGTAGAGCCATACTACTCATAAGTTGTTTTCGATGATAGAGCTTCCGAATCGACGATCCACTCCGTTAAATATGATCTAGACTATTTAAAACTTATAGAAAATAAATTTTGTAATTTTTTGAAATCATAATAAAGTCCATCAAATGGGCATAAAATGAACGGCCGAAATCGAACGACGTCCTAAAAATAGATGATCGGATCCTTCAATTTAAGATCGGAGTTATTGATCTTTATCTAGGTAGTGAATAGAATTTTCTATCAAAAATTCAATCTATTTCAATTCTTTTACACCGTTAAACTAGCAAGTATCCCATACCGGCCGTTAAAAATTGTCAATTTTGTGAGCTTTTGATCGTAAGGTAAATGATATCGAAAAATTACGAAATTTATTTTCTATAAGTTTTAAATACTCTAGATCATATTTAACGGAGTGGATCGTCGATTCGGAGGCCCCACCATCAAAAACAACTTATGAGTAGTAAGGGTCTACTACTCATAAGAGTATAGTAGCCCTACTCTATATTCCTATAGTATCGTTTGGTTCGGGTATAAATAATAACTAATTATTACAGAGATAGATACAAGTAAAGGGATAAGAAAAATAATGTTTGGATAAAAATTGAGTTGTTCCCAAAGATAAGAAAAATATTAGATAGTTTTATATAAAAAATGAAGATGTTGGTGGGAATAACCGAGAATTACTATTCTCGGATAAAAAATTAGCGTTTCGGTATAAAGGAGGGGATAAGGGCATATCCTTGTCTCTATCCCCTAACCAAACACTGCACCGTTTGGTTAGGGGATAGGGATAGGAATAGGCTCTTATCCCCTTTTATATCCAAACGCTAATTTTTTATCCGAGAATAGTAGTTTTCGGTTATCCCCACCAACGCCTCCATTTTTTATATAAAACTATCTAATATTTTTCTTATCCTCGGGAACAACCCAATTTTCATCCAAACACTATTTTTCTTATCCTCATACTTGTTCTTACTTATACCCGAACCAAACGATAAAGTTTAGAATACGAAAAAAAATCATTGTCGCTCCATCGATCACAATACTATTTTATAACTTTCATATCACCGATACATTAATATTCAGCCAGCTAATTAATTAGATAAGATTAAGCTTGAGGTAGAAATTACAATAAATTATAGTTTAAGAACTAAATTAATGTCTCGTGTGCTTTGGCAAGTTGACTTTTGATCGGTCTTCGATTAATAAGTTGCATAGCAAGTGAGCCAATGGTAAGACTGCCGTAAAAGACCATCTATCGATCGGTGCATTAATCACACAGATTTTTATTTTATTTATAAGAATACAAAAAGGACATGTGGAGAGCCAGGGCGAACCAGCACTGGTTGCGGGAGGAGGATAACAACACGAAATATTTTCATAGTTTTGATAGTGGGAGAAGACGCGGGACAATGGAATTGGAGTCATTACCGACAATGACCGTGTTTATCAATCAGAGGATGGAGGGTAAGAAGAAATATTATTTTCGCTACTTTCAAGATCTTTTTACGGCTGACGACACAGCGCCGCATTCCTTTGGAGATTGGAGTAGGCTCTTTATTTCTAGGCGGGTTTCGGGCCCCCGTGATGAGGCGATTAACGGAGGAGTTCACTGTCGACGAAATAAAAGAGGCGGTACGGGATAGTAACGGTATATTCTCAGTCCAATCGGCCTATCGGATGCTGAACGATGGGGGTACGAGAGACGGACGGGGTAGTCTGATTTGGAGACCTCGAATCCCACTTAAGATCAAAGTGTTCTGTTGGCTAGTTTTTAAGAAAAGAACACTTACGTCGGTCAACCTCAGTAAGACAGTATGGCCTGGAAGTACGGCTAGCTTGTGCGTTGTGCAGGGTTTATGACGAGTCGGTGGATCACCTGTTCACCCAATGCGTCTTTATCAAGTATATCATGATCGCGGGACTCGAAGAAGTCCAGTCGGGGGAGTTGGGTGATGACGTGCATAATGTCTGGGATAGGTGGAGGCGTAGGGATGGTGGTCAAAGTAGGAGAAACGACCTATCCGATTTAGCAGCATGCTGGTGGACCATTTGGCAGGCTAGGAACAACCTCATCTTTCGTGACATATAGTTTGATCCTGTATTTGTGGTGCGTAGGCTCAAGTATCTGATCGACTCTTGGAACGACCTTTTATGATTTTATTTTATTTTCATCTTTTGTCTTCACGAGGCCCTGGTTGTCTCACCCATGTAGCCTAATTCACTCTTTCAATGAATGAAGCAGGTAGCGTGCTACCTATTCTCAACCAAAAGGACCGAAGTACCACTTCTGTGGTTAAGTATATTATTTTGGTATCCCGTGGTTTTATTTTTTCTCTTTTCGTCAGTATTTTTATTAACTCCACGTTAAGTCATATATACTCCATCTTTATTGTATCAAATATTTATTTTAGTATTCTATAGTTTTAACTTTGTCACTAATTTAAAGAAAAAATTAGAGTAGGAAATAACAAAAAAGGAAAAATAAAATCACATGATACTGAGATGATATATTTTAAATCATAAGCTATTAAAGTGAGAAAGTACGAAACAACAACAGAGATAGTATTTGAAATTTTTCCTGATTATTATTACTGCATCACACTTGTTTTTTTTTTAATTTAAAAACATGGTCCCAAAGATGCCAAACTAGTGAGGTTGTATATTTACCAACCACTCACTCCTTTTTTATTCCTATCCAGAAGATCTCTCTTTCTTGTTTATTTACCAAAATGCCCTTGCTCTCTCTGTCTATAAAAGCACTTCAAAAACTGATCACTTATTCATTCTTCTTCTTTGCTGCACTTCTACTTTTCTGCTGCTGCTGCTGCTGCTGCTGCTGCTATTAGGTCTCCAACATGGTTGTAGGATGTGTGAGTGATGAAGCGAAATTCGCCGTCGGGCTCGACCGCCTTTGGAAGGTGTTTCTCGACGACCACGTCCACCTGCCGAAGATGGTGCCCGACCACGTCGCGAGCGCGGAGATCGTTGAGGGGGACGGCGGCCCCGGCACCGTCAAGATGATCGCCTTCACCCCAGGTTAGTAGGAGACGAAGAGGCTCGATCTCGCCTGTTTTCTATGACACCCTTACTAGTATTTAGAATAGTTCTATATATAAAATGTCGTAGGACTAAAATTTCTTAATTCGGCTGTAGTATTTTAGACGGTGGTTAAATCCAAAGGCTTCGTTTGGTTCCGGGTTAAGTAAAAACTGGTTATTTCAGAGATAGGGTTAAGTTCAGGGTTAAATGCTGGAATAGACCAATTTTGTATTTGGATGATAATTGAGTTTGTTTTTGAAATTAAGAAAAATAGCATTTGGATAGATAAGATGGAATAAGAAGAATAATGATTTTTTATTATAAATAAAAAATAATGATATTGCCTTAATTATTATATTTGAATTTAAATTTTTTTATTTTATATTTAATATTTCAAATTAAATAGATAAGTTTTATAATTAAAAAAATTCAAAATTAAAATCTATATTTTTAAACTATTCGATTATGTTTTAAATCGAATGACCCCTTCCCTTTGACTATGGATGTTAATGGGTATGAATATCCGAAATTTTATCCTAATCCGAATCCAAATGAAACGGATATTTTCGATGGATATGAATATGGATTCGGATATTTATTTTGTATTATATATATATATATATATATATATATATATATATATATATATATATATATATATATATATATATATATATATATATATATATATATATATATATAATTGAGCTTCTATGTTTGTAAAAGTCTGCAAGTCGATAGTCTTGTAAGTTTTTAGACCTTGGATTAATAGATGTGCGGCTAGGATGATGTGGGCTTCCTTGGGTTAAGTGGGTGGTTGGTTAAATAGTATAATCTAACGGATGAAAATAATCAAAGTCATAAATCTAACGATAAAAAATTCACAAGCATCAAGTGCTTGGTGCTTTTACAAGCACCATATGATGTTATATTTGAATTTATATTTTAAAAATTTAGATTTAATATAATGTATTTTGAAATATTGAAAAAAAAATAATTGTTTCGGGTTCAAATTTTGGGGTTCGGATTTCGAATTTTTGGTCGGATTCGGATTTGGATATGGATTTTTAAAAGCTGTCGGGTTCGGGTTTAGGATTCGGGTCTCGGGTTTGGAATCGGATACAGGTTTGTAAAAATTCACCCCGAATCCGACCCGTTGACATCTCTACCTTGGACTCTAAACCAAACAGAGGCAAAAGGTTCAGAGACTTAAATGTGTTGGGATTAGAATAATTCTAAAATGAGTGATCCTTAGAAAGCGTGGCATCACATTAATTATCACTCCTTGAATGGAAATAATAATATAAAAAGTAAATAATCTCGTACTAATAGCTGGTTTTTATTTATTTATTTATTTATTTTTTGAGAGATAGATAGTACTCTACCCGCTTCGTTTATTTTATTTAGAAAATAAACTTAGCCAGAAATATGAATCAACTGAAATTCGAACTAGAGTCACAGATACCAACCACCCAGTCCTTTGCCACTTGTTCTAGGGACGGTCGGTCTGGTTTTTAATATTTTGATATCGATAGCATTTGTTCCAACAATTTGCAGTAGTAAAATAAATTCAAATAAAATAAATAAATAAGTAGTAGCTAAAATATATAAATGTCACGTCAGGAAATTCTGAGTTCGAATCTCACTTGCATCTTAGTTTCTATGCAGCCGCAAAGATAGTGACCTACGTTAAGCGCCGATTGGTGATGCTCGACAAATCGAACCATGTTTTCAAGTACGAAGTACTCGAAGGAGGCGTCAGCGAGAAGATCAAGTCGCAGACCTTCGAGTTCAAGTTCGATTCGACCGGCGACGTCGAAACCTGCGTGGTCAGGCTCAAGGTCGAGTACGACACCGTCGACGACAAGCCCCTCGGCGCCGAGGAGGAGAAGAAGCTCATACAAGGGCCCTTCATGCTGTTCAGAGGAGTGGAACAGTACCTACTAGCAAACCCTGGAGCTTAAGCTTTAAGCATAAGCACTTCTTTTTGGAGTTCCAAAATGCAGTAGCAGTTTGTGTATTGTAATAAAGAGGTGCATGGTTTAGTGATGTGTTGGTCACCTCAATATAGTTTGTAGTATGATACCATGATGTACGATGAAAAAATGTCATATTTATTTACGTACGTAATATTATATTTTGCATATCACGATTAGTCGGTTACAATATATTTTTTGCTGTTCCATCGAAGAACGCAGAAATATATCTCTATATGTTTTCACCCCAACTCTATTTTATCTAATAACGTTAGATAACTCAATACCAAACTAAGACTTAAAAATATACAATCATATATGAATTTACTTAACGTTTTGCTGATACAGTGTCCACAGGTCTAAATTATGACTAAACCTAACTACACCGTATATCCCTATATGTTTTTACCCCAACTCTATTTTTTGCTGTTTCATCGAAGAACGCAGAAGTATATCCCTATATGTTTTTACCCCAACTCTATTTTATCTAATAACGTTAGATAACTCAATACCAAACTAAGACTTAAAAATATACAATCATATATGAATTTACTTAAAGTGTACAGATACAGTGTCTACAGGTCTAAATTATGACTAAACCTAACTACACCGTTTGGTTAGGGGATAGGAATAGAAATAGGCCCTTATCCTCCCTTTTATATCCAAACGCTAATTTTTTATCCGAGAATAATAGGTCTCGGTTATCCCTACCAACACATTTATTTTTTATATAAAACTATCTAATATTTTTCTTATCCTCGGGAACAACCCAATTTTCATCCAAACGCTATTTTTCTTATCCCCATACTTGTACCTATCCCTGTAATAGCTAGTTCTTGCTTATACCCGAACCAAACATGTCTCACGCGACTTCGAATATGACTCGACCCAACTCAGCCTCCTAGCATTTCAAACGTGATTTGGTCCAATCTGACCTCCTACTATAGGACAGAATGCTGGCCTCTTTGATTAAACCGGACCTTATAAAAATAAAATAAAGGATAAAATTCTTAAAATCAACATTAGAATTGCAAAACTTAGTCTATACATAATTTAAAAGTCTTTTATAAAAAAAAAAATTAATTACTTTTACACCATTAATTTAGAAATCATATGATATTGACATTTAAAAATGGCTAGATTTAACCACTCAATCACTCGGTAAATAATATAAAAAATTATGAAATTTAATTTGCATGAAGTTTTAGTACCTAAAATTATTTTGTGCGAATTCGATTGTCGATTTATATACCCTACTAAGAAAAATAAAATAAAATTACTAAAATTCTTAATTTAAAAAAAAATCTAAGGCTAAATTATTAAAAAAAATTTCTTACACTTTAGCCCTAGTCTCAATCACCTCACAGTATTAGAAATTATATTGAATATCACCCTATAATTTGCCATCATCTTAAACAGGTCCAAAAAGTATTAACTTGGCTAACTTTTTCTCATCCTTTTACATGATAATAAGTGTAAATTTTTTTAATAAAATAAAAAAAAAAAATTGAGATAGTCATAGTTATAAAGCTATTATATAAAGTTCATTTTAACTAAGGCTAAGTTTGGTATTGAGGTGTATCTAATATTATTAGATAAAATAGAGTTGAGAAAAAAATATATAGGAATATACGTCTGTGTTATATCGTAACTGATTCATCGCGATATGCCGAACGTAATATTACATAACCGATTCATCGGTGGAACGTAATATTACGTACGAAAACAAACATAATATTTTTTTCAACATACTTTCTCACCGCACGTAATGCAATCTCTTTGCAATTCCAAAAAAAGTCTAAAAGTAACTTCTTTTTTTTTTTTAGATTCTAGAATGGTCTACAGGAGACGTGGTGGACCGGGTTCACGCAACCATTATTTTATAAATTACTCGGACGCAACGGCTATTTTTTTCCCACCCTCATTAGTGAGGCAGCAACCGACCGTTGAGATTCAAAAAACGTTGAAATCGTCGCATCCATCCCACTCTATGGACGGCCCAGATTACTCGACCGTTGTGATTCGAATATTTCCCCCTACCTTTTTCACTAAAACGAAGAAAAAAAAAAGAAAAAAGAAAAAAGGAAAAGTCAAACCCAACCGTTGGTGTCAAAAATTCAAATCCCATCCAACGTTCCAAAAACTCCATTTTTCCCCCTTCAAAACCACTCAAAAACAACAGCAACAACATGTAAAAAAACAATTTTTTTTGTTTTTTCCAATTTCCTCTTCAATTACCCCATTTGAGCACCAAATCACAAGCCATAAAAATCGCTTCTTGTAGCGCAAAATTGCTTCTTTTATAGCAGCAAAATCGCCATGGCTAGGAGAAGCTCTTCTTCCCCGGCCGCTTCTCCGGTCACCATCACCGTCTCCGCCACCGACGGCGGCAGCGCTCTGCGGCGGAGCATCGGCCTCGCGAGCCCGATCCCCCGCCGCTCCCTCAACCCCAACTCCCCTTCTATTTGTGCAAGGAGGTACCTTTCCGCCTCGAAAGCCGAGGCCGATGCCGATGCCGATGTCGACGCCGATGCCGCGACGGCGAGCTCCTCCGAATTCGTCCGCTACACCGTCCACATCCCCCCGACCCCCGACCGCCACGCGTCGTCGGGCCCCGAGGATCCCCCGCCCGATCGGAGCTACATCTCGGGGACGATCTTCACGGGGGGGTTCAATTGCGTCACCCGTGGCCACGTCGTCGACCGCCCTAGCTCCCCTCCCCGCCCCCGCGGCTCCGCCGCATTGCCGCTCTGCAAGATGAGGGGCTGCGACGGCCCCGCCTTCTCGAACCCCCCCTGCGAATGCGGGTTCTCGATATGCAAGGAGTGCTACGAGGAGTGCGTCGATGGCGGCGGACATTGCCCGGGTTGTAAGGAGCTTTACAATACTCTAAGTGACGAGGACGAAGAGGAGATCGAGGAGGAGGAGGCGGCAACGGCGCTGCCGTTGGCGTCGATGAAGGATTTGAGGGGCGGAGGTGGCGCGGGGAAGTTGTCGATGATGTGCTCGACGAAAATCCCTATCGGCGGTGGCGGCAGCGGCGGTGGCAAGGGCCCGTCGGATTTCGATCACAGCCGGTGGTTGTTCGAGACGAAGGGGACGTACGGCTACGGGAACGCGGTGTGGCCCAAAGACAACGGCGGGCACAGCGGCGGCGCGGGCGCGGGCGCGGGGTTTAAGGGGTTCGAAGAGCCGCCCAATTTCGGCGGCAAGTGTCGGCGGCCGCTCACGCGGAAGGTCGGGGTCTCGCAAGCAATTCTCAGCCCCTACAGGTACTCTGATCAGAAAAGAACTTGTAAAGATAGAATCATTTCAGAAAAAAATCGTCGAATTCGGTAAAATTTCGATCATTCTTATCAATAGAGTTTAAGAATTGCATTTCAAAATGGGGCATGATTCTCAGAAATAGTGGAGTGAGAGTGATTTGAGAAGTTTTTTCACTGGATCTGAAATAGTAAAAGAGATTCATTTTTCAGGTTGTTGATTGTTATCCGGCTCGTCGCGCTCGGCTTCTTCCTGATGTGGCGGATGCGGCACCCGAACCGCGAGGCGGTGTGGCTGTGGGGGCTGTCGATCGCCTGCGAGACGTGGTTCGCCTTCTCGTGGCTCCTGGACCAGCTGCCGAAGCTCTGCCCGGTGAACCGGGCCGCCGACCTTGCGGTGCTCAGGGACCGGTTCGAGTCCCCCAGCGCCCGGAACCCCAAGGGCCGGTCCGACCTCCCGGGCGTCGACGTCTTCGTGTCCACCGCCGACCCCGACAAGGAGCCCCCCCTCGTCACCGCCAACACCGTCCTCTCGATCCTCGCGGTCGACTACCCCGTCGAGAAGCTCTCTTGCTACTTATCCGACGACGGGGGCTCCCTCCTCACCTTCGAGGCCTTGGCCGAGACCGCGAGCTTTGCGCGCATCTGGGTCCCCTTCTGCCGCAAGCACGACATCGAGCCGCGCAACCCCGACGCCTACTTCGGCCAGAAGCGCGACTTCCTGAAGAACAAGGTGAGGCTCGACTTTGTCCGGGAGAGGCGCAAGGTCAAGAGAGAGTACGACGAATTCAAGGTGCGGATCAACTCGCTGCCCGAGTCGATTCGGAGGCGGTCCGACGCCTACAACGCGCACGAGGAGCTGCGCGCACGGCAGCAGCAGCAGCAGCAGCAGCAGCAGATCGCTGGGAATTTCGCCTCGTTGCCTTCGTCGGAACCGATTAGAGTTGCGAAGGCAACTTGGATGAGTGATGGGTCTCACTGGCCTGGGACCTGGCTCTCACCTGATGCAGATCATTCAAGGGCTGATCATGCAGGAATCATCCAGGTAAATTTGATCCATCTACAACAATGTATCGAACTTTTCGAATTCGAAACCAAATTCCCCCCCCATGAATTGAATGCGAAACCGCACTTTCGAAGGGGCACATGAATGTTCAGATGATTCAGAATCTTGTTGATCTTAACTTTGCTACAAAAATTGAGTACTGATTCAGAATCTTGTTGATCTTAACAGGCAATGCTTGCTCCCCCGAGCTCCGAACCCGAAATCGGGGACGAAGCGGACGAGAACAACCTCATCAACACGTCCGGCGTGGACATAAGGCTGCCGATGCTGGTCTACGTCTCGCGCGAGAAGAGACCCGGGTACGATCACAACAAGAAGGCCGGAGCTATGAACGCGCTCGTCCGGACGAGCGCGATCATGTCGAACGGCCCCTTCATCCTGAATTTGGATTGTGATCACTACATCTACAACTCCTTGGCTCTCCGCGAGGGCATGTGCTTCATGCTCGACCGCGGCGGCGACCGGATTTGCTATGTTCAGTTCCCGCAGAGGTTCGAGGGGATCGATCCGAACGATCGGTACGCGAACCATAACTTGGTGTTCTTCGACGTCACGATGCGAGCCATGGACGGCCTGCAAGGCCCGATGTACGTCGGTACCGGTTGCGTGTTCCGTCGGACCGCGCTCTACGGGTTTAGCCCTCCGCGCGCCACGGAGCACCGCGGTTGGTTCGGTCGGAAGAAGATCAAGCTCTTCTCGCGGAAGCCGACGATGGGGAAGAAGAGCGACCGCGTCGACGAAATCGTGCTGCCGCAGATCGGCGATGTCGAGGGCGAAGACGGGGATGTCGAATCGTCTGCCGCGCTTCTGCCGAAGAGATTCGGGAGCTCGGCGATTCTGCTGGCGTCGATACCGGTGGCGGAGTACCAAGGGAGGCTGCTCCAGGACCTGCCGGGGGTCCGCCACGGCCGGCCCGCGGGCGCGCTGGCGGTCCCGCGGGAGCCGCTGGACGCCGCGACCGTCGCGGAGGCCATCAGCGTGATCTCGTGCTTCTACGAGGACAAGACCGAGTGGGGCCGCCGCGTCGGGTGGATCTACGGGTCGGTCACCGAGGACGTAGTCACCGGGTACAGGATGCACAACCGCGGGTGGCGCTCGGTGTACTGCGTCACGAAGAGAGACGCCTTCCGCGGGACCGCCCCGATCAACCTAACCGATCGGCTGCATCAGGTGCTCCGCTGGGCCACGGGCTCGGTCGAGATCTTCTTCTCGCGGAACAACGCGCTCTTCGCGTCCCGAAGGATGAAGTTCCTGCAAAGGGTGGCTTACTTCAACGTCGGCATGTATCCGTTCACGTCGATCTTTCTTCTGGTCTACTGCGTCCTCCCCGCGGTCTCGCTCTTCAGCGGCCAGTTCATAGTTCAGTCATTGAGCATTACTTTCCTGATCTTTCTGCTGGCCATAACAGTCACGCTGTGCTTGCTCGCGTTGCTCGAGATCAAGTGGTCGGGGATTACGCTGCACGAGTGGTGGCGCAACGAGCAGTTCTGGGTGATCGGCGGGACGAGCGCGCACCCGGCCGCGGTCCTGCAAGGGCTGCTGAAAGTGATCGCGGGGGTCGACATATCCTTCACGCTGACATCGAAGCCCGCGGCGGACGAGAACGACGACGCCTTCGCGGAGCTCTACGTCGTGAAGTGGAGCTTCCTGATGGTGCCCCCGATCACTATCGTGATGATCAACGCGATCGCGATCGCGGTGGCCGCGGCCAGGACCATGTACAGCGAGTTCCCGCAGTGGAGCAAGCTGCTCGGAGGGGTGTTCTTCAGCTTCTGGGTGCTGTGCCACCTCTACCCCTTCGCCAAAGGGCTCATGGGGCGGCGCGGGAAGGTGCCGACCATCGTGTTCGTGTGGTCGGGGCTGATTTCGATTGTTATTTCCCTCCTTTGGGTCTACATTAGCCCCCCTGCAGGTGTGAGAAAGGACTACATGAATTTCCAGTTTCCATGATCAGCAAAACATCAGTAGAAAACAGCAGCAGCAGCAGCAGCAGCAGCAAAAGAGCATTTCATGTTTGTTATATACACTTGTTTTGTACTCTTTTTCTTTTTTTTGTTTAGATTTGTTGATGATCTATCTATCTATCTACATGAAGATCTGCTTCATGTATGTGGTAATTTCTGCTTGCTTTTCTGCAAACTTACTTAATCATGTAATGTGTTCTAATTGTATGTTCAGATTCAGATAGTTTTAGATTTCAGATGTTAGAGATTCTGATTCTAAGTCTCGAAATTAGCTGCGAAATCTGTTGAATTATGTACTCCATACACACATCAGTTCTCCATACCCTCAGAAAGTTATTTTCGGTCCCGAAAATAGTTTTCAGCTTGTTTGTGTTTGCTGCATTGAGATTTCGACAGAAAACTCACTTCCCAGTTCATCTGAGAGTAGCAGAAAGCGAAAAGTTCTCGCCGCAGGCCGCACAAATCGAACTGAGAAACAGTTTTCAGCTTGTTTGTTTCACTGTACACAGAATTTCCACAGAAAACCCATTTTACAGTTCATCTGAGAGTAGCAGAAAGCCAAAAAAGTTACAACCGTAGCCGCTGCTACGCAATGCAGCCTCTTCAGTAGCTGAGCAATAAAAAGTTTAAGAAAAGCTCTTGCGAAACACAAACAAGTAGAGTCCAAATGTTTGCTCCTTTCCGAGTTCTTACATAAATTCACCGCACCACCGCAAATGAAAAGGAATACGAAACACGGCTATAGTTCTCATTTTTCTATTAAAGGAGCAACATATATGCATATATCCGGTACGTAAAGCGTCGAGCTACTTCTACACCATGGCGTGCTCCTGCGTCCACGACCGCACGGTCGACTCGTACTTGGCTCGGTCGGTCTTGTACATGTGGGCAATCTCCGGAACCAAGGGATCGTCGGGATTCGGGTCCGTCAGAAGCGAGCCGACGGATAGCAGAACCTGAGGTTTCAAATTTTAAACCACATTTATTTATTATATTTATATTTATGTTAGTAAGAAGACAAAGTATTCGCGTTTTCACATCATTCATTTCTCCAGAAAATATCCCAGAAAATCATTTTCCGTCTGTTTGGTTCCTAGAAAACCTACTTTTCCTGAAAAAAGGTTTTTTCCGGATTTCATAGCAAACTAGTGTATTTGTCTTCCAAATTTTTGTATCCAACACCCCTCGACTAATCTCAAACTTTCACCCGACCATCCGATTCCCAAGCCAGCGAAAGTGCCGCCACTCGAAGGACGGTAACGAATGAAACATGAGAAAAGATCGAGGGCGGCGGTGCTAGTAAAATATTTTTTGTTTCCACTAACAGTGAATGTGGACAGGGACCGAAGCGACAATGGTACAAAATTCGAAGAGAATCAAAAAGAGAATCTCACCCTAGAGAGAGTCAGAGCAGGGCTCCACTGATTCTCGAGGATGTCGACCTTGATGTTCCCTTCGCTATCGATATTCGGGTGAAAAACTTTAGTGCGGAAAGTGACCTGGAAAACAGGATGAAATTGTAGCTGCGCCGAGAAACATGTTGCCACAAATAAGTTCATTAATAGCATGATCTGATATGCAAAGCCCTACAACAAAACCTCGCAAAGAAAGTACGATTGATTTAAATCGACGAATGTTTTTCTGAAGCCACTTAACTATCACATTTTCTCGTTTTTGACGTAAGACCTTTACCTTCAGATTTTTCTTTTCTTTTTCCGGGTGCCTATTATCTTTCGCGCTTTCATATATTTGGGAGCTTTTCGTCTATTTTTAAAGATAACTGTTACTCCAGCTCTTAAATACTGTAGAGAATACAATTGAGGCATGGAATTCTCTGCAGACAGTGTTTACAATCTGTGCTTATGCCGAACCAACAAATATTGCCTACGATACAACGTACTTACGCCTGCAGTTCCCACCAAATTGTCGCAATAAACCATCACTGACGAGAATCAAGCCCATGCCCACAGCATAAGCTAGGTGTTATGTGTTAAGTAAACCAAAATCCGAAATCAGAACCAAAAAATTGATGCCCAAACGATCGCAAGAACCTATTAAAGCGCGTAATCGTATGCAAGCTAAAATGACAACAGCTACCTTCGGTGGCATGAACGGATAATCAGGCGGGAAGTGCATATCCACAAGAAAAATACCGCCAGCAAAGGGGCTATTGTCAGGTCCTATTATGCACCCTTGCCAGATAAACAGATTGTCGTCAGTAACAGGACCTACATCAAAAAAAAAAATCAAAATCCTTCATAATCTGGAAATTTTGCTTTTCATTTACCAAGTGAGACTAGTGATAACAGTTACAACGAAGAAACCAAACTCAAGAACTAGCGCGAAGTTAGATTACAAAGCTTACCCATCATATAGCAGAATACTTCATATGATTACGTAATATTCTACCAAAAGAACTTAAAATTTGCTGGTAAATTTTGATTGACGCATGCTAATCAAACATATTATAACATTAGGTAGTTTGAAAAGATCAAAATTTTAGAAGTCGAGGTACCCATACACTTTTACCTAAAAACCAACCTGCACTGCAAGAACCGGGGGGATCAATCAGCATATTCTTCCACTCCTTCCGAATCCTCCTCACACGGAGGGGATCAACCAACCAATCCTTCCGCTCCTTCAGATTCCTCTTCAACGCCATAAATTAGAAACCAAAACACTCGACTAAAGCAAATCCCTGCAACCCCAAAATAGTTAGCTTACCAATTAATGATTAGATAAGTAAACAAAAACTAAAACTGGGGGAATGTATCAAGTTCACAACATCTTCCAAGTTATATTTGGCCCGTACACCAAAAAGAAAAAAAAATTATTACAACCGATAATTAAGAAAATTTCTTCCTAAGTTTTAATCAGTCCTACTGTTGGCTATTTATTATTGACTAAAATAGGTCCAACTTCTTGCCCGGTAATAATAGACCCAGAAGATTAATAAGTTTGAGTTGGATGAACCCAATATGTTGAGTGGAGCTCTGATCCGCAATAGACCTAACAGCAAAAGGCCCAACAATAGACCTAGGGTCCAGATGGATTGAGTCAGGTCGAAGCCCGTGAGCGCTGTGATTGAGCCCTTAAGTGCAATGAGTGTGCCCTTCCTAGCAGCGCGTACTTTTGGAATAGTTGGTCAGTGCTTACGATCCACACCTACGTCTATAATCAAACTCGCAAACTTGAACTAGGCAAACACATAGCATAACCTTGCAAAGATTGGAAATTGCGGATTTTCCCGCTACAAATCCAAAGTTCCAAAATGTGTTCCAAGTTTTAATTAGTCCTCACATCTAGATCCTACAACAAAATTAAAATTAAAACTTCCCGTAACTAATTAAGAAAATGGCTTCTTAGTTTTTCTTGGCCCTTACATCAATATCGAACTCGGAACATAAACTATACAAATATACATAACCTACGCAAACTTAAACTATGCCACCTAAGTTTTAATTAATTCTTACATATCTATCTATTATCTATTACTATATACTAAAGTGCGTGGGATAGTTTTCTTTTATTGACATGTGTCCGGTTCTACTATTCGGTACACCCGGTGCACCGTAGACCATTGATTATAAATATATGAATGGTCTATGAAAAAAATCTTGGGTGCACCTGGAATATGCTTTCTTCTACATTAATGTTGAGTTTGGGGAACCTGTCCCCTAAAACCCTCCTCTCCTCTCTCTCCCTCTCTCTCTCTCTCTCTCTCTCTATATATATATATAGGATTTTAATATTTTATATTAGAAAATTTTAAATTTTGTATATTCAAATTTTAATTTATTTTTAAATTTTCAACTTCAAAATTTAAAATTTTAAATCCTAAACTATATAAAATTTTGAGTTTTTTTTCTAAATTGGTTTGTTTCATTGCCTACCAACTATTAAACCAATTAGAGTATTCCTCCATTTTTTTGCCATTTATCTTATATTGTAAGTCCAAATTTTAGAACAAATTACATCTAATTTCTTCACGTTGATATTTAATTATGCTAAATTTTAAAATTTCTTACAAAATTAAATATATATTCATAAATTCTAAAAAAAATTATGAAGTCAGTCAATTAAAAACCTACGAATCAAGTAACTACTTTTTATATTATTATAATATTTTCAATTCTCGGTATTACTTGCATCGGTCGACAAAAATGATGTGAATAGAATTTGAAGAACAAGAATTAAAAAAAAATACAAAAAAAGAATATGTATCTTTTGAACAAACTGGCATAAAAAAAGTATATTACAAACTTTTTTTTTTTGCTTTAACAAATTTTGAAAGTTTTCGAACTCCAAGAATCGAAATAGGAACTATTAAATACCTAGAGATAAAATATGTAACAAAATTTTATATTTTGAAATTAGATGTTTATACAAATATTTTTTAAATATATATTTAATAGAAATATATGCTATATTTTATGAATAGAATTAAGAACATACCCATTGTACCCGCGGGAAAGCGCGGGTACATCGCTAGTAGATCTCTTATTATGAACCAAAAAAAAAAAAAAAACAATATAATTTATACCAACAACTAAGAAATGTCACCAAAGTTCAAACTAGTCCTCACATTTTTATTATCAGATTCTGAAACATAAATTAAATCTAATTAACACATTTAATTGAGTTAAGAATTTTGATGAAAAACTATGATTCCATCTATGTGGTAACCAAACAAAAGTCATCTTAAACCTAACTTTAAAAAAAAAAAAAAAAGGGTTTAATTGGTCCTACATTATAATCAAACTCGGAAACTCAAACTAGCAAATTTGTGGATTTTTCCCTACAAATCCAAAGTTTTAATTGGTCCTTACATCAATCTATATAATTAAATTCCTCAAATTCCAAGATATATTTACTAGATCAATGTAACAAAATTAAAAGCCCGGAAAAAATGAATCTAGGTAATAATACATAAAAAATAAGAATTTTAAACCAAAAAATTGAGAAAAGAGAGAGAGGTGAGAAATGATATTACCTGAAACCCAGCATCCGCTTCGTCTCCCCACTTCCGCCCCACCCCGACTCCCATTTTGTTCCCATCACTTCCCTTTTCGGCAAAAACGCTAACCCTAACCCTAGTTTGCTCCCAGTTCTCGAGTCCTTCGCGTTGTACTCGCTCGAAAAGGAACCAGAGCTGGAGTTGGAAGCTCCCGTAAATGGCATCGTCGCACCGCCTTTCCCCTTCGAGCACCACCCTTTCCCCTTCCAGGCGAAAACCCTAACCCTAACCCTAACCCTAATATTCGCCAACGAGCTTTGCAACGTCGCTCTTGGAGTTGAAGAATGAAGGGGGCAATTTTGTAAGAAGACCCCTCAACCATACGTAATTTTGATACAGACCCCTCAACTTCCTCCTCTTTTAAAGGAAGGGAAAACTTTAAATACCCCCCTGTGGTTTCACCTTTTTTCACTTTAGTATCATGTGATTTAAAGTGTATCAAGTTAGTACCATGTGGTTTTGCACTTTTTCACTTTAGTACCCGATCCCTGTGGCAAGGTTTTAAGTGTCGTGGCACGGGGTCGTGCCGGAAACTTGCTGGCACGGTGCGTGCCCAGTCGTACCGATGCGTGTCGGTCAAAAAAATTCTTGTGTGCTGACATATAATATCGTGAAATATTTATTTTTTTTAACAACAAAATATTCTAACTATTTATTATATCTTTTTATCACATCTTTTGAACTTTGTTCAAAAAATTACTCACTAATTTAAAGAATAGAGGGTTTTGGTATTGCCATCGGCACGGTTTTGAACCTGCGCTAACGCACGGTCCGTATCGTGCCTGAATTTGCTCGCACGCATTTGCATTGATACGTGCCTGGGTGCTAAATTGACACTTAAAATCTTGCCCCGTGGTTTCGTATTTTCTCACTTTAGTATCATGTGGTTTTGCAATTTCTCACTTTAGTGCCTTGTGGTTTAAAAACCACATGGTACTAACTTGATACAAAACTAAAACCACAGGGTACTAAAGTGATAAAGTGCGAAACCACATGGTACCAACTTGATACATTTTAAACCACATGATACTAAGATAAAAAAGTACGAAACCACAGGGGTTTTTTTTGAAATTTTCCCATGAAAAAATATGCAGAATTTATAAAAATTGTGCATCATTTTGAATCAACCCAATCTTTCAATTTATGTGATTTGAGTACTTGGATCTCAAAATTTAAACTAATTGCTTACTTTAATAAATTTTAAGATAGACGACACACTCAAATTTCGAATTTTTAAGTGTTGTTGACTGATTTAAATCGAATTAATTAAAAGATTGGATAGCAAAATTAAAATTTTGAAATGCTAAATTATAGAAAATCTTCCTGTCAAAATTTGATTTTTTATTTCCCCCCGTTATTTAAAAACCTACACTCCCTTTGTAAAATGAAAAATATGCACTTCACTCCCTATTGTTAGTGATCCGTAAGGATTCCGTTCTAAAATATTTTTTTATACAAAAAATATCCCTCTGCCCTCTTCCCTATTACTTCACCTCCCTCTAGCTCGCCGCTTCGCTGCCACCTCGCTGCTGCCTCGCACTCCTCGACTGCCTCGCCCTCACCCTCGCCCACATCCCCTTCGCCCTCCTCCGCCGCCTCGCCTTCACCCTCGTTGCCCTTGTCTACCTCTCCATCAACGTCCACCTCGATTTTCTCTCTGTTTTTGCCAAAATCGAGGGACAGCGAGGGTGCAAAAGGAGAAGGAGAGCCGGTGGGAAAAAAAAATAAAGAGAAATCGTGACCGATCGAGATATGAATCACGGCCGATCGAGGCTGCAGTTGAGGAAAATTAGGGAGGAGACGAAAATGGTGAGGGACAAAATGATCATTTTACACATTGTATTCTCCCGTGAATATTTTTTATTTTACAAGAGGACAAAATATAGATTTTTAAATGACAAGGGGTGGAAGTGAAAAATCGGATTTTAACGGCCGAACTGAAAAAAGTCCACAGCTCAGACAAATTCTATACTATTTTATCTTTTTTAATTAAATTTAATTGCAACAAAATCGTTCGAACTTTTACCCATTTACGAAAAATAGCCATTTAAATTTAAAAAAATTATATTTACCAATGAAACTTTTAAGATTTTATAATTAACTATCTTAATATGAATTTCATCAAAATACTAAACTACAAGAGCCAAAAATTAGCGTAGCGGATAAAATTGATCATAGATATTATATTTTTTTTTTTAAAACTCAAATGTTATGATTTAATTTCTTTATAAGATTAAATTTTTGCGTAAAAAAGGAACTTCTATTTTCGCGGCATGCTTTTTTTTATTATTTTTCAACAATAAAATTTGAAAGTTTGGATGAGGAAGATAAAAATTTCGAAGTAAATGTTTTTTGTGTGCAAATATGCGAAAGTTTGGGTGGTTATGGGGCAATTAATTTACTAATTTTTATATTTGATTTTGTATAATTAATTAAGTTAAAAAATTTTATAAAATGTAACATCTTAATTTGTCTTGTTTTATTCATTAAAAAGTGATAAAAGTTATTAAATTTGATAAATTTACCAAAGTATTTAATAAAATCCCTAGTTTTGTTTTCTAAAATCACTTGAATCATAAAAATAAAAATAAAAAACAAAAAAAATTAAAAATTAAAGAGTTGAGGGGGTGTCAAGTGAAAGTGGAGGGACTTGTTTAAGAATCATCTACACTTGAGGGGGGCCTACATACATTTCCACCTTATTTAATTTTTTTTCTTTTTTTTTAGGATAAACTTCAATTTGCCCCTCTATGATTTGGCTCATTTTTTACTTTACCACCCTATAATTCATTAAAATTACACTTTAACTACTCTGTAATTTAATCTTTAATTAGCCAATTTGCATTCAATTTAAATAATCAATTCAAATCAAATTCAAATTAATTATAAAATAATTTGCCTTTTTAGGGTTTAATTTGCATAACCCACTTACATAATAACTAAAACATGAAGCCAGGGACTTAGGCCTCAAATTTCAACCCACGCAGAGATTCGAACCCTGACCACATTTGAACTGATCACGATACACGTTACAATCGGAATAGTATAATCAATTATTCTTAACTAAAAATAGTCGACTCCAGTTGAATTATACATATGATCAGCTCTACTCAAACAATACTTCTGCCAAAAACTCCAGAGCCAAAAAATAAAAAATAAAAAAAATCATAGGATCCAATAACATAATTGAAGAGAGAGAGAGAGAGAGAGAGAGAGAGAGAGAGAGGTTGAAAATAACTCTTCATGATGCACAAAACTATAATAACTCAAGCAAATTGGAATTGGAATATGATGAGAATACACAATTTACAAGAGGAATAATACAAAGTGATCATACAATACTGGTATAGATAATTGACCACTATGGATTTCTCACTCTACAAGGAGATTTTTTCTTCTTCTTCTTCTTCTTCTTCTTCTTCTTCTTTTTCCTATACAAGTCATCATCTGAATATACATGATTCACATGGAATCCAATGAATTTACTGGGGAGAAGAAACCATGTTAACATCTGTTGGACAATGTCAGCTTCTTTAGAAGAAAGTAAAAAAAAAAAAAAAAAAACTTTGAAGGCGAACACGGCCGAACTATTCCTTGCGAGGTTTCGATGGACATAAAATCGGCGCGAGTCTAGTTCGGTTGCTGCGAAAGAGAAAAAGAGAAGGAATTAGAGCTCAGAATATGGACTACAAAGTTACCCTTAAATCGATTGTTTTAGTGTTGATGGGTTTATCTTTCGTGCTAACGGCGTACGAATTAATCAAAATGGAGGAATATTGGGCAAAAATTAGTCTCTGAACATTCTCATTTATTGCGGTTGCGTAAAATGGCTCGATTGCGTACTCGAAGCGAACTTACTTGGGTGTACGACTGCTCGTCGAATAAGCCGATGCCGCACGTCCCAGACGTCGAGGCCCAACTCTGGAAGCTCGCATCGTAAGCCGGCCTTGGGGGGTCATAGTGATTAACTTGGCAATCAATACCACTATCGCATAGATTATTATTCTCCTCGTCGGGCTTGAACGGCTTGTCGGTGAATAAGTTAGGGTCGTAGGACTGGTACGGAAAGTGGCCTCCCAGATTTAGCCTCAAGCACGCGTTTTGGCTGAAGTCGTGCAGGGAGTTGTCGGCCGGTATTTGTTCGTTGCTCTCCGTTTGCTTACCCGTCATATAGTAGCCGGGGTAACTTTGAAGCGAAGTGTCTGTCGAGCATCCGATATCTCTACAAGACAACCAAATTTCATATCAGAGAGTTTTGATGGAAATAGTTTTCAAACTAAGTTATTCACGATTGATTTGATGCAAATTTGCTTTAAATGGAGAAATTTTGAACCCAAAAAAAAAAAAAAAAAAAAACAGGTTATTGCAACTAAAATAAGGTTGATTCTAACATGTAAGTATTGAACCGACCGCTAACGTGAGTTTCAGGGAATAGGAGTAATGGAAAATATGCGAAGCCTCAAACACAGATTCTTATCAGATATTCCCGATATTAGTTTCTTTTAATACAAGAAATAGCCTTAGCATGGTAGATTTCGCTAATTACCTCTGAGACAACAGACTAGGATCTTCAGGGAGCATCATTTGTTGAACGTCGCCATTATGGATCCACGACATAGGTGAGGGGCCGTGATCGACGCTTAATCCCATAGGTAACTGCATGTCGTTCTGGAACTGTAATAAGTATACATCGTCATTAGCTAGCAGATAAAAAAAACAAAAGATGGAAGAGACCACCGCCAAAATGAGTAAACATTTATAAGTAAGAAGAAGGAGCTGCGTCACCTGGCCAGTACATTGTAGAGACATAATTTGCTTTCCGACATTTTCCTGTCGAAGAAAAAAGGAAAAAAGGTACCATTTTGTTCAGGATCCATATATTTTCGTTTACAAAATGCCGTAAAACACGCCCAAAAGGAAGGATCAATTTCAACCTAGGTGCCCCTCAAAAATATGAAAACTCAGCTACACCCGATGGCTCCGTAAAGATGCATAAATACTCAAAAGTACGCTTTCTAGATGGTGTCTATGAGGAGCCCAGTGAATTTTCCGGGGCACTTAATACAAGGGCAGTTTTAAGATATCCGACTTCCGAATGGCATCTATAAAATTGTGTGTCAGGAAGAATTGGTGAAAACTAACTTAGAGGAAAAGAACGGAGAACATCAACAATGTCAAAAAAAAGATGTACCTTATGGACTCGAATTCGACCGAGGGATTCATTGAGAGATTGTTCCATAGCTCTAATGTGGTCTATGTTATCGACCTTCTCAGGATCGCTCCAGTAACTGAAAGGCAAAAGTCAACGTTATCTAGGGCATAAATAGCTTGAAACGGCAACAAGTAATAACGGAAGTAACATTCTTTCTTAATGAATGTTTTAAGCACTGCGCCGTGATCGCAGCACACAACCCTCATGCAGAGATCATTCCAAATAAAAGGGAAAGCTTCAATGCTATATGTTAAGTCTGACAAGTTCATACTGCATAATTTAAACCAGCAAGGTAGATTTTCTATCTTGACAACTCAACCTCAAACATGTAAGAGAAGTAAATAAAATGCTTAGGGAGAGAGGAAAAAAAAAAAAAACTGTGGTTTAATGTCGAACTATTACCTCAACCTCTTTTCGACATCAGATAGTTGAGCTTGAAGCGACCGTAAGTGGCTGGTCAACTCCTGTACAAGACAAAACACATATTAAGCAAGGAAAAGACACAGCACGAGAAGATACGCCTGCATCTGGTGCGCCACGTCAGCCTGTGTACCACAACCCTTACCAGGTCATCTCCTCTCATATTATAGACCCAATCACCCAAACCACTGTAATTCTAAAACAAAAAAATGTAGTAATTCTCTAGGTGGTAGGAATTGAAGTATGAGATGAAATGAATGCCTGCAATGGTGCAGTGCCAAGGCTGATGTGGACCGCTAGGTGCATCCACTAGTTTATCGAAGAGTACTTAAGAGAAGAGCTATTTTTTCCCCAAAAAAAAAAAAAAGTGATCCTTGAATTGGTACCTCAACTGTTTGGCTGCTGCAATAAGGTGCAGAAGAAAAAGGAAGAAAAAAAAAAAAAGTATCAGAATCCTGGAATTGAATGCCCGACATCTTAGCAATCGAAAGAGGATTCCTTACCTACAACCCAAGAATTCCTGAATATTGACATCATGGTCCAGTTTCTTGAATGTCTTCTTTAATGCCTATTGCCAAAAAATTTGTATGCTCAGTTAACGGCTTATTACTAACAATCATACTCGAAAATTGACAAGCAAAAAAAACGTTTCGAAGAAAGTGTCGTATCTGGAAGTGGACATACCTCGAGGCTCTCCAGTTTCCTGCTCAAAATTTAAGAGAATATATGTTAAAGAGATTGGATAAGATCAAATTAAAAGAAAATGGATCAAAGGAATCGTTATAAAATACCTCTTAGCTCTTTCCTGTGGAGTTAACTGAGCATACTTTGATATGACTTCCTCAACATTGCTGTCAATAAAGCAAATATAGATGAATGAAAACTAATTAAGGAGCTTTATCCAACTTCACATGGGAAATATAGTCTCACCAGAAAAGTATAGGAAAAGGAGCACAAATAAGAATAGGCGAACTCAATAAGAAAAAAATTCTACACTATAAGCTGAGTAAAAAGGTTATAGCTATAAGCTACGAGTTATTTTTACGAGAAAAGTTCGAAGAGGAGTGATCATGCATCTTCTAACTGAATAAGAATCCTAAGCAGTTCTCTAGGAAACTAATGGTTTTTACTCATTTCATTAAACTCGAATTGGAAAGAAAGCAACTAAGAGTTATAGCCCTATAACTCTTAGTTATAACTCATTTCATTAAACTCGAAATGCAAAGAAATAAATTCTACACTATAAGCTGAGTAAAAAGGTTACAGCTATAAGCTACGAGTAATTTTTACGAGAAAAGTTCGAAGAGGAGTGATCATGCATCTTCTAACTGAATAAGAATCCTAAGCAGTTCTCTAGGAAACTAATGGTTTTTACTCATTTCATTAAACTCGAATTGGAAAGAAAGCAACTAAGAGTTATAGCCCTATAACTCTTAGTTATAACTCATTTCATTAAACTCGAAATGCAAAGAAATAAATTCTACACTATAAGCTGAGTAAAAAGGTTACAGCTATAAGCTACGAGTAATTTTTACGAGAAAAGTTCGAAGAGGAGTGATCATGCATCTTCTAACTGAATAAGAATCCTAAGCAGTTCTCTAGGAAACTAATGGTTTTTACTGATTTCATTAAACTTGAATTGGAAAGAGAGCAACTAAGGAATCAAAAAGACGATCATATGATGACAAAATGGCCCCAGACTATTTGACTTAACTAATTTTATTTCGCAACCACGAATAGTTCTTTTAGAGAACAATATAACTATCTTGTATGGTGACGATGCAACGGAAACAAAAGATTCAAAAGGGCAAGACAATACGAGGAGCCTCATAGAATAAAGAAAATCTCAGCAAAGCACATATAAGATGACATTTTTACACTACTACATTAACACTACGACGACGAATGAAACGCGAGAGCCGTTCAAAAGGTGTGTCGAAGAGGAATAGCGTAAACCAATAATGATACCTTCGGTCGCCGACGCATAACGTAGGCTTGCCCGTAGGCGAGAACATGAGAAGAACAAGGTCGATATCGCACAATATCGACAATTCCTTGGCCTTCTTCAATATACCAGCTCTCCTTTTCGAGTAAGTAACCTGCCTACCACTGCTATTCTCCAGTTTCTTTATCTTCAATTTAACCCTTCCCATCCTATTAATCCTATTACTATTCCAAGTAATAATTCCCCCCACAAATGCCCTATAAAAAAGAAATCCCTATTTTGATCCTATTTATGCTTCACACAATAAAAATCACAACTTTCTTCGGAAAATCATTCACCCAAATGAAAATTTCACCACCCCCTTGATGAAAAACCACACAATCCAGTTGGAAATTTGTTGCCCTAATAAAAAAATCCCTCTCTTTCCTCCTCTCTCTCTCTCTCTCTCTCTCTTCTTCAAACCTTTCCCCACACAATAAAAAACCCACCTTTATTTGAGAAAATTGTTCACCAAACAAAAAAGAAAAGCAACAATTCCCCCAAATTGCCTTACCAAAAATCCCTCTTTTGCTCCTCTCTCGCTCCTCTCTCCAATCCTTTCCCCGCACAATAAAAATCCGACCTTTTCTTCGAAAAATCACTCACCCAAAAAAAAAAAAAAAATCTCCTTCAATTCACGAAATATCACAACCACCCAGATGAAAATTCCGGTAGAAAACTCCAAAACCAAAGATTTTGTCCCCCCACAAAGAAACCTAATCAAAAGCCATAGGGATTATCAAATGAAACGCTCATTGGGGCATTAAAGCAAACACCTTGTGCGCCATTCGCGAATCGAAATGGGCGAGGGAAAGCCGCAAGGAGAGCGAACGGAGAGAGAAGGGAGGGGTCGAGGAGAGAGAAAGAGAGGTGTGTAGAGAGAGAACGAGAGAGATGTAGAGAGAGAGAGAGAGAGATGTAGAGAGAGAGAGAGAGAGAAGAGCGGGGGGGAGGGGTCAGCGGGTCCGTCCAAGCGAAGAGGACTCCCTTAAAAGCCTCGAACGCCCGGTTCAACTGAACCGGACCGGACCGGACCGGACCGGAATTCCTACAACCTCCGAACTGGTTCGGTTTAAAACCAGTTATTATTATTAGGGAAAACTTCAAACAACCCCCTGTGGTTTCTTACTTTCTCACTTTAGTACCCTGTGATTTAAAGTGCATTAATTTGCCCCTATATATGTGGTTTTGTTTTTATTTGTTATATAGTCTTTTTGTTAATATTTCATTAAATTATACATAAAAAAACTTCAGATATCCATCTAAATTTATCGAATATTCACTTTAATACTCTTTAATTTTAACCTTGTCACTGATTTAAGAAAAAAATAATAATAAAATTGATAATAAAAAGATAAAAACGAAACCACATGGGGCCAAATTGATACAATTTAAACCACAGGGTACCAAAGTGAGAACGTGAGAAACCACAGGGGGGTTTTGAAGTTTTTTCCTATTATTATTATCATGTTATGATGATATTACATTACATTTGCGTTACGTATCAAGCAATATTTGGGTATTAAAAGCCCCATAAAAATAACAATAATAATAATAATAAAGACCAGATCATGTAATAATGCCATAAAAATAAAAATAAAGTGAAATAAAATATTCAAAATTCTCCCACATTTTTTTTTTCCTATCAAAATTTCAAAAATATTTAAGAGGTTACGGCATGAGCTCTGAAAAAAAAATATTTTCAGAAACTACGGTATTAATGGAGAGAGCAAAATAGACGAAATTGCCCTCATATAAGTTATAGAGAAAAAAATAAATTTTTTTAATATATTTCTGTCGTTGTAATGAATATTTTTGTATAAATTATACAAAATAGACAAAACATTAAGGCTTCGTTTGGTATTGTGGGGAGATTGCGTTACGTACGGTGTTCCGTATATCGCGATAAGTCGGTTATAATATATTTTCTGCGTTCACTTGTTATGGGTCTAATGACTTTTTGTCGAAAAGCCCGCGCGGCGCTCGTCTGTCACCTGCACAAACGAGTCGGCCAAATCGTCCCGAGGCACAACTTCGCAAATTGGCAACGACCGAGAATTCAGAGCAAGCACATAAAGGGTTTCTACAAATTGGCACAAACAACGAGTATTTTATTGATAACGAAAAGATGGACTGCAAGCGAAAGGCACACGACTCGACTTGATCGGGCATGACCGATGAGGATAAAATGATCACCACGACACTCCGCATATAAAATGAAATCGCGATGAGTCAGTTATGATATATTTTCTACGTTCCCACCGGAGAACGTAGAAGCATACCCCCGTATCTCTAAGGCCTCAATACCAAATTCAAAATTTTGAGGAGCTAAAATATAAGTTTCTGAAAATAAGAGAGAAAATTAAAAAGTGGATATTTACTAGCCCATAAAGATTGCAAACATGGAAATTTTTAAAAAAATAATATTAATATTAATTAACTAATAAGGAAAATATACCAGCATAATAAAATTCTTTTGGATAACTTCAAACACCCCCCTATAATTTAACATTTTTTCAATTTAATACCTGGTGGTTTAAAATGTATCACTTTAGTACTCTTTTTTTCCACCCGCCGCAAGAAAAATGAAACCACTTTTTTCGAAAATTTTCGACAAAAAAAAAAAAAATTTACACCCAAACTTTAGTGATAGAAAATTTCGACGCAATGTTGTAAGATCAAACAAGAATGGATCAACAATGCGGTAACAGAAAAATAGTGGAACTTTTGTGCAAAATGACCAACTATTATTAACTTATTAATGTCATTACAAATGCCAAGAACAAAAAAAAAAAATCACAGTAATTTACTTCCTTGCACAGCACAAGTTATGTTTATATATAAAACAAGAAGCTACTCAACCACATGTTAGAACAAAATGCCGATCAAAATGCCGATCGCGATCGACAAAGTTTACTATCGAGATTGAATTACAGCGCCGAGAACGCAAAAAAACCCTCGGTTGAAATGAAATCGCGCAATCGAAGCATCTTTAGTCGCCATATATACTTCGAGCGTCGCCTTACGAATTTTCTCTTCTTATTCTTTTTTGCTCCCCGCTTTTATTCTTCTTATTCCATCTGGCTCGACAACGAAGCCTCCTCATCCACACTATCAAGCTCCTGTTCTACTCCTTTGACCTGTCGATAAACAGCACACGCGCAGAACAAAAAGAGTTAGACGAAATGGAGTCGTCGAGAGCAAAGCTTAGCGAAATGGGGGAGGCTGCGGCGGGGACGGTGAAGGGCAAATGCAACTACTATTATGAGTGTATATGTTGGAATAGTAGTAGTATAACTTATTGAGTTGTTACCTCGGGCACATAATGCATGAGCATGTTCTCGATGCCGGACTTCAAAGTGACGGATGAGCTCGGACAGCCGCTGCACGCTCCCTGCATCCTTAGCTTCACTACTCCAGTTTCCCTGATAAAGCAGAACAGTAGAGTCAAATAAGATATAATTTTAACTAATAACTAGAATACCAAGCTTTACAAATGTTAGAGAGTGAGAGAGAGAGAGAGAGTTACGGATCAAATCCACGGTATTCAATGTCTCCACCATCATCTTGTACTGTAGGCCGGATTCGGGTTTCGAGTAATTCTTTGATCATGGCAACTATCTCGGAATCGTCCTACAAAACATGAATGAATCATCAACTTTCGCAACTTCAATACATGGGCAAGAAATAATAACTAGTCTTAAGTACTTTGATCATGCGGTTTGGACCCAACAAGTAATTAGCGAGTTGGTCCGGCCGTACGTTTAGTATCAGAGCCGGTTTACTAGTAAGAAGTGTGAGATTGGTCTCACATCGCCTAGAGAATGGGACCTGACGAGGATGTCACGGCCGCAGGTTAAACAGGGAATGCCTGCGACATCCCAATAGTCTCACATTGGATCAGAATGAGATTATGATTGGAAATATAAGAACCGAAAACTCTGATACTAATAACTAGACTTAAGCATTTTGGGCCGGTGGTTTAGGCCCGAGGAGTTATTAGTACTAGTAAGCTGGGTTATTACAGTTTGTTACTTCTATGTACCGGGAGATCCTTTTACGGCACGTATCCTATAGAGAATCTTATCAAAGATATTGAGATTGATTAATTATAAGAAAACCTCGTGAATTGCTGTGTCCATGGAAGCCGCAGCATTCGAATCCAGAAAAAGCGGTTTTCCGGATGAGTAGAAATCCATTATCGCCGCAAAAACTTCCGGCCTTAGAAGATCCCAGGAAGCTTCATCCGACTTGGTAACTGTTACAAAATCTGACCCGAAGAACACTCTTGTGACTCCTGCATAAACAGCACGCAAAAATTAGCCAACTTATATTCAACTTTTTTCCATTACCAGTTAAATTAAAGGCTAAATTAACTAGATAAGAAAACAGATATCGGGGGCTGATCGACAAAGATAGAAGGGCATATTGATTGAACCCACGAGAAAGTGGGTTCTTGAGGAATAAAAAATAATAAATTGCACAGTTTGTTGATTATCAAGATTCAAGAATAAGACATGTTATGCGTGCTAAAATGAATAAAAGTTTAAGAATGCAGGATGAAAACATTATCAAGAGATTTATCATTTATTTGATGCTACTCTTAGAAATGAAATGGATGAAAACCGAGACTATTTATGGTCCAATTCCAATAAACTACACAAAGAAATACATCAAGATTGAAACTATTTACGATCCAAAAACAAGTAAAAGGACTTGAAAGTACATAAACTTCATACAAACTTGCATGGGAGCGAAGGAAACTGGCTGAAACTCCACTGAAGCTGGTCGGTCGGTTTCAAGTAGCATAAAAAAATGCCGATTGAAAGGCGGTGAATAGAATAACCAGTATTTCAAGGCTTTATGGTGTCGATTTTCATGCTCCTGCTAAGGCTACTCAAATTTTGCAACCAAATTACTAAAATCCGATGTGATTTCAGCAAACTATTCAAATTCCTTCGAACGGAATAACATCATCATATAGGATGGAAGAAATTTGGACCTACTACCTAACTCTGTTTTGCAGAAAGAGAAATTGTTTCTCTTCCATGCAAAAAGAAAATAGCCCATCTTTTTCATCAGAAAACCCGTTCCCGCGATTCCATCTGAATGACCATCCTCTCAACTTTTTTCTGCCCAAACTGAGCATGGCTTTCTAACTCAAGCATTATGTAAGATCACAAATTTGATTTGGGGGATTCGAAAAAAAAACAAAAAATCAAAAAACCCAGAGATTCTTAAAATAATAAACTTCAGTACTTCACCATATCGAAAGAAAACAAAAAGTATCTAGCCTAGGTGCACAAAATGACGCTAAGTACCACTTAAAAGCCCCACTCGAGCTCAGATAAAAGTTTGTTAAGGTACTGAAGCAGCTCCGGAAAACTGGCGTACACTATTCAGCTCAATTGGCTCAAATGCAATCATATTAAGCTGTGAAAAGCTTGTTAAGACGCGGAAGAGATGAAAAGAAAGAGCGGAGAGAGATGAAAAACTCCTTTTTTCATCCTAATCTATGGCATGAAGCTCGTTACTCCTGTAGTCTTAAAACTGAGTAACATAGTGGGAAACGAAAAAATTAAAAGACTTTTTTTAAAAAAAAGACTATCACGACTTCTTTCAGGGTATGTTGTTGTGGGTTCTTGAACTTCCACACTCCTTCAAGGTGTCATTACGCTTTCCCTTTTTCTTGACATGAACAATTTCTACAGTTATCAAGCAATGAAGTCACCAAAAAAGGCTTATTTCGCAATAATCAATATCTAAAGCACCCGTGATGTAGTTTATTGCAATAAAGACACATCATTCAAATAATACATGGCAAAAGAATTGAAAGAAAAGGCATACAACCAAAATGCAAAGTAAGAACAATATTATATCGATCTCCATTCTCTTAAAGAAAGGCTGATTTTCAGCGCAAAAGAAGTATTCACCTAAATTTATGGCTTACGATAGTAAAAGTCTAAGGCATCAATAAAAAGACAAACGGAACATACCATCAATGCCAAACAACGACTTGGCTAAGGGCGAATTCATCGCAGTACGAGCATTCGGGAAGTCCGCACTTCCAACTTCCATAACCGGCTTTCCCGGATAGAACATGAGAGACAGTGGGTTGGGCGTCGACTGTGTTTGGATGAACATGCTCCTCTTCTGCCCTGTTCAAAACAGTGTTATGACGAGCACGCGTGAGTCCAAAGTTTCGTATGTTTAACATGGTATATGATTAGATACAAGAAATGAAATGAACATAAGTTGGTTTTCTTCATCGCAACCTCTTCTGAGATTCATTCTTAAAGAACTCAGGCATTTCAGAGAATTTCAATTGGCCGACAATTTCCGTTGCTTAATTAATTACATCGACAAAACATTGGAAATAGATAAGGATATTATTTCGTCAATAAACAAATTACTTATTGCCTTAGTGTTTTCTTTGTTTCCTTTGTTTTCTTTCACACTAAGAACGACAACTATTATTTCAAAATCATTGCGTCCCATATATTTCTCTAGCATTTACCTTTAACCGCTTACTCCTAAGCATTTTCGGAATTTTATTCCGAATCGTCTATAAAAAATATTTATAAAAATGAAATTGAAACACTCCAACCTTGCTGAATTTAACCTATCATGTCAAAGAATATCTATGACTTGGTTCAGCTAAATTCCCATGACAAGATAACAAAACACAAAGCTTCGATTTTGCACATACTTCTCCGAATTAGTCGCTAACTTAGAGCGATTGAAACTAAAAAAAAAAGAAGCAGAGTAAATTGAGTATAAAACATGAATTAATCAACTATCTCAAGTATATTTTCTATATCACTCGCTAAGATACAATAATCACACAACAATATTGTAAATTTAATTATATTGCATGTTATTCATTCACCAATCTCCAAACTCTTCAACCCGAAAAATAAAATAAATTTAAACATAAAAGTTATAGAAAAACAAGCATCCAAGTAACTAAAAACATAAAATTTTAAACAGAAAAAGGTAGGGGGGGGGGGGAAGAACCCTACCTTGGGATCCGATCCATGGGGCCGACCTCGAGGGTTGGAACGAGCCGAGACGAGAGCGAGCGAGGGGATTAGGGTTAGGGTTTCGGCCGTAGAAGCGGCTCGACGACGAGGTCGCAAACGAAGAAGAGGAGGAAGAGGAGGACAAGGGTCGAGGAGGCGGGTAGGGTTTCAAGGGGCGCTTCGTCGATCGAAGCCCCCTCGCGACGAGGTTCCTCCACGGGAGCTTCATCACCTTCTCCTTCGTATTTTTTTTTTTTTCCTCCTTTTTTTTTTTCTTTTTTTCTTTGTTTTCTTCGATCTGTTTTCGCTATTCTCTTTGTTCGGGTTTATGTTTCCCGTCACCGCCGTAAACTATTCGGTGCACCGGGTGCATGAATATATCTCATACACCAGATAACTATATTTTTGTTTTAAATACACAAATTTTGAATTTAATTTTAAACTAAATGATTTTTTTTTCTAAAATTTGGCTCAAAATTAGGCCCATATTTGTGGATCCCAATATTTAATTTTAAATCAGATCCGAATCTAAACAAAATGTATTGTCCGAAATTTAAGAAAAGGTTGAGACTGAACACACAGAATATTTATTATCCCTAATGATTATTCGACCTGATTTTGATTCAGACCTAAAATTTTTACCACTGATAATTTCGACATAGAGGTTTCAAAAGAGACGAACAAGTGATGATCCATGTCCATATCTGTACCCCTATCTCCTTAATTTTTTTTGTTTCTTAACAATCGAATAAAAATTTTATAAGAACCATCCCATCCTAGTATTATTATTTCGGGGCAATTGCTTATATACCCCTGAAAAGTTTCCGATTTTCCGACTTACCCCTCTTAGAAGGCAAATATTGAAAATACCCCTCCTACGTTCCAACATATTTCTAATATACCCTTAGAGTTAAAATCTGTTAAGTAACTCTGTTATCTCTATAAAATTACTATTTTGCCCTTTTCAAATATACCCTTCTATCATCACTGTCTTTCTTATTTGCCCTTAAAGTCAAGGGCACAAAAGTATTTCGACTTTTGGTTTTTTCTAATATACCCCTCTACCGTCACCAACCTTTCTTATTTGCCCTTAAGTTAAGGACAAAATTGGTATTTTAATTTTTTTTAACTGTGGTAGATATTTAACTCACGTTTAACCAAGATTAACTTAACAGGAGATAACTGCGGGGGTATTTTGCAATAACGGTGGAACGTATGAGGGGCATTTTAGAAAGAAAAAAAAAGTAGGAATAGATCAGATATTTTCAGACGTATGAGAGGTATATAGGCAATTATTCCTATTATTTCTATCATCTGTTGCTGCATTAAAATTCAAATGCCCGATAATTCAAAATATTTTGTTACATTACAAAATCATTCGTCAAAAATCCCTAAAACGATGATGAGATTTTATCTTTGAAAAAAAAAAAAAAAAACTCTCTCTCTCTAGTGGCTAATTTTTTGTTCCTCTTAGACTAATTATATATTGTTAAAATTTTTGTCAAAATTGCAAATTAATGTAGGCAATTAATTTGTAGTCATCTTGTTAATTTTAAGAATACAAAAATATCTAAAAATAATGTTGAAAAAAAAAATCATAAATACTACATAGTAACATTTGACAAATTGCTATAAAATTAACAATAAATAAAATTATAGAAATAGTAATTAGTATTTGTTAACATAAAATCAAATATTATTTTTTGTTAATTATACATTAGTACACATAATAATAATTTTAATTTAAAATTTTAAAGAAATTTTGCTCTCGTTGAGAGTCGAACTCAAGACCTCCCGCTTTCTAAACGTGTGCTCTAACCAACTGAGCTACGAGAGCATTTTATTTTTAATGTTTTCTATTATTTAAAAATTATAAACTTTAAAATCATTAAGAGTGTATTTTATATATATATATAATTTAATGTTTTCTATTATTTAAAAATTATAAACTTTAAAATCATTAAGAGTGTATTATATATATATATATATATATATATATGAATAAACATTCATTTGATCTTGATCCTTGTGGAGCGAAAAAGACACTATACTGGATCTGCCCGGACCTCCTGCTAATATCCATAAATGGCTTGTTTTTGGTAATAGATGAACATTACCATATGTATATTCAGGTGCATGGTAGGCATCGGTACTCCAGTGCATTTCTCCCCCTGATTCAGAATAAATATGTTTTCGTGTATATATATATATATATATATATATATATATATATATATATATATATATATATATATATGAGGGGAAGGAGCATTAGATAATGGATGTGTTTCCAATTAGAAGTTGATGCAATAAAAATTGTAGAAAAAAATGATAGCGAGTAGGATGAGCTACGCCTCTTTTCGTCGTATATGCTGATAAAAGTATCTGCATATTTTACATGTCTTAAAACCAATATTAAGTCACACGTGTTGATTTTACCTACTTGTTATATATATATTTTTTTGAGAGATAGATAGCACGCTACCCGCTTCGTTTATTTCTTTTAGAAATAAGCTTAGCTGGAAATGTGAATCAGCTAGGACTCGAACTCGGGTCTCGAATACCAACCACCAAACTCTTTCGCCTTTGCCATGCATTAATGTACCTACTTGTTATATTAACACGGGAAAAGAATGTATAGAGGTACTTTCTGCAACTAGCTACTAATGTCTCAAACTAGGGATGTCAACGGGTCGGGTTTGGGTCGGGTTTTCAAAAATCCGAACCCGAACCCGAACCCGAACTCGAACCCGAAGTTGATACCCGAACCCGAACCCGAACCCAACGGGTTTTAAAAATTCATATCCATATCGGGACCCGACCAAAAACCCGAAATCCGAACCCGAAATCCGAACCCGAACCCAAAAACCCAAACCCAAAATAATGAATTTTTTTACCATATTTTAAAATATATTATAGTAAAATCAAAATTTCAAAACACAATAAAATACAATCAAAATACATTCATGTTATATAAATAAATATAATTAAATATTTTACTATAATATTTTATATATTTTATATCTTACATAAATAAATAAATAATATATATATATAATTTTTTCGGGTTCGGGTTCGGGTTCGGGTCGGGTATACACAAAATCCATATCCGTACCCATATCCGTCGGGTTTTTATTTTTTATACCCATAACCAAATCCATATCCGTTTAGCTCGGATATACCCGCCCCGTTCGGGTTCGGATTCGGGTAATTTTTCGGATATCCATACCCATTGACATCCCTATCTCAAACTGATACTCATTTTCTTTCTCGGGGTTGAAGCCTACATACAAATAGATGACATCTTCTTAGAGGAAAGTGGCAGCAACTAGAAAAATCTACACTTAAGTAGTCACAAAATTCTCATATATGTGTTAATAAGAATAGTTCTTTTATATGGATTCATGATTCATTTTTTTCATTTTCGGGCTTTGGTATTAGATAATTGATAATATATCAGGGTCCGGCTATTATACTATTATGAGTACGATCGCCCTCGTACTCATAAGTTGTTTTCGATGATAGAGCTTCCGAATCGACGATCCACACCGTTAAACGTTATTTACAGTATTTAAAACTTCCAGAAATAAAATTTTATAATTTTTCGACATCATTTACCTTGCGATCAAGAGGTCACAAATTTGACAATTTTTAACAGCCGACAGGGGATACTTGCTAGTTTAACGGTGTAAAAGAATCGGAATTTGTTGAATTTTTGATAGAAAATTCTATTCACTATATAGATAAAGATCAATAAATCCGATCTTGAATTGAAGGATCCGATCATCCTTTTTTAGGACGTCGTTCGATTTTGACCGTTCATTTTATGCCCGTTTGATGGACTTTATTATGATTTCGAAAATTTACGAAATTTATTTTCTAGAAGTTTCAAATACTCTAGATCATATTTAACGGAAGCTCCATCATACGTCAAGTGTCATTTCACATTCATTTTTCTTTTGAGAAAGAGATAGCTCGCATGAGAACCCAGGATCATCGAATCACTTTACTCCCCAACTCTCAACCTGTTAACATTCGACCGTATAGGTATACATATGAGCAAAAGAATGAGATGGAGAAACAGATTCGAGAAATGTTGTCAACAGGAATCATACAAACTAGTCATAGTCCCTACGCTTCCCATGTTCTATTAGTTAAGAAGAATGATGGCTCATGGAGGTTCTGCGTCGATTACCGACAGTTGAACAAGCTCGCGGTGAAGGACAAATATCCGATTCCGATGATCGAGGACCTACTCGATGAGTTGGGAGGGTCCAAATATTTCTCGAAGATCGACTTAAGATCGGGGTATCATCAAATCCGCATGTATCCAGGGGATGTACCGAAAACAGCCTTCCGAATACATATTGGCCATTATGAGTTCAGAGTCATGCCTTTCGGACTTACTAACGCGCCGGCCACGTTCCAAGCCATAATGAATGAAAATATTTGATAAGTATTTGAGAAAGTTCGTTTTAGTGTTCTTTGATAACATTTTGATATATAGCAAGACATTGGATAATCATGTGGAGCACTTAAAGAAGGTGTTGGATATATTGCGAGATCACAGCTTGTATGCAAAAAGGGTTAAATGCTTCTTTGCCCAATGACAGGTGGAATACTCAGGTTATGTTATTACTGAAGAAGGTGTCTCGACAAATCCCAGCAAAATTGAAGCAATGCTCCAATGGCCAATATCGAAATCTGTGGAGTTGAGAGGATTTCTGGGGCTTACAGGTTATTATAGAAAATTTGTCAAGGGATATGGTGCAATGAGCAAACCCTTAACAGATCTCCTTAAGAAAGATAATTTCCAATGGCAAGAGGAGGCTGCACTGGCATTCTACGCATTAAAGAAAGCAATGACTAAAGCTCCTGTTCTCGCTATGCCTGACTATTCCAAGCCTTTTGAAATTGAGGCTGATGCAAGTGGACAAGGAATTAGGGCTGTACTGACTCAGGGAGGGAAACCCATCGCTTATATGAGTAAAACCATCAGCAGGAAGAACCTGGGGCTCTCAACATATGAAAAAGAATTCCTCGCAATTATCACTACAGTTACCAGATGGCGACACTATCTCAGTTTAAAGCCTTTCATCATCAAGACGGACCACGAGAGCTTGAAGTTCTTGTTGGAACAAAAGATCAATACTGCCATACAACAAAAGGGAATGGTAAAACTTATGGGATTGGATTATGTAATCCATTATAAAAAAGGGAAGAAGAACCGAGCTGCTGATGCACTATCCAGGAAGGGCCTCGAGGAGGGTTTTTTACAGAACATTACTGGAGTACTGCCAGAGTGGGTATAAGAGGTAATCAAAAGTTATGAGGAAGATGACCACTACAAGAAGCTGATTGCTAGTATCATCCTTCATAATAATGGGAAGGATTCATACACTTACAAGCAAGGATTAATCAGATATAAAGGTCGATTGTATATTGGTGGAGGGGCGAGATTAAAGGAGAAAATCCTAAGCGAGATGCATGATTCACCTTTAGGAGGACACTCGGGCAGGCAGCATACTTATAGAAGAATTAAGCAGGTGTTCTACTGGCCCGGAATAAAAGAGGACGTCAAGAAGTTTGTCGAGGAATGCGAGGTTTGCCTTAAGAACAAATCGGATAATTCTATGTATGCTGGATTGCTTCAACTATTACCTATTCCCAATAGGCTGTGGAGTGAAATCAGCATGGACTTTATTGAGGGGCTACCTAAATCTGACGGTAAAGACTCCATCATGGTGGTAGTTGACAGACTTTCTAAGTATGGACACTTCATTGCCTTGACCCACCCCTACACTGCTATAGAGGTGGCCAGAGCTTTCTTTGATACTATCTACCGTCTGCATGGACTACTCGAGATAATAGTTTCAGATAGAGATCGAGTCTTTACCAGCCAGGTATGGCAGGAGCTGTTCCAACTCTTGGGAACTAAATTGCACATGAGCTCAGCCTATCATCCACAATCCGACGGACAAACAGAACGCTTAAATAGGTGCTTAGAGACCTATCTACGTTGTCTGTGCTTTCAGCATACGAAGAGATAGCACAAATGGCTACCGCACGCTGAATGGTGGTATAATACTAATTACCATACATCTTTGGAAATCAGTCCTTATCAAGCACTCTATGGACAAACCCCACCTAATCACCTATTAGGCAATCTGGATTGAAGTTAAGTGGAAGAATTACAGAATTGGGGAAAAGAAATGGACAAGCTGACTCGAGAGCTCAAGGATCATTTGCAACTGGCCCAGAATAGCATGAAGCAGTTTGCTGACAAGCGACGAACAGACCGTGAGTTCAAAGTGGGGGACTTTGTATACCTTAAACTGCAACCATATCACCAATTATCTGTGGCAGTCAGGAAAAACCTTAAGCTTTCCTCGAGATATTTTGGGCCTTATGAGGTAGTGGAGAAAAATGGCTCGGTAGCCTACCGACTACGCCTACCAGAGGGATCTAAAGTCCATCCAGTGTTTCATGTCTCTCTCCTTAAAAGAAGTCCTAAAGGGAATGTACCAATCACACCTACAGTACCCTTAGTAGGGGAGGAGGGTGTTAGATGTATGCCCTAGAAGCCAACCAGGCCGACACATGTATTCTTTCTAGGATATAAATTTGTATTTGAATTTAAAATATTATGAATATATTTGGGTTCTTATTTTCATTCATGCTGTGTATGTGTTCATAAATCGTCCAAGAAATTAATAAGATGATGACATATATTCTCAAGAGTTGAGAATTAGAGACGTGTGTCATTGATGGTTAATTTCTAAATGCTCCCGATCAATGGATCATCACGGGGACGGTGATTGATCCTGTGAGATTGGTGCATAGGTCGCTTCCCTTTTGGGTAGACGGGTCTCGAGTCGACAGTGTGGGGACACTGAAGCGAATATGCAGGTGGTTGTTAGAGAACAAAGTGCAGCGTGATCAATGCGAGAAGTCACTTGGATGTCTACTCACTCGTCGATGACTTTCTCAATGTTGCAGTAGTGTGACTGGTCTTTTGATCTGCGGTGCCTCGGCTATTCACAATGAGGTTACTGTAGTTTGACTGTACATACACTTGGTCCCTAGCCATTCGGGTTCATGCGGTGCATGTTGGCTGCAGTAGGTTCATTGTAGGAATAGGGTGCGCACTTAGATGGAATCTATCTCCCTTGGTAGATAGGGGTGTTAGTCCTATGTGATTTATGAGACCGAGTTTAGAAGACCTTGGCGGGCGAGTTAATAGCGGAAAAGGGTTTTCGATATTAGAAACTCGAGTCGAATAAATTTAACATATGACAGGCGATGGGGTTTGACGAGTTATTCCATAACCTCCGTCTCGTCGGGACTTATGATAGAAGGATTGTATCACACGGTAACTGCACCAAGAGGTTCAGTATTCCATTCTACTGGAATGCCACTACATGCTGCTAGGCGTCATCGGTGGATTGTGAGACTCATGAGAATTATCTAGATGATCGATAATTCTTATTGAGTTGGAATTGTTAGATCCACTGAAAGGGATTTAGGTGATATTGTTGATAGTGATCAAAATATATCTCACTACCAGATAGAATAGAACCTATGGGGTCACACACATAAGAGGTTGTGATTGATCAGATAGCTAGATCGCGATTATTGAATCGCCGGAGGACCTAATTGTCAATATGTTGATAATTGGACTAATTTGTAATTATTACAAATTAGTGGTATTAAGGTGTAAATGTTACGTGAGAGGACCGACTAATAGCTAGTAAGTTATAAAAGGACTTATGTGCAAATGTTGTATTATTAATTTGATATGATCAAATTAATATAAAGTTCAAGTCGAATCAAATTAGGATTTGATCGATCTAACCAATTAAGGAAAGGATAAATTTAGATTTATACTTATTCTTAATTGTCATTATATTATTAGGAATATGATTATAATCCTATATATAATATACGGGGGTTTTTAGAAAACCTAGCGTCATCTCTCTTCTCCTCATCCATATTTTAGCAATAAAGACGTCCTTTTGCAAGGGAGCTAGCACCCCGGTGAGGACATCGATCAAATCAAGAACCTCGTGTGGATACCTATAGAGGCCGGACGCGTGTGCGGCTTCAAGAGAACCGGATTCCACGATCATCAAATTGAGGTGAAGATCTATCCGCGAAAAAGATAAAGATTCGATCTTACTTTTCTCCTTTAATCTTAAAGAACATGAGGGATCCTAATTGCGTGGTTTTGAGATTAGATCTCAAAAGTTTTCAAAATCAAATTTGTTAGATTTCTTTTTCCGCTGCGTTTTTACCGTACGCAATTTTCTAACAGAGGGACAGTTGTTAGCAGAGCCGGAGCAGATCTTAGAGAGGAAGATGGTCCGTACTGGGAATTGGTCGGCTACCAAGGTACTGGTAAAATGGACGAACTTGCCGGTAGAATCTGCAACTTGGGAAGACTACTGGTTCCCGAAGTCGCAGTTCCCGGCGTTTGATCCTTGAGGACAAGGATTTTTAAAGGGGAAGGGATTGTTATGACCAAGCTGCAGCCAAGAGGGAGGTGAGGGAGTAACTAGGGATCAGTAATAATAGTGGTAAGAAGTAGGTTACAGGGGAGACATGAATGGAGACAACAGAGGCGGTGGAAGGGATGAATGAGTGGCGAAGGCAAGTAATGGACCGAGTCGCGAGTGAAGTGGATTGAAGGAGAAGAGAACCTGCGAACTACCGAGCCGCGGGCCATGCGAATAGGCTAAGAGCCTTACCCGCTACTGAGTCTCTGGCGTGGATGGGCCAGGCCTGGACTTCTCACCGACTATCAGGTGCGAATAGACTGGATCGGGTTTATTCAGACAAATGGAGCCATTAGCGACTCATAACTGAATATAGCTTTTCTCGTTTCAAACCCCATATTTGTAATAATTACATCCATGTCCTCCAACTAATAGTATAAATAGCAAAGAGTAGCAATTGTAACCGCTAAAGAATTTTGAATAAACAAATCCCGATCATTCCCCTATCTCTTCTCTTCATCGTCTTCCTCCTCTACTCCTCTTCTCTCTCAGACCTGAGCTCTTCTACCTTTTTCCCAAACCCTCCTATCATTCAAGGTGCATCCAATCTCCTTGTACTTGCTCGATCACCATTGTTACGGATTCGGTTGTCATTGAATCCCATTATCTCCTATCCTCTTCCTCGGATTGTCTCGTTCATCGGAGAGGAATCGGATCAGGTAACACTCCATTATTCCCTCAAGCCATCCTTCAATTTACATTAGGTTGCTTAAGGGTCAGGTCCATAACAGATCGGAGTCTGCGAGTCTGGTACCCTGAAGACTGCAAGAACGGAGTCTGGTACCCAGAAGGCTGCAAGACCGGAGTCTGGTACCATGAAGGCTGCAAGACCGGTGGTGGGTTCCCTGAAGGCGGCAAGAACGGAGGTACGTATCCCATCGCTTGGTACGATGTTCCAGCGAGATATAGCACCGTCCGTTGTGAGCTCCACTGGTTTTGTGGAGAAAAATGCTAGTGGGGTCTAGGAAATGGGCGATTCCCAGGACCTTGTCTAAGAACCGGCCTTTTCGGACAAAATCGGCCAACGCTCCTTCGATTAATAAATATTCTTTCACAAAGAATTAACTTTCCGCATATTATCTTGAACGGATTCTGAGAAGCGGCCTCTGCCGCTTCTGCTTCTTGGAATTTAACGTAATTATTCGTAAGATGGGTAATGTTACCGTACAAACTGAAGGATTCTTGAATCATGCCTCTGGGAATTCCATCAGCTCCAGCGAGGTTTATGACGTGTTTAATCTGGCCCAGAAGATTAGATACAGAATGGTGTCCTGGACGTCTTAATAAAACCTGGCTTCCGCCAATATCGACAAAAGCGCTTTTGAGGCAGTAGGCATCTGCAAAGGCACCGGAAGAGAACTCTACAGCCGCCGTTCTTCCGTCTCTCCATATCCCTGCTCGGATTGCTCCATTTTCTTCTTCTGCCGCCAAGATGGCTTCTGTTGTTGTCGCTGTAGGTAGATTAGTTAAGAAAACTAATCTATTTCCTTCGATAAAAGTAGATTGTAACTCGACATATCTTCGCAGATCCTCATCCCTGCCCATTGCGTACCACAACCATCGGACCAGCTTATCTTTCGGTGCTCGGAGAAGTTCGCTCATTGACATTGTGGAGAAGACAGGGTGAAAGTAGGGAAGAAGAGAGAGAAAGGAAATAGATTGATGAGGGAGACAAAATTGAAAAGGAGAAGAAAAAAGATGAGAGACTTTATTTCGTGGATTCAGGCGAGATACAGTTTTTTTCGGTTAGCAAACTTTTTTATGTGATAAAAATGACATGAGACCCTGCTTTTGTAGGGAATCTCATTAGGGGCTTGGAATACCAATTGTGTTTTAAATAGCAAATAACTTGAATTAAAGTTTATAAGAGTCCATTATTTTTACGTTTTTGTACAAATGGGCTACTAATTTAAATTTTAGAGATTCGGCCCGAATTTTGAATATATTGCGTAAAATATCCTTAGCCCCTGTTTAGTTGGGGGTTAATGGGTGAAATAACCCCTTAACCCCCCTTTTATCCCCAAACAGAGCAAACTTGGGGTGGGGTTAGCAAATCCCACCCCAAACCGGGTTATTCCTTAAGAAAACTAATCTATTTTCTTCGACAAAAGTAGATTGTAGCTCGATATATCTTCGCAGATCCTCATCCCTGCCCATTGCGTACCACAACCACCGGACCAGCTTATCTTTCGGTGCTCGGAGAAGCTCGCTCATCGGCATGGTGGGGAAGGCAGGGGGATAGAAGGGAAGAAGAGGGAGAAAGGCAAGAGACTAATCAGGGAGACAAAATTGAAAAAGAGAGGGAAAAAGAGGAGAGACTTTATTTCTTGGATTCAGGCGAGATACAGTTTTTTTTTCGGTTAGCAAACTTTTTTATGTGATAAAAATGACATGAGACCCTGCTTTTGTAGGGAATCTCATTAGGGGCTTGGAATACCAATTGTGTTTTAAATAGCAAATAACTTGAATTAAAGTTTATAAGAATCCATTATTTTTACGTTTTTGTAAAAATGGGCTACTAATTTAAATTTTAGAGATTCGGTCCGAATTTTGAATACACTGCGTAAATTATCCTTAGCCCCTGTTTGGTTAGGGGTTAATGGCTGGAATAACCCCTTAAGGGGTGGAATAATCCCTTAACCCCATTTTATCCCCAAACAGAGCAAACTTGGCGTGGGGTTAGCAAACCCCACCCCAAACCGGGTTATCCCTTAAGAAAACTAATCTATTTCCTTCGACAAAAGTAGATTGCAGCGCGCCATATCTTCGCAGATCCTCATCCCTGCCCATTGCGTACCACAACCACCGGATCAGCTTATCTTTCGGTGCTCGGAGAAGCTCGCTCATCGGCATTGTGGAGAAGACAGGGTGAAAGAAGGGAAGAAGAGAGAGAAAGGCAAGAGACTAATCAGGGAGACAAAATTGAAAAAGAGAGGGAAAAAGAGGAGAGACTTTATTTCTTGGATTCAGGCGAGATACAGTTTTTTCTCGGTTAGCAAACTTTTTTATGTGATAAAAATGACATGAGACCCTGCTTTTGTAGGGAATCTCATTAGGGGCTTGGAATATCAATTGTGTTTTAAATAGGAAATAACTTGAATTTTTATAAGAGTCCATTATTTTTACGTTTTTGTAAAAATGGGCTACTAATTTAAATTTTAGAGATTCGGTCCGAATTTTGAATACACTGCGTAAAATATCCTTAGCCCCTGTTTGGTTGGGGGTTAAGGGGTGGAATAACCCCTTAACCCCCCTTTTATCCCCAAACAGAGCAAACTTGGGGTGGGGTTAGCAAACCCCACCCTAAACCGGATTATCCCTTAAAAAAACTAGTCTATTTGCTTCGACAAAAGTAGATTGTAGCTCGACATATCTTCGCAGATCCTCATCCCTGCCCATTGCGTACCACAACCACCGGACCAGCTTATCTTTCGGTGCTCGGAGAAGCTCGCTCAACGGCAGTGTGGAGAAGACAGGGTGAAAGAAGGGAAAAAGAGAGAGAAAGGGAAGAGACTAATCAGGAAGACAAAATTGAAAAAGAGAGGGAAAAAAAGGAGAGACTTTATTTCTTGGATTTAGGCGAGATACAGTTTTTTTTCGGTTAGCAAACTTTTTTATGTGATAAAAATGACATGAGACCCTGCTTTTGTAGGGAATCTCATTAGGGGCTTGGAATACCAATTGTGTTTTAAATAGGAAATAACTTGAATTAAAGTTTATAAGAGTCCATTATTTTTACGTTTTTTGTAAAAATGGGCTACTAATTTAAATTTTAGAGATTCGGTCCGAATTTTGAATACACTGCGTAAAATATACTTAGCCCCTGTTTGGTTAGGGGTTAAGGGGTGGAATAACCCCTTAACCCCCCTTTTATCCCCAAACAGAGCAAACTTGGCGTGGGGTTAGCAAACCCCAACCCAAACCGGGTTATCCCATAAGAAAACTAATCTATTTCCTTCGACAAAAGTAGATTGCAGCTCGACATATCTTTGCATATCCTTATCCCTGCCCATTGCTTACCACAACTACCGGACCAGCTTATCTTTCGGTGCTCGGAGAAGCTCGCTCATCGGCATTGTGGAGAAGACAGGGTGAAAGAAGGGAGGAAGAGAGAGAAAGGAAGAGGCGATGAGGGAGACAAAATTGAAAAAGAGAGGAAAAGAAGAGAGACTATATTTCTTAGATTCAGGCGAGATACAGTTTTTTCGATTAGCAAACTTTTTTATGTGATAAAAATAACATGAGACCCTGCTTTTGTAGGGAATCTCATTAGGGGCTTGGAATACCAATTGTGTTTTAAATAGCAAATAACTTGAATTAAAGTTTATAAGAGTCCATTATTTTTACGTTTTTGTAAAAATAGGCTACTAATTTAAATTTTAGAGATTCGGTCCGAATTTTGAATACACTGCGTAAAATATACTTAGCCCCTGTTTGGTTAGGGGTTAAGGGGTTGGAAAACCCCTTAAACCCCCTTTTATCCCCAAAGAGCAAACTTGGCGTGGGGTTAGCAAACCCCAACCCAAACCGGTTATCCCATAAGAAAACTAATCTATTTCCTTCGACAAAAGTAGATTGCGGCTCGACATATCTTCGCATATCCTTATCCTCGCCCATTGCTTACCACAACCACTGCACACTTATCTTTCGGTGCTCGGAGAAGCTCGCTCATCGGCATTGTGGAGAAGACAGGTGAAATAAGGGAAGAAGAGAGAGGAAGGGAACAGTCTAGTGAGGGAGACAAAATTGAAAAAGAGAGGGAAAAAGATGAGAGACTTTATTTCTTGGATTCAGGCGAGATACAGTTTTTTCGATTAGCAAACTTTTTTATGTGATAAAAATAACATGAGACACTGCTATTGTAGTGAATCTCATTAGGGGCTTGGAATACCAATTGTGTTTTAAATAGCAAATAACTTGAATTAAAGTTTATAAGAGTCCATTATTTTTATGTTTTTGTAAAAATGGGCTACTAATTTAAATTTTAGATATTCGGTCCGAATTTTGAATACACTGCGTAAAATATACTTAGCCCCTGTTTGGTTAAGGGGTTAAGGGGTGGAATAACCCCTTAACCCCCCTTTTATCCCCAAACAGAGCAAACTTGGCGTGGGGTTAGCAAACCCCAACCCAAACCGGGTTATCCCATAAGAAAACTAATCTATTTCCTTCGACAAAAGTAGATTGCAGCTCGACATATCTTCGCATATCCTTATTCCTGCCCATTGCTTACCACAACCACCGGACCAGCTTATCTTTCGGTGCTCGGAGAAGCTCGCTCATCGGCATTGTGGAGAAGACAGGGTGAAAGAAGGGAAGAAGAGAGAGAAAGGGAAGAGACTGATGAGGGAGACAAAATTGAAAAAGAGAGGGAAAAAGAGGAGAGACTTTATTTCTTGGATTCAGGCGAGATACAGTTTTTTCGATTAGCAAACTTTTTTATGTGATAAAAATAACATGAGACCCTGCTTTTGTAGGGAATCTCATTAGGGGCTTGGAATACCAATTGTGTTTTAAATAGCAAATAACTTGAATTAAAGTTTATAAGAGTCCATTATTTTTATGTTTTTGTAAAAATGGGCTACTAATTTAAATTTTAGAGATTCGGTCCGAATTTTGAATACACTACGTAAAATATCCTTTAGGGATGTTTGTTTCTACATAAAACTAGAAAAAGTAATTTTCCCTGAAAAAAACTTTCCGATGGAAAAAAAATAGTTTTCCGCTCATACTTGTTTGTTTGAAAGAAAAATATTAAGAAAAAAATCATTTATATTATTTTCTTTTATATATATTTTATATGTTATTTATATAAATTAGTAGTAATACTATGACCAATTTGCATAAAAAATTCCTTGGTTCTGAGATTTTACAGAAGTAAGCACATTTTTTAGATTTTGCAGATTCAGTCCGGATTTTTCACCACTGGATGAAGATGTTCCCCCGTCCCTGTCCACTTCACTTGTATCTCCCTTTGTCTAATATACCGTACGGTCCCTGGGGGGTGTTAGCGATCCGAACACGAGCGAGCTGGGATCAACTCTTAACATGGCTCGTTAAAGTATCGAGCCGAACACGAGCTGGCTCGTTAAAATATTAAGCCGAAAAATTTAGCTCGTATTTGGCTCATTTATTAACGAGCTAAACTCGAGCCCAATAGGAGCTGACTTATGAATAAGAATTAAAAAAAAATAAAATAGAAAGGATATATATAGAAAATAAATTTATAAGATCTTAACCGCTATACTTTGATTTAATCACACCAAATCTAATCGGAATAGGTAGCAAACTAAAATGGAACCAAACAACGCCTTGTTACGAGCATTGTGGTCTTGTCTACCCATGCAACACTATAAAGGTTAGGAGGGGGTTCATCTTTAAGGTTTAGACGACCTATAGCAGCTTCAGAAATTACATTGATACAACTACCACTATCTATGATGACTTTGCCGCTTTTATCTCCACACTTTGTGTAAGGGTGAAAAATAGAAGTGTGTCTCCAATCGTCGTCTTTCCTAGGTTGTGTCAAGACACACCGCATGACTTGTAAAGCGAGGTTTTTCCCGAACTCATCTACTTCTAACCCTGCTTCATCACTAGAGATTTCCTCGGCAGTGTCTCTTCTAAGTTGTCAAATTCTTCGTCAGTTGGTTGGATAAACATGTTTCGCTTACAGCAATTATAAGCATAATGTCATATTTGACGACAATTGTAACACCCACCTTGTGTGTTTTCCAAGTTTGGTTTCGTCAATAGCTAAACCCTTGCGCTTAGGATCGTGGATTTGTCAATTTTGAAAATTGTTCATTTTGTTGAAATTCGTGTTAGTGCTCCTTGTGTTCCTATTATCCATTGCCTAATGATTAGACGAGCAGGTACCTTTAAATGTTTTTCGTATTCCAAGGCGAGCTAAAAAGCTTGCTCGACTGTGGCAGCACAAGTTCGCGCTGCAACTCCTCGCGCAAGCCATTGCAAAATCGTGAAAGGGTCCACTCTTCCTCTTTTCAAATGTCACAACAGACATTTATTTCATTGAACTTGGCCATATATTCGACAACCAATAGAAAATTTTGCTGAAATACATTTAATTGATCATACAATTGTTGTTTGTACGTCGTCAGCAAATATTTCTCTCTCAATTTAGCCTTTATTTCAGCCCATAAAATGATAGGCTCCTGGCCAAGTCACTCTAAGTGCCTTTCGACACCTATCCAATATTGCTTGGCGACAACGATGAGTTTCATTTTGGCAAAATATACTCAATTGTTATCGGACATTTCGTACCAATCAAAATATTGGTCCATGTCAATAAGCTAGTCTATAAAAGTTATAGGATCGAACTTTCCATCACAAGTGAGTGCATCAACTTTTACTTTTCGAGTTATGTCATCTCAACAATCATAGTTTTCATTTTGAAAGAGTGGATTAATATATCCTTGGTTGTATCTAATGAACTTCATGGGGTTGAGGGGTGCGTAATGCAGCTTCTACTCATTGTTTTGTGCAGATAATCATTCAAGGTTCGTTTCTAGGACAGCAACACGATTTCCTAAGTTGTCTAATTTAGTGTTTAAAGCGATCAATTATTGTAAAATCTGATCCATCGTTGCAGGGTCTTATGATTTTGGTAAATGTTGATAAAATTTTCCACTCCTAACGATCATACATCATACATTAAACTAGACCCTAAACCCCAAATCCTAAACCCTAAACCCTACGGGCCTGTTTGGATAGGCCTCGAAAACTCTGTATTGAGTTAATTCTAGAGTTTTTTTTTCAAGAGAAATTTTTTACCGAGTTGGGTGTTTGGATAGATTTTATAAAAGTTTACATTACATTGTAAAGTACCTAAAATTCTGTAATAATAGGGAAAAAATAAAAACTACTCAGACTTCTGGAAAAAATTTCAGACATCTTCGGGCTCGCACTCGAGCTTGCACAGACCCAGCATACCCTCTTTCGTTCTTCACATTCAAATGCCCCAACCTTCTTCTTCACCCAACTCTATCTGAGCGGTGGACGACCTCCACTCTCTCATCTTCTCCACCTTCGTCTCCCTCCCCTCCTTCGACTCCCACCTCGCCGCCCGCTCCCTTGCGGCCGAACCTCTCCTACGACCTCTTCATCGCCAATTCTTCCTCTCCCTCGAACCTATACCCTGGACCTCTTTATTCCGCCGTTCTCGTCTACGCCGAGTGCCGGATGTTTAGAAAATTCTCCAATTGAATGGTCAACAATCCCGCAAACCCGAGCAACATCGACACTCATATCACCGCCGCCAACGGTGCCACAGCCTTGATCGATCTAATCCAGTTATACGGCATCATCATCACTCTTGAATATTGCTCTCTAATGGTGGTTGTTTCTAAAAAATGGGTAGAAGATGATGAAAGGGAGAAATGGAAAAAATTAGAAAAGCAATTTTGAGACCGTTTAATTAAAGTGCCCTAATTTTTTGACGGTGTAAAAAATATGGTATTTTATCCAAACAGTAAAAATCGGAGTAAAATATTATGGAGTATTCAAGATTTCATACCAATCCATTACAACGGAATATAAAACTCTATTTTTAATTCCTCCAATTGCCAAACAGGCCCTACACGTACGCCAAATCCTAAACAACAAACTCCAAACCCTAAATCTTAAACCCTAAACCCTAAATTTTAGAAATATTTTCAGGAGGTATGGCGTTAATGCAAAGAGCAAAATGGCCAAATTACCCTTACTTTTTCTATAAAAAAAAATAATTTTTTAATATATTTTTGTTATTTTGAATGATATTTCGCTATAAATTATAAGAAGTGGGCGAGAAGGTAATGGAACCACGATGGGGGGGGGGTGGTGGGGTGTAAATGCAACAACTTGAAATTTTGAGGGGATAAAATGTAGATTTTTGAAAGTTAAGAAGGAAAAGTGAAAAAATCGGATATTTATAAGGAGATTTTCTATAATTTAGTCATTTTTTTCTATAGTTTTGGCCTACTGTATTTGGAGATTTCATGGAATTTCATAGAAGTCCGTACTGTTTTATTCTGTTTGGATGCTGTATAATTTTATAGTAATTTTGTCAAATTTGATAAAATAAATAATAAAAATAATATATTTGTCAAACAAATAGAGATCAAAATTACAAATTAAACTAAATCAAATTGAATTGTACTTAGATTTTATTTTGTTTCTAATCAAAATAGTGCAAACTAAAAATTAATAAATGGATATCAAATTACATAATCAAATTAAATTAGACATATACTCCATTTTATTAGTAACAAGAATTAATAAATAAAAATTAAAATTAATAAAAGATGACAAATATTACTTAATAAAATTAATTTGTTCAATGTAATAGCTAGAGATCTATTAAATCTAATGGAATTTTTAATTATCTAATTAGAATGACTCAAATAAAAAATATTTATTGTCAATAAAATAAAAAAAAAAGATTGTGTTTTCAGTATATTTTTAATCTAACATACAATTCCCATAACTTTATTTTGTCCTTATTGACAATTCCTTGCATTCTATTTTTTTTTTCTTTTTTTAAATTATCACAGTCAATTAACTTAGGAATTTTGTCAAATTTTATTAATAATTTGGCCCTTCTTTTTGCACCCAGCTCGACTACACGCTGTTGTAGTCGAACGTTATCAGGAGGTCAGAGATTCGATCCTCGTGTGCGCTGTTTTCGGATATTTAAACTCAACCTCTCTAGAGTGGGTTCGGTTGGTTTTAATGGGCAATTATAATGCCTTGTGGCAGGAGGCTGAGTTGGACCGAGTCATGTTTGAAATGGAGAAAATCGAATTAGGCCAAGTCATGTTCGAAGTGGCATGAGGCCAATTGGGCCGAGTTATAATCGAGACCCGTGGGCACTGTGCCTATACATTTTAAGTGAAATAGTTGCGTATTTCTAACTGCTCGAGTTTTTAAAACAATAGTTAGCGCTAACGATTCAATAAGTAGCATCAAAACAGGTCACAGACTAACAGTTTCGGTTCCCATATACTACGAATTTGCCCAAGTGCTAGGGACGGAGGGGATCGTTGGTTTAAACGAACTAACATCTTATTCTATGATGAGAGGTTAGATTAGACCGAGTCGTACTTGAAGTGGCGTGAGACTAGTTGGGTGGAATCACAATCGAGATCCGTGAGCACTATATCTAACAACATCATGTTCTGTAATGGGACTCCTGGTTAAGCTAAGCCATATTCGAAATGGCATGAAATTAACTGGGTAGAGTCACAATCGAAATTCGTGAACATTGTATCTAACAGCTCGACGGGTCATGCTAGGAGTATTAAAAAAAAAAAAAAAAAAAAAAAGTGATTTCTTTTTAGTGAGAATAGACCAGGTCTACGGGCGTAGAGTTGCCAAATGTCTTTTCAGGGCATCCCGTAAACCCGGCGTAGCGCGAAGCTTACAAAAGGTAATGTGGGGCCCACGCGCGCGATAAAAGTCGCGCTCCCATTGGCCAGCGGGAGAATCTCTCCCCTCCCCGCCCCTCGCACGTGGCAACCCTGCCGACCGCAGAGTCCCGCACGTGATGCCCCCGGTTCGACACGAATCCCAAAGCACCAATCAGCTTTACTGACGAAAATTTACAAATAACACCCCGTGTTATACGCTAATGTTATACAACACCTTTTCTTTTTTTATTAGTTAGTAGAAAAGGCAGGAAAATTGGCATTTTAATTTTTCTTAACTGCGGTAAATATTTAACTCACGTTTAACCTATATTAACTTAACAGAAGATGGAGTATTTTGCAATAACGGTGAAACATATGAGGGTATTTTAGAGAAAAAAAAAATAAAAATAAATCGGATATTTTCAAACGTATGAGGAATATATAGGCAATTATCCATTTTAAAATTATCATAAGAAATGAGAGTTATATGTAAAATTTTCTAGAAATTTTTTATCCGTTAAATTAGATGTTCGCTATTCATTTCAGTACCGTTTGGTTCGGATATAAGCAAAAACTAGATATTACATGGATAGATACAAGTACGAGGATAAGAAAAATAACATTATGATAAAAATTAGATTATTTTCGGAGATAAGAAAAATATTAGATAGTTTTATATAAAAAATAGAGGTGTTGGTCGAGATAATCGAGAACTACTATTCTCGGATAAAAAATTAGCATCTGGGTATAAAAGGAATAAGGGCCTATCCCTAGCCAAACATTTCGAGCTGTTTTTATAAAATAACCCTGTACAATTTTGTAATTAGCAAAATGATTCTGTTAAAATTTCTTTTGTAAAACTAACCGTTCTTTCGCCACGTTGACGCCACGTCTGATTTTCCTTACAAAGACGGTGAATCGTTCACCGTCTTTTGTGATTCTATGGTAAAGACGGTCAATGGTTCATCGTCTTAGTGCAAAAAAAACCCTACCGTTTTTCTTTTTAAGGTCTTCTTTCTAATTTCACACTTTTCAATTTTCTTTCCTATGCTCTTGAGAAGGCAGTGAATGATTTACCGCCTTCTCGAGAGCACAGAAAAAAAAGTTGAAAAGGAGATTTGCACTTACTGTCTTTAGAAGGCGGTGAACTATTCACTGCATTCTAAAAAAATATACAAAGATGGTGAACGATTCACCGTCTTTGTGAGGAATTGCTGATGTAGCGCTCGCGTGGCGAAAGAAGTGATCGTTTTACAAATAAATTTTGGAAGGGTTATTTTGTCAAATACGAAATTTTATAGGGTCATTTTCAAAAAAAGCCCAACATCAACATTTTCGACATTGCAACAAAAAGTCATGAGCCAAAAAAATTAAAAAAATAAACAAATAAATATAATAATAATAATAATAATAATAATAATAATAAAATATGCATAGGTTACTTGCTCCACAAGGTTGAGGACAAAGTCCCATCACCACAAAAATATATTTTTTTAAAAATTTATAATTTAAATATGCTATTGGTCCACGTGTCAAAAAACTGAGTATAGGATTTTTTATTTGGAAACGGGCGCATAGAAATCACTATGCGGGCTATTTTAAGGGCCTGGGATTTTGCTTCTTTAGCCCCCTTATTAATATTCAAAATTTAATAAATTTATTCTAAAATTATTAAAATATAATCTTTTAAAATTTAATTTTAATAATAATAATAAGAGTAGTTTGGTTCTCTACCAATAAATAATATATTTTTAAAATTTAAAGAGTATAAAAGAGTTAGAGCGAAAAAAATACAAAAAAAATATTTTTCTAATTACTGATAAGACAAAAAAATAAATAAAAGTATGTTTATTTACATAAATAAATAAAATATTTTTTTTTCTATCGCAGAGTATATAACACTCTTCTTACACCAAAGAAGGGGCTTTTGCGTATTTACTCCTTATTGCTATTTAAATTTTTAAAATTTATTTTAAAATTATCAAAATGCCTTTTTAAAATAATTTTTACAAATGCGATGATATTAAATATATAATATAATCGATTGGAAGTGGTTAGATATATTAATGTTCTCTTCATGTAATTTAATTTAAGTTAAAAAAAAATTTAGTAAATATTGTCAAATTTTGCCAGTAAATAATAATTATATTTAATAAATTTATCTATAGATATATATATATATCAAAATAGAATAAATTATAGAAACCTTTCTGTCAATATCCGATTTTTTTATTTTTCACTTTTGTTATTTAAAAATCTACACTTTATCCTGTTAAAAAATAAAAAATGTTCATAGAGTACGCTGTGACAAAATAACGAAATTGTCTCTCATCCTCTTCGTCTCCTCCCCCATCCGAAGCCTCTCCTCCTCAGTCGCAACCCTTCCTCCTTCGTTCTTTGCGCCTCTCTCGATCCCAGCTCTGACTTTGTTTTTTCCTTCTGCTCCTCCGCTTCTTTAACACTGTCGACGTCCCCTTCTATTTCGGCGACGGAAGGAGAAAGATTGAGATGGGCATAGGCGTGGACGGAGAGATTTGCGAGGCGGCGGAGGAAGGCGAGGGCGTGTGTGTGGGCATGGACGGAGGGGTAGGCGAGGGCGAGGTGGTTTGCTGAGTACGTTGGTGAGGAAATGAGGGTTTCAGAGATATTTTGGGTATAAAAAAATACGATATAAATAGAATCCTAACGAAACACCGTCGACGGAGGTCAAAGTGAATATTTTTTATTTTTGACGAATGTAGAGTATAGATTTTTAAAAAATAAGAAAAAAATTAAAAAAATAGGTATTGATAAAGAAATTTTCTCTAATTTAGAAATCAAAATTAGAGATGTCAACAGGTCGGATTTTTAAAAATCCGAACCCAAACCCAACTCCAAACCCGAGACTCGAGACCCGAGATCCGAACCCAAACCCGAACCCGAAAATTTAAACCCGAAACAAATATTTTTTTTTCAATATTTCAAAAATATATTATATTAAATCTAAAATTTTAAAATACAAATTCAAATATAATATCAAATTTATATATATATTATATAATACAAAATAAATTCGGGTTCAGGTCGGATTTGGATCGGGTTCGGGTTCGAATCGGGTACAATCAAAATTCATATCCGAATCCATATTCGTGTGGGGTTTCTATTTTTGATATCCATATCCAAATCCATATCCATATTCATTAGATATATCCGTTTTATTCGGATTCGGATTAGGGTTCGAATAAAATTTCGGATATCCATATCCATTATCATCCCAAATCAAAATAAGGTGCATTAGTTAATAACATTACCCTCTTTTTTTTTTAACCTTTTTACCGTTTCCGCATAAAATCTTCTATGGGTGTAGGCGGACACAGAACACAAAACATCTCTCTCGACCACTAAAAATCCGACACGTGGCACCACGACGAACAACACCCACCCATTATTTTACGGCCCCTAAAAAAGGGAAAAAAAAATATACCAACTATTTTACTCCGTACACTCCCGCTGTGGAAATTATTGTGTGCACCTGGTGTACACATTAACTTTATGCACCGCATTAAATATTAAATTTAATAATTTGATTTTTTTTTATTTTCAAATTTAAAAAAAATTAATCAATAAATGTGGTCTACAATCTACATTACATGAAGAGCCTATTTATTTATAAAATTTTAAAAGTTTTAAAATTCGAAAGCTTCAATGGTGTTATTATAATTTTTGAAAGCGATTTTAAATTTTTAGAGGTTTTAAAAATATTACTCGATTTTTTTTTGAAAGCATTAAGTAGTATAAAAAATTAATAATATAAAAAAAAATACGACAAGAGTTAGATCAAATATTATGTTATGCGTGTCACAAAATGTTAAATCAAATAGATTCTATCTAAAATAGAGAAACATGCCTCTACATTTTGTTGCCTCGACTTTATTTTCACTAAATAGTATTACGCTATCATTTTTCAAACGAAACATTTGGTGGGAACGCGCGGTCGGCACTATGAGATTATTTCATTCGCCGTTTATGCAATATTGAGGTTCATTTTGCTGTCCGCATAATGTCTCTTTGCTGTCCTCATAACGGACGTCTCGACGTCATTTCGACCAATACCACCGTAAGACTTTTCCATTTGTCGTTTACGTAATCTTGAGATTTGTTTTACAGTCAGTATAATGGATGTCTCGAACTTATTTCGACTAATAGCATTATGCTGTCCCTTTTCAAAAATAGAAAATGGTGAGAACAGGCAGAAATATAAGACTTTTTCATTTGTCGTTCACGTAATCTGGGGATTCATTTTGTTGTCCGCATAACAAACATTTCGACCTCATTTCGACTGTCCTATAAAAAAATAGCGAGAATGTTCGGCAACATAAGACTTTTCCATCCGCCGTCCCGCAATCTAGAGATTTGTTCTGCTGTCCACAAAATAAACGTCTCGAACCTCACTTCGACCAATATCATTATGCTGTCCTATTTTTTTTCAAAAAAATGGCGGGATTAATAGACATAAATATAAGATTATTTTTTTTCCTTCCGTCGGTCACGCAATCTTGAGATTCATTTTACTGTTCCACACAATGAACGACAGATGAGAGAGTCTCCACGATAGACGACTGTCCCTACCATATACATATATATGATGTAGAGCTACAATGTTGTCAGAAGTATAAAGAATTTAAAACTTAAGATCTTTTGACCGTCTGATTAAAAATTGAATGTTTAGGATGATTGCGATCGCGATCCCCCTAAGATTGAGTGGTATCCCTAGGGTTAAGGGGTCCCCACAGGGTAATAGTATAAATTCAAATATTAAAAATGATTAAAATGACTGATTTAAGGTCGAAAAAGTTGGAAACAAGAGATTCTCATAGTAGCTCTACCATATATATATATATATAGAGAGAGAGAGAGAGAGAGAGAGTGTTCGGCTGCTATGCTATTAATAGCACGAAATACTTGGTCTTTACGAAGTTTTAAATAGTTAGATTCACCTTTGATGATTTTCACGTTAGAACATCTTATTCAACCAACCACTCTTAACCCTAGGGGGCCCACATCATCCTAAGCACATCTCTCAATGGTGCTACAAGTTTTTTAGTTGGATTGAGAGATGTGCGGTTAGGATGATGTGGGCCACAGGTAAGTAGGTGGTTGGTTGAATAGTATGATCTAATTGAAAATCATCAAAGGTGGATCTAACGGCGAGCTGGTAGCAGTCTTCGTCTTTATTGATAAGCATGTGACGGACTCTATATATATTTATTTATTTTTTTTTATGGTAATGTAAAAAAATTATATTTTGAACTTAGTGAGGAGAGGTGTGGTTCACGATGCACCGGGTTCATGCAAAATGTCCCACCTCTCTCTCTCTCTCCTCTTTTTTATTTTCTCTCTCCTCTCTCTCTCTCTCCTCTTTTTTATTTTCTCTCTCTCTCTCTTTCTCTCTCCCTTCCACTCGAAGCAATTGCTTCGCTCTTTCGCTCTCTCTCTCTCTCTCTCTCTCTCTCTAGTTTTTCCTCTTCTCCTCTCTCTCTCTATATATAGAAGAACCCACTCCTCTCTCTCTCTCTCCCTCTGGGGTCTCTCTCTCTCTCTCTCTAGGGTTTCACCTCTCTCTCTCTCTCTTTTTCTCTTTGGATTGCTTTGATTTGGTGGAGGCGGGGTTGGAGGAGAAATGGAGTCGGATTCGTGGAGCCGCATCTCGGCCGCGTCGAGGCGCCAACCATCCGCGCTGCAATCGCGATTCGGTAACGGATTCGAAGAATTCCGTAGGTTTTTCTGTTTTTTTTTTTTTTTTTTTTTTTGCTTTTTGCGACGATTTCTGGGGTTGTTTGTTTGGTTTTAGGGTTTGATTGGTTGGCTTTTGGTTCTGATCGATCCGGTGGGGGGTTTTGGGTTTCGGGTTGTGTTCAGATCTGCTTTTAGGGCTTGAGGAGATCGACGCCGCGGAGGAGGACCTGAAGGCGGAGTTCCTGTGCCCGTTCTGCTCCGAGGATTTTGATATTGTAGGGCTATGTTGCCACATCGACGACGAGCACCCCGTCGAGGCCAAAAATGGGGTAATTGATCTCGTTTCTCCCCTAAATTCCTTTATGGATTGTTATTTCCTGCGATAACTTCATAAAACTAGTACCTTTTAGGGTTTTTGTCGGGAAAATGGGATTTTTATCTAGTTTTCCTTGATAGTTTGGTGTATTAGCTCACTATTCTTCTACTAAAAGTGGGTGTTTGGATTATTTTTCCTCTAATTTGCCTGCAGTTTCCTATTTTCGTCGGCATCGGAAACCATTATTTGCTTGCATTAGAAACTGGTTGTTTAGGGACTCCACCTATTATGCACTCCATTTCTTGCTGTGCTTGATGAGTTGCTTCAACAAAACTTGTGTTTATAGTAATCATGCTGTTTAAAGGGAGGATTGAAATTTAAAATAGCTGGGCCTTTATTCCAATTCCAGGAAACTATATTTTAAGCTATTTTTACATTGGTTCTTATTTATTTGCTGCTTTATCAGCACTGGAAAATTCTAAAGAACAAGAGTGATATGCACTTCATCACTTATTGTACTCGATAAGTTGCTTTTGATATGACTTCTCCCTTTTTGACAATGCAAAGAAAAACTTACATGTATAATCATCATGAAAACTTTCATGTATAATCATCAATAATCATCATGTTGTTTAGGTAGGGATTAAAGAGCACAAAGTATGGGGTGTTGGTTCTTCTTACTTGCTACTTGGCATTGTAAAATTTTATACAACAATTGTTCATGTATAATCATCAATAATCAACAAGTGTAATGCTCTTTTTTTTTTGAATTTGTCATGACGTTTGGCAATTAGTTTCCTATGATGCATGAGCTATTTAATCTCTCGTTCTTATCTGATTCAATGGAATATGGTATTTGCACTCTTATGCTTCATTTCATACTTACTACTAAAAAGGGTTTTTTTTTTTTTTTTGATCCACCTAAATTGGTTGGTTTTTGTTTTTTGGGTTGTGGGTACTTGCCTAATTACATCATTTGTTGTTTATACTTTAGAGCATCTTTATATTCTTACTCTTTGTTGCATGGATCACTATTTTACGAAACGACAAGAAGTTTTTTATAATTTGGGCCTTTATTGTTATTTTACGATGCGACAGGGAAGCTTTCCATGATTTGTGTCGTTTTTACCCTATTGCAAACCTGCAAGCCAAGAATCTGGGGACACTAGCAAATCTACAGCTGTTGCTTCCTCGATTTTGTTATTTGTCGCTTATAGTTGGAATTCTTTCTTTTGCAGATTTGTCCTGTCTGTGCGGCTCGAGTTGGGATGGATTTGGTTGGGCACATAACCACGCAGCATGCGAATTACTTTAAGATATCCTTTCTTGTTAAACTTTGGTAGTATTACATTTATGCTGGTCCTATGGCTGCAATGATCATAGACAACCATTCCCTATAAGTTGATATGTAATCAAAACTGTGAGAGGTATAAATATCTGCCACTTGAAAACTAATTCTCTTCTATACACTTGCACTTTTAGAAACAGCCCTTCTTAAAAACGCTTTTCTAACTGAAAACCATCTCTTCCTAACTTAACATGCAAATGCATTTTTGCATGAATTTGCGCCTCCAAGTCCGCAATACAAAATTTGGATTTTACAGTGCTACTTACATAGATTTAGATGCTTTTGCATGGATGATCCAAAACTTCAATTCATCTAGAATATTTACTTGGCTATATCTCATCGGGCTGCTACCTTGAATTCCTTAATCAGAACTTACATGCAGAAAAGGAGGAAACCCCGAAGAGGTTCACCAGGGTCGCACTCTACACTTTCCATTTTGAGAAAGGATGTACGAGAGGGGAGTTTGCATTCCTTTTTTGGCGGATCCCCTTATCCACTTTCTTCCTCCAATACAGCACCTGATCCGTTGCTGTCGTCGTTTATTAGTAATTTACCAGCAATTGATTTGTCAAGCGATGTACAGTGTGAGCCCTTGGACGAAAGGAGCGTGGACTCCATCTCTTTAGAGGAGAAAGAAGTCGAACGGTATGATCGATTTGCTAATCTTATAAGTGCATCGCTATTCATAATATTTATCACATCTATAATTAAAGCTTGAGCTAGTCTAAAATGTTAATTGGTGATTAAGTACGCAGGTTTGAGTGTATAACATGTTGGTATTAGCGATGGCATGTGATGGTGTTATGTACTATCACAAGAAACCAATACCGAGTTATAACTCTTTATACAAATTATAGTAAACATATATATAGGATTTCTCCCGGGTGCGGAAAAGCTAATATTTAGTGGGCTATCAACAAGATGCTCGAGAGTCCGTTTGGGATCTATAAGGCTTATGACCTTTTGTGCTTATCCTTCGGCTACCAAATTCTCTTTTATTGGAATAGACAGAGAATGTAAATGAAAAGAAATGAACCGGTCCCTCTTTCTTTCTGGAAACAACACTGCCATGTCGTCTCCTTGTCAGGGGATTTAGCTCTGTTTGACACCTGAGCCCCACGTTATTACTGAAGTTCGGTGCATCAATTTGCGCCTTTTTGCGCCTTGCGCCTTTTCAAACACTAGTTCGAAATAGCAAGCATCTATTGTAGTTGTAAACTTAATGCATAATCTTTCGATAGAATGCACGGCGAATCACAGCCACAAATTCATCTTCCTATGCTTTTTGATTCAATTTGTCGATTTAAATGTGGACAAGACTGCACCTGACCTTCTAAGTGCCTTTTACCTCGCAGCGTCGAGCCATCCGTACCGGACGAAGATCAGGAGGAGAGAGCTCGGAGGAGCCAGTTCGCGCGCGGTCTCGTATTATCCACAATATTCGAAGACTCCTTATGAGGAGGAGGATGGGGGCGGTACGCCTCTCAACCATGGCGGCTGCTGCTTCGACAGTCTGACCGGAGAGACCTTGAAAAAACAGAGACAGCAAGGAGCTGCGACTGCCAGCATCGCGAGTTGGCGGCTTTGCCCGAGGGAGGGAGGGAAGTGGAGACAGGCAGAGAGATTGAGAGAGAGAGAGAGAGAGAGAGAGAGAGACTATAGAAGTTACTATGTATATTTTTGTATTTGGACCAAATTGGCAGTAATAGTATTTATATTTATATATATATATATATAGTAGTAGAGGGACTCTTGCTGTATTCCTCATTTAGTAAGGTTATTTGTGCATATGAACAACAACAACAACAACAACAACAAAAACCCTAAAACTACCAAAAAAGATTTATATTTCCATGTTTAGTGCATCGACACTCTCGCCTTTTTCTTTTCTTAATATTGAGCATTCCTTTGATCTCTACTAAATGACTTATCATTTAGGCTGTGGATATGTTATGGATGGATGGATGGATGGATGGTTGTGATGTTGCATCAAGAGCTTCTCAAGAATGCCTTTTAAGTGTCAGTTGTCTTAAGTGGCTTCAGGTTGTAATGATGCTTGTAAATTAGAGTCTATATTTCTTACAGTCCAGTGCGTAAAATTTTCGTATCTGTTTCTTTCAGGCGGGACTGTGTTTGTGTTTAGGGTTTCGTGGTCGTGGGTTTCTATGTTTGGATAGAAATTAAGTTGGGAGGATAGAGGTGAGGGCAGACTGTAACAGGTGCGAGTTACTAGTCGAAGTGCGGTGCAGACTGCCGCCGCTTTACGACTTAGCAAACTCGACCCGAGGACTAGGTCAGCTTGACTGGAGATTGAACAAAAGCATTGTAAATGCAACTGAGAATGTTCTGCTGCATCGAGAATTCGAAGGGACCGAATCAAGCGGGATCCGATGGCCCTGATCTAATCCAATAGTTTCACTTCGATCTGACGGCTCAGATTCCAGCACGTCTGCGATCAGATCCAACGGCTCTGTACTATCGAGTCACTATTTGATCAAGATCCAACGGCTCAAACAGCGTTCGACACTAGACGATCACGATCCGAGTTTTCTACAAGCAAGGGAATCTAAATAAGTCGATTCCACTTTATCGTAGCCGTTCGTAATACACTTTCCACTCTATCATAGCCGTTTACTTCCGTATCATTTCCAGCAATAGAACATTCGATTGGACGACCAGTACTGTTAAATACAATCTAAGATATTTGAATTGTTTAGATCTTAAATTTCATAATTATTCGATATCATTTGCGTAGCCCTCTCAAATGGCTCAAAAATTAACAATCTTTAATGGATAATAATAATATAAAATAAATTTCACACCACTTGATCACTAAACAAATACTATTATAAAATCAAAAATCACTTTCTAAGAAGTTTAAATAATTCTGATCCAAGGATTTAAGTACCGTGGCACGGGATCGTGCCGAAAACTTACTATCATGGTACGGCATGGTATGTGCCGAACAGTGCCGATGCGCGCCGGTTAAAAAATTTCTTGTGTGCCGACACATAATAGCATAAAATATTTATTTTCTTTAGCAACAAAATATTCTAACTATTTATTATATCTTTTTATCACATCTTTTGAATTTTATTAAGAAAATTACTTACTAATTTAAAGAATAGAGAGTTTTGAGCTGTGCCATTGGTACGGGGTCTGTATCGTGCCGGTATCTTATTGGCACGGACGGTAGATACGGCCCGTGCCAACGGGTACTAAAAATCTTGCTCTGATCATATTTAACGAAGTCAATCGTCGATTCAGAAACCCTATCGTCGGAAACAACTCGAGGAAGTAAACGACTCCGTTTACTTCTATTGAGTATTCTAGCATTACTCAATAACAACTATAAATCGCCCCCAAAAAAATGCTATACTATAAACCACAGAGGGTTAATACTAATCTCATGATATAATCTTTGAAGATGCATTTAAAGAAGTGAAATAATTGAATAAAATTATAAAAAAAAAAAAATGTCTCCTTTACAAGCAAAGTCCCTCAGTATATAAAGCAGAGAATTACATGAACTATTGAATTGAAATAAAATGCCTAAAAAAATTCCTCAACAAACTAAATGATAATAAAAAAAAATTGTATCTTTTTATTTTTTTCTTTCCTTTTCCCTCTATTCACAAGACCCATAAAAAAATCATAAAAAAATTATAGGCATATATTCTTCTCTCTCTCTCTCTCTCTCTCTCTCTCTCTCTCTCTCTCTCTCTCTTGTTTTCTATAGTGTGTGTAACAAGGATGAACATATAATAGAGGTATAAGAAATTCCTATTTTGCACTTGATCATTCAAAAAGATGTAAAAAAAAGAAGAAGAATCAACCATCTCTAATATTATCTTCGTAAAGACCTTCGAGAAATCGTAGATAAATGTCGAGGAAAACGAATTGAAATAATTGCAACTCACCAGCAGTGAGAGAAATAGTTTTTTCTCAATCTCGTCGCGCCGAAATCCACATCAAGCTGCTCCGTTAGTTATTCATTTCACTTCGAGCTTCCCGATTTCCCACTTGCCGTTCTCTTTCCGTCGATGCCGTTCGAAGAAGGCGGCCTTCCGTTCTGCCGTGACTTCTGGACCGGAACGTTCGGTATTTTGCGCGACGGAGACGGGGATGGATTTTGAACATGATTTGTACTCCTGAATAATTGAAAAACAGATTGAAATATACCAATTGAAAAAAAAAAAAAAAAACTATCAATACTAATCTTCAAAATGCACCTTAAATTTTAAGTTGATATGAAAGTTTTCGATACCATGCATTGCCACACTAACATACATATTTATTCGAAGCAAACTTTTGGAGGGGATTTACAAAATTGTGGGACTTTTGAGGGGTACTAGTGCAATTTCCTCCATGAGACTCATTATCTACATTACATGAATATAAACAGAAGGAAATCCAGAAGAACAATAACGAATAGTTAATTGTCGTCAAAATTGTTCTTTTTGCATTCTACTAATACACTATCAAAAAGTTATATATTAATTTATTTTGTTGAAGTTTGTAACCTACGTCAATTGCATCTAAAAGTTTCAATTTTGACAATTTAGTCCTAGAAGTTTGTCCCGCGTAACAATTTAAGTCTTTCTGTTGGTCTATCATCTGAAAAGAACCAGTTACCATTGCCATTCAAAACCGAACCTAAAATGTTAGTCATGTCAAACACACCATGCTAATGTGCATTTTTCTTTATGCGTCATGACATAGGGTCGTGCCGAGAAGTTACTGGTACGATACGAGACACTGTGTGTCATGTTGTACTTTGCTAGGATGTGCCCGTCACAAAATTACCTGTGCTTATACAATGTGACATGAAATAATTATTTTCTTTAGCACTAATATATTCTAAGTGCTTATAATATATTTTTATCAAATTCTATGCACTTTATTGAGGTAAGTACTAGCTAATTTCACAGAAAAGATGGTTTTGAGCTGTGCCATCGGCACAAGTGTTGTAGCGTACCAATATCTTATTAGCATGGTACAACACAGTGGGCATGACCAGTGCCGATAGATGCTTAAATCCTTTACGGAGGACAAATTTCAGGGAAGAAATTTGAAATTCTGAGGAAGAAATTGGAATCATGGTCCAACTTCGATAACTATACTCTTTATCAAACCCTAATTCATTTCCGAATTCTCGACTATCACCTATTGCACCTAATTAATAATTTCAGTAAAAATCACCTGTTATCTGGAATCTTCATAGCCTTCGACTGAGGCTTCTTAGTCCTCGGTGCAACCCCATTGCTCGTGCTTGTGACCTTCGGAACATTGAATTGCAACATCATATCTTGTTCCGAAGAATCGCTCATCGCGATATCTGGATCGTCCGAATCATCAGTCGCGACAGATTCAGCACCACTTCTTTGCTGATCCGAATAAACCCTCATATCGGGAGAATATCTCTGGTAGAATAAGCTCGGCAACTGCACATTATCCCCTTCCCATTCTCTCAAGGAATCCAAGTCCCCATCATTTTCGAGCTTATCCATGACAATTTTGTCCACCCAATCCCCTACTTCTTTGTCATCGTTCGCTGTTAATAGCTCGTCCAGATCATAGTTTGACTTCTTTGGGACCGGAATTCCAGTGCCCCGCATCTTCATAGAAATAAAAAGAAAACAAAAGTTAAAAATTAGATTGTACTAAGTGAACACTGGAAATAACAGTTGTATCGATACATTACCTCTATATTACCAACATCTTCCATTGGCTGTCGAGTGTTAGGGTTTCCAGGAGAAACTTCACCGGATCTCGTCCTGAATATATCCGGGCTAGACATTGTACTTCGAAGATGATGCCCATGTTCTTCATTTTGCCTAGCTAACGCCGCCTTAAGACTAATTATCTGGAACATAGAAAAGATTACCATTTTCATATTTTAAAACACTAAAAGCAACTCAATTTAACACTAAATATGAATTTCTTATGAAAACCTGTTCTTTGAGCTCTTTAACTTCTCCGTTTTCTTTATTCAACCGGGCTGCGCCAAGCTCAACGGACGCAACACGCTCCGCAAACTTAAGAGTGCTTAGGGTCTCGCCAATGGCGTCCATCTCGGGGCTTATGTGAACAAACATTAATGTTTTAGCTTGCCCTCCTGAACATCGAAACCACAATTATAAGCTTTCAAAAACATAAAAGGGTAAAAATGTATTAATGGTTACGGACTGCCACGATATTGTGAAGTAGTCCTTCAACTATCCACTTAGACACCTAAATCCCTAGAAATTTTAATATATTTTCGAAATTCACATTCCGCCCAGAATAAAAATTCATTTTTGAAAATAAAGATTGGAAAAGTATTTCTTACCAAGTGAGTCTTGTAATAGCTGCGTGAGTTTACTATTCCTATACGGAACATGCGAGTTTTTCTGGGCAAGAGAAGCTATTACATCTCCGAGAGCCGAGAGTGATTTGTTTATGTGCTGCGCCTCTTTTAACCTGTCTCCTCGGACCTCCGATTTGTCGACTCTCTCACTACCTGCCAAATCAACTAGATGCATGCATCCGCGCAGAGTGGCTCCGGAAGTTAAATCTCTTCCTTGAACGTGAACGGTTAAGCAGCTGCAAGAAAGTGGAAGTGATTTTGTTTTAATTCGGATGTTTTTCCATAACAAAATCCACTATTTCTATTGATTTTGCAAATTTGGTACACTTTGAATTGTGTGCTTTCGACAAAAGTATCCTTGCCCGGAATCCAGGGCCCATAATATGCGAACTACCAAATAATGACGAAGTGTGTTAAAGTTGCAAAACTGGAAAAAAGAAGAAGAAGAAGAAGAAGAGAGTATATATGTGGGTTATTTTTCCACAAAACGCCCTACACAATTTACTATCTAAAACAGAAGAGGCAGATTTTGAATATGAACCTGTGAGAGCGACTACTGCGGTCGTTCATTGCCGTAGCACTAACCACACGATTGCTTTGACCTAAATTCATCAACTCAATAACCTCTGAAGTTGACGTAACTGGGACCACGTTAGCATCTGGCACGGCGAGTCCTTTTTGCGAACTATTCCGAATCTCTAATGTTTTTACTTGTTAAGGTTATCAAACACGCATACGCTACCGAAAAAATATGTAGCAGTCACAGCACTAGTTGATAAAATTATAGAGAAAACTAAGAGCAGTTTAAGAAAAGGATATCTTTTGGTAACTCCGTCACTTGCGAGGAGATCTCTCACTTGCTCATTATAAATCTCAATCATTTGAACGCTGATCTCATAACAAAATGTGTCTCTTCTCTGCTCTGAAAGGTAAAATAGATCGTTCAATGCCCTATAATTGACTCCGAGAGTTTGCTCCGTTAGCTCGTTTGGTCCACTCTGCACAGTAGAACACCCAAAAAAAAAAAAAGGAAAAGAAAAAAAGTAAAAAAGAAAATGATCAATTCCATTTGGAAGTCAAAATGTATTCAAAGTTTGATCAAACCTTAAAGGACTGAGATAAAAATTTATCAAAAATTTTTCTCACCATCGTATGAGTCTTTCCTGATCCTGTTTGACCATATGCAAAAATGCATACATTATACCCATCAAGAGCGGATCGAATCAGAGGTTGAGTGTCTGCGAAAACCTCTCCTGCACAAATTAAAAAGAGAGCTTATTATTACAAAGCAATATTTTTTACTCATCAAGAAGAAAAAAACACATGCATACATAAAACTAATTCAAATTTATATTTTAGTCTAAATTTCCTGTACACAAATGCCCTTAGCTTATATAATTTGGGCATTTTTTGTGAGTACAAAGTGATACATACAATAAGTTTATGGACGGTGTATATCGGAATTCAGGCATTGAAGTCTTGCAGGGCATATGTATATAAGTTATTTTGCAAAGGATGTATTCGTAAATCTCTAATAAATCTTAGGAAGGAAAAAGGAAAATGTGAACTAGGAAAATACTTAGCCACTCACCTTGAGTGGCCGATGGTCCAAACACTTTATTGAAGGTAAACGATTTACGCCCTTCTTTGCTATACTTCGCAGGGGTGATGACGGTGATGGTGCCGTCATCAATTCGACCGATTGTGCTCGCATTGCATGTTTGTCCAGGCAAAAAGGGCCTTACACGGCAATATACTCTAATATTTCCTAATAGGCAAGAAACATAACTTAATCCAATAGGGATATAATTTGAAGGATCTTTTTTCAAATAGAAGGAAAATAAAAATAAAATAATGGAGGGTGAAAGTGCTCGTCGTCTTACCTCTAAGATCCTGGATTTGGTTGTACAACTTTCTATTTTCCTCGAGAACTTTATGATACCCGGAAGCAGCATGAGAAAGGACATGTAAATGCTTACCTAGTAGAAAAGATTAATGTAAACTGCTGTTTCAGAGAAAAAGAAAACCATTGTAATAAAAATAAAAAAAAAACCTTACCAAGGTTGGTAAATTCGTCGGAGTACTGTATTTTCATATTCTCCATACCAGATTTAGTAGCACCAAGGGCATGTCTTAATTCCTACAATACAAGGGGTGCGAAATATTAAATAATTTGATGCCAAATAACCATTAGGCTAAAATTTTTTTAGGGATTACTAAAATATATAATATTACTTCAATCTCTTTTTGTTGTCGGTTGACAATTAGCTGTTGTTTTAGATGATTGTCGTTTGATATCTCTCCAGTTTTGAGACCCATGCCAACGTCCTCTTTTTCCAAATCGCTAGAAATTTCCTCTTCATTGTCCACCTGATAATACATAATGATTTATAAGTTACACAATTGATCAAAATTCATAAAAGGTATTTAGTCAATATTTTCCATCTGTGCATAAAATGTAAGGAACTCTTTTGAGATACTTCGTCGCATATCACAATTAGACTTTATCGCAATGCCCTATGTTGATTTTGGTTGTACGTTATTGAGCACACGACAATTGCTGGCTCATTGAAACATTAAAGCTTTGTTTGGATGTATGAATATCTTATTCCGTATATGTCTCTGATTTACTTGAGAAGCTTGTAGTATTTGGTAGATGAGAAGTGTGATGAAACGTCAAGAATGGAGTAGCGTACTCCACCTTTAGCTCATTTTTTCGAAATAAGATAAATCTTTTTGTAGTTGAAATATATTATCCTACTAAATCATGAATATCAAAGACCTTTCAAGATGCAAAAAATCAAACTCCTAATCTCCAATCACAGAAGAAAATTTCATACTAAATATGTTATCCAAGAATGGCTTATGCTGACGTCCAAACAACAAGGCCTGAGGGTCTATTTGGGTGTCGGAACAAGTTAAGAGCAAATAACAATCAAAAAGGGTTTAACACTTTAGTCTCATTGATTCTTTGAATTTACACTAGTAAAACGAGTTGCATGATTGTTATGTGCTCAAGTTTGACAGCAAGTCCTAACAGCAAATTGGAGCAACAAATTCAAGCTAGCGCAATTGGGCTATACCGCAGAAGTCTCTCTGAAGTTTTGCGTAAAGTATAACACAATGAGCATCGGAGAAAAGAATTTCTGATGAAGGATTCATATTAAGGACTAAGATGCAAATATACCTCATTATCAGTAACGACAGATGAAAGCTCCGTCGAATCGTTTGGTCTGGAAACGGACTTAACATCATTAGTGTCCGTCAAAGTTGCCTTAACCTGTAAAGTTTTTAAACATCAAAGTCAAAAAGCTTGAATGCAGCTTTTATGACGATCCAGTTGTCAAAAAAAGGGGGGGTACCTCATTATCAGTAACAACAGATGAAAGCTCCGTCGTATCGTTTGGTCTGAAAACGGACTGAACATCATTAGTGTCCTTCAAAGTTGCCTTCACCTGTAAAGTTTTTAAACATCAAAGTCAAACAGTGAATACAGCTTTTATGACGATCCAGTTGTCAAAAAAAGGGGGGGGGGGGAGGGGTCAATATTTATTTTATTTGGTTCAGTAGGGAAATCAAAAATGCCATATAACCCAGTTTATTGTGTATAGAACCATACCATGCTAAAAGTAAGAAAATTAATATAAAATTGCATTAGAGAATTAAGCTCTACATGACTTAATGACTACGCACGCCGCAGCATTATATGTAAGGCAAGCAAAGGGTAGAGCATACCAACTCATTTTGGCTTGCAATTCGACGCTCGAATTCCTGCATAACTTTATTTAACATCGACTCCACAAGCTGCACAAAATTGTAGCGTCAATTTCCTCGTATTCATAGATCATAATCATGATCATGTTCAATAAAGTCCATAACGAAATTCTTAATCTCAGAAGTCTCACCACCGGAACTTCTTCCGGCTTCCTATCTGATAAAATCGTCCGCACAAGCATGTTTAAAGACTGAGAGGTTGTCTACATACAAGAAAACGAAAAGATTGATTGGCATAATAAGTCGTGATAAATTGTAGGAGGAAAAAAATTTTCTGATTCAGCTTACCAACCATTTCAGTAGATTCAACGGAGAAATCAACACTTAAGTTTTGCTCCACCGATAAGCCATCTTGAAACCGCTCGCCCGACTGGGTTCTAAATAAGGAATTCATGAAGGGTTCGGAATTTTTCCTTACAAAATGTTTCCCTGTGGTAGCTGGTTTTAATATCCCCCCGTATTTCCACGAGCTTTGCCGGCCCATTTGCTTGCATTCGCCGAAGGATTTAAGAGCTAGGACACAATTCACAACTCGAACACCCTTCCCTCCCTACAAAACCAATCAAAATATAATTAAACATTCAGAGGCACGAAAAACATCAAAGTGCAACTTTTTAAATTTTTACTAACAAGAAAATATAAGGACTCGTAGGAGATTTTTACTAGAAAGGCTAGAGAACCCTGTTTCTTAATGAATCCTCTTAACACCAACATTCTTAAATTTGCACAACAAAATGTGGTGGACAAAGTCAAATTTGAATTTGCTTAGCTTGATTGAAAATGAAAAGCCTCTAATATCGATGGGATTGGATCCCCAAGTATCCAATTTACCGAAAACGGTATATATTTGGAATGGACGAGATTAGACAAGTCATGAGAAAAGGTAGAGGTTTGCATTTTTTAACGACAATATAAGTAACTCCCTAAGATCAAAAGTTCAATTTAGACAAAGCGCGGTAGACAAATTTTGAGCTTTTTTATTTATTTTTTTGCCAATGGGACTGAAGTTAAACAAACGATCCCACCTTTTCAAGATCAGAAGCCTCAAATGTAGGTAGGCCTAAGTCCTCGAGGGCAACAAGAAAGTTCCTCACATTCTCAAAGTGTTGAAACGCCGACAAAGCCGCCCCGTCAGGGGGAAGTACCGAATCCGCCGGAACTTCTACCACCTAGAAAACAATCATCAAGTAAGAGAATTATTTGCACACACTAGCAAGCCAAGGAACCTTTCATTATACAAACATTGGTTACAAAAAAATCTAGCATGTTATAGGTAGTTTTTGATCGCCGAGGAGGGTGAACTACGAACTACGATATATCTAGAGGGGATTGTTGGCGTTTTAGTCGAACAGAAACTGGAGAAAAAGAAAACGAACCTTCGGCACGGCGCCGGGCTGGACTTTATTGAGTGCATTGCAGAGAACAATCCCGTTTCTTAGGCCGAGCCTGAATTCCTCCTCGGAGGGCTCCTCGGGCAAATCTCTTGCAGCCACCATCCCGACCGTCCTCCTCAGCCATCCGGCGGCCTCGTATCTCCTCGCAGCTGAATCAATCAAATAGAATAATATACAACAAAAAAAAAGGGAATTAATTCTTTGTATTTGTTTTACCCATAATTCTCAATAAAATTAGATTCAAAATGTTAAAAAAGATATTAAATAATCTCGATTACTCGCTGGGAATTAAAAGAAGAGTATTAATACAATGTAAAAACTCACATATAAGGTACCCTCTAATTTGGAACTGGAAAAAATATATATATATACATAAATATTTGTATACTAAAGAGAAAAAGAAATTAAAACAATGTGGGACTATAGAGGCCATTAATTAGCATCAAATTACGTCCCAACACAAATTCATTTAGCAAAAAGAAATTGGAAATTGGGAAAATAAACAAAATAAGAAATTTTCGTAATAAAATAATCGATTCATAACAAAGGTGATAAAAATCCAATTTTTACTAAAAAACAACAAAAATTCTTCCTGTATAACTCCAACCAATTTCACCAATACATATTTAAGTAAGATCACAAAGAAATTAAAATATTATTCATGCAAAAAAAAAATAAAAACAACTCGAGAAATTTCACAGAAAAAAGGGCAAAAAAATCTATCAGAGAAAGAGGAGAAAATAAAATTAAAAAAAGAAAAGAAGAAGGAACTCTGGTATAAAACATATCCTCGTTGATAAACAATCAAAATTTTACTCTGAAAAACTTACAAGAAACAAAAGAGAAAAGGAATTTTTTTTTTTTTTTTTATCACCTAGTAGTATATTTCTTTTGAATTAAGTAAAATTTTCAAAATATTTTATCAAAAAAAAATCATGCAAAAAATCACGAAAAGTTGCGAAAAAATTCATGGAAAAAACAGATTTTACACCGATAAATTGAAAAAAAAAAATCGTGGAAAAATATATAAAAAAACCCGTTAAATTCTGATCAGAGGCATTCAAATCAAACATATTATTGATAATTTTGTTACTAAAATAAAAAATTTTAATGCCACAAAGTTCCTCGCGTTTCAGCCAAAAAAAAAAAAACCATGCAAAATTCACGAAAATTTCACGGAAAATTCTGATTTCGACGCCGAAAAATTGCGAAACAAAAGAATTCGTGGAAAAATCGGAAGCCCTAACACACCCGCTTCCTCGGCCTTCCTCGAGGCCAAATCGCCGTCGCTGAGCCGCGCCCCGTGCTGCTTCAGCACGTCCTCCACCACCGACGCCACCTCGATCGAGAACACCCCCTCCGTCGCCATCTCCTCCCCCAATTCCACCAATTTGAACCCTAGAAATCCCCCGATCGACCTCGTAGGAGCTCAAATCCCCTCACAAATTACAGATTTTGATGAGAGATACAGAGAGAGAGAGAGAGAGAGAGAGAGAGTTTGAGTGTGTGGGCGCTACGCAAAAGAGGAGAGAGAGAGAGAGGGATTTAGAGAGAGAGAGGAGAGAGAGGGATTTAGAGAGAGAGAGAGAGAGAGGTGGGGATTTAGAGAGAGAGAGAGAGGGGGATGGTCCGAGCCTTACTCCGAGCCTCTCGCTTTTATTATTTTTTAATTTTGGGGTGAAAAATTGTACGATAAACCCTCAACTATTGGTTATTTTGAAATAGCCCCTCAACTTTGATTTTTTTTTTTGGAAAAAAACTATAAATACCACTTATGTAGTTTCATAAATTTTTTTTTTATTTTAGTATCATGTGATTTAAAATATATTAATTTAATATCCTGCTAATTTTATTTTCCCTTTTTATTATCCACTCTATTATTTTTTTTATTAAATCAGTGATAAAATTAAAACTAAAAAGTACTAAAGTGAATATTCGATAAACCTAGAGGGGTATCTAAAGTTTTTGTATATAAAAGCTGACGAAAAGAAAAAAATAATAATATTATATAATACTAAATTAATACATTTTAAATCACATGGAACTAAGGTAAAAAAGTGCAAAATTATAGGGATGATATTTGAATTTTTTTTTCCTACCATATTTTAAAATATATTATATTAAAATATAAATTTTAATATAACATCGAACATTCACATATATACATTCAGGTTCGAATTGGATTCGTGTTTGAGTTCGGGTTCGATTAGGTTAAGACAAAATTCGTATCCGAATACGATTCCATCAATTTTTCTTTTTTTTATACTTGTATCCAAAATTATATTCACTTTTATTAGTATCGGATACCTCTATTCGGGTTCGGATTTGGATTCGAGTAATTTTCAAAGTCCAAACCCATCAACTTCCCTACTATATTATTGCTTCGGCAACCACAATAGTGCTACATCATTTTCACATTAGCGAGATATTAATATTTAATAAGTTTAATTGGTTTGTAAAGTTTGATTACAATAATTCAAAAAGTCGAGGTACTAAGATAGTGACTAAAATAGAAGAGGCAAGAATAAAAATGTCACCAGGTCGGATTCGGAACGGATTTTCAAAAACTCGAATCCGAACCTGACTCCAAACCCGAGAGCCGAACCCGAACCCTAACTCTAGTATATAAATTTTTTTAAAAATTTTTATATTTACAAAAGTTGATAAAACATATGTAAAAATACTTGTAAATAAACTCATACTAATAAAAAATTTTAGACGATACAAGCTTTGTGCAAAAAATTAATTTTTTTAAATTTATTTTATTTAAAATATAAATATAGTTTTTTTTTCTATATTTTTATAGAATGTGATCATATATGTTAATTTAATAAGTTTTAATTAATTATAATTATTAAATTTGATTAAAAAAAATGAGAGAATCGTTTAAATTTTTAAAGTTTGATTTACATATTAAAATTAAATAAATTAAAAATTTTAAATGTGTCAATTAATAAGTTGAAGAATTGTTGAAAAATATAAAAATATTATATATATCTACCTATTTATTTATAAATAGTAAATTTAAATGATTAATAAACTTATATAATTATTTTATGTTGAGTGAAGGTAATCTCATCACTCGAAGAGGTGACAAAATTCACAAATACAACTATCAGCTTCATATTACCAAACAGAAGAAATGTAATCGATTACAATCACAGAAACCAAAACAGACTAGGTGTAGTTATAATCGCAGATTTGCAATCGCATATATTTTCAACTACACTGTTTCTGTAACTACATCCAACCAAACGGCCTCTAAATGATGGTGTATAATCTTAAACTCCCTCATCCTAAGATATTAAATCTTTTTAAAATTTTTAGTATTTTTTAAAAATTTGACAAAACATATGACATTTAAGTAGCATGGTTTATTTTGGAAAGTGATTTGGTAGGTAGAGTGATTGAGGCTTAATGCCTTAAAAATATACCTTATTTAGAAAAAGGGTCTTAATTCATTGTGGGGTTCTACTTTGGCACCCTTTTGGGTGCTTTTGCTTTTAAGTGCTTTTATTAATGATCTTAGCTTTTTCTTTTTCATAATTAATTTTTTTTAATTTGCAAAAGGCTATTTTAATAAATAAATTTATTACTTGCTTTAAAACACTATCAAATTACTTATTATTTAATAGTGCATCCACTTTCTAATAACTAAAATAAATATATCATAATTTCAATGAAAAAAATTAGTATTATATATAACATTTTTGAATTATTATTTAATGGTGCACCCACTTTATTGTAACTAATAAATGTATCATAATTCAATTATAAAAAAGTTGCACCATTATCTATGGACCAAACTTAATTGGTATAATAATATTATGGTTGGTAAAATATATATCTTTTGCTTTATTTTATTGTTTGTTTTTTTTTACCTTTATTACCAATTCCAAAGAAACATTTTGGAAAATAATTAAAGAGGCATTTAATTATGGACCTCTTGAAATTGTGAAATAGAAGCAACTTAAAAAATAAGTCTCTATTTTATGTTATGATAAGCCAATAAGGGGAAAAAGCTATATAGAAAAGGGAGTAGATCTTGCGTGCTATTAGGAGCATGGAGGCTTCTGTGCTCCTAAGCCGTTTTCGATGATAGAGCTTTCGAATCGACGATCGGTTTCGTTAGATTTGATCTAGCATATTTGAAGTTTCTAGAAAATAATTTTTACGATTTTTCGATATCATTTACCTAGTGATCAAAGAGATATCACTTACAGACAGTTAAACACAGCATCAGTATTTTACGATGGTTTCAAGTATATAGAATCAAATGGATTGGATAAAACTATAATTATTATCTTTCAATTTATTAAATCGCTAATTGTGTAATATTTACAACTACATTCAGCCAAACAACTCGTAAACAGATAAAGTAAGCATAGGTCTAATATTACTAAAAAGGTTTTTTTTGCATGGTTTCAAAGCTACTTAATTGGTTTTACATAGATAGGTGACTTAAAATGAAAGGAGTGAAAAAGATGTAAAAATCCATCATTAATTACAAAATAACCACTAGAATGGTTTTAAGTCACAATCTATTGATTGATCACATACATTCACCTTCTTATGTGTACACAAATATATTATTTGGCAATTAAGGATACTCCCCAACTAGAGATGTGAACGGGTCGGATTTGGGGCGTATTTTTAAAAACCCGAACCCGAACCCGACTCCAAACCCGAGACCCGAACCCAAATCCGAACCCGACGGATTTCAAAAATTCATATCCAAACCCGAACCCGACAAAAAATCCGAAACCCGAACCCAAACCCGAACCCGAAAATTTGAACCCGGAATAATTATTTTTTTTTTTAATATTTCAAAATATATTATATTATATCTAAATTTTTAAAACACTAATTTAAATATAATATCAAATTTAATATATATATTATATATAATACAAAATAAATTCGCGTTCGGGTCGGGTTCCGGTTCGAATCGGGTACAATCAAAATCCATATCCAAATTCGTATCCGTCGGGTTTCTATTTTTGATATCCATATCCGAATCCATATCCATATCCATCGGATTTATTCGTTTCATTCGGGTTCGGATTTCGATAAAATTTCGGGTATTCATACCCATTGACACCCCTATCCCCAACCATAAAAAAATAATAAAATAGATGTTACTTAGAAGGTGTAATAATGATGGGGAGTTGCTTGTGAGAGTAGGAGTAGTAGCATTAGTTGGTGGTTTCTTACTACAAACTTTACAAGTGCTTTACATTCACAATTGAAATAATAAATTATTCAAATATATAATTTTAAGATAAACTTCAGGTACCACTCATTTGGTTTCGTACTTTCTCACTTTAGTACCTTGTGGTTTAATGTGTATCAAGTTAATGTCGTGTGGTTTCATTTTTATCATTTCGTCAGTTTCTTCGTTAATATTTCGTTAAATTATATACAAAAAACTTCAGATACTTCACTTAGGTTTATTGAATATTCATTTTAGTACCCTTTAATTTTAACTTTGTCACTGATGTAATAAAAAAAATTAGTCGATAATAAAAAGATAAAAATAAAACCACATGACACTAAATTGATACACTTTAAATCACAAGATACTAAAATGAGAAAGTATGAAATCATAGTAGTATTTGAAGTTTTTCCGTAATTTTATGTCTACTCAAAGGGATTCATTGTCACACCTCGATAATTTCATATCGTTTAAGAAAAGAATAGTGAACGAAAATATAAGGATCAGAAACTTTAATACTCATAAATTGATACACTTTAAACCACAGAAAACTAAAGTGAGAAAGTGTGAAACCACAGAAGTGGTATTGGAAGTTTTTTCGTAATTTTATATGTCTGCTCAAAGGGGATTCCTTGTCACGCCTCGGTAATTTCATATCGTTTAAGAAAAGAATAGTGAACGAAAATATAACGACCAGAAACTTTAATACTCATAAATTGATACACTTTAAACCACAGGAAACTAAAGTGAGAGTGTGAAACCACAGAAGTGGTATTGGAAGTTAATTTTTTTCGTAATTTTATATGTCTGCTCAAAGAGGATTCATTGTCACGCCTCGGTAATTTCATATCGTTTAAGAAAAGAATAGTGAACGAAAATATAAAGATCAGAAACTTTAATACTCATAAATTGATACACTTTAAAACACAGAAAACTAAAGTGAAAAAGTGTGAAACCACAGAAGTGGTATTGGAAGTTTTTCCGTAATTTTATATGTCTGCTCAAAGGGAATTCATTGTCACGCCTCGATAATTTCATATCGTTTAATTAAGAAAAAAATAGTGAACGAAAATATAAGGACCAGAAACTTTAACACTCATAACTGACCTAAGCATTTTGAGGCGGCAGCTAGTTTGAGTCGAAAGAGTTATTAATGTCAGTAAGTAAAGTCGTTAAATTTGGTATTTGAATCGATTTGTCAGATAAAAGTACGACAAGAGTATCAAAGCATCTGGTGATTTTTAACAACAGAAGAGAACATGACAAGATAGTATATAATTCGCAAATTATTTTAAAATTTAAATTTATTTAAAATTACGATAAAATATGGGAAGGTAATTATTAGAGTAATTTTTAATTCACAAGTGTAAACGAGACATGATCTAAAAAGTGCAATAGCAACCATTGTAATTGAACAATTATTTTATTTAATAAAATAAATAATGGGATTTTTAATTGTTATAAAATAAAGGAAAATTACCATAAAACATTTTTATTTTTTATTTTTTATTTTTTAAAAAAAAGAACCGCCAATAAGGACTCGTTCCATGTAGACGATCGCTGACCCTCCAACGGTCGACAAATTCAAAAAATGTTAGGCTCGGGATCCGAGCCTACTCGGCTCGGTCTTTAGAAACTTTTGGATGCACCCGGTGCACCGTGTGCCATATATATATATATATACAAATAGCATTACTATACCCGCATCAAAATATGAGAACTTAATTTATTAAATCTATTTTTTATGCATACAAAAAAAATTTGTATATATTAAAATAATGAATTATATATATATTTTTTGAATCAAGAAATATATATATATATATATATATATATATATATATATATATATATATATATATATATATATATATATATATATATATATATATATATATATATATATATTTTTTTTTTCGATAGGGGTCTTTTTTCATTATAACTCTATAAGCTGAATATATTTATGTTTTTTTAATTTCGACGATTTGTTTCAGTATATTTTTAGATGAATTAAATTTTAGGTAAAAATTACTTTTCCTCTGGTTTTTATTTATATAACTTTAGGACTGAAGTGTTTTAATTTTTCTTTTTATTTGGCGAAAGTGAATGATATAAAAAACTACGACGTGAGAGATAGCTTAATATTTTATTTTTTTAGTAATTGATATTAATCCAAAATTAAAATATCAATAAACTAAAAAAAGGTATTTATGGCGGAAAACTATTTCGTCTCTCTGTTTTTAATAAACCAAACACACCATTTTTTGTAATGCTTCGAGTTCCCACTTTATCTGACTTGGCCAATAGATCCACTGCATATATAGAAAAAATCAGAGATGGAGGACTAAGTGTTCCCAAACCGGCAATGGCTTCTATAAATATGTCGACCAGTCTCTAATACTGTAATTATTTTGACAGTTAAGTTTCAGAAATACTATATCTTTTCGGATTATTTCATGTCTAAATATATTTTTTTTAAAAGAATTTGTATTGTTTTATATTTTATTTTTATTATTTTTTATAGCCCCGTGAGTATTTTAGATCTAGCTACTTAATTACATCCAAATATTACAACATTAAAAAAAATCAAGAGTTGGATGCGGTGCATGTCACGTTCAGATGCACCCGGTGTACGGAATTATTCTCCCTCTGTCAATCTGAGCCGTTCGATTTTTTTCCCTTTTTTTACGGCCGTAGAGGAACAGAAATGTTAAAAAAAAAAAAAAAAAAAAAAGGGGGGGCCAAAAAAGCCTTTTCTTTACACCGTGTGTGGGCCCCGCACCGCGTGAGCCCGGCTGGAAAAGGGTCGGCTGAGGTCTCGCCACGTGTCGCGCAGGCGCCCCCTGATGCTCTCATGTGGGAGTCCCCGTACCATTAGCAATTTAGCCCCTAACCTTGACATGTTAGACATTTTAGTTATTTGAAAATAAAATTTGGACTTTTTTTTTGGATTAGTTCAACTATTAATCCTTAATCTTGATATTTTTCTTAGTCAAATTCTTAATTTTTTAGAATTAATAGACCCATTGATTTCTAGCCTTTACCCTTTTTTTTCTTTTCTTTTTTTTTTTTTTTTTGCTTTGATTGTAACCTCTTTTTTCGTATAAGCGCCAATATTGTTCCCTTAGGTACAACCATCCCGACCTCATATACCTTTACGTCGAGACCAGCATATCACCAAGTTCTTCCATAAATTTTTTTAAAAAATAAATAAGTGCCGAGATTGACGAGGTATTACTGGACCATAACTGCGGTCCATATGAATCGGCATGGCTTTATGGGAGCTGACTTAACTGCTGGATAAATAAGTCTAACTTTCTTAACCCTGATAAGAGATTCAGAAGACTAATAAGTTAAGTTAAGTGAGCCTAATAAGGGATCTACATTACGCTTCACGACAAGAGGTCCAACAATAGACCTAATGTTCAGGTGAGTTGAATAACGTCGAAGCCCGTGAGCGTTGTTGTGGTTGAACTCTTAAACATGTTGGGTGCATCCTTCCTATCAGCACGTGTTTTTGAATATTTGGTTAGTGTTTACGATCCACACTAACCTCTTCACCACACTAATCTCTTCAGTGAAAAGTAACGAGAATTTAGATAATTGAAACCTAACTGCAACAATGATGCAATTAACCTTTTTATTTTTTGAGCAATGCTATCTGTGCACTCTCTCGTCTGATCAATTTTTTTAGGATTAATTACATAACAAGGTCATGCAAATATAGTGAATCACAAATATAATCCTATAAATTTTAACTTTTATATGTTGTCCCTATAAAAGTCTTAATATTTTCAAATATATCCCTACAGCTAAAATCTATTAGAAAAATTTAGTTAGTCATAAGTTAAATACTTAACTCGGGTTAGTTTATGAGATAACTTGGTATTTTTAAATACCCCTCTTATATTATACCATTGTGTCTTCTGGAAGGACATATTTGTGATGGCAAAATTTATATTTTACTTATTTACTGTTAAAATATAAATAATTTTCTAATGGTAACAAACCAGAGAGACATATTTGAAAATAATAGAATTTTTATAGCAACAATATAGGAATATATTTATAATTCAATATGTTTGTAGGGAGCTGTACGCATTTAATCTTTTTTTTAATACCAAAGCTAAAATAAAATTTGTGAAAAGATTTAAATTATTTACAAGTGTACAAGTTTATTTTTTTCTTTTTTTTTAAGCTATTTGGGACTCAAATAACATATTGTGAAAAATTAAGAAACTAAGTATTATACTAAATAAAAAGAGAATTTAATTACAGGAACCAAATTTTCTTTTTTTTTTTTGCTATCGGGGACTTAAATATTAATTTGTGAAAAGTCAAGGACTTAAGTGTTTAAATACTTAAGTATAGCTCTGAAGCTTTTTAAGAAGCTTCTCGTAACTCCGATAAGCTTTTGAAGTCTTCCATTTTCTCATCCGAGGGACAGCTTTGTCTCCGTCGGAAGTACCCAGCCCCTTTATATGCTCATATGCCCAACTCTGCAAGTTTATAAAGAATTAGCATTATTATTATTATAACAACATTATGCAAAAGAATTTATATTGAGGTACTAGTTTATTAGATTACTTACCAAAAATGCTATTGTACAACCGTCAATATAGCCGGCCACTCTATCTTGGCCGCTATTCCGATGCTTCACGCGTGGGGATGCTCTGGAGATCGAACTTACAAGATAATTACATATCGCATGACCCCAGGCATATTCCCCTATTCTATGTACATCATCTATAAGTCTATATAGTGCCTTCGGCACAATGTAGTGGCTGGTAGGGAAAAGGACGGTCGCAAATACGTATAATATAAATATACGCACAAAATCAGCCACCATCTCCTCTCCATTCTTACCAAAGAATCGTACAAAATATGCCTTAATTGTGACCTATCGGCGTGCCGATAGTCACCATTGAAGTATTTATCAAGAGTGCTCGACTTTGCACCCTTGTTCTGCCATTCTATCGGTTTCCCCTCTGCTGGCAGCCCTACCAAAATTGATATTTCCTCTGGACTAAAGGGAAGAAAGGTTTCTCCAATTCTAATACCTCTTTTCTCTTCATCCCACAAAGTAAGCAGGCAATCAACTAACACAAGATCTTACTTCATTGGAGGGAACTCAAGATAAGCAAAAAATGGCGTGGTCTTCAAGAGTGCCATCTGTTCATCGGACATTACATCCCGTAAAGCTGGGCCGGCTGTTTGAATTGTGCCCGCACTCTTCAACAACTCCGAAACACACATTGTGGTGTGCAGATGAGCTGGGTAACATCTGCCCACAACAAGCTCCATGCTCGGCCTTTTGCCTTTCGATGACCTATCTGTTATTTTCTCTGCAGAATGTGCAGATGTGCCCTCACCACTTGTACTGGCCTTCTTGCCCGACTCTGCTCTAGTGGAAAACATCTTTTCAGCTGCATTTTAAGAACCACAAATCAGCACATAACTTCTTTCCAAAAGTGACTACAAAATAAATTATTTATGTTCATGTACAGTTTGACACTATTATGATATAATAGAACATTCATATTAATGTTTACTTTTAATTCCATCCTATGCAAAGATATAAATGCAATGCATAATAGAATATCCATTAATCGAAAAAATAACATATACAAGTTAAGAGTGTTCAACCATAAAACTATTAAGAGTGTTCTATTATACTGTACAGTTGTTCTATTATGGCATATTATGGTATACAAGTATTCTAAATCCTAGAACACTAAACCCTAAACCATAAACCTATTAAGAGTGTTCTATTACTATTTACAACTGTTCTATTATGTCATAATAGTATTCTAAATCCTAGAACAGTGTTCACAACCATAAACCTATTAATAGTGTTCTATTAACATTTACAACTACAACTGTTCTATTATGGCATCAAAGTGTTCACAATCATGTCAGCTGATAGGAGTGTTTTATTATGCCCTAGAAATGTTCAATTATGCTACAACAGACATATGATTGCAACTCATGCATGTTCAGCAGCATAAAAATGGAACATTCTAAACCCTACACCCTGATAGAACATTCCTATCACCTGAATTATGGCATCAAAGTGTTCACAATCCTGCCACAGTTGTTCTATTATGCCATCAAAGTGTTCACAATCCCTGCTAGGTGAAGCGGTGTTCTATTATGTGGCGGGAATGCTATATTATTCCATACGAGGGTACGATTGCAACTCATACTTGTTGGGAAGTAAAAAAAAAAGAAGGAACATTGTAAATCCTAAAGCCTAATAGAACTGCTCACTGTCACATGGATTGTGAAAACTCCTATAAGTTGGCATGATAGAACATTCCTATCAACTTCTTTGTGAACACTCCTATCAGCTAGCCTAGTAGAACATTCTAAACCACAAGGTTGCATAATAGAACTTACTCTAAACTATTATGAAATAATAGAACAATCTTATTTTAATACAATTTTTTTTTCGTTGAATGCAAACATATAAAATCATGCCAAAATGCAGTGGATTATTAAGTGCAACAATATCATATACAACTGTTAAAAATGGATAATAGAGCACCTATTAAAAGTGTTCAATTAACATTTACAATGGTTCTATTATGGCATTAAAGTATTCTAAATTCTAGAATAGTGTTAACAACCATAAACCTATATAGAGTGATCACAATCCTCCCACAACTGTTCTATTCTGGCATTAAAGTGTTCAAAATCTTGCCAGCTGATACGAGTGTTCTATTATGTCCTAAGAATGTTATATTATACCATAAAAGAGTACGATTCCAACTCATACATGTTGGGAAGTATAAAAAATGAACATTCTCAATCATAAACCCAAATAAAGCTAGCATTGTCACATGGATTCTGAACACTAATATAAGCTGCCCTAATAGAACATTCTAAAACCCAAGCTTGCATAATAGAATTCACAATCAATGGATTGTGAACACTCCTATCAGCTCGCATTATACAACATTCTAAACCCTAAACCCTCAAAATATATATTTTGGTAAAATTACTAATTGAAAATCAAATTTATAGAACTAAAACAAAAAATGCCCTGTTTGAGTTGAATCCTCTGTTCGGTTCGGTTGAGGCCGAATTAGCTCGAAAATCGTTCGCAATTTCGGACGCACACGAGAGAGGCGACCTCCCACCAATGGAGAGATGCGATGGCGAGAAACACCTGAGACGGCTTCGGACACGAGATGTGTGGAAGGACCGCTGCCGAAGGAGTGCGAATTGACGAGAGAGGTGACGAGAAAGTCGCGTGATCGAGAGAGGCGAAGAAGCGAGCGGGAGCGGAATCGAGGGAGTGAGAAACAGAGAGAAGTGTGTGCGGGAGGGAGAGAAACAGAGAGAAGTCTGTGCGGAAGGGAGAGAGAGAGAGAGAGGGAGAGTGAGAGATGGAGTAGGGAGCGAGAGAGGCGAAGGAGCGAGCGGCCGGGAGGGGAGCGGAACGAGGGAGTGAGAGAGATCGAGAGAGAGAGAGAGAGAGAGAGAGAGAGAGAGAGAGAGAGAGAGGGAAAGAGCGGAGATGTTGAGTAATTAAAAGGGGAGTAATGGGGAGTGAATATAGTAGGCACTGTGAGTAGGGTTAATCTCAGCCTTTGGATAGGATAGTTGTAGGATGTACAACTAGGTCCGGGAGTACAGGTAGCATTTTCCTAAATACAAAGAGCAATATATTATAGGAACCAATTCGCAAAAATAGGATAGTGCAGGGACTATCCATACATTTTTACCATCGAAGCGAATTATTTTTTCGTCTTTTTTTTTTATTTTTCGAAAACCCTCGACCCTTTCTCCTTCTCCTCTTCCTCCTCCTCCGCCGCCGCCGCCGCCGCCCCGTCGCCGGAACCCTAGCCGGTCCCTTCATCTCCAAAGTGAGATCTCTCTCTCTCTCTCTCTCTCTCTCTCTCTCTCTCTTTTAGTCCTCGTTCCTTGTTTAGTTTCAATCGTAGTACTTTTGTAGTAGCTTCGAAGCTTGTTGCGTAACTAGATCGATAGGATCTTCATTTCCACGCTGTTTTGGCAAATTTCCAAATTTTAAAGGATTTTTCCCTTTCGGAGTCGGAGATTTTTTGCGTAATTAGATTGATAGAGTCTTTATTATGTACGCTATTTTTCTTTTTGTGCAAATTTCTAATTTTTAAAGGATTTTGCCTTATGGAATCAAAGCTTGTTGTGGAATTTTGTCGATTGGGTCTTCATTTTCACGGTATATTTTTCAGATTTCCAATTTTTTTTAGGATTTTTGTTCTATTATTTGGTATTAATACTATGTATTGAAGCTTTAAGTGATGAAAAGAGTTCTAGGGTTTGGTTAGTAAGAAGATTTTAGGCAGTAGCTGATAAACTGGTTATTACAACACTCTTTGTGCAGAGCCTACATATATAAATCTCCTGTTATACTGTATGATTTTGGAAATATGCACATAAAGTACCTTTGTTTTAATGGATGGGCTTATAATTACTAACTTGTTTATATTAACTTTATATTTTGATTAGTATTTTGTGTTTGGATTGATGAAGATCGCTTTATTGATTTTGATATATAACTTAATTTAATGAACTTGTTGTTCTTGTGCGGGGATTTGGTGCCATCCCATGTAATGTTTGCTACTAATCTATCAAAGAGTTTTCTTGATGTCGCAATATGTATGTTGTCGTATACGCCATCCGATGACAAACAAAGTAAACGTTCGGTACAAAATGGCAGAGACCATTCGCGATCTGTTGTGTAATGGTTAGATTTCAGTATCTAAGCTTTTGTTACATCTAATTTTAGAAAATTGTGTGAAATTCTGTTAGAACTTTAAGTTCTCCCGATGGGGTATTCCAGTAGGTTACCGAATATTTTATCAAGTTCTAATGGTGAGGTAGTTAAATCAAATATGTTGTAAGGTTAGGTAGTAAAATCAAATTCACTGGCGAAGAACTTTTGCTTGTGGATTTGGCATGCTGCAGCCATGTCGTCGGGTCTTGATTCTTGAAGATAGCTCTGGAGGTTTTGATATACCTCAGTTTACAAAGGAGCATAAATTCCATTCCATTTGATTCAGTTGGTTACTATCAAATCTAGCTGATTTTTTTTTTGATGTTGCAATATGTCTGCTTTCATAAAGACAATTGTCTGATTGATTTGCTTTTGACAAATCAAATAAATATTCGGTGATTTTTTTATGGCTTAATTTATATCTTGTCATTATAGGACTGAAATTTTGATCTTGTTACTACATGCTGTTTCTCATGTCTTTGTATGAGCTATTTGAATATTACTATGCTAGATTCTTTCAACTCCAAAAAAGGGAAAACATTGAAAGATAACCAAATTCGAAGGATTAGGAAAACCCGAAAAGCATACATGCTTGAGAAGTGTCCACTGGCGTTTTTTGACATATATATCTTGCTCTCTTTGGGTTATAAACTGCTGAGATATCTTTTTATTCTCTGTACTTTTCCATCTAAATGTTTTGAATTCCTTCGTATATTATCCTTAGTGTGGAGAATGGGTAAATTTCATTCACCGGTGATAAAACATTTTCTCGAATAATATGATTGCATTTTTTTGCTTCTCCATATTAGGTTTGTTCAATAATATATACACAACTATACCTTTCAGAGTACGTCTCCGGCCAATACATTTGTTGTTGTTCATTTGAGCGACGCTACCTTTCGAAGTAAATTGTAAAAAAAAAAAAGAAAAATCTGTGGACATAATAGAAATTGCCCCCCCGCGAGTGGAATACTCTACTATGGTGAAATGTAAGGTAGATAACCAAACACAAGATTTGGATTTTGTTGAGTAGGTTTCTTTCAATATGTTCATCGAGATCAATTATTTTTGGGCATTATTTTTAGGCCTACTTTTAAGTTGTTTTCTCTGGCTCTAAGAAATAAATGGAATTTGGTATTCTTTCGACCTCGAGTTCAACTTCGATGCTTCAGAACAAAGTTTTGTTCTTTCCTATGCTAACTTCTCTTCCTGAGACTTGTCATAACTCGATCAACTTAGCGATAAACCATCTATTGGGTGATCATATTGTTAGAGAACAATCAGTGCCTATCTAAACAGCTCGCATCTTCATGTGGCTCACAATCGAAGCAAGCACAGGAAAATTACTTGCCATATTGTAACAAAGATAGTACAACTTGTAATATTTTTAAGGACTTAATGGTCTAGTGGTTTTCCGCGTTGTATATGTTTGCATTGTATATCTACTATTTTGGCGGTTTTGTTTTGGTTTTAATGCATTGCGATAGTAGTAGTTACTCGCTGCTTCCTCAGGGAAATGGCCAACAATGAGAACGCGAACGAGCAAGCGATAGCAAACATGTACGCCGCGATGCGCTCGGAGATCAACCAACTGTACTCAAAAATCACAGAGCTGGAGATGGAGGTCAGCGAGCACGCTCTCGTGATCGGCGCGATCGAGCCGCTGGATCCGTCGAGGCGGTGCTACCGGATGGTCGGGGGCGTCCTGGTCGAGCGGACGATCAGAGAAGTCCTCCCCGCAGTCCAGCGCAACAGAGAGGGGCTCCAGGAGGTCATCGCTCGGCTCAACGAGGCGCTCGAGAGGAAGAAGCGGGAGGTCGCGGAGTTCGAGGCGAAGTATAAGATCAAGATCAAGCGGGGGGCCGATGGCAACGAGGCGAAGGATGAGGGCGAGACGAGAGAGGGTTCGGCTCAGGGTGTTCTTGTAGGCCCAGCTGGTGGTGGGCAGGAACCCTAATTTTTCGTTCTTTTTTTTTCTGTCCCCCTACTTTTTACGCGACGACGGACGGCGCAGAGCTGTTGTTGAGGTCATGGTTTTTTCCCTTCTTCTTCTTCTTTCAGGATCTTCATGCTATGCTTTATTAGTTTAGCAAAGTCTCTTTTGCTCCTCTGCAGAATGTCTGAAAGACTGCCACCATGTAAACTTTGTCAGTCATGTAAAACCTTGTTATGAGAACAGTCAAATTTGCAGAGTTGATGGGCACGGTCTCCGCCGTCCATCACGCAGGCCGGCACGGATCTCAAAGCAGATGGACGGGCGGGTTCCGCGTGTTCATATTTTATTTACTTATATTTCCCAAGTTGTTCATATTTTGCTCGTGAGGAGACTCGTACGCCGAGCAGCTTCTCTACTCCGAAAAGCAGCTGAGACGGAGCGCACTTGAAAGTCAAAAACTCGGAGCTCCGAGCTTTTGCTTATATTCCTCTTCCTGCTATTAAAAATTTTCAAAACTTTTTTTTTTTTTAATATTCAAAATATTTTTCTAAAATTTGATTTTATTAGATATAACTGTAGGGTTTAAATTTATTGCTTTTTTCTCGAATCTTGGACCAAACTGGCATTATGGATTGGACAGAGACTGCAGGAATTTGATCTTGGATGCCATGAATTTGGAGGTATTGGAGTTCTGATTAGTGGATCCGGGTTGGTGGAGCTTCTGCCCTAATCCGCGTGGGATGCGGTAGATGACGGCCAAAAATAAAAAATAAATAAAAAACTTAGTCAAAAAATTCGCTCCCATTCCGTTCCGTTTCAGTCCTTCTCGAATCAGTCGCCGTTGCTTTCCTAGTTTTGACATGAATGATGTATCTTAAATGCGGTTCTTTTTACAGAAATTTTAAATACCATTTCCGTGATTTCGTACTTTCTCACTTTAGTACTATGTAGTTTAAAGTGTATCAATTTAGTACCCTGTAATTTAAAGTGTATCACTCTCATTCCGTTTCAGTCCATCTCGAATCGGTCGCCATTGCTTTCCTAGTTTTGACATGAATGATGGATCTTAAATGCGGTTTTTTTTAACGAAAACTTTAAACATCATTTCTGTAGTTTCGTACTTTCTCATTTTAGTATTATGTGATTTAAAGTGTATCAATTTAATACCCCGTAATTTTATATATATTTTTTGTCTGTCCCTTTGTTAACTTTTCATTAAATCATATATAAAAAACTTTAGTTATCCCATTTATAATTTATCAAATATTCACTTTAGTACCTTTTGCTTTAACTTTGTCACTTATTTATCGAAAAAAATTAGCGAAAGGAATAACAAAAAGAGAAAAATACAGCCACAGAATATAAAAATGATATATAGGAATAATATTTAATTTTAACCATATGGTCCTAAAATAAGAAAGTACGAAACCACATGAATGATATTTAAAATTTTTTTTCGTTTTTTTCCTATGCAGGTGCCTAATTTTTATAAAGAGATTATTTTCTTGTTACAGCGGCAAAAATAACTTGTAACTAGAGATGTCAACGGTCGGATTCGGGCGGATTTTTAAAAACCCGACTCCAAACCTGAGACCCAAACCCGACGGATTTTAAAAATTCATATCCAAACCCGAACCCGACAAAAAATCTGAAACCCAAACCCGAACCCGAAAATTTGAACCCGAAATAATTATTTCTTTTTTCAATATTTCAAAATATATTATATTATATCTAAATTTTTAAAATACTAATTTAAATATTATATATATATATATATATATATATATATATATATATATATATATATATATATATATATATATATATATATATATATATATATATATATATAATACAATATAAATTCAGGTTCGGGTCGGGTTCGGATTTGGATTCGAATCGGGTACAATCAAAATCCATATCCAAATTCATATTCATCGGGTTTCTATTTATGATATCCATATCCATCGGATTTATTCGTTTCATCCGGATTCGGATTCGGATAAAATTTCGGGTATTTATACCGTTAACACCCCTACTTGTAACGAGGAAGAAACGGTCCACGGCGACGTGGTGCACCTGGTTCACGTAGCTATCTCCACGGTTCACGGCGCGAGTCGAGTTTACTTTTTCCCGCGCTCAGAGCACCACTACATGTAGAGAGAGAGAGAGAGAGAGAGAGAGAGAGAGATTTAGAGAGAGAAAAGAGAGAGTTCTAGAGATCTAGAGAGAGAGAGAGAGAGGGAGAGAGAGGGGGGGAGGGAGATGGAGCGAGCGCGGCTCCTGAGCTTGGCGGTGGAGTTCGGGTTCGAGGAGGAGATCGCGAAGCAGTGCTTGGATCGCCTCGTCGATCTCTACGGTGAGTTCGTAGCTCGTGTTCCGATCCCGACCAATCGAAACCCTAGCTCTCCCAAAACCCTGTCCATTTCCCCCCTTTCTTCCTAATTTTTGTTAGGGTTTTGGGTTTTGGATTGCTCTCTCCCCCTGTAATGTGTTGAACTTGTCGTTCTTTTTTTTAGGTGAAAATATATGGAAAAACCCTCAACTATAGGCCGTTTTGAAATGGTCCCCTCAATTTCGATTTTTTTTTTTAATTTTTTATTGGAAGCGCTTAAAATTTGTCCCTTTTTTTGACTGATTTGAGTGATTTTGGTAACTCAAATTGGCTAAATTATTATAGACACTGTCGATTCCATCAAATTTAATAGCTTTAATCACTTTTGTGCCTATAAATTTAAACAAAAGCTTCAATTTGTAGGTAAAAATGCATGGAGAAAACCCTCAAATGGCACCCTTAATTTCAACTTTTTTTTATTAGAAGCTGCTTTAAATATGTTTTATTTTTTCTTATTATTCTGATTTTGGTCTGTTAAATTGGGTAATTTATTAAATTTATTGCTGATTCCATCAAATTGCACAGCTTTAATCATTTTTTAGCCTGTAAATATTTTTGTGAAAAAAAATTCAATTTGTAGGTGAAAATGTATTGTGAAACCCTCAACTATAGGCCATTTTGAAATGGCCCTCTAATTTTATTTTCCGTTTATTGGCAGCTCTATTTTTTTGTGGCTAATTGAGTGTGATTGTGGTCAATTAAATTGCAAATTTCATCCAATTTATTGGTCGTTCCATCAAATTTAGTTGCTTTGGTAACTTTCTATCCTATATATTTAAAAACGCTTCAATTTATAAGCAAGCACTTATGAAATGGCCCTCTCAACTTTGATTTTTTGTTATTATTGTCAGCTCCTTAAATTTTGCTTATTTGAGGAATTTTGATCAATTAAATTGCACCTGTTACTAAATTTGTTGGTAGGTTCATCAAATAGGTTTTGACCACTTCTTAGCCTAGAATTCTTTAAAAAAAAGTTTTAATTTATAGGTCAAAATGTATGTAGACCCCCATCAACTATAGACCATGTTGAAATGGCACCTGCAATTTTTATTTTTTTGATCAGCAGGTCCTTAAAATTTGATTTTCTTGTCCTGTGATTTAGTGATTTTAGTCAATTAAATCAGTAATTTTGTTAAATTCGCAAGCGATTCTTTCAAATTTAATGGCTTAATTTATTTTGTAATGATTCTCTCTCTCTCTCTCTCTCTCTCTCTCTCTCTCTCTCTCTCTCTCTCTCTCTGTAGGAGAGGATGGTTCTGATTTTGTAACTGTGGAACATTGTGGGGATGATTTCCTTGGCGCACTAGCTGATGCAATGCAAGACAGTGAAGACTGGGATGACTTGCAAGCTATTGAAACTGAAGCTTGCGGGACATTAAATAATATTCTAGCAAAAGATATATCAGGGGATGCAACTATCTCCGAATGCTATGACAGTAGTAAAGGAGACTCATCTAGACAACATGGCGAAAAATATTTGCAGCAGCTAAGTTCTACTTCTGATGATTCTGACGTGGAAGTGTTGAGCCAGAATGATTTTCGCAGTCGTAATTCCTTCAACACCAGCAAGAATAAACATCAAACAGCCTCTCAAGGGCAGGGTAGAAACTCTTCAAAGCCGACTGTAAGCTACTCTCATTTATTTCTCTTTTTGAGCTTTTTCTTTCTATGGGTTTTGAAGAGCAACATCAAGGATTTAAAGTATCGTGGCATGGGGTTATATCAAGCACTTGACGGCATGGTGTGTGCCATACGTACTGATGTGTGTCATTCACAAAATTACATGCGTGTCGACACACTATGGCATGAAACATATATTTTCTTTGACACCAATATATTCTTATTGCTAATTTCAAAGAAAAAGGGTTTTGAGCCGGGTCATTTGGCACAAGGGTTGTATTGTGTCGATATCTTGTTGGCATGGTACGCATGGGGGGCATGGGTTGTGCTAATGGGCACTTAAATCCTTGAGCAATGTATTGGCTCTTTGTGGTTTATAGAGTTTTGGTCATGAGTAAGATTGGTCCCGAATCAAGTCGGCAGTGATAATTCTTTAGTTTTCATGGTTTGTATGCTTATCATCAGTTTACACGGTGTAAGTAACACATATTTAAATAAATTAAAATATACTGTGTACAATGTGGATATAGGTGACCTTCGGTTTCTACACGAATACAACTAATGGTTAGTTCCAAACCTTGTCGGCTTCATGCGCAACTATGATCTATTGTTGGGGGTAGTCCTAATAACATAGTTCCTAAACAAGACGAAACCATTTTTGATATTCTTTTGTTACATTAATAAATGTTCGATATTATCTTGCTTTGGTGATTTGGTGCATGAAATATTGCTCGAGAAGGAACTTTTAGTAGCAAATTATACTATTGTACTTGAAACTATTTACTGAAAGCAGGACATAATTTTGATAAACCATGTTACAGTCCGAAGAGATGTTTATCATCTTTTTGAATCTGACATCAATTTTTCAATTTCTGGAGGCGCAGGGAGGCATTAATAAAGTTAAGTCAGTTAGATCATCTCCTAATGTAGAGATTTGCTTGGAAGAGTCACAAAATGAAACTTTAAGCTACCAGGAGCTTCAGGAAATGGATGACATCGAGTTAGCAAATATTGTGATATTTGGTAATAAGAGTTTTCGGTCTCTGCAATATCAAGCTTGTGTTGCAGCAATGGAGAACAAAGACTGCTTTATTCTTATGCCCACTGGTGGGGGAAAAAGTCTGTGTTACCAGGTTTGTACTTCTCCCATTTTACATGTGAGCTTCAGGCTCTAACTTCACGTGATTCTTTCTTTGACGTGTACTTTGAAAGTCGGATCTAAATATTTTGTCATGTCTGGTCTATCTTATAGTTTCACCTGTGTTTGTTGAAGAGCTTTCTTTAGATCCATGGACTCAAAATAAGGCAGTCACCTTATATTTGACAATTGCACCTATCTCTATATTTTTTCAGTTGGGTGCTGTATTCTGAATTCATCTACATTGTGTATCTGTGTTAAGTCAATTTCCTTTTGACAGCAACCTGACAGCTAGTCTTAACTAATCATCATGCAATTTACAGCTCCCAGCAACTCTGCACCCAGGCGTTACCGTCGTGATATGTCCATTGCTATCACTTATCCAGGATCAAATCATCACGCTTAATTTAAAGTATGGTATACCTGCAACTTTCTTAAACTCTCAGCAAACTGCTTCTCAGGCAGCTGCAGTCATCCGAGAACTAAGGTGAAAGCACTTGGCAACCGTGCTCTACATTGTACTTATTTCATTGAGCGTGATTGATAAGCCTATTACTAGGTGTTAATAGTTTTTTTTTTTTTGTTATTTTATTAGTGTTAGGTGAACTCTTTTTCATGTGCAAATATCTAGCAACTATATTAATTTGACACCATCTTAAAAATGACATACGGATTCATCAATCACAGTGGTTCAGGGGTCTCTAAACCTTTTTTTTTTTTGAAAAAAAAAATAGGAGTAAAATAAGGCCTCTCTTGGTACCACCCTTCTTTTTTAACTTACCTTCTATATGATTAAATGCATTGAGGATGGACATCTCCATCCTTGTTATTGTTGGTTAGTTTGCAATGTGCCCTGGACAGATGAAGGGTGTCTTCTTTAGATAAACAAAGAAGCTAAAAAAAGAGTTGCTTCTTACTTTCTTTTTCAGTCGCTAATCAAAAATGGGGGTCCATAGATAGCAAAAATTCTGCCATCTGCCAACTATAGCTTAGAATTCGACAATCAAGTATGTGGAAAATTCTCAAATGACTAACTTTTTTATTCCTATTTTTCACATTTGCCTATTGTCAGGAATGGTAAGCCATCATGCAAACTTCTATATGTAACTCCAGAAAGAGCTGCTGGAAACTCATCATTTCTTGATGTACTGAGATGCTTACACCAAAAGGTAGGCATATTATTTATGTTTGGGTAAACTTTAATTTACCCCACTGTGGATTTGCGCTTGTTCATGTTGCCGTCTTGTGTTTCAAAAGTTACACTCGGCTATCCTGTGGTTTAGCGTGTTTTCACTTTGTTGACCCGTGATTCAAAAAGTTACACTTAACTATTCTGTGGTTTTATTTTTGTTTCAGTGTAAGAACCTATCATTAAACAAGGTGCCATCTTATGATTTTCGAAAAATTTTACTTTGCTACCCTATTTGATGACAGGTTTTTTTCAGTGAAACAAAAATAAAACCACAACATAGTTAATTGCAATTTTTTAAACCATAGAGGGGCAAAGTGAAAACGCGTTGAACTGCAGAGGCCAAATTGAAGTTTACCCTTTATGTTTTTATTATTTTATGTCGCAGACTCCTTATCTTTCTTTTCTAAATTGGGTAGATTGCAAGAGAGGATCCTCAACCTTTTGCATAATTTGTACTCAAAGAAACGAAAGAACCTTTTATTAGCGTGGTTTCAGTTAGGTGCTTGACTTCTCAACTATTACAATTGGCTGCAATTCATTTCAATCTTGTTTGTATAATTGAACTTCAAATTTCCAGTCATATTAACATGCTCGTTGTCTAGACCAACGCAAGTGATATTGAACTTGCATAATGAGAAGGGTAAGATTGCAACAATATGCAAAGGTTAGAGCTCATTTGTATTAATTGAAAGATTGGCAACCAAGCCAAAACTTCCTAAAAAGGCTGGGAACCCTAGTGCAATTTGCTCTTGTACATACATCTAGGTCTTGCACTTCAGAAAAAAAAGAATAACCTAAGCACGAATGTTTGACAGGGTCTGCTTGCAAGATTTGTAGTTGACGAAGCACATTGTGTAAGGTAACTTCTTGCAGTGGGTATATTTTTCCTATATTTCTACTTTAAATGCCATATATTTTAAATTATATATCTAATTCGCTTATTGTTCTGTTTCTAGCCAATGGGGCCACGATTTCCGTCCAGACTACAGAGGACTTGGATGCCTGAAGCAGAATTTCCCTGGAGTGCCTGTTATGGCTTTAACTGCAACAGCAACTAAATTTGTCCGCGAGGTAGTTATATGTTTGTATTTGTTTCTGTTCCCAGCAAATTACATGCAGAGGTTTCGTTGTGGTCTTCGACCTTTCTATTGCACAATTATAACCGTTTCATTTCGATGCAATCTTATCCTTATTAATTTTCTCAATCCGATTAGATGGAAGTACTCATGTAATCTCTATTTGAGAAGTCAATAAACGATTATGTGGATACTTCTTTCGAATTTAACTGAGGAATTTAACCGAATGTGTAAAACTGCAGCAAAATTTAAAGGCTAAATAACTGAACGCGAACAACTGAATGGTTGCGACCAAACTGAAGCCATGTTAAAAGTTAGAGGGCACCTAATGCAATTTACTTTTTTTCTTTCTATAACATGATGAAAGCGGTAACTATCGATCTTCTTATTTATGCAGGACATAATAAAAACTTTGAGAATCCCTAGTGCTCTAGTGCTGGAGACAAGCTTTGATCGACCGAACCTGAAATATGAAGTTGTTGGTAAAAGCAAGGATTCTATGAAACAGTTAGGCCAATTGATAAAAGATCACTTTGGGAACATGTGTGGTATTGTATACTGTCTTTCGAAGAGTGAGTGTGTCGATGTTGCAAAGTACTTAAATGAGAAGTGTGAGATAAAGACTGTATACTACCATGCTGGTTTAGCAGCTCATCAGAGAGTTTCTGTTCAAAAGAAATGGCGCAACGGAGAGGCTCATGTTGTTTGTGCCACCATAGCATTTGGCATGGGGATCGACAAAGCAGATGTGGTGAGCCTGTCGCAATTCTTATACAAGAATTATTGATTTACATGTATATCCATGCAAAATTGTTGATTTACATATATACACCTGCAAAATTATTGATTTACATGTATATCCATGCAAAACCTGAATATGTGCCTTTCAAAAGTCTACTAGTTACAGATTACCCTTGTAAAAAGAAAAATAATTGAGGGCATTTTTGTAGGAAACTTCACTTCCAAAGATGGCATTTATGTTGTAAATGATGATATGTATGTGATAAATTTGTGAAAGTCCCTTTATGAATTTTTATGCCCTGACCTAACTTGATATTTAAACTTCGCAGCGTTTCGTTATCCACAATACTTTGTCGAAATCAATCGAAAGCTACTACCAGGAGTCAGGAAGGGCAGGAAGAGATGGTCGCCCTGCATCGTGTGTTGCTCTATACCAGAAAAAAGATTTTAGTCGAGTTGTATGCATGTTAAGGAATGCCAATAGCTTCAAGAGCGAAAGTTTCAAGATGGCCATGGATCAAGCGAAGAAAATGCAAGAATATTGTGAACTGAAGGTATTTTTCATTTTGGAAAATATTTCATTTGTTGTGCTCTCGTTTTTTTTTTTTTGTAGGAAAAAATCACTAATAAGTTAAGCTTTGTTGCATTCTCATTTTTGAACTATTTTTCTTACTTGCTAATGTATTGTTATGCGGCGAATGCTACATTTCTTTTTTGCAGTGTTAACTTAGTTTTATGCCAATGTTTCAGACTGAATGTCGTAGAAAAACTCTTCTATCACACTTTGGAGAGCAATTTGATAGGCAGAGATGCAGAGATGGTCCTAGCCCCTGCGATAACTGCGTAAAAATGACGGAATAAGTTAATACACTCGACTCTCGCATTCATATACACCATCCCTGAAGGATCAGGTACAATCTTTGATCAATCCTTAAATTACTCTCTCTCTAAGTCTAAAGATGGTAAAATTCATACTGAAACTATGGAAGTTACATTACCAGAATTTTTGGTAAGTCGACATCAAACTGATGGTGGACCCTGCAACAAAAGAGATCCATCACAGGGAAAGGCCATGCATCTCTATACCTCTCAAAAGATTATGTCATCGAGCCCGCAAATTGAGGAAGCATCTACCAGGTCTTTCAATCTTTTTTAAATAAGATTAATTTGGCTCTTTGCTACCTTATTTAGTGTCGCGTTTAATTTATTCCTTTGTTTTATTAAGTGATCCTAATATTTTGTTAACAAATGTGGTTCAGAGATATATATCAAATAAAATGAATGATTCCAATGTTTTTGTGAAAGTACAAGAAAAGGACCACTAATATGTCTTTGTTATGTTCTTGCATTCATACATCATGTACTAATGTATTTATACTCCTATATATCTTTGTCTTTTCAAGTTGCGAAAGTATAAACGAAGAGCAAAGGAATAAGTTACATAAAATAGAGATTATATTTCTTAATAATTTGAAATTTCTCCCCTTAACATGTAAACCCTGTTTGATCATCACATTGTGTTATGGTTGGAGTCCTTGTTTGATCATCACATTGTGTTATGATCGAAGGACTCCATGCGTTGGAGCCGCATTTGCTCGTAGAATTTTGCAATAAACTCTTCCGCTTGAACGTCGATCGGATTTGGCTCTCCACTGCCATCGTCCGTAGCCTCATTGCCGTTAAGGTCATCATCATTCTTGTCGAGCGCCTGAAGATCCTCAGCAGAAGCATAGCGGCTCATCCCGCCAGACGAGGTCGAGTGTGCTGGCGATGCTGGCGGAAGGGAGACGTCGTGGTACGACTCGTGCCCTACGGGCGGCGGTGGTGGCAGCAGAAGCGGATTGGATGGATAATGCTCGAGTTGAGGGACGTGGAAGGGACGCATGCCGCCAACCAGTGTTTTCCACCCAGCCTCGGCGGCAGAGGGGGAGCCTGGGGCTTCAGCATTCAGAAACTTTTTCTTGCAGGATGAGTTGCTGCGGACCATAAAGAGGCAAGCCCTAATAAGGCTTAGGGTGCCTCTCTTCTTGCCGGCTGGTGGTCGGAGAGAGCAAGCTTTGCTCGTAACGTCGGTAGTCGCGACGGCAACAATGGCAGTGTTGTTATTGGCGCCAACGGCAACGATGGCAGTGTTGTTATTGGCGCCATCTCTCTCTTCTTTCTCCATAGAGGAGAAAGAAGAGGAGGGATGGAACTCTCCTAACCTTAGTGGGAAAGGTAATCTTAAGATTCAATAGGAGGAAGAGTTTATATATATAGGCTTTAAGATGTGAAGGAACCACATACATGCATGAGAGGTTTGGGGTTGGAAGCATGCATATTTAGTTGAGAGTATGTGGAGAATATTCAAGGTTTCAAATTTTGAAATGACAGGAATACCCATTGGGCCATTGGTTGGTTGGTTTTGGTGGTGTTGATTTAGGGATGTTAATGGGTACGAATACTTGCAATTTTATCCGAACCGAAACCCGAACAGAGCGGGTTTATCTGATGCTAAATGGACATGGTTCAGGTACTAGTATAACCAACGAAAACTCATCAGATTTGGATTCGAGTACAAATTTTGCCTGTAATAAATTCAGGTATATTTAGGCTTAGTTTGGTATTGAGGTCTATCTAACGTTATTAGATAAAATGGAGTTGTAGAAAAAGCATATAGGGATATGCTTCTGCGTTCTCCGGTGGAAACGCAGAAAATATATCGTAACCGACTCATCGCGATATGCGGAACGCAATATTACGTACGGAAACAAACGGGATATTTTCCCAACGTACTTTCTCACCGCACGTAACGCAGTCTCCCCGCAATACCAAACGAAGCCTTAATATAATAATATGTTTTGAAATAAGGTGACATGAAATAATCGTTTCTGGTTCGGGTGTTTGGTCGGGTTCCATTTTGGAAATGGATTTTTAAATTTGTCTGGATGGGGTTAGGGTTTTTGAAAATCCGTCCTGAATCCGACCTGTATTGACATCCCCATGTTGATTGAAGGAATGGGTGTTAGAGGTGTGATGGCAATGGCATCACCATAGAATAGGAGATGTTGGAAGGGTGTATATGGAAAGTGAAAATTTTATGTAGTTTCTCTCTATTTGGGTTGGGGAGGAAGAGTAGCTGGTGGTTGAGCTTGTGGTTGCAATCAATATTCTTGGAATAGTAGTGTGTTGAATGGTTCTCCACCTCTCTCTCTCTCTCCCTCTCTCTCTCTCTCTCTCTCTAGATCACATTGTAATTTTATGTGGAGAAAGAGAGGAGAGAGAGAGAGATAAGAGAACCTTGACTACTAAGAAACATTTGCAATGGAAATCAAAATTGGGAATCTAATTTAAAATCAATTACAATTATTATTCAAGAATTAGTTAACTAACAATGTGTCTTGTGATATTGCTACATATGTACCTTTGTAAGCAATGGGGTTCTAATGTGTGCTCTTGAAGCAGCACTTCTTCGAGAAGCTCTTAATAGATATTCACTAGAAGATACGTTTTTTTTTTATAAATCTCAATCCACATTTTATGTGGATCGGGTACAATTAAGACGATTAGGATTGGGATAGCCATAATAAATATACACTAGGAGATACATTTCTTAACCAATAAGAAACGTATAATTCATTTTTATCCTTAACATACTAGGATAAATCCACTAGGAGAATGTATAATTCATTCTTATTCTTAACACGTCTTAAATTAAGACCCGCCAATGTGAGCATATCGTACGGCAACAATGCGATAATTTTTTTGTTACAGTAGTTGAATAAAAATGTAACAATCCAAACAGTAAATATAACTGTAGTGCTGTTTCAACTGCATGCAACTAAACAGCGTCTCCATTAAAGCATAAACTACACACTCAAAAGTAAAGATTTGAGCATGAGCACGACCAATGATTTAAGATGCCCCACTTGGACTGGCTCCTGAAATAACTTTTATCCCGGTCATAATTCTTATCATAATCTCGTGAGATTCAGAATATTTAGAGGGTTCCATTATTCTATAAATATGTTCCCTTTTTCGTATTAGACGATCTAATTTGAAAGAATCCACGATAATCTTTCTTTTCTCTCTCTTCTTTTTCGGATTTGCACCTACGTTCTCGGAATTTAAGACTGATCAAGGTGTAGGCGTGGTAGAAGGCGAGATATTACGCCTTGCAAAAGACGAGATACGTGGGAAATCTAGAAGCATCTAGACCAGGACTATCCAAGCAGGCTAGTAAACAAGCAATCTGATCCGATTCCGGTTTCTGAGGCGAGATACGTGGGAAATCTAGAAGCATCTAGACCAGGACGAGCCAAGCAGGCTAGTAAACAAGCAATTCGATCCGATTTCGATTTCTGAATACGTTGGCTATCCTGTAAGTTTCCGTTACCCTAATATTTCCAACACGCACAAAAAGTGTAATTTTTCGTAAGAGTTAATCTTACCAAATACCAATCCAGTATCATCTCTGTAAAGAAAAAAGCGGTAGCATGCTACCTTCCTCTCAAAAAAAAAATCTCTGTAAAGAAAAAAAATCAATAATTAAGGATAATCTTACCATGTCATTCTTAAAATGATAAAATGGGTAATTACAGTTTCTAATTGCATGCAACCAAATAAACCAAAAAAAAAACAGTTAATAATTACAACACTCAATTGCATACTAAGATTGATATGGTTGTAATTGTTTTATATTTAGTTATATACATGAGTGAGGCTGGTATGCTTATGAAAGTACGGAGCTCTCCGTGCTTTCAGGTCATTTTCAATATTGTGACTTTCGAATCGACGGTCGACTCCGTTAGATTTGATCAAAAGTATTTGAAGTATCTAAAAAATAAATTTTGTGATTTTTCGATATCATTTACATAGTGATCGAAGGGGCTCAAAATCAATAATTTTAATGATCGTGGTGAGCCGTTTGCAGGTTTAATGGTGTAGAAGTATTCAAATCCCGTAAAATTTTGATAAAATAAGATCAATATTTTTGTTCTAAAATTTTAATATCGTATCATCATATTTTGTAATATTTTTATTTTTCAGCCGTTGATTTTGGGCCCTTTCGATCACTAGGCAACTGATATCAAAAAATTGTGAAATTTATTTTCTAGGTATTTCAAATACTCTAGATCAAGTCTAACGGAGTCAATCGTCGATTTGAAAATTCCAACATTGAAAACGACTTGAAAGCGCGGAGGGCTCCGTGCTTTCAGAAGCATACCAACCTCACTTTTATATATATGTTCAATTACACTAATTTTATACTTAAATCGAATCAAATGTCCCCCTAAGAATAAATGTTTTTAAACGAAATTAATTATATTTCGAATGCGATTGCATTGCGCACAGAATACGCCACATGAGATGAAAGGCCCATCCATCCATAAACTCCATCTTAACTCAATTTTGATTGTGGGTCCAACTATTTTTTTTTCTTTTTTTGGGGGGGAATTTTCTCACTACTATCTTACTACAGCTGGTTAGCATTATATAACCATGCCCTCCCTTTGACAGAGAAAACACAGCTTAATATCACTACCAAGCACTCTTTTTTTTTCTTTTTTTTTTTTCTTTTTTTTTTTAAAGGTAAACTTTAAATACTATTTCTATGATTTCACACTTTTTCATTTTAGTACCATATGGTTTAAAGTGTATCAATTTAGCACACTGATTTTATTTTTCTTTTTTTGTCGGTTCTTGTGTTAACATTTCATTAAATTATATACAAAAAACTTTAGATACCCCACCTAGGTTTATCGAATATTCACTTTAGTATCATTTGGTTTTAATTTTGTCACTGATTTAATAAAAAAAAAATTAATGGAGGAGATAATAAAAAGAGAAAAATGAAATCATAGGCTTCGTTTGGTTCGGGATTAAGTAAGAACTAGTTATTTCTGGAATAGCATTAAGTTCAGGGTTAAGGTGGGGTTAGAATAATTCTGTGTTTGGTTGTGAATTGAGTTTAGTCCAGATATAAGTAAAATTGTGTTTAGTCGGAGTAAGTATAGTGGGTTTTTATAAATAGAAAATAATAAATCTCAAATATAAAAACTTAAAATTACGAATATAAAATATCAAATTTAAAATTTAAATAATTAAACTTAATGATTTTAAATTTTAAATTTTAAATTTTAAAAAATAAATATTAATTTTAAAATTTTAAATTTAAAAATTAAAATTTATATTTATATTTAAAAATTAAATAGGGGTGGGATTAACTCCTATTTCTGGGTGGGGTCGGGATTAACTTAATTCCGTGTGAAACCACAATGTGGTATTTAAAGTTTTTCTTTTTTTTTTATGTGATAGAGTACTAAATTGATATATTTTAAATCACATGTTATTAAAATGAGAAAGTGTGAAACCACACGGTGATATTTAAAGTTTTTTTCTTTTTTCTTTTTTATGTGGCAGAGTACTAAATTGATATATTTCAAAGTGTGAAACAATGAGGTGATATTTAAAGTTTTTTTTTTTTTTTTTTTTTTGGTACTATAACAAATAAGGAGTTTGTGTGTAGGGCAGTAAAAGTTGAATTTGTGTAGCTCAACGCGGTTTTATTTGGAAGCCCTAAAGTTAATGATCCCCACCCCACAAACAGCTGTGAAGATGTTAGATGAATGATTGGTCCAACACTATATATGGATGCCCTAAAATGTAGTACCATAGAGTCAACTACTATGGATGCCCTAAAATGCACCGCAGAGTACAGTTGATCAGCCAGCTCGAATAAAAATCATACGAGGTGATGAAATATTAAAATTATGCTACTCTACTGGAGAACTTGTGAATTTGCCTCTTTTTTTTTTTTTTTTTATCCCTCCTCTTCTGTACATCTACATTCGTGTATTGTACGTTATAAACGGTTGATCAGATTGTCTCGCTGTGAGATGGATGTTCGTATAATTTTTTTTTTTTTTTTTCCCACTAGTTCATTAGCATCTAGAATGTATTTAAGGATACTACTGTAAGTTTAGGGTTTATGGTTTAGGGTTTAGAACATGGAATGAGTATAGCTAAACGTAGAAGCGAAAGTAAATACTATCCTCTTATCCCCAAATACCTCACTATCCTCTTATCCCCAAGGGGTAGTTTAGTAATTTTCACATTTCACCACCTCACTATCCTCTTATTCCCAAATACCATCCAAACACTTTTTTTCTTATATCCCTTTATCCCTATCCTTATCCCTATTTTCATCCAAACACAAAATTATTCTTATCCTCATACTTGTACCTATCCCTGTAACAGCTAGTTCTTACTTATCCCCGAACCAAACGCTACTAGCACATCAACTGTGTTTTGGGCTACATTTTAAGATACCCATAGCAATGAAGAAAACATTGGATCCTCTCTCTCTCTCTCTCTCTCTCTCTCTCTCTCTCTCTCTCTCTCTAGGCCTACTTTCTTAAGAGGAAAGCACCAAGTAGATTCTCTCTCTCTCTCTCTCTCTCTCTCTCTCTCTAGGCCTACTTTCTTAAGAGGAAAGCACCAAGTAGTTCCCAAAAAGAGAGAGAGAGAGAGAGAGAGAGAGAGAGAGAGAGAGAGAGAGACTTTGTAGTGTGACTACCCATGTGCACTAGTGCTAGTACATTTTATTTCCCAAGATGCCCTTGGGATTACTTACACTACACTTCTTAATTAGATTAGATTGGTGAAAAATATGCTAGGCAAAACCAGCATTAACACAAGTGAAATACTATTAGATGCATTCACAAACATCATTAAGAAAATAATAATAATAATAATAATAATAATAATAATAATAATAACAATAATAATGGTAACCACTTCTAACTTTCATATGTTTTGATTTGAGTGGTTTTAGTCCATTAAATTAGATATTGATTTTAATTATCAATCGTAAAATTTGACAGAAATACCAACACATCTGACAAAATTTGAGCATAATTGAATAAAATAATTTAAATTTAATATAAATACAGATTGAACAAATGTCAATCGAAAGAAATAAAGTTTAGAAGCCCATTTCAATATATCTTATAATTAGGAGTTTTCTGTAATTCTTTTATATATATAGAGAGAGAGAGAGAGAGAGAGAGAGAGAGAGCGCGCGCAAGCTATCTGCTTCATTCATAGACTCGGTTAGAAATGTGAACCAAGTAAATTTCAAACTTTGAAATCTCAGATGTCAATCACTAAGTTTTTAGCCAACTGTGTTAGTTACAATCAGTTATTCTATGATATTTTTGCTTTCAATAAAACTAAGATTAGTCATGTGTAAAACTCCTCCAAATTGAGGGGCAAATTTTTTAATTTCCTTTTCTTTTCCTTTTCTCAAAGCACATGTAATGCTCCTCTCTCTCTCTCTCTACAAACCGTGTACACCTATCTCTTTTTCTCTCTCTACACACCATTTGATTATTTAAAGAAAAAAAAAAAAAGAAACATAAGATGACAACCCCAACTACATAAATTCCAACCCATCATTCTCTCTCAAAGACAAAGTCTCAAGTCTCAACTTACTCCCTATAAAAAGCCCACTTCTTTTTCCTGCATCTCAACACTCACAAACTACAAACTTTGTTCTCTATATAAATCTCTACACAACTACATTTCACACCCCAAACTCTTTCATTACACATTACTTCTCCATTCTCTATCACTACTAGAAATGGCGGCGGCGACTGCGGCGACGATGTTGGCGCAGCGGTTGTGGCGTTTGCTGCGCAAGGCATTGCTGTGGGCGCGAAAAGGCGGTGCCTTGAACCGTCGGCTCGTGGCCGATCTCCGTGTCGTTTGTAATCGGCTTAGGAGCCTTCGAGGCGGCCGCAATTCCTCGATGCTCCGATACGATGAGCTGCATTACCGGGAGTGCGAGTTATCGTTCGCCGAGACCCCCACCTTTCAGCTCAAGATGTTTAAGTCCAAGTTTCGTCGTTGCATCGATCCAACAGTTGATTCTGAGGACGACGAAGGACATTTTGAGTACAAATACGATGACGACAACGACGACGATGATGATAAGAACAGCGACGCATTGTACTTGGAGTACGACAAAGAAAACTACGAATGCCGATCGAAACGCGAAGATGGCGGTGTCGATCGGAAGGCGGATGAATTCATAGCCAAGTTCTATCGGCAAGTCAGGCTGCAGCGCGAGCTTTCGATGCAGAAAAGACGACAAAACAACGCGAAAAAAACAGAGTAATCTTAGCTGAGAAACAATGGCTAGTTCCATTAGATTTTCCCATCTGTTCTATTACACAAGCACAAAAAGTATAAAACCATATTCTTTGATTCTTTTTTTTCTTTTTTTGGTATACCAATTCCAAAACTTGATGTACATGAGAAGATCTACAAACTGTACCAATTATTTACAATTTTCTCATATGTTACAATATATATGTTCAAATGGATAAACTCTGCTCTCATAAAAGCAAATTATTCTGTAGAAACTCCCAGATTATAGCCAATAATGTAAGCACTCATTCAATAGCAACAATTTTTTTGGCTTTGTATCTGCTCTTAAAAACACCAGCAGAATTTCACAGCCACAAAATAAAAGATTTTCCGAAGTAGTGCAAACTAGGGGTGTAAGCGAGCCGAACACGAGCGAGCTGGGGTCGGCTCGTATTCAACTCGTTATTAAACGAGCCGAACACGAGCTCGCTCATCAAAGTATCGAGCCGAACACGAGCTCGCTCATAAAAGATTTTCCGAAGTAGTGCAAACTAGGGGTGCAAACTAGGGGTGTAAACGAGCCGAACACAAGCGAGCTGGAGTCGACTCGTATTCAACTCGTTATTAAACGAGCCGAACACGGGCCGGCTCATTCAAGTATCAAGCCGAAAAATTCGGCTCGTTTAATAAACAAGCCGAACACGAGCTGGCCAACGAACAATAAATTAAAAAAAAAATTTAGATTAAATATATTAAAAAAAATTTATAAAATCTTATTTATTAGACTTTGATCTAATAGTTAAAACTTTATATACAAATGAGTCTTTTTATAATTAAGCTCGCATTTATATTTTTATTTTGCTAAAAATTAAATAATAAAAATATATATTACATATAATTATTTATTTATATATATAAATATAAATTAAATAAATAATATAAATATAAAATATATGTATTCGAAATTTTGTTATCGAAGTAGAACACGAGTGAGGCGACCCAGGCTCGTGTTCGGCTCGTTTATAAGCAATTTGAAAAATTCGATTTGGTGTTCGCTTCGTTTACTAAGCGAACGAGCCGATCTCGAGCTGTTCGAGGCCGAACGCGGGCGAGCCATGAGCGAGCTGGATTGCCACCCCTAGTGCAAACCTACGAGGGAATTGGTTCAAATAAGCTATTAACAGTACACTACAAACATTGCTTTTCATTTTGATGATGGGGTTGCTGCAATAAAAGGCATCAAAACGAAGAAACAAGGGGGAAAAAATCCTCAAAAGTATGTTAATGTATTTCACATCTGAATAATAATTTGAGTAAAAGCATTACAATTCCATTTCGCATTCCGAAATCGGAATACCATCTGATGCTGTTTTCAGCTGATGCTTTAGTTGATAAAGCATGCATCTTATACCGGAGATCACGGATACAACAAAGTATCCGCAAAATATATATAAAAAAAATCTTAGCCAACAAATGGGGATCTCAAATGTCGAAAAAAAGCATTTCCGGTTCAGGAACCACTCCGAGAAAGATGAAATTAGATCCCGTAAAGACGACAGCTAAACAAAATTGGTACTTCGAGAGCGGCGGACACTCGTCGTAGATATTATCTCTTACTACTTCAGCAACAAACCGGAATTAAGCTTTCGTGTTGAAGCCCCTTGACTAACGCATCGCCGATCGACTTCTGTCAGATTCTGTTCAAAAAGTAGACGATAATTAGTGTCCGGCTGGGATACTATCGATAGCACCAAACATTTGGTGCTATCAAGTTTTCTACCGTTAGATTTAACCCTTTGACTATTTTCACCCATTAGATTATACTATTAAACCAATAACTCACTCAGCCTAGGGCGCCCACATCATCCTAACCGTTCATTTCTTCATCCAAGGGCCGAAAACCTAATAGCACCAAACACTTGGTGCTATTGATAGTATACCGGCCTAGGTCCAATAATTATTACTTTTAAAAAGAAAATATAGTGGAGTTCAAATGAAACTTCTATCTTAAAGAATTAGGAGCCCATCGGATTTTCGGTCAAAACTTCTAACAATCACACTTTGGTGAATGTAGAGAGAACCTTAAAATGCAATAACTACTTTATCCGAAAAAAGAAGGGGCAACCAGAAGTCAGTGAGGAGCGTACGAATTAGCATCGGAGTGACTTTTTAGATAGGTTTCCAGTTGACCTGTTGCCGCCAATATCAGACCTGCAGTGCAAAGTTGGAAAATAGATCTCATTGTTCTTATCACATAATAGAAATGGTAATTAATCTCTGTTTATCTGCATTGTGATGTAGGAAATTAGGAATATAATGTGTGCTTCGCGTGCTTCTGCTTCTGGAGTAGAAAAGTTGTTAGAGAAGCCACGATCAACAGATACTCGATCACTTGGTTTTAAGTGCCCGTCGGCATGAGCCGTATCCACCGTGCCGTACCGTGCCAACAAGATACCGGCACGATACAGGCTCCGTGCCGATGGCACAACTCAAAACCCTCTATTCTTTAAATTAGTAAGTAATTTCCTCAATAAAGTTTAAAAAATGTGATAAAAAGACATAATAAATGGTTAGAATATTTTGTTGCTAAAGAAAATAAATATTTCATGCTATTATGTGTCGGCACACAAGAATTTTTTTGACCGGCACGCATCGGCACGGCTCGGCACGCACCGTGCCGGCAAGTTGCCGGCACAACCCCGTACCACGGCACTTAAATCCTTGCTCGATCATTCATATTACAATATATGCTTCTTAGAGATGAACCGGTGAGGAAATAAGTTAGCTCGAAATCGACGAGTTTTCACTAGTGGCAACAGAAGCTAATTTTTAAAACCTATAAACTTGTTGAGATAGAAAAAAATTCAAAAAAGAGTACCACTACACACGAACCAATTCAATCCAATTCAATTGTTAAATCCGTTGAAATTTCGATTTAAAAAAAAAAAAAGAATAGCAAAAGATAACTTTAAGCGCGTTAATGAAAAAAAGACAGAATATAACCGGGCTTACTAGAGGACTACATAGAATGAGAAATCATTGCAAAAAAGTTACCCAAGAACAAAGCAGAAGGCTTCCGAGGTCTTGATTTGAATTCAGGATGGAACTGAACACCGATGTAATAAGGATGACTCGGTAGCTCTATAACCTACTCGAAGATGGTAACAGTAGAATGAGATGAACAGAATTTTCAAATGGTATTAACCGCCAATAAATTACAAGCACAATACCTCCATTCTATTTCCACTTTCGTCACTTCCTACAAACTGTAGGCCGGAAGTTTCCAACTTCTCAACAAAATCAGGATTCACCTATTGCCGAAAAAAAAAGAAGGCAAATCACTCCAAAAAATAGTTACGATAGTTAAAAGGAGAACTTAGGAGAGGGTGAGGAAACAAGTTCATCTTCAACTTTACTGTCAGAGATGACGCATCCGTAAGTGAATTCAATAGGACTTTTAGAATCTATTGCTTTTTTTTTTTTTTCCAACTTATGGGGATGCTACTATCAATTTGGTGGCTCTCTGATATATTGTATGAAGAAGAAAATTACATACCACACAGATGAATCCAAATGAACGGAAATTAAATATGCTATTTTCGCAGCCAACTTGACATTTCTTTACTAACCTCATATCTGTGACGATGGCGCTCATCCACAAATGTAGCATTTCCATATCTAGCAATAGTACAAGTTCCTCAGGATTAGAAAAACTAAGATACCAACGAGAAGTATTCATGACGATTAAGCCAAACAGATACAATCCATCAACATCTTCGAATGCAATATGAATCAAATACATAAGAGAGGGTTCTCAAGTTCCATACAGTTTCGAAGTAAGACAACGAGGATGGCGAAAAAAGGTTCTCCGACATCCTAATCTCATTGTGCTTCCCATGTGCGTTTTCGAAACCTGAAATAGAACATAAATAAAACCACAGGACTGAAGTTTCCACATCTCACATGGAGGTGCTCAGAAAACAAACCTCAGGCATGTACATAATGACAAGTTCTGGTGCTTCAGAGTCGAACTCTTCACTATTAGCTCTTTCCACACCCAAGATCTGATAAAGTGTCACATAAATGAGAGAGAGAGAGAGAGAGAGAGAGAGAGAGAGAGAGAGAGACTTAAAAGCGGACATATGGTACAAAAGGAAGCACACATACAGATCGAGCTATTTCAATCACAGATATCTGCATTCCCAAGCAAATGCCAAGATAAGGGACTTTATTCTCTCTAGCATATTTCGCAGCCAATATCATTCCAGGCACTCCACGGTCACCAAACCCACCAGGTATCAAAATGCATGAGGAACTCTGACAATGTAAATCATTAATAGTCAGACTGAAATTCCTCTTAGAAGCCAAAATTTTAAATTAAAAGAACTTCCATTCAACTGCTCCAACCAAAGAAATCTATCCATGATTTCTTACTCTAAGGGTTTCCCAAGCCACAGCATGTGCCTCTGGTGCCTGTATGAGAAAATATTGTACCAGGTAAGCCACAATTCATAAGCAACATTAAAACAACTGAGAGGTGATATGCATGACAGTCGCCGAACTTTCAACGACCTGTAATTTGGTCCACAATTTTTCACTTAAACAGAAAAGTCCCTGAACCTGCCTAACTTCTCATAACGTCATTCATGCACTGTGTTTCCACGCAATCTCTAACATGTGCCAGATACGTGCATATAAGTTAACAAATAATAGGAGACGGCAAACAAAGACAAGGACTGGATTGCAAGTAACTTTGATCACTTCAGGAGTCAACATCTGTTCAGGTAGGACCAAATTACAGTTCATACATTTACCTTCAAAACTCTTTCCCAAAGATGGAAATTACTTTACCGTTCTTGCACTTTCATCTTCAAGGTCTGAAGCAGCAATCCACTGGATTGATGGCCTCATTGAGCAGGCTACACATGCATGCAGAAGGGCCTGTAGCAAAGTATACAAAAAAACTTCATTGCAACAAAAAAAAAAAGAAGTTTCAAACACCAAATTGAAGTATAATAAGACAAAAATATACATAAATAAAGTCAAACAAAGATAAGTGTATTAATAGCTACAAAAAGTTTTGAATGCAAGTTCTGAAAAGTAGTAAATGTATATCAGTGGAGTTAAAACAGCTGGTGAAACACCAAATAGCTTTTGCATTTGAGATATAGCTAATTGCATTTTTGTAAAGCTTAAAATGTGTCTGAACAGAGTCAACTTGAAAAAATAGATAGGCCGAATGCATAATGTTACCAAGAGGTGAGCAGTACTCGATCCAAAACAAATTACTAAAGTATACTGACTCATTTCAGTTGATTTGGTTTAGTTTTATTGGTGATTCGGTTGGGTTCAGCTTTCGTTTTTGTGAAGCTACAAAACTAAAGGACCCGAATGAACTGAATTTATGGTAATTTGATACATACCAGAACTTAGATGATAATCAAATGCTTGAAGTTGTTAACCACAACAAATGTAAGATCAAATATTAACAGATAGGATAAACTATGCTTATATCTGACATTCAGTAGTATGAATATCAGGTCTATTACGCAAAGAAAGAGATAAATATTCACGTAGTAAAATAAGATGAGCTAACAGATTACCACAGGATAAATCAAAGCATGAATTTAGACAGAAAAAGTACCTTGACTACAGATAAATATGAATCTGTTAGACCAGTATACTTTCCAACCAAAGCAATTTTAACCTGCGCACAATTTAAGCGCCTTTGTTTACATAATTTAATTATAGGAAAATCAAGCCATTTAACAGCATGAGGTGTAGATAAGAAGACCAACTGAGGTTGTGAGATTATCATATGACTCGGCCATCTCTGTCCACTCTCCCAACTCAGGTGGAGAAGCCTTGCTGGAAAAAAAAAGAAAAAGAAAAAAAGAAAGAATATTAATTAGTGTGCCTACATTGCTTATAGTGTCAAAACATTTACATGCAAGGAAAAAATAAAAAATAAAAACAAAATCAACATCGTCAATATGAATGCCCATCATCAAGGTAGTAGCATTCTACCTCTTCAAAAGCATATTTTCTCTCGCGTATGCCCTTGAACTAAAAATAGCCCCCTTTAGAAAACCTCCTCTAACTCAACAAACTTACCTCGATAAATTGGATTATTCCCTAAGAAAAAGATTTTATTTTCTTTCCGTAAGAAACTAAACTTGCGACGGGAATACATAAATATATGGATTGCAGAGGGTTGCACATGTAAATAGATGCTTTTGCAAGTAATACATGCAGAAGCCCCTGTAGGTTTTAAGAACACGTCAACAGATAAAATGGACTACATCAAAATTGTATATCTTGCCTGACAAGATTCAACTGCTTCAGTATAGCCTCATGAGCATTTTGTTTCTGCAAAAATTGCAAGTCAATCAACATCTACAGATTAGTCGATGAAAATCCTAGATTGAGGTTTGGGCCAAAAATTTTGAGCTTACTTGAAGCAGAAGCGGGACGTGCCAGATGTTTGGAACATCGTGAATGTTTAGAATATTAGCAACCTGTAAGACACAAGTAGGATAATATAAAAAAATGCATTCAATAAAGAAATGTGTTCAAATAAATATTCAAAATTTAAGCATGAAAGCTTACCGGGACATGGCAAAATTGCGAAAGTTTCTCCTTAGTGCTTCCGTTTAAAGGCTGAAAATTTGATGAAATATCAAATTCATCTTTTAAAGAATTTTCCAAGTAATTAAGGAAAGAGCACTAAAAAGGGATTAGCAACTAGAGAAAACTTTTGACTTTCGAGTAATTTCATATAAGAGGAGTAATTCTTGATTCTTAACAGGAGAATACTTTTTTGTGAAGATCATAATCTGCAAAAAAAAAAAAAAAAAAAAAAAAAAAGAGAACTCCCATTTAAACAGGACAAGAAAACAAATTTGAATCATCAATGGAAGGACACAGCCCTACAACCAAATTAACCATATAAGAAAATTCTTTTCATGTACGCAAAGAGATATATTGACGATAATCACACCCCAAAAGAAAAGGAATGAATTGTCTACTAGTTTGCATTTTATGGTAGAATTTCTGGTTGATCTGATGAAAACTCTCTATGTTCAAAGAACAAGTAAATGCAAGAAAAGGAAAATTTCCTGATGATCTGATCCAGTTTAAATTAAACAAATAGAAAAGGCTTCAACATATACTTAACAGTAAGCACATAACTTGGCAAGACCTTACATGTAGAGATATAAGAAAAATCAACAAGCATTAGCAAAATCAAAGTCACAAACAACAGGCAAGCCATTTTCTTAGCCAAACCGAAGTGCATACCTGCGCAGACCGGCATGCCAGCAGATCAGGAGTCAAACCTAATGCCCTCAGTTCTCGCACACTATGCTGTGTTGGCTTCGTTTTCTGCAAAAGGAAAGAAGAACAAACTCTTGAGCACTAAATATAGTTAAACCAAATACTTGATCCTAATGCGACTTATAATTTTTGCATTGAACTGAATTTAGATTTCTTTTGCTAGATAAGATGTACAAATAGTCTCTGTGCCATCCCAATGTTGTAGTTTACCCTCTGAACATTTCACTTGAATTCTTTAGTCCCTGAACCTTCTCATGTATTGCAATTACAACCTTGACAATCAAAAATAAAATTTTCCTGTAAAATGATGATTTTACCTTCTTCTCTTGTAGAATGATTTTTCTAGTTTCAGTACACTTTTAATCAAAGTTTAACAAAAAATAAAGGTGTGGTCCGATTCTTTTCGTGGACTAGAGTGAAACGACAATATACGACAAAGTTCAGGGACTGAAGTGTTTAAGTGAAAAATGCAGGCATTAAATTGAAATACCCAATAGTACAGGGCTACGTTTTCTGGGGAGAATACTTTTGAGGGGAAATAAATCAACTTTCCATCAATTTAAGGGAAATTGATCACATAGCTAAGGTCATATTCACTATTTATTCATCAACCAAAGTTAAAGAAGGAATATTTACTTGCTCACCAACAACACCAAGCACTGGGACAAGGCTCACATGTATCAGGCAAAAGTTCTCCTTCCCTGTGAAAGTAATACGAGCACTTATTAGATACGCAAACAAGTATAGCTACAACGAGCTTTCAATTGTTAGCCAATGTTGTTCATTGCTTATGCGACAATTAAACCTCAGTCAATAGCAGGATATATGTAAAGCTGTCTTTAGTAGTGAAATTAGTGCGATAATAAAGCATGAGCTATCCTATTTATATTCTATAAGCTAACGAATTTTAAGTCTTTGTCAGATTCTAGGAAAACACATAATGAGAAAGCTCAATTGCCATCTTCTGTGTCGTTATTTTTCTGTTAATCGGCTCGGTGGCAGGGGAAAGCAAGATGACTGCTCATGTTAGCGTGCACCTAGCTTACCAACAGAAAATGACAGCTGACGTAAAGCTTCAATGAATGGCATTGATTCAATATCACCTGAAATTACAAAAACAAAGAAGGTATTGTAACTCGGAAGAATATTACAGACTAGTCAAAGCCTGGCAGACGTATACAAATCAGATAAAGATGTTAAATTAAACATACCTACAGTTCCACCCAACTCAATTACACACACATCAGCTGGCCCTGTTCCTCCATCCACTGGAATAGAAGATACTGACTCAATCCAATTCTTTATGGCATCTGTTATGTGAGGAACAACCTGAGATAGATTACTATTAGCAAAAACCAATTAAAGATCAAATAAACAGAATTTTGAGTAAATCTTTGGTCAATTTATATCCATAGACATGCAAAATTAATTTCATAGCATTCATATTCTTCAAATTCAAACTCAACAACGTGACCTTTACACTGAAAATCAGTGCCTTTTAACATTACATGTAGCGTAAATCGACACAGAAACCAAACAAAAGGTCATGAAAGCTTGGATACTTTACAATCATGGGGACAGAACGAAAAACTGTTCATCAATGTATAGGACTTCGTTTGACCTTTAGTTGCTAATTACTCATGTGAGCTGAAATCAGTAGCATTTAAATCAAGTTTGATACCTCTCAATTAAAAAGAAAAGAAAGGAAAAGAAAAAGACCATACCTTCCAAAATTTTAGCATGCTTGCTTGTTAGGTAAAATATTTGATCCCCCGATAAACAGGCAAAATACATGAAATTTCAAAAGATACCATGACTAATATTACAAACACCCAATAAAAGTAAAATAGAACATTGATTTTGTCTAAGGAAAACAAATGACCAGATGACAATATTCAAAGCTTCTAGGCATATAAATATATAAATAATATTACCTGCACAGTCTTTCCAAGATAATCGCCCTTCCTCTCCTTCTCAATAACAAACTGAAGAAAAAAAATTATAAATAAAACATACATTTCTCCAAGTCAGATATAATTTACTACAAAGGGAGCGCTTGAAGGTAGATTGCACTACTTGCCTGATATATCTTTCCAGTGGTAATGTTGCTTTCTCTAGTAAGTGTGACATCTAAGAAGCGCTCGTAATTTCCTAAATCCAAGTCAACCTGTACAAATCCCCATAAGTCATCAGCAAATGTAGACACCACATAAAGTGAAAAAAAAAAAAAGTAATAAAAATGGGAAAAGATAATGTAAATACAAGCAAGCATCTTAACTGAAATGAGACACTATCCTGATGTAGACATTCTAGAATATTTTCTGTCAATTTTTTGACAAATTGAATTATTAACCATTGAACCTGATATGAGCTATTTAATTTGTCAATTTTGAGACCATGTGATGTGTGTAAAAAGCATCCCCAAATCCATGAATTTTGTTTTCTAGTAAGCTCGAATACTCTAGACAACAGTTGCCGGTATAGATAAATTGCTTTCAACTCGAGAGGATTCGGATCCAAGTCCTTTCAAGTGTAGCCTAGACTTACTCACTAATCAATATCCATGCATGCATGAATGTACGTCTGTCACTATGTGTGGGCATGCATATCTACATATGTACTAGCATTAATGCGCGAGCACGTGCGTATGTACTCAGTAGAGGAACAAAATTATAGAAATAGAACAATTATAAACTTGAACTAATAAAGGTAGAGTTATATAGTATTTTTTAAGCAAAATCATCAATCAAAAAAAGAGGGGAAAGGGCTCAATCCTGAATTTAGAGAGTAGGTACAAAATAACTATAAATATAACAAATGTGTATATTAAGAGAAGCTATAAGACAGATTAAGGCTCAAAAATATAATGGAAACTAAATTTGACCAAAAATGAAGGATGAATGGAGAACCTCTCCGCCGTCATCAAGAACAAAAACCTCCCCATGCTCAAATGGAGACATCGTTCCAGCATCCGTGTTTAAATATGGGTCTGCAACAGTAGGCAAAGATATTCATATCAGCAAATATCAAACTCCAAATTCAAAAGTGTAAATGCAGTGCATAGGAGAAAGGGCTACAAAAAATGTTAGAACAAAATAAAAGGTCAAAAACAATCATGCTCTCATTACTAAAAAAGAGACAGAAACAAGATGAAGCAAAAAAAGAGGCAATACTAAGAGATCTCTGCAAAATAGATGCTACAGCTTGCATACATCTCTATATTTACCGTCTAAAGTTTTTCTTTGGGCTTTTTTTCATTCAATTTACAAAACTAAATGTTTTATACCTTAAAGAGATTCGAGTTGGAATAGTCCAAAAATTTAACAACTCCATGGTAATTGTAAGCAGATATAACACAAAACCAAATATAAGTTGGAATAGAATTTTAAGAGCTTCATGACAATTGTCCAAGTGTTTCTCTGCACAAGAAAAGATGATAACTTCCTAGCTTAAGGAGTATTAGTCATCTCCTATTAAAAATTAAAAAACTCTAGTAAGGAGAAAAATGTAAACAATGTCACTATCCCTATTAAAGCTTAAAAAAAAAAAGATAAATTCCAAAAGGACCAAAAGACCTTAAGTAAACAGCCAAATAAGTCATTTTCAGAAAATTCTCCAAGGTAAAACGAAAAAAAGGTATAAAGTAACAATAAAACCCATCTAGAGACAAGCATATCGGAAGCCTCAAAAAGACCAGACACTACAAAGAACAGGTAATTAAAAACTCTCTCTGTGAAAAGGAAATGAAAAGTACAAGTGAACAGGTAAAAGTGCTTCAGCTTCCTAGACAAGACAAGAACAATAGCAGATATTGAAGAAGACACAAAGAACTCTTAGAGACAAGAAGGCAAAAACAAATATATATTTTGTTGTTATCAAAAAAACAAAAACAAAAAAACAAATCACAGGGCAAACCACAACCTTTCAGAAACTATCAAAGATACATGGAAGAAGCTGTTATTCAAGAAGAAGCAATAAAAAGAAAATATTTGAGAAACACCCACCCGTTAATAGAAAGAAAAGCACAAATTGTTGCCCTTTTTCCCAAAATATTGGCCACTAGACAAAACTCAACAAAATATGAGCAAGAAAGAAGCTTATTCACAATCCTAACAAAAAAAAAAAAAACACATTAAAAACAATTGGTAATTAAACTTTAAAAAACACAGATTAAGGACAACCAGGAAAATCACACTGGGATGCAACTCATTCACCGAAATAAATTGAGGTCAAAAAAGTTTCACTTGTAAACAAACTACCAAGACCCCAGTAGTAGGTGCATATTACAACTAAGCAAAACTACTTCCCCCATTCAATCAAAAGCCCATTTCTTATCTAGTGAACACAACTCATAAACCCAAATAGAATGCCTGATAAAATGAGACCAAAACCCCAATAGCATGAACAGAGTGCAATTAAGCAGCAAATTTACTTTTTGTCCCAGTCAATATCAGAACCCACACATAGAATAAAGTCACAAGATAACACAGGGGGGGCACAACTCATAAACACAAATAAAATTGGAACCAAAGCCTCAATAAAGATTACCAGATTACAACCACAAGCATAACTAGTTCTTCCCTATTCAATACCAACACCCATCAAGCAAACTAGTACCAGATTACAGCTTACTAATCCAAATAAAATGGAACCCAAAAATTCTTTACCACTAAGCATTGCTATTCATAATTCCAAATCCCATAAAACATCCCTGCCCCGAAACAGCACCCATAAAAACCAATCTTTCTCAAGGAAAAAGGTCCAAACTAAACAAAACCATGGAATAAAAAACAACTAGTACTACTACCAAAACCACACTAAACATCTCCACACCGGAATAAACCAAAAAAAAACCAATCTTTCTCGAAGAAAAGGAACAAATAACAAATTTGGGAAAGAACCCGTTAATCCGAACTGAACAAAAATACCATGGAATCACACAACTCCTACTTCCAAAACCCCACTAAGCATCTCCACACAGAGATAAACCAACAAAAACCAATCTTTCTCAAATAAAAGGAGCCAATAACATATTTGGGAAAGAACCCATTAATCCAAACTGAACAAAAAAACCATGGAATCACACAAGTACTGCTTCCAAAACCCCACGAAACATCTCCGCTCGGAATCAACCACAAAAACAAATCTTTCACATTTAGGAAAGAACCCACCAATACAAACTAAGCAAAACCATGGAATCAAAAACAACTACTAATTCCAAAACCAGACGAAACATCTCCACAAGGGGGAAAAGGAAAAACCCAACACGCAACCGATCAGAAAGGGGGGGATGGGGGGGAGGAAGAGGGAGACCGATTTTGATGGAGGTGACGCGGAGGCCACAGGATTTGAGGACGACGCCGATGCTGCTCGCGGTGACGCCCTTCCCGAGCCCGCTCACCACCCCGCCCGTGATCAACACGTACTTCATCGTCCTCGTCGTCCTCCTCCTCTCACCACCCCCTCCTCCTCCTCCTCCTCACTCAATTCCTCTCCCTCTCTCTCTCTCTCTCTCTCTCTCTCTCTCTCCTGCGTTGGGGAGGCGCAAAGGGTGAAGAGAACAAAAATGGGGGGAGGGATTCGATTGAAGAGGATCCTCCGCGGGCTTAAAATATGTATGCATAGTCCCTGTACTATCACCATATTACAGTTTAGTCCCTACGTTAGGGCAACGTAAAAAAGCATGATTAGTCCCTATATTATCCCTATATATATATATATATATATATATATATATATATATATATATATATATATACATTATAGAATGAAATTTCTTATCTTTATTGTAGTGTCTCCTAGTAAAGCATGTTACACTGCCGTGCGAATCGGCGATTCACACCGGGCATTTTGAATCGCGATGTGTAGATTAACTTGTGATCTAAAGTATTTGAAACTTCTAGAAAATAAATTTCGTACTTTTTCGAAATCATTATAAAGTCCATCAAACGTGTATAAAATGAACGGTCAAAATAGAACGACATCCTAAAAATAGGTGATCAAATCTTTCAATTTAAGATCGGAGTTACTGATCTTGTTTTAGGTAGTGAATAGAATTTTCTATCAAAAATTCAACCTATTTCGATTCTTTTACAGTTAAACTAGCAAATATTTCATACGCCATTAAAAATTGTCAATTTTGTGAGCTTTTGATCGTAGGATAAATGATATCGAAAAATTATAAAATTTTATTTCTAGAAGTTTTAAATGCTCTAGATAACGTTTAACGGTGTGGATCGTCGATTCGGAAGCTTTATCATCAAAAACAACTTATGAATGCAGTGCGATCGTACTCATAATAGTATAGTGGCGGACTATATATATATATATATATATATATATATATAGAGAGAGAGAGAGAGAGAGAGAGTCCTATCTATACTATTATATGAGTACGATCGCACTCGTACTCATAAGTTGTTTTCGATGATAGAGCTTCCGAATCGACGATCCACACCGTTAAACGTTATCTAGAGCATTTAAAACTTCTAGAAATAAAATTTTATAATTTTTCGATATCATTTACCCTACGATCAAAAGCTCACAAAATTGACAATTTTTAATGGTATGGAACATTTGCTAGTTTAACGGTGTAAAAGAATCGAAATAGGTTGAATTTTTGATAGAAAATTCTATTCACTACTTAAATAAAGATCAATAACTGATCTTAAATTGAAAGATTCGATCATCCATTTTTAGGATGTTGTTCGATTTTATTTGCTCATTTTATACCCGCTTGATGGACTTTATAATGATTTTGAAAAATTACGAAATTTATTTTTTAAAAGTTTCAAATACTCTAGATCATATTTAACGGTGTGGATCGCCGATTTGAAAACCCCAACATCGAAAACAACTTATGAGTAGTAAGGGCTCTATACTCATAATAGTATTAGTAGCCAGTCCTTATACTATTATGACGATCGCCTACTCTAAGTTGTTTTCGATGATAGAGCTTAGATCGACGATCCACACCGTTAAACGTTATATAGAGCATTTAAAACTTCTAGAAATAAAATTTTATAATTTTTCGATATCATTTACCTTACGATCAAGAGGTCACAAATTTGACAATTTTTAACGGTATGGGATATTTGCTAGTTTAACGGTGTAAAAGAATCGAAATTTGTTGAATTTTTGATAGAAAATTCTATTCACTAAATAGATAAAGATCAATAACTCCGATCTTGAATTGAAGGATCCAATCATCCTTTTTTAGGATGTCGTTCGATTTTGACCGTTCATTTTATGCCCGTTTGATGGACTTTATAATGATTTCGAAAAATTGCGAAATTTATTTTCTAGAAGTTTCAAATACTCTAGATCATGTTTAACGGTGTGGATCTCCGATTCGAAAACCCCAACATTGAAAACAACTTATGAGTAGTAAGGGCTCTATACTCATAAGAGTATAGTAGCCCTACTCTAGTAGCCCTACTCTATATATATATATATATATATAGAGTGCGGCTGGGGTGCTTATGGAAGCACGGAGGCCTCCGTACTTTCACTTTGTTTTCGATGTTCGGACTTTCGAATCGACGATCGCTCAGATTAGACTTGATCTAGAGTATTTGGAGTATCTAGAAAATAAATTTCGCGATTTTTCGATATCATTTGCCTAGTGATCGAAGTGGCTCAAAATCAACGGCTGAAAATAAAAATCTTACAAAATATGATGATATGACATTAAAATTTTAGATCAAAGTTATTGATCTTGTTTTATATGGTATAAAGAATTTTCTATCAAAATTTCATGTGATTTGAATATTTCTACACCGTTAAACTTGCAAGGCTACCACCATTAAAATTAGTGATTTTGAGCCTCTTCGATCACTAGGCAAATGATATCGAAAAATTACAAAATTTATTTTCTAGGTACTTCAAATACTCTAGATCAAGTCTAACGGAGCCGATCGTCGTTTCGAAAGTCCGAACATCGCAAACAAAGTGGAAGCACGGAGACCTCCGTCTTCCATAAGCATACCAAAGACACTCTATATATATATATTTTGGATTGATAGACGTACGGTTAGGATGATGTGGGCCCCCTAGGGTTAAGTGGGTGGTTGGTTGAATAGTATGATCTAACGGGTGAAAATCATCAAAAGGGTGAATCTAACGGTGGAAAACTTGGTAGCACGGAGACCTCCGTGCTATTGATAGCATAGCAGCCGGACTCTATATATAGAACTAGGCTACTATGCTATTAATAGCACCAAGTCATTGGTGCTACCAAGCTTTTAGCCGTTGGATTGAGAGATGTACGGTTAGGATGATGTGGGCCCCCTAGGGTTAAGTGGGTGGTTGGTTGAATAGTATGATCTAACGGGTGAAAATCATCAAAAGGGTGAATCTAACGGTGGAAAACTTGGTAGCACGGAGACCTCCGTGCTATTGATAGCATAGCAGCCGGACTCTATATATAGAACTAGGCTACTATGCTATTAATAGCACCAAGTCATTGGTGCTACCAAGTTTTTAGCCGTTGGATTGAGAGATGTACGGTTAGGATGATGTGGGCCCCCTAGGGTTAAGTGGGTGGTTGGTTGAATAGTATGATCTAACGGGTGAAAATCATCAAAGGGGTGGATCTAACGATGGAAAACTTAGTAGCACCGAGTGATTCGTGCTATTGATAGCATAAATAGGACTTATATATATATATATATATATATATATATATATATATATATATATATATATATATATATATATATATATATATATTATGAACTAGTACTATGCTATTAATACATCTGTCTGATCAAGGTTTTCTGCCATCAAGTTTTTTACTACGGACGAGATGTGTGGTTAGGATGATGTGGGCCTCTAGGGTTAAGTGGGTGGTTGATTGAATAGTATGATCTAATGGGTGAAAATAATCAAAGGGGTCGATCTAACGGTGGAAAACTTGGTAGCACCGAGTGCTTCGTGCTATTGATAGCATAACAGCCGGACTCTTATATTATATGGTTGGAGCTACTATACTCATATGAGTATAGAGCCTTTCGTACTCATAACTTTTTGGTCGTTCAGATGAAAAAAAAATGTGTGGTTAGGATGAGAGTGATTACGGTCAGGTTGATAGTGTGCCCCATAGGGTTGAGTGGGTGGTTGGCTGAATAGTATAATCTAACGGATAAAAATGATTAAAGGGTGGATCAAAGGGCCAAAAACTTATAAGTATAAGAGCCTCTATACTCATATGAGTATAGTAGTCGAACTCATATTATATTATATTATATTATATTTAGGGGTGGTAATCCACTCGCGTTCGCAGTAAGCTCGTGTTTGGCTCGAAATGAGCTCGAGATCGAATCGCTCGTTTAGTAAATGAGAACACGAGCCGAATTTTTCGGTTTGTTTAATAATCGAGCTGAACACGAGTTAGGGCCAGCTCGCTCGTGTTCGGCTAGATAACAGCTCGAATACATATATTTTATATTTATATAATTTATTTAATTTATTTATATTTTTATATATAAATAAATAATTATATATAATATATATTTTTTTATTATTTAATTTTTAGTAAAGTAAAAATATAAATGCGAGCTTAATTATAAAAAGACTCATTTATATATAAAATTTCAACTATTAGATCAAAGTTTAATGAATAAGATTTTATAAATTTATTTTTTATATATATTTAATTTAATCATTTTTAACTTATTGTTCGTTGGCCCGCTCATGAGCCGGCTTGTGTTCGGTTCGTTTATTAATGAGCCGAACACGAGCCGAATTTTTCGGCTCGATATTTTAACGAGCCAGTCCGTGTTCGGCTCATTTCAACCCCTAATTATATTAGGGTAAAATAAAATGTATTCATACTCCCTGTATTATCCTCGTATTGCACGTTACTCCCTATATTCGATTGTAGAGTTAATTTCATACAGTTTACTATAAATATATCGAATAGTAAATATATTCCTACAAAGTTTAATTTTTTATATTTATTTCTAAAAAATTTACGATATTTATATTTACCTCTCTAATTTGTTACATTAGAATATTATTTATTTTTCAACAGAAGATAAGAAAAATGATATTTCGATTATCATAAATATGTACATCCAAAAGCCGCAACTATTAGAATTATACAAAAATGTCCTTTGAAAAATCCCGTACTGCGGTTAGGTATCTTACCTCTGGTTAACTATATTTTTCAAACAAATCCTAATAGTAGGAGTATATTTGAAACAATTAGGACTTTTGCGAGAAATAAACATGAAAAGTCGAACTTTATAAAAAAAATATTTATTATTCAATATGTTTAGAGAAATCTATTTACAATTAATCCTTGATTGTAAGTTTTGATCACCTAGTTCAGTGTACTTTTTCTCTTTTTTTTTTTCTATTTTGATCAAATTCTTTAAAAAAAAAGTATTGGATAGCGTCACGCAGTAATAATTAAAATATCACATTATTTCAACATAAACAATGCATAAATTTTTAGTCAACTAAATAGTTAAAAAAATTTATAGAGCAATTTAGAAAGTTCAAGTAAGAAATTATTGCAATTTAAAATTTGAGGAGCCACACACACCTTCTTTTTTTTTCCAATTTTTAAATTCCAAGAGAATGGTATTCCTAGACTTTATATATATATATATATATATATATATATATCTTTATTAATATATTAGATCAAAGCAATTGAAATATGGGCTTTTTTTGCAAATAGCCTTCGAACAATTTTTATTTTAAAAACAAATTTCTATCAAAATTAAAATTGCAAAAATGGCTCTGTCTCGCCACGCAGTGCCACGTTAGCGCCACACGGACAAGGTTGAACACGGTGAACCATTCATCAGTGTTCAAACACGTGAATGGTTCACCGTGTTTAGTACGTATATTTTATATATTGAAAAGATGAATAAGGAATAGAAATGTTAATATATATGGATATCCCAAATATTATCCGAATTCAAACCCGAATAAATTATATATATATATATATATATATATATATATATATATATATATATATATATATATATATATATATATATATATATATATATATATATATATAATTTATTTTTTTAGTTATACAATATATAAAATATTTAATAATTTTTATTCTTTAGATCTTCATCCAACGGTATAGATTTTTAAAACCCACTAGATTGGATGAAGATTTAAGGAATAAAAATTATTAAATATTTTATATATTGTATAAATAAACAAAAATAAATTATGTATATATATATATATATAATTGAGTTGAGCTAGAATACTCTCAAAATCACCAAGAAGGTGGTGCTTTTGAGTTTTTAACCATTGAATGAAGAGATGTAGGGTTGAGATGATAGTGGTAGGTGATGGTAGGTGGAATAGTGTTTGATCCAAGAGGTATTAGTTATTGGGGAATAGATCCAAGGGCAAGGAACTTAGAAGCACCAAGAGATTGGTGCTTCTAAAAGTATATTCTAGCTCAATTCTATATAATTTATTCGGATTTGAATTCGAATAATATTTCGAATATCCATACCTATTAACATTCCTATTCCTTATTTTTCTTTTCAATATATAAAATATACGTACTAAACACGGTGAACCATTCACCGTATTTGAACACGGTGAATGGTTCATCGTGTTCAACTTAACACACGGGCCCCGCGTGGCGCTGACGTTGCGCCTGCGTGGCAGGTCCAGGACCATTTTTGCAAATTAAATTTTGACAGGACTATTTTTAAAATAAAAATTTATCAAGAGTCTAAATGCAAAAAAAAACCCTTGAAATATATATATGCAATAATACAAAGCATCTATGTTTTATAAATGTCTCAAGGATCATAAAGTACTACCCCCAAGTTGTAGCTTTGCTGAAGTAAACTAATTGATACAAAACTCATTTTAAAGTTATTTGATGAGAACAGTTCCAACCTCAGATTGTCTCATTCACTTTCCATCATGTCAAAGATGCAAATTTCAAAGTCACCAGCAGATCTTTTTTTAAGCATTATCTTGTCTTGCAAAATTTTTAAGTCCAGATACTACATGTGGCAAAGTTTGATGCAGGACAAATATCATTTAATAAATCTTCTATAAATAATAAAACTATATTAAAGGTCTATGCCGAGATGACGTGACACGCCCTCCTTATTTTGCAAAAAAATAGGTTCCACTTTTATGTGATTATTAGGCGGGAGAGACGAGGACATCAGGGCTTAAATAAAAGAAGCATGCGACATCTGAATAGTTCCGCATCGATATATGTGAGAGAGTGTGATGAATTTATAAAGAACGGACACAATAGTAATAATAACTGAACTTTTAAGTATTTTGGACCGATACCGATCGTTTCTAAAGCAAGTAGCAAAAGGCTTAATAATTAATACTCGAGACCCAAGTTCGAATTCTAATTGATTCATATTTCCAACTAAGTTTATTTCTAAATGAAATAAACGAAGCAGATAACGTGCTACCAATCTCTCTCTTAAAAAAAAAAAAAACCTTTTGACTGATGGTTTGAACCCAACGAGTTAATATTGCAACCAGGTGGGGCAATCACAGATTGGATGTGCTGGATTTTGATGTTCAAAAGAAAAGGTGGCAACAAATTAATGCTGCTCATTTACTAAGCATCAGAAAACAATCAAACAATGATTTATCTAACAAGCTAACATTGGAAATCAAGCTTAAGCAACACTTACAAGAGAAACCATGTAAATATAAAATATATTTATAACAAAGATGCAATAATACGATGAGTATAGTTACTATGCTATCGAAAGTATAGAGGATCTGATACTTTCGAATTTTCGGCCGTTAGATCAGCCCTTTTTAATCATTTTTAACCCTTGAATTAATACTATTATCCAGTGGGGACCACTCAATCCTAGGGGTTCGACTCAACCCCGGGAGAACCGCAATCATTCAAACCGTATAATTCTTAATCCAAGGGTCAAAATATCAAAAGCATTAGATCTTTTGTACTTCCGATAGTATAGTAGCTCTACACATAATACGATACAACAGAGAATCTAACTCATACATGTTGTGAATGCAGAGAGTAAGTGCTTCAGAATACAATCACAAATCAGTAGGCACATGGAAAGAGACATCGTAAACAATCGCGAGCACCCGAAATTTTCACTACAAATTGAAAAGAGAAGCCTCAAACCATTAACAGTAATAAATATAAAGCGCGAATTTTTTATTTCGATGTTATCGATAACTTTTAACTTCTTATTTTTTCACAATGTTAGCAGAACACTCAAACTCTGACATTAATATCAGGAAATGGCCTCAATCACACAAAACTCGTACATGATTAAGTATTATGCATATGCTTCTTACGCATATACGACTCCCTCCCCGGCTATGATCTCACCGATTTTATATGCGGAATTGGATCCCTGGTGCTCTGCAAGTATTCTAGTCACAGCCTCAGGACTGACGACGAGAACCATCCCGATACCCATGTTGAAGGTTCGCCGCATCTCGGAATCGTCAATTCCTCCAGCCTGAGTAACTTGTTTTGGTTAGTCGAGCAAATTATTCATACCGGAACTGATCCGTAATATATAAAAACATTAAAAATTCTGATTTTGCTACCTAGGATTTTAATTCATCATCCATGGAAAAAATTTGAAAAGCTTTTGATGTGACTTTATTAACGACGGCACGCCAGGGGAAAAGCTATCAGATGGCTCTAGTTTAATAAATTAAAAGATTAGGAAGCAAAATCAAAACTCTCAAAAGTTCGATTTGTCACAAAACAGGCCGTAGTTCCGATGAGTTTTGCACGTTTTTAGCTAGGAAGTATAAATCGGCAACATGCATATATGTACATGTAATTGTATATGGCTTCAGGGAAAAACAATTATGTGAAATGTCACAACCATGTCCATGAACATTGGGTTTTGCATTTAATCTCCCCCAAAATAATACGACATTTGATTTCAGAAAAAAATCGTTGCGACTGACCATTTTTTCTGGAATATTTCATAATACACTAAATAGAAATTTTTGTTAATTTATGAGATATTTATTATTTTTTTTTATGGCAATTGTCATGTTCTGGCAGAACCTGATGGAATTTCTTGATTGAAGAACACCTTAGTCGAGGGATTTAAATAGATAATAAAAAACAAAACAATAGTAGTAGTATGGGCCCTGATTCGAAATGACCTAGAGTTTTTTTTTTTCTGTTGTTTACATTTTTGCCTAACTAATAAGATGGAAAGTCACGCAAGTGTACTTGATTTAGGGATAATAACTTCCCAGGTGATTACTTGAGCTAGTTATTACCTCCTGTATCCATTTGAAGACTAAAGGGACTTCCCAAGAATTTGTAAAGATCTTCGCTCCAAGGCCCGAAGGAAATACTCTCGGAATATTATCTGTAAAACCGCCACCGGTAATGTGGGCTATTCCTTTAACGCCACCCTTGCTAATGATGTCAAGCACCTATAATTTAGGTTATCCAACAAAATCAAAGCACTTCACCAAAATCCAACGAAAATAAACAATAAAATACAATGTCCAACCTGCTTAACGTAGATGACGGTCGGCGCCATTAGAGCTTCGCCTACTGTTAATGGTTTTCCATTGTTTCCAGGAAGTTGATCATGCAAAGATAGACCACTCTTTGCCAAAACCCTGCAAAGACAAGCACAGTTGGCAAGGATATAATACGTTTTATAAAATTAAGATATGTATGTAACACCCCAGATATATGTGATTTATTGATGAATATAAATAAATAAAATATATACCCCTACCCCTTCAAGTTAGGAATTTTCCTCTATGCCCTTCAAAAGCCCATTTCTCACATAATTAATACACATAAAAGAAAAATTCTACTATACAACCAACCTCCTCTTTTGAACTGGACAAAAAAAAAAAAAAGAACGCAATTTCTATTTGTTAAAACAAAGTTTACAGGGGTATATATGTAAACAGATGACTTTGCAGGGAGGAATGAACAAATATTAATGTACTTGGTACCAACTAAAGAGAGAAATTAACTTCTATTTGTTAAAACAAAGTGTTTTGACTAATTTATGTCTGAATGCCAGATTGTTCGATAGATTCAACAAAATATAAAGCTGCGAGCGAATAAAGAAGTAACAACCTTCTGACGAGAGAGAATCCATTAGAATGGACGCCGCTGGATGGAAGGCCAATGAGGGCATCTCCAGCCACGATGTTCTTCCCATCAATGACTGCGTCCTTCTTCACAGCACCAACAGCAAAACCGCTGAGGTCGTACTCACCCTCAGCGTAGAAATCAGGCATCTCTGCTGTCTGTAGAAAGCAAACGGTTAAGAATAGGAAAACAAGAGAACTCTTGAAAGAAAAAAAAAAACATTTATTTCATGCAATCTATTGGCAAGATAAGTTCAGCAATATAAAAGGCGCTTTAGGCTAAACCAAATTCCATCATACAAAGCCTTAGTAGAAAGATTCTTTCTTCTTTTCTCACTCAATGCAAAAATGTAAGACGGGATCAAAAGCATCCTGGTCAGTTCTTGGCAGAAGCCATCAACTCATAATCAAAGTGAAACATACTTGGAGATGAGAGCTGCTGGATTAGGGTTTATTGATGCTCAGCATTCTCATTGATGATTTCGTTCAGCCTTGCTAATCATCTGGTCGTATTCACTAGGCTAAATGGACTTTTCAATAGTAAGAATGCCAAATTTGAATTCGTAAGGGGGAAACTTCTATTTCTCTTGATTCTGCAAGGAAGGAGAAGGAGAACTTGCATATTCCAATAGTATTGGCTTCGAACTCACCATCTTTAAGAACACAATCTGGCGTTTAGTGTTGTGGCACCATTTCAACTTGGCAAAGCAAAACCAACCCTAAGGACTTGTTTGGATGTCGGAACGAGTTGCAGTTTCATAAGTCTTGTGTTTAATGGGAGTTTTCAATGTTGATTATAGCGTAAAGAGTTTAGCATTTTGTGCATTACAAGAATCTAATAATCACGGTATTAAAAAGAGTGTATATTTCCACCTACAAAGTGATTCATTACATCCTTACAAATTGAGATTACTGGCATCTTTTCATACCTCAAAAAAAAAAAAAAAAAAACCAACTAATATATGGCCTAGCGGACCTTAAGTACTTTGCAAGGGCAATAGTCTCTTCAACGTAATCATAGACTATTGTCAAACCAAGCGCAATTATTCGGTCAAAAGGATTATAAGCATTACCTCCCCTCCAAGAAGAACGCAATCGGACTGTTGGCATCCATCAACAATCCCCTTTATCACCTAAACGATTACGTTGGAAATCCATTAGTTCAAAATAACCAAACCTACATTCCAAAACCATCGCAGATACATTAATGAAAAAAAAAAAAAACAACTAATATTTTATAATACCTTCTCAGCGAGATCGACATCGAGACGACTAGTAGCGAAGTAATCGAGAAAGAACAAGGGTCTTGCCCCGGATGTAACAATGTCGTTAACACTCATAGCGACCTTTCAAGAAGCATAAGAAACTAATGATTATCTGAGAAGATATGACAAAATAATGAACTTAGAAAGTTGCGGTTTATACCAGATCAATCCCGATGGTATCGTGGATGCCGGTTTCAAATGCAAGCTTTAGTTTTGTACCGACACCGTCGGTGCCGGCAACAAGGTAATCATCACCTGTTCAAGGAGAAATAACTGTAATGATAGTAAAATTTCATTACTTTATTGTATGTCATTTCAACTGTAAATTGCATTTCATAACATAAACTTTGATTACATCAACGATAAGAGAACCAAAATTAAATATATAAAATCACAATTCATCTTTCATGTCATCTCCAAAACATAAATTAGTAATCAATTGACCTCTCCTCGTCCTTTTGTTACGAAAACAACACTGAGTTTCACAAACTAACCCAATTGAAAAAAAAAGAGAAAGATTTAGGGCCTCAATAGAATGAAACTTCATCGTTAATTTAGTTTTCAATGTTGTAACTTAACCTGATTCAAAAATACTACGAGGCTACACTGCAAAATCAATTTTTTTCAAATCTCGCTTAAACGTATATACGTTTTATACTTTCTTACCCCAAAAAAAACCCTAAAAATCCTTCTTTTGGCCACAAAACATGTAGGAGACGCTTCAAAATTCCAAATTTAATACGGAAAAACAACAAAATTAAAAAGATTTCAAACAAATAGAGAGATGGAGCAATACCCCAAGGGTAGAGGCCACCGAACCCTCCGATCCCCGGCGCCATCTTGGCGATCCTCTTCACCAGCTCCGCCCCGGCGTCGATGTCGACTCCGGCGTCCTTATACGTCAACCCCTTACCTCCTCCTCCGCCATTAGAGCACGCGATGCTCAACCTCCGCATCCTTCTCCTCCTCCCCCTCCCCACCGCCGCCTCCGCCCCTGGGAAGGAGAGACGGTTCGGCGCCGCGGCGGCTGCGGCGGGCAATGGCCGCCGAGTGCCAGGCCTCGTCGGCGGCAGCGGCGACGCCCCCAGGAGGCGCTCCGCCGCCGTGGCTCCCGCGTGCATGGTCGCGAAGATGGAGAGGATTTAGGGCGACGAGGGTTTAGGGTGCAATGAGGCACGAATATTGGACAAAATTTACAGGAACCCCCTTAAATATATAGTATTTACAAATATGAGTACAAAACTCTCTAAGGAAAAATCTACCTATACATAATACATGGAGTGTAAATCCTACAACTCTAAGATCCAACGGCTGAAATAAAGCTACTAGCACAGTAACTTTTAACATCATCCCCAATTTATTTGTTGCTAAAAGTAACTCTAACCTACCTTTTCCGCACAGCTGCCTCCCTCTGTTTCTCGCTCCCTTGCCTCTCTCTCTCTCTCTCTCTCTCTCTCTCTCTCTCTCGCCTCTCTTACTTACTAAGAGAGAGAGGCGAGGGAGCGAGAGAGAGGCAAGGGAGCGATAGAGCAAGAAACAGAGAGAGGTAGCTGTGCAAGAGAGTTAGGTTAGAGTTACTTTTAGCAATAAGTAAATTAGGGGTGATGTTAAAAATTATTGTGCTAGTAGCTTTATTTCAGCCGTCGTATGTATAAGTAGACTTTACCATATCAACTAATGTAGATGTACACCCATTGATGAGACCAGAAAACCCCAATGTATTTGAAAAAATCTCTAAATTAATAATAAAAACGGGGTTGAGGAGTCAAGTTTGGAAAAAGCCATAGTTGAGGGGGTCTCTATGCATTTTTTTATCTTTTTTCAAGCAGTAAAAATGAGAATCCATTGCACAATCCCAAGGGGCCACAATTTAATGGAAATCCAAGCTTCTCAGATCTGGTGAAAACTCAACATATCCTTTCATGCACAGAACACATTTCATTCTCAAACACAGTCCAAAGATGAAGCACAGTAACAAAAACAGTCCGAAACACCGATTTAATTACAACCGGAAGTAAACATACGAAGAAATAGACGCGGCATTAAACTGCGGATGACACAGATTAAAATACACAGCTTAAAACTTTTAATCGCATTCTCGATAGGTTGTCGGGTTGGATGTAGTTCGGCAAGAGCTTCACCGCGTCGGGTGCGTGATTGTTTCACGAGAAGATTTGCTCACTCCGTCCAAAATTTGACGAAAGCGTCGACCACTGCCCTTATTGCAGCCCAAAATGGGTTCGCTTCATTCCGTTCTTTGTCGGCGATTTTACTCCTGCAATGGAAATATAAAACTTCACGAGTCAGAAGAACTCAAAACCGGAATTTTACCGCGATAAACCAAGTCCCTACTTCGTGATTTAAGGTGACATTTCTCAAACAATAAGGCGCAAAGAGCGCAACTTTCACTGAGATCGATAGAACGATTACGCAGAGTTCTCGAAGATCATGGGGTTTATGGACCAAAAAAGTTTTATTCTGAAGAAAAATGACAGTCAAATAAGGTACTTTTGATACAATAGCAGCAAAGGTGATTTAAGGTGACATTTCTCGAACAATAAGGCGCAAAGAGTGCAACTTTCACTGAGATTGATCGACCGATTACGCGGAGTTCTCGAAGATCATGGGGTTTATGGACCAAAAAAGTTTTATTCTGAACAACAATGACGGTCAAATAAGGTACTTTTGATACAATAGCAGCAAAGGGACTCCGACATTAGATATGCAATCAATGGGTGTCGATACCAGTATATAAGTCAGATTAGGCCTAAGCAAAACCTGGGTAGGATCAACATCTTAAATAAATAAGAACTTTGGCCAGTCGGTGCCCAGCCCAGGTTGGGTTTTATTTAATCTATCTAAAGTCTGATGTTGGCAAATAAATCTCGTTAATTTGGATTTTTGTAAAAAACATTAAGCCAAACACGAACCATAAATTATACAAACACGCACGCACAGAACCGTCTCAAAAAGATCAACGTGAAAAGTTGGAAGCGCAAACCTTCTGGTGCTTCTCAAAGTACAATATCGCTTGCTCATTCTCATAAATAAATAAATATATAACTATATATACAAGTTCCTAACACCAATGTCAGGTGGCCGGATGCCTTAATATGCATATTCTATATAATGCAAAGTAAATTTCTCCATCAATTTATGATAACATGTCAAAGCTATTAACCGTCTAATTCTTAGTCAGCATTCGGCTATAAAGTATTAGTTATATAAATCTTGTCGCATGGATTGTGAAAACAAGTTCTTACCTGCTAATCTCAGATGTACTGCTGGAAATATCTGCAAGCTCGGCTTTGCCTTCTGTCACATGTGCTTCCTTTAAAGTAGACGAACTTGATTTGGCCAACTTACACTCAGCTGCCTATTTATAGAGAAAGGAAATTACTGTGACAACATACCCAGGAATGGCATTGTAATAGTAAAAACTTCATTACCCCTTCTTGATACCAATACCAACGACAGAAAAATATGTGGAAAGTAAATCTCGTTTCACCTTAGTCATCGTTGCTCCAGATGGAGGTACAAATTGTTGTGACAACGAAGCTGTCTGTTCTTTTGCTTCCTCATCGGCTAAACTGGAAGAACGAATGTCGCTAGGCTCGAATCTATTTATGATGGCATCCCCATTGGCAGACATGGAGGGTACTTCAACCTTCTCTGCTGATTCTTGCATTTCAAATACTTTCTTTGAGCTGCAAAAACTTTCAGTTTCCCTGAGACGTAAGTCTGGGCTACTAGTCTCAGTAGAAGAGGCAGGAAAAGAAAACTGAGAGGACGAATCGTTGATCAACGGATTGGATGCATTGGCTACAGCAATCATGTCATCGTCTCTTCTGTTAGTCTGAGATACATCACTGCTTTTTGCAGAGAGCTGTGCTCCTTCCACCATCATGTGAATTCCATTTCCAAGGTCATCATCGTTCAGAACCGTTGCTCTTTTTTGGTGGGCATCACACGTGGAATAAACCGAAGGAAGTTTCTGCTCGGCCTTGTCTGTTTTGTCATTCTGCAAACAACCCTGAGTTTCAAGATTATTTAATTCAAGCGCTCCCAAATTGTCATTGGTCCATACAGTTGGTTTTACAAGGTTTGTGTCCTTACACACTGCATCCGCTAAACTACCATATTGGTCTGCATGCTTAGTAATGCCCATCAGTAATTGATCGGATGATTTACCAAAAGAAACTTGCGCAAGGGTTAAAACATTTGGATACAATGCAATTTTTTTCTGGCTATTGAAATCTGCTAGTTCATAGCTGTCTTCATTTTGATGCTGGCTGGCCACTGGTGAGACTTCCACGTTGTTATGATGTATTTCCCCCACACTGGAAGATTCAGATAATGAGACTGGAGGATCTTCGCAATCTTCCAGATTCAGTGTTTTTAAACTCAAACTGCCAGGGCCCAGCACTTTATTTTCCTGAATAATATCTCTCACGATCTCACGAATTGTGTAAAAGGACCCACCAACTTCCTTATGCGTGAGGTTAATTGAAGGAAAATTCCCATTGTTTAAGCCGCGATACCTGAACACAATTCCTATGCACAATAAATCCTACAGAATCTCTAGAGTATGAAATGATAATAGAATAATGTCAATATTACGTCATGATCTAAAGTGTTCTCGTGATTGGGTTCAGCAAGTGTACAGAGAGAAATTAAGAAGTGGATATGATTCAAATTTATTGTGCCGAAAAAAGGTATTCGGTCATTGGATACTTAACGTCTACTTATGCATTGTGCTTTATATTAGATCTTTAGTTGGTTTCCACTTTCCAGCATGGTGCGTAAAGAAATTCCCAATTTCTAAGAGGGACCTTTTTAATCTTGTATTTAGATTCCTGAACAATGCGAAAATTAGTTTTCCCAAACTATCATGATTTGTCAGGATTGCTGAAAAGTTCTTCGCTTACCCTAAGGCGTGTAAAACTGAACTCATAAGCTTGTACAAATTTCTAGATTCAAGGAACAAAACTCAACATCAAGAAGATACAAAAAGGAAGATAAGCATGGAAAAGCAACTGCTGAAACCACGCTGAGCTTAATTTTCAGAGAGAGTTGATTACTTGGTTATAAAAGAGTCGACCATTGCTCGTCTCTCCTCTTTCGTCCGCCGACGGCGAGGCTTCTTTTCTTGCGAACTACTGCATCTAGCAGGAGCAAATCTTTGCCCAATACAACTGACATTTCCAACCTGCATGATGCTCAAAAGGAACACTAAACCAAAACCTGCAAAGAAAACTAAAGATATAAGGTGCATTGCTGCGAAATACAAATATATCAACAGAAACATAAGTATAAAATTTTCCAGTTTCAAACCAACATAGTGTGAAGTGTGATTATTCTCTTCCAATGCATTGTATGGCATACACAAGACACAAAAAAAAAAAGGAGGAGAAATTTAATATAAAAAAATAAAACAATTTTAAACACAAATTGAAACCCTCACTACATGTGGAATGGATTCTACGAAATAGAGATGCATGTTTCTGTAAATTTGAACCCTAAATTACCTTCATTTCGAAGCTTCAGAGATCAAATTAGCACAAAATATGAACATATCAGCAGAAACAGCAGCACGTTTCAAACCAACATAGTGTGATTATTCTCTTCCAATGCATTGTATGGCATACACAAGACACACAAAAAAAAGAAGAGAAATTTAATATAAAAAAATAAAACACTTTTAAACCCTAATTGAAACCCTCACAACTTGCGGAATGGATTCTACTACATAACGGAGGTGCATGTTTCTATAAATTTGAACCCTAAATTACCTTAATTCCGAAGCTTCAGAGATCAAATTAGGGCTCTTCCCGATCGATTCGACCTCCTACGTCTTATCTCTCTCCTTCCATTGAGCTTCCTCTTCCTCTCTAGCCCATTCCCTCGCGTTGAAACGGATCGAAGAAGAAGTAGCCGGCGTGGAGGAGCTCCTCCGCCGCCGCCGCCGCCGCCGCGCCGGGAGGAGGTGGTGGTGGGCGCCGAGAGGGGTGGTGGCTAGGGTTTTGGGAGCGGGGAGGGGGGTTTAGGCCCTTTATTATTAGGGTTTAATGCGGAGAGAGACGAGGAACAAAGACGAAGGGGTTTGGCACCTGAGATTTTTGTTAGCGAATCGGGTTTTATTTTTGAGGTTTTTGAGTTTTTATTTGGGTTTGGTTCCAACTCCATAAACCCGCACCGAAATCGATTCGGGTAATCGGGTTTGGAGATTGCGTTATGTGCGGTGAGAAAGTAGGTTGAAAAAATACTATGTTTGTTTCCGTACGTAATATTGCGTTCCACATATCGCGATGAGTCCGTTACGATATATTTTTCTGCGCAGTGAGAAAGTACGTTGAAAAAATACTATGTTTGTTTCCGTACGTAATATTGCGTTCCGCATATCGCGATGAGTCCGTTACGATATATTTTCTTGCGGTCTCACTGGAGAACGAAGAGACATATCCCTATTATATGTTATTGCGGGGAGACTGCGTTACGTGCGGTGAGAAAATACATTGGGAAAATATCCTATTTGTTTCCGTACGTAATATTGCGTTCCGCATATCGCGATGAGTCGGTTATGATATATTTTCTGTGTTTCCATCGGAGAACGCAGAAGCATATCCCTATATACTTTTTCTACGACTCCATTTTATCTAATAGCGTTAGATAGGCCTCAATACCAAACTAAGCCTTAGATAGGCCTCAATACCAAACTGAACCTTAGGATATTTAAATCGACGATCCACACTATCAAATATGATATAGGAACTAAGCCTTAGATAGGCCTCAATACCAAACTGAGCCTTAGGATATTTAAATCGACGATCCACACTATCAAATATGATCTAGGATATATAAAGCATTTAAGAATACAATTTTATTTTATTTTTCAACATTGTTTACTTAATAAGTAAATTATGTTAAAATGAATGATAAAAATTGAACAATTTTTAAAAATTGAGGATATAACTCTTGAATTCAAAGAATGCTGACCTTGATCTAGATAGTTTAAAATATTTTTCTATCAAAATTTGAATAAATTTATATTTTTCTGTATTGTTAAACTACAAACGCTTCAGAGTAGCCATTAAAAATTGATAAATTTAAAATGATTTAATCATAAAGTAAACTATGTCGAAAAATTATAAAATTTTATTTTAAAAAACTTCAAATTTTCTATATCAGTTTTAACCGTGTGAATTATTGATTTAAACACCCTACAATTGAAAACGAGACCATAATATCGGAGCTCCGATTCTATAAATAGTACAGGAACCTAGCGCGCTCTCTCTCTCTCTCTCTCTCTCTCTCTGTATATATATATTTTATGGGAAAACTTCAAAAAACCCTCCCCGCGTGGTTTCACACTTTTTTATTTTAGTACCCTATGATTTAAAGTGTATCAAATTAGTACCCCGTGGTTTCTCACTTTATCACTTTAGTACCCTATGGTTTAAAGTGTATCAAGTTAGTACCCTGTGGTTTTAAACTTTATCACTTTAGTACCCTGTGGTTTCATACTTTATCACTTTAGTATCTTGTAGTTTAAAAACCCACATGGTACTAACTGGATACAAAATTAAAACCACAGGTTACTAAAGTGATAAAGTGCAAAACCACGGGGTGCTAATTTGATACACTTTAAACCATAGGGTACTAAAGTGATAAAGTGAGAAACCACATGATACTAACTTGATATATTTTAAACCACAGCGTACTAAAGTGAAAAAAATTGAAACCATAAGGGAGGTTTTTGAAGCTTTCCCTATAGTTTTCATGTCGAACAAATTTATTTCGAGAGAAAGACAATAAGCTCTCCGCTTCATTCAATTTATTAATAAATGAACTGAACTAGAAACTTGAAACAATTTGACTTTAAACCTAAAGCCTCGAGTACCAGCTATCAAGTATTTAACCAACTATGTTATATACGATCAGAATATCTTTTTAGAATATCTTCTTTTTTTTTATTTAACCAACTATGTTATATACGATCAGAATATCTTTTCTTTTTTTTTCTTTTATTTTTTTTGAGAGAGATAGATAGCACGCTACCAGTTTCGTTTATTTCATTTAGAAATAAACTTAGTTAGAAATGTGAATCAACTAATATTCGAAGTAGGATCTCGGATACCAATCATCAAATTCTTTACCACTTGCTTTAGAGACGGTCGGTTATTATTCCTGTACTTTGGGGCAGGAAGTCTCATGTTTGATGAGTGGGGTCTCCAGTCTGCCAGCATCTACCCCAGGTGCAGTACTTCTTTATTTTTTTGCTGGTGGGTTTGGTAGGTGAGGAAGGCATTTTCCTTCTTTTTTTTGCTTTTTTTTATTCTTTTATTTTTTTGGTTTTTTTGTTTTGTTTTTTTCAACACATGTTAAGTAGGTTTGGTAGGGTGGTTGGGGTCTTAAAAAAGAAGTTATTAACTGCGCCCTGTGTATCGTTCATAGTTAGTTAATTCGGATTCGGCAAAAATTCGATACCGATATAATATGCAGAAAATTTATTTTTTAATTTTTAGATTCGTTGAAAAATTTGACTTAAAAAGTGGATTCGGTATAGAATATGAAATATAAGATAATCTATATTTAAACATAAAAATTATAGGTTTTTTATTCAGATTTTTAATAATTCGAGAATAATTCGCGAATTATTCGGCTGACCCAAAAAATCGCAAATAATTCTCTTTCTTTGAAAAAAAATTTGTAAACAGATCGTTTAATTCAGATTTTGAATAATTCGCAAATACTTCGTGAATTAACTAACAAATGTATCATCCATTCACCTCAACTATTGCACATAGTATTTTATTTTTGATATTTTAAAAATTAAAAATACGACTGAATAGATACGCTATGTTACATCTAAAGGCATGTTTGGTTGGCAAAAAAATAAAGCAACGAAAATAGCATTTTCGAAAGTGGCGTCTTATCGACTGTTTGGTTCATAAAAATGAGTATGAAAGTTACTTTATAAAAATGGATCGATAAAATGAGTTCTAACTAAATCTCACTTTTTTAACTTTGACTCAAATTTTTTTTTTGAAGTCACTAAAAGTGAAGAGCGTATAAAAAAAGTTACAGTTCGTCTTATAAATTTTAAAATAAATCTGCCCTAAAATTAACAGAATAAAATAAGTTACTATTCAATTTGCATTATTTGAAGGGTAAATTGCACTGTTGCCCCCTGAACTTTTGACGGAGTTTCACTTTACCCCCCAAACTCTTAAAACGGTCATTTACCCCCCTATACTTTAATATTGCATCTTGTTGCCCCTTCCGTCAGTTAAAGTTAACGGAGCTGAACGGGAGTTAACGGAAGGGTTAGGTTTTGGCGAAAAATCTACGGTCTAAACTGTCTCTTGTTCCAACCAACTCACTTTTATTCCTTAAAAACTCTTTTTTCTCCATTTCTATGCCCTCAAACTTTTCTTCTCATAGTTTTTGCATCCAAAAAACCGCCAAAACCTAACCATTCCGTCAACTTTCAGTTAACTTTAAGCGGCGGAAGGCAACAAGATGCGATATTAAAGTATAGGAGGGTAAATGACCGTTTTAAGAGTTGGGGGGTAAAGTGAAGCTCCGCCAAAAGTTCAGGGGGCAACAGTGCAATTTACCCTTATTTGAATGCCGAAGAACACATCGTTTGAGTTAAATTATAATTCCGAGTCATTTTTAATTGAGTTTAAATATCTAAATTTATATATTTCGATATATAGATTATTTAAATGCTGAAGAACGCTTCTGATCAGGTAAATTATAAATTTGACCCATTTATAAATAGATTAAAATGTTTGAATAGTTTAGTTATGAAACATTATATAAACCTTTTATGTAGAGATTGTTTAAATATCAAAATATGATGAATTAATTAAATAATAAATTTGAGCCCTTCCCAATATGTTTTAAGGTTGTGGTCTATGTAGTATACTTATAGACCGGGTGCACGGATTGTTTACAGGTTGGATGGGTGGACCGTAGTCCCTTTTCTTTTGGTAAAAATGTACTGAGACCCTCAACTATAGTGGTTTCTGAAATACACCTCTTTTTTTTAATCAAGGCCCTCTTAACTTTTATTTTATAAATTAAAATTATTCTAGTTAGCGAAATTAATAACTTTATTAATTTTAAGTCACTATTTTTTTATTTTATTTTCTTAAAATAATTAAAATTATCAATTTTATTGAAATCAATAATTTATTAAACAATAAATTTGATAACATTTTAAATTTAATTGTGCTAAATCAACATAAATGAAAAACGCGTTAAAAATCATATGAAACTGATTAAATTACTGCTAGACTCATAAAGTGTCTAATTAAAATTTAGCTTGAAAAATTTATAAAAATATATAAATAATTGATAAAAAAAAATAAAAGTTAAAAATATATAAAATTTATCTTAACTACGAGGCATTTTGATTCAGCTCCCAAACTTTAAAAACTTCAATATTTTTGCTAAAGCTTTTAATTAGTTTGAGTTGAATAATTTATAAATTTATTCTTCTAAATTTAAATATATATAATTTTATTTTAAGTGTCTTAATTAAAATATCCAATGCAATTTTCTTTATTAAGTTCATACATTTTTACTTAGAAATTAAATATAATGTTACATATACATTAAAAAATAGGAATATAAATCTCACATCCATCTATCCAAAAGCTTATATATTTTTTTTGAATTTTTAGTATTGCAAAAAAAATTATAAAATTAATGTGAAAATATTCCCTTAGATGTCCAAAGATAAAAAATTTAGTGGGAATAGTTTATAAGATAAGACGATTATATCTATATCTACCGTTCATCGTATAAATAAGCACGAATTTTAAAGTAAATAAATAGTGGATGTGAGTCATGTGACTGTACGATTTTTCTGTGTAATTTTAATTTTTCTTTAAAAATTTATGCCCTTTTTTTTTTTTTTTTTTTTTTATAAGTTGTACACACATGAGAATATGAGATAGGTTCTAAGCAAAAAAAAACAAAAAAGTATCTATTTCAAATTCGTCCACAGTGGAGGGACCGCCGTGCAATTTTCCCCTCCCCCTTTCCTTTTTAAATTATTATTATTATATTAATATTAATATATATATAGAGTTATATATATATTATTATTATTATTATTATTATTATTATTATTCTGTTTAAAACCCCATCTCTCACCATCTCAAGGAGGGCTCCGAGCGAGTGGAGCGGCGCGACCGTGGCGGCGGCGGCGGCGGAGTATGGCGGCGGCGGCGGCGGCGGGGTGGGGGGCGGCGGCGGCGGAGGAGACGAAGGCGGCGCAGGAGGAGGGGCGGGATCCCGGGCTGTGGGCGGCGCGCGTGGGCGCGGGGATGGCGGCGGCGGGCGCGGCGCTCCCGCACTCGCCGGAGCTCGCGCGGGTCCTCGCCGCGCACCTCGGCGCCGGCGCCAACGCCGGGAGCCCCCTCGCGTGGAAGTACGCCGAGCGCGCCCTCTCCTCGGCCCTCGCCTCCCCCCTCCTCCTCCTCTCCCTCCTCTCCACCAGGTCTCTCTCTCTCTCTCTCTCTCTCTCTCTCTCTCTCTCTTTTCGTTTCTCGCTTTCTCAGGCTCCGTTTGAAACTACGAAAAACTGCGATCGAAAAATATTCTGTTTATTAACGCCGAAAATCTAATAGCATTGATGATTTTGTGCTATTAATAATACAGTAGCTTAGTTCTTGAAAACTATTCTATTTATTTTCGCAATTAACACTTCGATTGGATGGAGAGAGAAAAAAAAAGGAGAGAGGAGATAAAAGTTGGGATTGTGGATAGAGAGTGTGTGTTGTGTGCTGCGATAAGAAATATTCTTTTTAATTTAAAAAATAAAAAGATAATAAAGTTGGGAAAGAAAATTATTATTATTATTTTTGGAGATAGGTAGTATGGTATCCGATTCGTTTATTTTATTTAGAAATAAACTTAGCTAAAAATGTGAATCAACAGGGATTCGAACTTGGGACTTCAGGTACCGACCATCAAACTCTTTGCCATTTGCGCTAGGGACGGTCGGTGTAGAAAATTATTTCCTCTCGTTCGCATCGTAATGTGAGAATAGTAAAGAAGAGAAATAGGGAGAAGTAGAGAGAAACGACTTCTATGATATCGATTTCGTTTGTTCTCGAAAAGTAGAGAAAGAGAGAAAGTTATTATCTTTTCTCTTCTTTCCTTGATGTTTTTTAATGAAGCATAAGCGAGATACTGATATCACGTTCCGCATGTCATAATGAGTCGGTTAAAAGATATAATTTTGATAAACGGGCCGTTAGCGCCTGAGCTTCTTCTGTTGGAATCAATGGTTATTTTTATTAGTATTTGATAAATAGAAAAGTCTGATGCTGCTGCTGCAGCTGTCAGGGAAAGAAGGATTGAGATTCTATCATTCTAAGTACCTATTTGGCCCCCGTCCTAATTTTGTTTTATATGCAAAATATGGTTTTTATTAGGAGTGTTTGATTCTACTGTAGAGAGAAACAGTTGGAGAGATTTTAGTACCGCGCTTTCTCCAACGCCCTACTGGAGAAACACTTATATTAAATAATGCTGCAACCTACGAGAAGCACAATTGAGCCTTAGTGCCATTAGGAGAAGAGGCTATGTTAAAGTAGTCTCGAAAGATTCTTTCTGTGGCAAAATCAAAAGCATTAAATTAGAGCCGCTGCCTTTTCATTTCTACTTCCTACAACAGCTGAAGCTCTTTATCAAGACTATATCTTGCTACTACTGAAAGTAGAAGTAAAAGGGGCGCCAAACAGGCCTTTACTTTTTCTATTGCACAACACAGAGTGATTCCATGCACAATTCCGAACAGGTCCTTGTATTTTCTTATCTGAAACAAAACCCACCACCACTATTCTGGTCAATCTGAATAGATTCAACTAATGTGTGACCATATTTTCTAGGTAACTTGAATGGAACCTGGCCAGAAAAATTCGGATTCTTTCCAAAAGGAGCCTTTATTGGAAGGTTTAAAGAAAAAAAAGGCAATACGATAGTTAATAATGCTGTGCAATGTGCAAATATAGTATTAGCCAAATCAAATATGCTTGAGTTAACAGTCAACATGTATTCAAAGTACAAATTCTTTTCTGGCACTAGTGAGGCTTCACAATAGTAATCCAAGTTTGTAGAATTTGTGAAGTTTTGTAATGTCAAATTTTACAAGTTCGCTATTGAACGAACTATTGATTCTTTTGTAGGGTGATTCCAAGTCGGCGCCTCAAACCAACAGCATATAGGCTTTACATGGAGCTCTTGCGGAGACACGGATTTTCTTTTGCATCTCAGATCAAAGGACCAAATTTTAAACGGTAAGCTTCTTTGTTGACAATTGCTCTAATGATTTATTGTATGTAAGATTTATTATTATTATTATTTTTTGGGTTACTTTTCTGCTAGCTGAATGATTGCACATTTTCATATTACAGACAGTTTTTATATCTGTTTTTGTGATTAAAGATGCATTAATCACTGTATGCCATATTGCTGAGAAAATGTTGAACAGTTTTCCATGGACTAAGTAGGATTTCATTAATTGCCGTGCTTACCTATCTTTCTTGTAATCTAGTTCTCGTCTTCTTTTTCTCCTTAGGACTCCAGATAATCTATTTATCACTATCAACTGACCTATTTTTTCTACTTGTTCTAGTTGCATCGACATTACCACTTTCTGTAAGCAAGTTTAGTTCAGGCCATTAATGTTTTGTTGAAGTTTGGTAATTTGATTGGTTTAATGCTCAACTTTTTGTGGTGAAAACAACTTTGAATCTTCTAATTTGTTTGCATTGAAAGTTCTGGTCTACAAACTATAAGATATCCTCTAGGGTAGTAAGCATTCCATCAAGGACCGAGCGCATTTGAAATTTCGAATCTTGTGAGGAGTTAAGCAGTTTCTGTAGTAAGTTTGTTAGATTTCTAATAATTAACCAGTGTGAAAATCATTAACTGAATTTATTACTAGTCAATACAAAAGAACTGCCCCTTTAGGTATTCTTATGCAGTGGAGCTAACCATTGCATTCTTATTTTTATGCAGGACAATGATGTTAGTAGATGACAATCTCCAACTTTCCAAAATATTTGGCTTTCAAGCATATGAACCAGGGGTCTTCATTGTCGCATATGTCACTTGCACATTATGGCAGTTGCTTGATGCCGCATTGGACGATGAAGATTTGCTGGAATTGACCCCAGAGAAGAAGGCTAAGTGGCCAACTAAGCCACAAGATGTGAGCATAATTGGAGAGCGAATCAGTAATGAACCAAGGGTCGAACATAGTGAGAAGCTACATAAGATGAACACTAAGATTTCTGTTGAAATCATTGGGCATTTCCTGCAGCACAAAGTAATTTCTAGGATTCTTTGCTTGGCACGTGAAAACATGTATGAACTTGTTTACTTTATGTACACTCAGCACACTTATCTTGCCATTTTATTACCATTTAGTAGATCTTACCTTTTTGCCATACTATTCATGTAGTGAGTGATCTTGTTTCCATTTGCATTTTGTAAGTGGTCTAGTAGAATCAAGCTGATACTCAACAATGTCAAACAAGAAATTGCGATGACAATAATTGCAGGCGACCGCTTGCAATGTGGAGAGTCCATGTAGAGTTTCTTTGTTAGATTATGACTAGGGATGTCAATGGGTATGGATACCCGAAATTTTATCCGAACCCGAGCCCGAATGAAACGGATATATCTGATGCTAAATGGATATGAATTCGGATATGGATATCAAAAATAGAAACCCGACGGATATGGATTTGGATATGGATTTTGACTGTACCTGACCCGAACCCGAACCCGAACTCGAACCTGACCCGAACCCGAATTTATTTTGTATTATATATATATATATATATATATATATACATATATATATATATATATATATACATATATATATATATATATATACATATATATATATATATATATATATACATATATATATATATATATTTGATGTCATATTTGAATTTCTATTTTAAAAATTTAGATTTAATATAATATATTTTGAAATATTGAAAAAAGAAATAATTGTTTCGGGTTCAAATTTTCAGGTTTGAGTTCGGGTTCGGGTTTCAAATTTTTGGTTGGGTTCGGGTTTGGATATGAATTTTTTAAGTCCGTCGGGTTCGGGTTCGGGTTTGGAGTCGGGTTCGGGTTCGGGTTTTTGAAAATCCGCCCCGAATCCGACCCGTTGACATCTCTAATTATGACATTGGTATTCCTTCTCAAACTATGATTTACACACGAAAGTTGGCTACAGATTAGAATCCTTTCCCGAGCTAGTGTCTTGGACTATTTGCTTGTTATCTGTTGATTGATACTGGAACATTCTTTCTTAGGTTGGTTCCCATCCTTTAGTTGATTAGAGCTAGATATGTAAATTTACTTCTAGACGAGGGCAAAGATTCTGTGAGTTACCTGAATTGAAATTTACAATATTAATTGAGTACAAATATACATGCCGACATAAGGATCCATATGTTGTTTGGTTTGTTTTCTTCAAATTCTTCAAATTTGTGCTTCTATTGATGGAAAACTTAATTGACTTTGATGCAATTTTCTTAATTAAATGATGCACTGTCTAAGGGGATGCTCAACAATGGTGCCCAACACCCGAAACCACTTGTATTAGAGAACTAGGTTTATTTCCTGTCTCAACTCAAGAATATAAAAATGCCCAAAGTGAAAAATTTACTTTTCTGTCCTGTCTTCTTTCTTCTGCCTCTTTCGTCATGATGGGAATTATAATCATTTTTTCGTGCATATATATTATATAGCATGTCTCCAATATTATCAAAACAAACAGTAAGCACAACTGCACCTTCTAAGGTAAAAATAAAACAAGACAAAACTGAAGCTGTGCTAAATGAGCTGTAATTTTGAAGTTTGCACATACATTTGGATTAAAACTTTGAGCCAATTGCAAGTGATGCTAGTGAGAAATCTGATTGTTGAATCGGTGTGCAAATATGTAAGGGTCATTCACATTATACTTCGTTCATTTTTCAGGCCTTCTCAGTGGGGATCCTTTGCCAGCCGCTTACAGCTGCTTGCCACAAAGTCGTCAGCATTGCGGAATTCAACAGTATCTGTTCAATTATTTCAGCAGTTGATTGCAGGTGATTGGAACATTTTGGGCAAAGAATGCAAACAAAATCGAAAACTAGAAGTCCGCAGTCTTATTTCCTTTGGTTCCCGCACTCTTGGCGGATATTGTCTTGGTGCTAGCCCTTCTGCTCTCTGGATTCCCATCGATCTCTACCTGGAAGACTGCATAGATGGCTCCGTTGCTGCGACAAATTCCATTGAACTTCTAAGTGGTATAGATTTCCATACATGAGCGATGGCATCTTACTGCATGGGGCATTTTATGAAAACTGTTTACTAGTTAAAACGTCTGCTGCAGGTTTAGTCAAGACTCTTCAGGCAGTTAATGGGTCCACCTGGCATGATGCTTTCCTGGCCCTTTGGATGGCTTCTCTTCGGCTCGTACAGCGGGTGAGTCTTTTGCTTTCCCACTTCGTTATGGAAAGCACTAGCATGTTCTGTCTTGTTTCAGAGTGAATGATTAATGTATTATTTCTGTTGAACATAGGAAAGAGATCCTCACGAGGGTCCTGTACCCCGCCTCGACACACGATTATCCATGCTTCTTTCTATTACAACACTTTCAATTGCCGATATCATTGAGGAAGATGAAGCTCTGGTTGATGGAATGGAAGTCGACAGCCAGTTGAAAGACAAAGCAGCAGGAGGGAAGCGCTGCAAGGATTTGGTGTCCAGCTTACAAACTCTCGGTGACTACGAAAGCTTGCTGGCTCCCCCTCCATCTAGCATATCCGCAGCTAATCAGGCTGCCGCCAAAGCTTTGATGTTTGTTTCAGGCATCAATGTTGGTGGTGGCTACACGGAGAACATTAATATAAACGACAAGGCATTGAACTGTCGTAAGTTTTACCTTCCATCTACTGATAATTTGTTTCGACTTGCATAGTTCTCATGGCTATTTGACATCCTTGATTGTTTTATTTGGATTCTCCTCATTGAAACATCGTATCGACTTTGTGGTTTCTTTTCCAGCTGGAAATCTGCGTCATTTGATTGTCGAGGCTTGTATCTCAAGAAATCTGTTGGATACATCAGCTTATTTTTGGCCAGGCTACATCGCAGGACGCATCAACCAAATACCTCATTCCATTTCTTCCCAACTTCCCAGTTGGTCTTCTTTTATGAAGGGTGCCCCTTTAAGCCAGTCGATGGTTAATGCTTTGGTGTCAAATCCTGCTGCTAGGTGTGTTGAACTTAATAACTTTCAAAATACCTTATTTCATATTTTGCGATCATGATACTTTTTGAGATGATAAAAAAAAGAAATACAATAGTATATTTCCGTTGTGTTGACCAAATGACAGTCTTTATATATGTCGACTGTCGCTCTGCAAATGTTTTCTCAGTATGAGTTAAGTTTGCGTATGCAATTCAGTAAACTGCATACTTACTGATGCAATGGTGCCATTGATATATAACATTATTTTGGTAGAATGTTCTGACTGAAAGTAATTCAGAATAATTGTTGTGCTGCCGCTAGAAAAAAAAAATTCTCACTATTGATGAAACCTTGATCTTCGACTCTTTGTTTATGCATTCATTCTGGGTAGAATCTTTGTATAAAGTTCCTGTGATAAGCTACTAAACTAAGCTCATGCATTTGATGGAAGCTTAGCAGAACTTGAGAGGATATTCGAAATCGCAATCAATGGATCAGAAGATGACAAAGTTTCTGCTGCCGCTGTTCTATGTGGAGCCTCTTTGATACGTGGATGGAACATTCAGGTTGCTAATATGTCAGTTCTCATGCATAGCCATTGCTTTTCCTATTCATCTTATCTGATAGTTCTAGCGCGGATGTCAATTTACAAGACCCAGAAAACTTAGTATTTTTTTTTCAACTGTGTTTCAACTCTTTTAGCTCTTGCTCTCTAAGTCTGTCGGCTATTCCACTGAATTGTAGGAACATACAGTTCGCGTGGTTGTCAAGCTGCTTTCACCTCCTGTTCCTCCCGATTATACTGGAAGCGACAGCCATTTGATAAATCATGGTCCTATGCTTTATGTTCTTCTTACTGGAATATCGTCTGTAGACACTGTTCAAGTCTTCTCATTCCATGGCCTGGTACTCTTAGGGTGTAATTGTTTTTCCCTTATTTTCTTCTTCTTCTCTTGTTGATCTCAGCTATTTCCGTGTAGTTACTTTAAATTCTCATAATATTTGTGCCAATGGTTGTTAGGTTCCAGCACTAGCAGCTGCACTTATGGCAATATGCGAAGTTTTTGGGTCTTGCTTTCCGAGTGTCTCATGGACGCTTGCGACGGGGGAAGAAATCACTGCTCACGGAGTCTTCTCAAACGCATTTATCCTTCTTTTGAGGCTCTGGAAATTTAACCATCCACCACTTGAATACTGTATACTGGGAGATGGTGCTCCCGTCGGGTCACAACTTACTCCAGAGTACCTTTTACTCCTGCGTAACGCCCGGGTGCTATCTCCTTGTAAACCAGCCAAAAACCAAGCCGGACACAAAGCTATGTCGACCGATACGAGCTTGCCATCCTCGCATCCTATTTTCATGGACTCGTTCCCAAAGTTGAAACACTGGTATCGGCAGCATCAAGCTTGTTTGGCGTCGACTCTTTCTGGACTCGTTCATGGAACTCCAGTTCATCAAAACGTGGATGGTCTTCTCCGCATGATGTTCAGGAAAATCAACAAAGGAGGCAATCAGTCCGCGGGTCCTGTACTCTCTGGGAGCAGTAGCTTGAGTACTTCTTCTGGTGCTGGAAGTGATGATACTTGTGTCAGGCCTAATTTACCTGCTTGGGACATTTTGGAAGCTGTACCTTTTGTGGTCGATGCTGCTCTTGCAGCTTGTTCCCATGGAAGATTATTTCCACGCGAATTAGCCACAGGTTTGTGAAAACTCACTTTAGAAAGCTCAACATAGACCCCTCATTATGGTTACACTACACCTACCAACTATTTATTTGTTTCTACTAACTTCGGCAGGAATTTCTCTGTGAATTCTTTGTGGCGACAGTTTCTACTAGAAATGAATCCTTAAGCTTTTTTGATTAGTCGCTGCATAGGGACTCTTAGTGTTTGTAAGATAAACCACAAAATTGGACTAGAATGATAGTTGGTTTATATCTCGGTCTTGTGTGGTTGTGACTTAAAATTATCCGTTCATTGTGGAAGATCAGAACCCGATTAAGGATTAAGAGCCTTTTTAGCCTGCTGTTGGGTGTAGTGTTGTTTGATGAATTGCATTTTGAGTGGCACTTTTGTTAAGTACTCGGTTAATATATCGTTAACAACTTTCTGCCGCAGAAGCAAAAACATCGAGTTTGAGCTTCTGCTTTTGATGCTCAGAAACTCATTTCTACTACTTGGCGTTGAAGAAACTTTAGACTTTTTAGTTTCCCACGTGCCCTCCTGGAAGTGACTACAATTGAATGCATAAGCAGCAGCATGGCCAAACAGGCGCTAAGTATCTGACTACTTGCTTCTATCTTGTTTTTAGGCCTCAAGGATCTCGCTGATTTCCTTCCTGCTTCTTTGGCGACCATCGTAAGCTACTTTTCAGCTGAGGTTACTCGCGGTGTTTGGAAACCTGCTTTCATGAACGGAAGCGACTGGCCTAGTCCTGCTGCAAATCTATCCATCGTGGAAGAGCAGATCAAGAAAATTGTGGCCGCCACAGGTGTTGATGTTCCAAGCCTTGTTGCAGGTGCTTCTCTTTCGTCTTTTTTTTAAAAAAATTTTAAAGTAAAAATTCACCGTGCCCCCCCTCAACTGTTGGTCATGCTGAAATGGTCGGCTCAACTTTCTTTTTTTTTTCTTCTTTTGATGGAGAACCCTTATCTTTTGATTCTTTCGATTTGAGTTATTTTCCTATACGGAATTGAAGGTTTGTTAAAACCTGCGGTTTCATTAACTTTTTCATTTTATAATGGTTTATGGAATCCTGAGTTTCATTTGCTGGAACTCACTCATTCAAAATTAGTTACATTTAACAAAACGACTAAGAATTAGCAAAATTGTCAATATAATTGATTTAAATAACTTGAATCAAAAGAATTGAAACTAAGGGGGTTTCAATCGAAAAAAAGAAAAAAGAAGAAGAGGAGGGCCTATTTCAAAATGGCCTATAGTTGACAGGATCTATACACATTTTTACCTTTTCATTTTGGTTCCTACACACCATGGATAGTCGATGTTAATGTTGTTCTCTACGCTAATAGGGATTAAGTGATTAACTTATCCACATCGGGGCTACTTGTGCAGTCGAAAGTAAGTTTCATGATCTAATGGGTTAAGCTTTGATTGGAATTGCAGGAGGAAGCTTTCCAGCGACACTTCCGTTGCCCTTAGCTGCCTTTGTTAGCCTCACAATCACTTATAAGCTCGATAAGGCCTCCGAGCGCTTCCTCAACCTTGCTGGTCCGGCACTGGAGAACCTCGCAGCAAGTTGTCCATGGCCTAGCATGCCAATAGTCGCGGCCTTGTGGACCCAAAAGGTTAAGCGGTGGAGCGATTTCTTCGTTTTCTCCGCCTCGCGCACCGTCTTCCACCACAACAATGATGCAGTAGTGCAGCTCCTAAGGAGCTGTTTTTCTGCCACGGTTGGGCTGTCTGGTACTTCATCAATATCCGGCAATGGAGGCGTCGGCAGCCTTCTAGGCCACGGTTTCGGCTCGCATTTCTCTGGAGGCCTCACCCCGGTTGCTCCCGGAATCCTCTATCTCCGGATATATCGTTGCATCAAGGACGTCTCCATTCTAGCCGAAGAAATCCTCTCGCTTTTGATGCTGTCGGTCAAAGAGATCGCGGAGACGACCGTGTCCAAAGAAAGGTCGGACAGGTTGAAGAGGACGAAGCACGGGATGAGATACGAGCAGGTCTCTCTCGCTGCCGCCATGACGCGGGTGAAGGTGGCGGCCGCGCTCGGCGCGACGTTCGTGTGGTTGTCCGGGGGTTCCAGGGTGGTCCAGTCCCTGATCCAAGAGATGCTCCCTTCGTGGTTCCTCTCGGTGCACGATTTGGATCAGGAAGGAGGGAGCGGGCCGATAGTTTACATGCTCGGGGGTTACGCGCTGGCATACTTTGCCGTGCTCTCCGGGATGTTCGCATGGGGGATCGACTCTACGCCGGTGTCGAAGCGGAGGCCACGGGTCGTGCAATCGCACTTCGAGTTCCTTGCGAGCGCTCTGGACGGGAAGATCACTCTCGGGTGCGACTGGGCCTTGTGGCGCGCCTACGTTTCGGGGTTCTTGGGGTTGGTGGTGGAGTGCGCGCCGAGCTGGGTGCTCGAGGTGGGCTTGGACGGGCTGAAGCGGTTGAGTAGAGGGCTGAGGCGATGGAACGAGGACGAGCTGGCCCTCGCCCTGCTGCGGAGGGGCGGGGTCGAGGCGATGGGGATCACTGCTGAACTGATTTTGGCCGGCGAATGAAAGACTGTCAAGAGTCCCTGTGTGCGCTTCCGCGATCATGTTACTTTCCTGACACCGTTGCGAATCGTCGGACCCGCCGCCGACACAAATCTCGACGATTAATCACTGGTTTTTGTAGTTGCAAATCCTCTACTAATGCTAAGGCTGATTATGAACTTGTTGTTTCTTCGTCCTATGTACAAACTTGTGTATTTGTATTTCGTATACTACTGCTTTTCGCTGTAGCACTAATGGCCTGTATATATGCTGGAAAATACATGTAATTGATCCATAGTAGCTTCACAGGATTTGGGTTTCAGATTCAGATTTGGGTTTCCGATTTTTGGACTTGCTCGGGCAAGGATTTAAGTGCACGGAGTCGTGCCGGAAACCTGCCGACACAGTACGACACGGTGTGTGAGTCATGCCGATGCGTGCTGGTCAAAATATTTTTTGTGTGTCGACACATAATAGCATGAAATATTTATTTTTTTAGCAAGAAAATATTCTAACTATTTATTATATTTTTTTTTGTCATATTTTTGGAATTTTATTGAGAAAATTACTTACTAATTTAAAGAATAGAAGGTTTTGAGCTGTGTTATTGGTACAAGGTCTGTATCGTACCGGTATTTTGTTGATATGGTATGGTACGGCGGATACGGCTCATGCTGACGAGTAATTAAAATTTTGCTCTCGGGTCGTTGGATTCGGATTCGAGTTTTGAATTTGATAATCGGATTCGGGTTCGGGTTTTTGAAAGTTTGCGTCGAATCCAACCCGTTGAAAACCCTAAATCTGACAATTAATTACAATTGAGAAACTCTCCAACTAAATTATCTTTCAAAATAATTATTTCACCTAAAATTTTGTTAATATGTTTTTGCGAAAAATGCATAACTTCAAATAGCTTTTAAATTTGGCAACTGTACGCCCCTAAACTTTATCAAAATTTTCAAATAGATAATCTTATAAAACTTCAAAACACACACAAAAAAACAATTATTTTTATGTTTTTAGGAATAAAAATATATTTAACAAATAGAATAGTAATGTGTAACATTTAGAACCATAGGGTGCCAAAATGTAAATTATCTAAAAAACAGGGGGCAAATTGAAGTTTACCCACAAATTTAGGTACAGGGATTTGTGTAAAAATTACCGATAGTGGAGGGGTCTACGTGCAAAATTTCACCTCTCCATTATGTCGGCGAAGCTATTTTGGAACGAGTTGCGCCATTAATGGCTTCTTCTTCCTCCTCCTCCTCCTCCTTCTCCTCTCCTTCTCCATCCAAACCCTAACCCTAACCCTAACCTTAACCTTAAACTTAACCTTAAACCTACCCCCATCCCCAACACCAATGCGAATCCCACGTCGCCTCCTACGTCGGGATCTCACTTCACCCCGTAAGCTCTCGTCCTCCCGTCGATTTCTCCGTCTCCCCACCGATCTGTGCAAAAATTAGGGTTCCCGCAACAATTCGACCCCCGCATTGCTCGATCCGACGCGGGTTCTGAGTGAATCGCGCCTCGCGTTCCTCAGTTGCTCTCGGCTCGAACCTCCAGACGTTGACCCGTGGGATTTAATGCGGTGAGGTGATATTTGGCCTAATCCGTACGATTTGTGGCTTCGTTAGTGTATTTGTGAAAAATGTGGGTTGTTTGGTGGTGGATATGAGTGTTTTGTGATCCTGTTGGAGAGAAATTGGCGAGAGAAAGCTGTTTCTGTGGGTAATGGCTTCTTCAATTAGTTTATGTTTGTGAAAAAAAATGGGTTTTTGGTGATGGATATGACCTTCTTCAATTAGTTTATATTTGTGCAGAAAAGGGGTTTAGTTTATATTTGTGAAAAAAAAGAGGGTTTTTTGTGGTGGATATGAGTGTTTTGTGATCCTGTTGAGAAGAAATGGGTGTAGAGAAAGCTGTTTCTAAGGGTAATGGCTTCTTCAATTGGTTTGAGTGGAGCAAGAAGTCGCGGAAGAGGTTGCTCTCCTCCGATGCCGAATCCTCGTCCGGTAACTCTCCTCGATCTAAAATTCCGATCCCTATCCCTTTATTTAGCTTCTTGGTAAACATGTGTGCACCTTACTTGTACTATGCCGCATTTTGGAAAGGGCACTCAACTTTAAAACTTTTGATTTTAATATCTGATGTTACAATATGTTTGATTTAAGTACCCCTGCATCAAAAGTTAATGCTGCTTTTCACTTTTTTTGGACAGAATATATTGTAGCCTAATAGAATATTCTGCTATGTGATGAAATGTTCTGTAATTTTGTCCAACAAAAATTTTAGTTCTTGACAAAATTTTAGTTCTCGACAAAATTTTTTTGAGAAATTTCTATCAAAATTTTTTGCTCGGGTAAGGTCTATACAGTTTTAGCAAGTTTTTAGATCTTTTCATCAGAAACTTTGCACTCATTGCAGAGAAAGAGGAAAAGGGGAAGGAAATGGTCGATAGTGTTGCGAGCTCGCTCCCGGGTTTGGTGGGTTTCAATGCTTTTGGATTGAATTGATTAGCGTTCTTCTTTGCTGAATCACTTTTTGTATGGTACGTTGACAGGTTGATGAGGATGAGATTGTAGGAGTATCGAGTGTTAAGGGAAGCAGCGATTACAGCTGTTCATCTTCGGTGACCGATGAAGAAGGGAATGGAGTACGACCCTTGGGAGTAGTGGCGAGGCTTATGGGTTTGGATTCCATGCCTAAAAGAGGTGTTTCTGAACCCTGCTCCACACCTTTGTATGATTTGCATGATTCGATGAGTAATCTTCGAGAGAATGCTGATCGGCAAATTGGTCATGGAATTTACATCAATGATCGTCTTAGTCATGTTCGTGTTATTAAGGGAACTAAAGCCTACCCTGGGAAACTGACGGAGATGTGGTCGGAAAAGATGCCTAGTAGTCCGATAGAGAGGTTTGGAATGGAAGCTTTGCCTCTGCAATCTTCCAAGGCTATTGCGATTCCCCATTATAAGTCATTATCACCAATAAGAAGCCCTGCGTTCACATCTACAAGAGATGCAGCTCATATAATGGAAGTTGCAGCGAAGATAATTGAACCTCGACTTCAGAGCTGCACCAATGCATGTAAAGTTCGGGCTTCTGGGATATATTTAAGTCCTTTACGAGTTTCTGATTCGAGGGAGACCATTACATCCGCACAAAGAACATTGAGACTTCAAGAAGCGCAAAGGCGACTTGTTGGGTCTTCTTCGGCCCGTTCTCTTAAAGGAAAACCTTTGAAAAGCAGGAGTCTAAGTGATTCAGAAGAAAGTACTGTTGATAGGCCTTCGTCCATTCTAAGAACTGATCCATCTGGTTCGAAAGGCGTCAGAAAATCAAGGACACTTGAGGTTCAATCTAGGTTGAATGTCCAAAGAAGGGAAGGTTCAGGCAATTCCAGTAGAAAAGTTTTAATTCGGAAGGACTTTGATGAATGTAAGCTGAACGGACCGGTAAGAAGTGAACTGAACAATCAAAGGAACAGTAATCAGAAAAGAACAGCAGGCAATGCTTCTAGTGTGCTCAGGCAAAACAACAGCAAGCAAAACGGTGCGGTAAATAGAGATAAGTCAACTTCAAAGTCATCTGTTGCTAAAAAGCAGGCCGGGAAAGCTCTTTCCGGAGAAGCCGCTTCTCGGAAGGTCCGGGTTGTAAATAAACCTTCAGCGAGCACAACAGTTGGTTATAGAAAGGATGGTTCAGGTCCAAGTAAGCTTGAAAAGGAAAGGTTGATATCGAGTGATACGAACATCTCTCGAACAAAAAAAGTGGCAGAGAACATTTCAGTGAGCAGAATTGAAAAGCATATTCAGCATAACGTTGTGATAGATGAACGGTCAAGATTGAGTGAGCATAAGAGAAAGAATGCTATCGATGTTGTATCTTTCACATTCACGTCACCAATGAACAAATCATTATCCCGTTCATTGTTCCCTTCTCATGAGGTGGGAAAATATGACATAAAGAATGGATACTCTACTGTTACTGCTTGCCAAAGCGGTGCCTTAGATTCGGATAACAAGAATTTATTGAATAGCCGATCGAATGTAATAGATGGTGATTTTCTGGGTATCCTTTTGGAGCAGAAGCTGAGGGAATTAACATCGAGAGCCGTGTCACCCTATTGTAAATCTACCAAGGGTGGTCTCGCACTAGATTTTCCACCAGCTTTACCAGAGGCAGCAACTGCTTGTGAAACCTCTGGTGTTGCACCTGTTGTACATGAAAGGGAGTCGTTAGGGTCTTGTCAGGATGAATTAGTTGGTAATGATGAAACGGGCATCCTATTAGCTAATGATGAGGTGTGCAGTATGCAGCATGATGTGCAGGTTTGTGTTAGTTATTATTATTATTATCATCTTTATTTCCTTTTTTTGAGCAACTTTCATTTTCCAAAACTATGGCTGCACATGCTAATTGTTGCATTTTTAAGAAAACATAATAGCTGTAGGTGTTAATGATCAGTTTCTGTGTGCATTCTCTTAATTTTTTTTGGTGAATCATTTGTTCCATACCAGTAGAACTTTTAATGCTATTTTAAGTTAACTAATCGGAAGTTAAATTCTAAAAATTTTCTAAATTCTTCCTGTATAGTTTGTTGTTAATTTGACACATAATTAACATCTGTTGTTAATTAGACAAACAAAATTATGAAAGTTTTCTAAATCTTCCTGTATACTTTGTTGGATATCCATCTGTTGATGTTTTACTGAGGGTATGAACTTTACATTAGTAGTTAGTTCCTTCCAATTAGTCATATATATAGCATAGATGAGGTAAGATTTTCTTGTCGTAAGAGGCTAAAACATTGTTGCGGACGCATGTTCCATGGTCAAAGTGGGATCAGCTTCATCAAATTATATAGGTTGGCATTTATGTTAATATTATGGAACGTATTAGTTTCTAGTGCTACGTCTTTCTGGCTGGTAAATTGTCAATGGAGTTTGATGGACAGTCATCAAAGTTGGTGTCTGGCACGTGTCAATGTCGATCATAGCAACTTGGTCTGTGTAAGGTTCAAGAGGGGAGTGATAAAGAACAAGGCACTGTGGGCTTAAGTTTCATGATACTGTGATACTGATTGCAGGACGTATTTGGGGAATGAATGGAAAACTTCATTGATCAAAATGTTGGGCAATCAAAGACTCTGTTCAAGACTTGTATGTCGCGGAGATGAATATATTGGGATGTATGAGTTTTCTTATTGGGAATACGGAAGGAGCAGAGATAAAGAATATCGGTAGAGAATACCATGCTTGTGACCCAATGAGATACTTTGGAATTTGGATTGAGACCACGTAAAACACCTTGATAAAGAGTCGCGCTTGAAACAAAGCTAAGGAACACGATTTATTGTTTGCTCTATAATTTCACTTGAATAAATATCGATGAATATCTGAAGAACTGTAATCAGTCGCATGTATACTACAAACTCTCTTGCATACTCGTCTCAGTTTCCATAACAATGCATTTGTTTGACTTAGGCGTTTTCTGCTAGCCCGACTGAAATTTGAATGTAGGATGAAAATTATCATAAAAACAAAAAGTGAAAAGATGTTTAAATAATCATAGTGACAAATTAATACCTTGAGAGTTTTGAGTCTAGTTTCATTTGGATCTTTCCTGTTTAGTACATTTTCACCAAATTTACGGATAAGTTTAAGTATAATTTTCATCTAGGGTATAACTTTACCTGGCATTACCTTTCCCAGCAAACTGAAAGGAGGGATCACAGCAGCAACCGCGAGGACCATAAGGAACCTGGGAATCTACATTCGTATCCCCTTTCCATCTTTGAAGCCTCTTTTTCAAATGAAAGCTGCATCTCTTCAGAGAGCTGCGAGAGTTCAAAAGGTAATTAAAAGATGCAGTAGCACAAAAATTACCTAATCATTCAGCTTCATATTTTGCCTTATCATGAAATCTTATGGTTCTTTTCAGAACACAAGATTTCTTCTTCTGCCCAAGTTCTTAGTTCTTATTTCTCCGACGAAGTTCCAGAGGTGGAAACTGAGATAGATTTACCCGAGTCACCCGTTTCATCGTTTTCAGCAACTACCCTCGGAATGCCTGCATCAGAAACAGGTAGCACGTGCCGCACAGATTATTGGAATGCAGAACTGGAGTTTGTGCGACAGATGTTGAGAGCTAACGCCATCTCTTTCGACATCATCCTCTCTTATAAATTGGAGCAAGCCGGCGGAATTCTTGACCCCCTTCTTTTTGAGGAGTTAGAAGCAAACGGAGTATCCGTGGACTTCGGAATGAGAAGGAAGATGTTATTTGGTTGCATTAATGAATGTTTGGGTGTGAAACTTTGCTATTATTTCCATGCGGGGTTTCGACTCTGGGCTAAAGGAGTGGAGTTTTTACGTACAAATTTGGCCGAAGAAATCTATAAAGAGATTTCAGCTTGGGACAGCATGGGGGAGTGGATGGTCGACGAACTTGTCGAGAGAGACATGAGTAGCCAATTGGGGAGGTGGGTCGACTTTGAAACCGAATCATTTGAGTTGGGTATAGAGATCGAGAGCGAGATTTTAAGTTCGTTGGTCGACGAAGTTGTTGCTGATTTTGATATTGGAGCCCTTTAATAGCCGCCCTTCCTTCCACTCGACTGTAAGTTATTTAGCTGTATTGTATATTTACACATTGCTTTCTTCAGTTTAACCTTTTTTCCTTTTTCTAGTTCATTCATTTAGCTCTGTGTTCTTTGAGGTTGACCAAGCATTACATCAACCTTGAACTGTTTTACCTTTTCGGTGGAAGTCAAAAAAAAAACAAAAAACAAAAACAAAAACAAGAAAAAAAAAGAAAACTAAAAGAACGAGAAAGCTTCCGGTGGTCGAGTAAACCCTAATTTAAGGAAGCCTTTCAGAGACACATTAGTTTATATGGGTGTCTGAAACTCCATGACTCAAAACCTTTTGTAGTTTTGTGCTTGAATCTGTAAATGTCTTCCTCTGTCTTGTGTATTTAATCTAAATTCTCTGCTTTTGGGGGAATTAATTACTTCGTCGAGTATCATAGCAATATTTATTTCTTGCTTACAGTATTAGTGAATTAATTAACTTGTGTCTAATCTGAGCTTTTGTTGTATTAATGTGCTTTTGGGCTGTGTGGAGGGGCATGAGGGAGAGCTTTTTACATATGCATCCTCACCAAATTTCACATATAACCCTCAATTATGCTGCTTCTGACAAAAATACCACTATGTTTCAGTAGTCCATCCAACTTATTGGAGGAAGTTTGTAACGACCCAGCCCACTAGCAACAATAATTTGTTAGGTCCAAACACTGGACCAAGATGTGTAGGCTCCAATTACATCTTCATTCCTATCCGATGTGGGATTATTCGGATGTGACAGACTTCTCTCATTAAGACTCTGGTATAGCCGGTCATCTTGTTATTTAGACTTCGGCACAGTATGTCACCTTGTTTTTCAGATTCTGGCTCAGTCTAGACTCGCCTCACTTTTTCGGCTGGTGATTGATTGTTAGGCCCAAACACTGGTCCAAAACGCTTTAAGTCCAATTATTATTACTAGTGTCAAAGTCTCTTATATACCCAACTATATTTTCATTCATATCCGATGTGGAATTATTGAGATGTGACAAAGTTGTTTTTATTTTCTTTCAAAATAGTTTCCCAGGGATTATACGCGACTAACAAGTTTCCGTAGGGCACATGTTATATACAAGTAAGTAAACCATGTTTCAGGGTTTTGTATTTATGCACCCATCTTTTTCATCTTAACATGTTTTGTACATCAACTTGTATCTACATGAATCCATATATAGGACATTTGCATGATTCTACCTAGTTTTTCGGCGCATCGCAACAAGTTATGTTTAAATATATTCAAGTAAATTGTTCTGGGAGTAGCATTGTTTTAAAGATTCAAGTTGCTTTGTTGAGTTCTTTTTTTTTTTTAAACTACAAAGTGTTGTTTTTTGCTCGAAATGTTTTCGGTCCACACCAGTTCCATGTTAATGGTCCTAAAATCAAAGAGTTTGAATCTTTTGTGCTTCTTCTTTGTGTAGTATTAGATCCAAATTTTGCTCAAATGGATGTGTCTCATGTGTTTTCTCTTCACTAGTGGTCTATTGTAATTAGGGGTGTAAACGAGCCGAACACGAGCGAGCTGGGGTCGGCTCGTAAACGAGCCGAACACGAGCTTGCTCATTAAAGTATCGAGCCGAAAAATTTGGCTCATGTTCGGCTCGTTTAATAAACGAGTGGTCAACAAACAATAAATAAAAAAAAAATATTAAATATATTAAAAAAATAAATTTATAAAATTTTATTTATTAGACATTGATCTAATAGTTAAAACTGTATATACAAAAAAGTCTTTTTATAATTAAGCTTACATTTATATTTTTATTTTGCTAAAAATTAAATGAAAGATATATATATTATATATAATTATTTATTGATATATAAAAATATAAATTAAATATAAATATAAAATATATGTATTTGAAATTTCTATCGAGCCGAACACTAGCGAGTTGACCCTAGTTCGTGTTCGGCTCGTTTATTAAACGTGAAAAATTCAAAGTGTTCATTTCGTTTACTAAACGAGCGAGCCGATCTCGAGCTGGCTCGCGAACAGCGAGCTGGATTGCCCCCCCTAATTGTAATGTTCACCAACAATGCCATGAACATGAACATGAACATCATCATGTATGTGAGTAGATGAACACATTCAAAGTTTTTTTTTTTTAAATTTTTTTTTTACATTATTGTTTATTAAATATAGCATCTTTCTAGGAAATAATTGATATCCCACACATGTTTCTCCGTGTGTGACGTATCGGATTCATTAAATCCTGGTCAAATTTAATATGAATCTCTCGAAAATATTTTTCTAATGAATTATTTATTTAATATAGCATCTTTTTAGTCTAGATAGAATTTAATTAATTCTGAAATATAATAAAGGATATTTATGAAATAGAATTAGTAATTAACCATTGAATAATTAAGAGGGGTAAAGTTGGAATATAAATATTATTAATTTTAATATGGATGGATATTTGATAACACGGTTAGTTTTGAAATTTTTTTAAATTTGAGAGGGTATATATGATATTTTAAATTTTAAAGGGGTATTTATAAAATTAGATGTTTTTTAGAAGGGTATTAAGGTAATTTTCCAAAAAAAACATACGGAAGGGGATCTACCGTACGATACCGATCGGACGGTTGTCGGCTACGTGGGGCCCACCACAGTCACGTGACAGCGGGGGTATGTCGCATTTAACGGTCCCGTCCCGGTGTACCACTTCCCGAGATATTACTGTTCCCTGCACCACGCCCATCCGTACATCTCATGCACCGTACTACTATATAATATAATAATAAGCACTTTAAAAAACCATTGCGCTTTTTTTCACTTTAAGATTATTTAATTTAGAAGCGTAACAAATTAAAAGTATTTTATAATTTTATTTTTATTTTTTTATGAATATTTTGTTAAATTCTATATAAAAAATTTTAGATATTCCATCTAGGTTTATTGAATATTTACTTCAGAACTTTTTAATTTTAACTTTGTCACTGATTTAACGTAAAAAATTAGTAGGATCGATAATAAAAAAATAAAAATAAAATCACATAGTACTAAAGCAAAAAAGTGTGAAATGATAGGGGTGATATTTGAAGTTTTTTTTTCTAATTATTAGCGCTTGGATGTTGTTAATCGTTTTTAATCCTAAATTCTAAACCCTTTTAGTTTTAACTTTGTTACTGGTTGATCGAAAAAAAAAATTATGGAATCGATAATAAAAAAAGAAAAGCGAAATCATAGAGCACTAAATTGTTATATTTTAAACTACAGGATACTAAAGTGAAAAAAAGTGAAATTACGCGGGGGGTCATTTAAAGTTTTTTTTTATAATTATTAGTGCTTGTGTTATTAATCATTTTTATTAATTAAGATATTAAAATTTAATTTTAAATTATTTATTATCAAGTACGTGGAAGCGGTTCATGAGATGTACGGATGCACCTGGCGCAAGCAATAGCTCCGCGTACTATTTTACCACCTCCCATGTTCGTAGCCGTTGACTTGCTAATAGAGCGGGGCTAGTGCGTCGACACGTGTCCGTGTACGTCGAAATACACGGACACGTTTCGAATGAACAGCGTCGACGTACGAACCGGACACGCGGTATATATCGCAGCAAATCCCGTGAGCGTACGAGGCGTTGTTGCTGCTCCGAACCGCAAAAAAAAAAAAAAAAAAAGAAAAAAAGAAAAAAAGAAGAGGCGACGAATGATGACGTGTACACGTCTTAGTTGTGCGGCACGGTTATTAAGGTCCACGTGGAGCGGCGCTATCCTCGCTCTCTGAACCCAGGGCCCCACAACCATGGCAATTTGCAAAAGAGGCCCAATAATTCTGATGTTTTATAAATAAGTACCTCGCTTGCGATATCTAATCTAGGGACGTTAATGGGTATGAATATTCGAAATTTTATCCGAACCCGAATCCGGATGAAATGGATATATCTAATAATGCTAAATGGATATGGATTCGAATATAGATATCATAAATAGAAATCCGACGAATATGCATTCAGATATGAATTTTGACTGTATCCGAACACGGACTCGACTCGAACCCGACCCTGAATTTATTTTGTATTATATAATATATATATATATATATAAAAAAATTCGATGTTATATTTGAATTTGAATTTTAAAATTTTAGATTTAATTTAATATATTTTGAAATATTGAAAAAGGAATAATTATTTCGGGTTCAAATTTTTAGGTTCGGGTTCGGATTTCGAATTTTTGGTCGAGTTCAGGTTCGGGTTTGGATAAGGATTTTTAAAATCCGTCGGCTTCGGGTCTCGGATTTGGAGTCGGGTTTGGATTCGGGTGTTTGAAAATCCACTCCGAATCTGACCCGTTGACACATCTAATCTAAGCTACTTGTTCTTATTTTTATGAATATAAATAAATAAATTTGCCTAAATTTTTAAAAAAAAACCTCTTTTAAATTTTATCTCCTGTGGCTGTAACTCGCATGTATTAAAAGTTAAGCAAAATTTTTATTCTATATTGTTTCATTCTTTCAAAGAAGAGCTAAAGTTATTATAAAGTAACTAATAATTTCACCTGTAAAATTTTAAAATTTTTATTAATTTTTTTTACTGTATTAATAAAATCGGAGATCTAATTTAATGAAAATTTTAAGTTACACATTAATTAAATAGGTATTAAGATGTGGATTTATTGTGATATGTCAAGTTAGTTTTATAAAGTTTTGCACTCAAATTTATCAATATTTAATGCCATAAGTAAGGTTTTAAGTCTCAAGACGGCCGTATTCACCGCGTCATAACGTGCCAACAAGATACCTGATGATACTGCACCTCTATTGTTTAAATTGGTAAGTAATTTCCTCAATAAAATTTAAAAGATGTGATAAAAAAATATAATAAATAGCTAGAATATTTTATTACTAAAAAATATATACCGTGTCGTACTGTGCCGGCAAGTTTTCGGCACGACTCTATGCCACGGCATTTAAATCCTTGGCCACAAGGAATTAAAACTCTTTTGTTTGAGTTTTTTAAAATATATAAAATGATGCAATTACCCACCACATTACCATACTTTGGCCTAAATTAACTTTTGATTTTGAAACCTTTTTTAAGCAATATATATATATTTCGTATATTTTTTTTTTAGAAATAAATTCAGTTAAAAATATAAAGTGATTAGATTAACTTTTGTTATAATCTTGATTAGATTAACAAGGATATGATACATTGTGTGCGTGAAGGGCCCTGCCGTACTGTTTTGCATCCCCGATTCAAAAGTTATATAGATTTCTTTCATTTTAGAAAGCAAGTATTTTGTTGTTCTACGATAGGTGACACTTTTTTTTTTTCGTCTCGAACGAGTTTCGTAGGGGGATCGATCTGCACTGGTCGTATATAGTTATAATAACTGTACTGTAATTATAACTATACGTAGATTCAAATCGAATGTGTTTTAATGTATTTGTAATTCAACAACTGCACTTAAAACAGCAAGATAAGACCTAACTGACAGTTGGAACTTAGAACTACATTTAAATTTACTACAGTTCCAACTCGTGCGAGTATTTTTATAAATGGTGCAGTATATGCATCGTTTATACACATAATGCATAACTTTTAGAATGATATATTATAATATATTATATTATTCAAAATTTAGTGTATAAATTGTCAAACTTTATATAAATTGTTTAATATTGTATAATTTCAAACCCAAAGTTCGGTTTCGATGAAAAACAAACATATCTTAGGGACTATTTGACTGCATGCAATTGTAGTTGTATTGCAGTTGTAATTGTTGGCTTAAATGAATCATACGAAGGTGGCGGAAGGGTAGATTATCGATTCATGGAATAGCGTGAGGCGTGTTGAGAGTCGTATTTCGAACTAGTGTAAGGCTGGTTGGATCGAGTCACAATCGAGACTCGTGGATATTGTGTCTGTACATTTTAAGTGAATCGGTTGTGTATTTCTAATAACTCGATTTTTTTTTGGAATTAATAGTTAGCGCCAAGTAATGATCCGATAAGTGGTATTAGAATGAGCGGTCACGGATTCAATTCCCGCATACGGGCTCGATTCCTGTATGCTACAAAATGTGTTCAGATACCGGAGGGAAAATTGTCGGCTTAAATGGGTTCATGTTCGGAACGGCGCGAAGCTGGATTAAATCGAGTCGAGTCATGTTTAAAATATCGTAAAATCTGACTGATTGGAACGAGTCATAATCGCGAACTACAGAAGTCCGGAACTGCACGAATAGATCTAACTATAGCAGTCTGCACCAGGCCAAATGCTGTCTGCTAATCAATATTTAATTTAATAAGATGACTGCCGACGCAAATAAAGAGGGCGGTTTTGTGTCGAATATATATTTATTAGCCGGTGTTAGAGAAGATATTATATGATGGACCGGGTCCTCCACGTCATCTGTGAACCAATTTCTCTAAAACCCCTCAACTATGGGACATTTTGTAACAGGCTCTTATACTTTTAGCTCCCGTGATTTCGCACTTTTTCACTTTAGTATTCTGTAATTTTTTTCTTTTTTTATTATCGATTTCGCTAATTTTTGTCGTTATATCAGTAACAAAGTTAAAATTAAAAAGTATTAAAGTAAATATTTGATAAACCTAGGCATGGTATCTGAAGTTTTTTTTTGTATATAATTTAATAAAATATTAACGGAGAAAAAAAAATCAGTGACAAAGTTAAAACTGAAGGGTAATAAATTAAATATTCGATAAATTTAGATAGGGTATCTGAAGTTTTTTGTATATAATTTAACGAAATATTAACAGAGTAACCGACGAAAAGAGAAAATTAAAATTACGTGATACTAAATTGATACACTTTAAACCACAGAATGCTAAAGTGAGAAAGTGCGAAATCATATAGAGTACTAAATTAATACACTTTAAACTATATAATAGTAAAGTAAAAAAGTGCGAAACTACATGGGTGGTATTTAAAGTTTCCCTACTTTTTAACTTCTAAATTTTTCTCATTTAAGTTTATTTCAATCAAATATATTAGAAATTTAATCCATAATTTTTTGAATTATTTAATAATTACTGGCTACTAATTAATGAATCTGCTTCTTATAGAATATCTGTAGAACAGTTGTAATATTTTTTTTAAAAAAAAATTATCAAGTTATTTTATTTATATGTCTCAAATAAAAAAAAAAAATAATAATTATAATAAAAGTATAAAATGTTTAATTAAAATAAGGGATAATTGCCTATATACCCCTCATGCGTATGAAAATATCCGATCTACCCTTACTTCTTTTTTTTTTTTTTTTTTTTTAAAATGCCCCGCATAATGAATCGTTATTGCAAAATACATGATTATCTCCTGTTAAGTTAATCTGGGTTAAATATGAGTTAAATATCTTCCACAGTTAAAAAAAATTAAAATACCAATTTTGCCCTTAACTTAAGGGCAAATAAGAAAGGTTGGTGACGGTAAAAAGGTATATTGAAAAAGACCAAAAGTCGAAATACTATTTTGAAAAGGGTAAAATAGTAATTTTACAGAGATAACAGAGTTAATTAACAGATTTTAACTCTAAGGGTATATTAGAAATACGTTAGAACGTAGAAGGGTATTCTCAATATTAGCCTTCTAAGAGGGGTAAATCGAAAAATCGAAAACTTTTCAGGAGGTTGATGTAAACAATTGCCCCTTAAAATAAAGTACGTAAAATTGCCCCAATTGCCCCTTAAAATAAAGTACGTAAAATTTTCAGGGGATTGATGTAACAATTTACCTATAGTTAAAGTGTCTCCGTGCAATTTCGCAAACATTGTTGTGAATCGAGGTGGTGGTCCTCCAATGATGACGTGGCAAACACGGTCTATGAAACAATTCCGTGCATGAGACGTTTCGCTGTCGTGGTACACCAGTGGTGACGTGGCGCACCGGGCCTACCCAATAATTTCTCACATTAAACACCTCTCTCTCTCTCTCTCTCTCTTCGTGTAGTACCAATGATGTCGTGGCGAACCGGGCCCACCAAATAAATCCTCGCAAAAAACGCCACTCTCTTTTGTGGTCCACCAATGATGACGCGGTAAACCGGGCCCACCAAAATTTCTCGTAGGAAACGCCTCTCTCTCTCTCTCTCTCTCACTTAAAAACTCCCCCGTCCACACATTTCCTCACCCCCTCACTATTATCACCACTCTCTCTCTCTCTCTCTCTCTCTCTCTCTCATTGATGGAGCTCCAAAACCCTAGCAATGGCGGCGGCGGCGGGGGGGAAGGAGGAGCCCTAGAAGACGAGGGCTTCTTCCTCGACGCGGCCCTCAACGAGGATGAGGAGGAGGAGGAGGAGGAGGAGGAGGAGTACGAGGAGAGCTCCTGCTCCACCCCATTCGTGAGCGCACCGTCGAGCCCCGGCAACGAACCCTCCTCCGCCATGGGCTCCACGGTAGGGTTGTTCTACAGCGCCCCCACGAGCCCCGTCCACTTCGCCGTCGCCTCCTCCTTCCCCCTCGACTCCCCCTCCGATTCCCCCACCTTCGCCGCCGATTTCGAGTTCTCCGCGCGGTTCCCCGCCGCCGCCGCCGGATCCATGTCCGCCGCCGACGAGCTCTTCCTCAACGGCCAGATCCGCCCCATGGGACGCCTCGCCTCCCACCTCCACCGCCCCCACGCGCTCCCCCCACTCCCCGACCTCGACCCCGCCGGAGACGACGACGACGATGGCGAGGAGGAGGAGATCGCGGCGCTGCGGGGCCGGGATCTGAAGCTCCGGAGCCGGTCGATCCGTCGGAGGGCGCGGTCGCACTCCCCTCTCCGCAATGCGCCGCTCCATTGGGCGATCGAGGACGGGGGAGGCCCCGATCGGGACGATCGGAGCACCGGAGACCCCGATCCGAAGCCGATCGACGCGTCCGCGCCACCCTCCGTTCCCCCCGCCGCCGCATCCCGATCGTCCTCTTCCTCCTCATCCACCTCCTCCTCCTCCTCCTCCTCTTCCTCCTCCTCGAGCAGGCGATCGAAGAAGTGGATCTTCCTCAAGGAGCTCCTCAACCGGAGCAAGAGCGAGGGGAGCGGCGGATCCAAGGAGAGGTTCTGGAGCTCCATCTCCTTCTCCCCCTCCCCCTCCTCCTCCTCCACCAAGGACCGATCCAAGCCTAAACCCCCGCCTCCTCCGGCGAAGGCGAAGCCTAGAAACCCCAACCCTAGCCCTCCGCCGCCGAGGTCTCCGGCGAGCGGCGGCGGAGGGGGCCGGTGGCGCCCGTCGGCGCCGTCGCCGTCGCCTCACGAGAGGCTGTACGCGGCGAATCGGGCGCACGCGGAGGAGATGCGGCGGAGGACGTTCCTCCCCTATCGCCAGGGCCTCCTCCTCGGGTGCCTAGGGTTCGCCCCCCGCAGCTACGGCGCCGTTAACGGCCTCGCCCGCGGACTCAACGCCGTTAACCTCGCCTCCTCCTCCTCCTCCATGTGAGGTGAGTCCCCGTCCCCCTTCTCCGTTAACTCACCAAACCTTTTCAAAAAAAAAAAAAAAACACGCACACTAGTCGAGAGACCAATTCGTTTCCTTTTTTTTTAGTTTTTTTTTATTGTTTTGTATATTATTTTGTTTCTCTTCTTCTTCTACATGGGAAAAAGAGAGTTAGCTTTATGATCATTCGACAATATTTGTTGTCTAAAATGGTATGGGATTAGCCCTAAACATTTCTCAATGTTTTGTAAATGTTCAAGTAAAAAAAAAAAGAAAAAAAAGGAAAATATCGTCGTTTTGTGTTCACTCGTGCATGGATTTTTTTTTTTTTTGTATTTATATACTTTTTTGGTATAGGCGCTTCAAATATACTTTTTTTTGATTGTTTGAATCGACGTAATAATATAATTTTTACGAATTTAAGAATTTTTTTAGATCTTTTAAAAATTTTATTAAATAGTTTAGTTCATCATAATTTGTTTAATAATAAATTTTTTTTAAAAATGAACCTAATTTATTTAAATTATAGATTATTTTAAGTCAGCTATCAATCAAATCTTTCGAATTTACATTTTACTATTTCATTATTTTATTTTTATTTTAATAAATTTTTATTAGTAAGAATTGTACGAACTATGTTAATTAAATTTATAAAAATAAATAATATGTTCAGATTTTAAATTTAAAAATATTAAAAAGTTGGAAAGTAAAATTAAAATTTTAAAATGTGGGTAGGATGATGAAATTTTGGAAAAATTTTAAGTACCCTCTTGTAATTTTACTTTTTCTCATTTTAGTACTGTTTAAAGAGAATCAAGTTAGTACTATGTGGTTTTGTATTTTTTTATTTTAGTATTTTTTGGTTTAAAATATCACGTGATTTTATATTTTCTCACTTTAGTATCATATGGTTTCGTAATTTCTCACTTTAGGCTTAGTTTGGTATTGAGGCTTATCTAAACACTATTAGATAAAATAGAGTTGTAGAAAAAGCATATAGGGATATGTTGCGTTCTCCGGTGGGAACGCAGAAAATATATCGTAACCGACTCATCGCCAATACCAAACGGAGCCTTAGTATCATGTGGTTTCGCATTTTCTTATTTAGTATCCTGTGATTTCGTATTTTCTCACTTTAGTATGCTGTAGTTTCGTAATTTTTCACTTTAGTATCTTATGGTTTAAAAATTACATAAACCACAGGATACTGATTCGATACAAAAATAAAACTATTCTCACTTTAGTATCCTGTGGTTTAAAAATCACATAAACCACATGGTGTTGATTTGATACAAAAATAAAATTATAGGGTATTAATTTGATACAAAAATAAAATTATAGAGTACTAATTTGATACACTTTAAATCACAAGATACTAAAGTGAGAAAGCGCGAAATCACATGGTACTAATTTGATATATTTTAAAACATAGTATACTCAAAAAAAAAAAAAAAACCGAAACCACAATGTTTTTTTTAAGGGTTTTTTTAAAATTTAGTTTTGATAAGTTTCATATATTTTGGAACCAAAGTATAAAATTAATAAAGATTAGGGACTAAAATGGTACAATTACACCCTTCGCTGTTATCGATGAGGGCATAGATTTTCTCATACACTCTTTTAATGGAAAAGGTACGGATACAATCCACGTGATTTATGACACCCTCGTCGTATTTTTTCTTTTTTTATATATTTTATTTCTCTTTTTATTTGTCGGGTAATGCATGTTCGGATCCTATCCGTTAAAGCCCTTCTTGTCCGTTAGTGCGTCACTAACGGACGTTATTTGTCGTTATTATATATGTTGCTAATCCGCGATCTAATGAATTATTATTAGAGTTTGAAAAATCAAAATTAATTTTATTCTATTCTATTTTTGTTGTTATTGTTCTTGTTGTTTATAATATTGTTGTGAGATCAATGTTTTCTCAATTATACTTGTTTGTTTAACAGAAAGTGAATAACGTGGAACTGAATACGTGAGAAACAAATTAATATTTTATATTTATTTTTTTTAATATTTTTCTCGTAGTTTTGATTTGGGCAGGGGATGCGCGAAAGCCAATTACAAAGTAAAGTTATAGTAAATTAAACAATAAAATTGAGTATTTATAGTCGAAACATAATTCACCTTGCTCTACTTTCGGTGAAACCAAGGATTTGCGGCATGCGTGCAAAGCCGATGTGTGCCGGTCAAAAAAATTTTTGTATGCCGACACATAATAGCATGAAATATTTATTTATTTTAGTAATAAAATATTCTAATTATTTATTATGTTTTTTTATCATATTTTTTGAACTTTATTGAGAAAATTACTTACTAATTTAAAGAATAGAGGGTTTTGAGTGGTGTCATCGACACGGGATCTGTATCGTACCGGTATCTTATTGGCACGGTACGGCATGGTAGATACGGTCCGTGTCGATGGACACTTGAAACCTAGGGTGAAACAAATGGATTAGGAATTAGCCGTGGATTCTAAGCACTAACTAATTATTCAAAACACGTGTTAATAGGAAAAGAATGGACGTATCGATCGCACTTAAGGATTCAACCACATTGCTGACGGGTTTCAGCCTGACTTAACTCATCTGGACATTAAGTCTATTATCAGTAAATGTAAACGCAGCCTCATCCAATTTATTAGACTTACTCAATTCAACTTATGAGTCTTCTGAATCTATTATTACGGAGTAAAAAGGTAAATTTATTCGAGCAAGTATTAGTTATCATAAACAAGATAACTATGGTGGCAATGTCAGTAATTAGTTTATTCTTTTGGCCTTATTCAGGAAGATAGTCGATGAATAATAGTCGAATCGACGATCAGCATCGTTAAATATAATTTAAATTATTTTTTAAAAAAAATTATAATTTCTCAAAATAATTTGTACAATGATCAAATAGTTTCAAATTCGCTTTAATATTGGCTAATTTAAAACTTGTAATTTTGAGGTCAATTAGAATATGGGACAAATGATATTATAAAATTGCAAAATTTGGAAATTAAAAAGGTCCAATAGTATAATAAACTGATCAATATGTGTGAGAACACATTATTATTACTATTACTACTTTGCTACTAATTAAACTCAAAGAACTATAATTTTGTTCTCGTGAATTATAACTATTACCCAAATATATAGTTGTTTCGTGTTACTACATAAGTAAAATATTGGTGCACTTATAAGAGGGTGTGTAGCATTACTCACTATTTTTATATATTATTAATGTATTGTTATTACTGTTTTTTATTTATTATTAATGTGTTGCTATTTTTATATATTATTTCTACAATGTAAAAATAATTCTCTTGACCCTATATAGATTAATGAAAATAAAAAATCTCTTTTTGTTATAATTTTTGGTTAGAACTTTTTAAATTATTGTAATCTAATTCTATAATCCAATTAGGTGGTTGAATATTGAACTTAATGCTAATGTGAAAGTAATGTGATATTTTAATAATATTATATTATTTTCACGAGTAAGTCTTGTGTGCTATTAGGAGCACGGAGCCGTTTTCGATGATGGAACTTCCGAATCGACGATCGGATCCGTTAAACTTGATTTAGCATATTTGAACTATCTAGAAAATAATTTTTGTGATTTTTCGGTATCATTTTCCTAGCGATCGAAAGGGTTCAAAATTAATAATATTTAATAGTTGATGTATACCGTTTGCAAGTGTAACGGTGCAGAAGTATTCAAATTAAATAAAATTTTGATAGAAAATTTTTTATACTATTTATGGCAAGATCAATATATTTGATCTAAATTTTAATACTATATCATCACTTTTTGTGAGATTTTTATTTTCAGCTGTTGATTTTAAACTTTTCGATTGTTAGGTAAATAATATTGAAAAGTCACAAAAATTATTTTCTAGATACTTCAAATATGTTAGATCAAATCTAATGGAGCCGATCGTCAATTCGGAAACTCCATCATAAAAAACAGAGGCTTTCGTGCTCCTAATAGCACACAAGACCTGCTCTATTTTCACATTACCGATACACAAATATTTAGTCCATAAAATTATATTACGAGACTTGATTATAATAGCTTAAAATGTTTCGAGAAAAAAGTAAAACAATTTAAAGTTTACGAACCAAAGTGTTTTGTGCCCCATAGTTCAAGGACCAAAAGTGTGATATAGCTAAATATAGATATGATAAGCAACTATAATTAGGGGTGAAAGTGGTTTGGATAAGCTCCGATAGAATTCGACACTAGATTCTATAGGATGCGAATACGAATATTAAAATTTAACATTCGATACATATTCATATCTGAATTTGTATGACTGCGAATATAGTTTCTTACAAAATCCGATCGTATTCAATCGTCCTAGGAGATAAGAGTTAATAACTTGTCACGGGTCTAATGACTTTTTGTCAAAAAGTCCGCGCGGCGCTCGTCTGTCACCTACACAAACGAGTTAGTCAAACCGTCTCGAGGCACAACTTTGTAAATTGGCAACGATCGAAAATTAAGAGCAAACACGTAAAGGGTTCCTGCAAATTGGCACAAACAACGAATATTTTATTGATAACGAAAAGATGGACTACAAGCGAAAGGCACACGACTCGACTTGGTCGGACATGACTGATGAGGACAAAATGATCATCAAGACACTCCGCATATAACGAAGCGGGCTCACTTATTACGTCTCACCAAACCTTCCCATACCTCTCGCTTAGCTACTAATATATATTGTAGAATAGTAAAGTGGTTTTCTATTGTATTCTTTATTTATTTTATTATAATTTGTATATTAAAATTGCATTTATATTTATTAATTTATTGAATAGAATAGTGATGTTTAAACTTTGAACACAAATAAGAGTCTTTAATTGGATTGTGTATTTTATTCGCGCTAATTTTAGTTTATATTTTTTATATTCATATTGGTATATATTAGTATTCGAATAATGTCCGAATACAAATTCAATTTATGTCTGAATTCGAATTCGTTTTTAATGGAAATGGTAATAAAAATTTAGTATCAGATATATATCCGAATCTGAGTTTACGTCTGAAGAAAAATATGAAAGTGGATATAGTTTTGTTAAAAATTTGATCGCATTCGATAGTTTTTATCTCCAACTCTTATATAGAGTATTAGAAATATTATAGAGTCTGGTTGGGTGTTTCTAATAGTACCAAGCGCGTGATGTTACCAAATTTTTCACTGTTATATTTATCTCTTTGATCATTTCTATCTGTTAGAACATACTATTCAACTACACACCCACTCAACCCTACAAAATCATTATCATCTTAACTGTACATTTCTTCATCTGAAGACCGAAAATTTAATAGCGCAAATGATTTGGTGCTATTATAAACATTCCAACTTAATTCACTATTATATATCATCCTTGGACCACATGATATATTAATACTAATATTTATTGTGCTCAAAACATGCTTTAAAAACCAAGCACATGGCCCTCATTTTACAATCTAAAGGCAATGTCAATGATGTAATGGTATCTTTGAACACTTTCCCATAGGAAACAACATAGCATGGCTAAAAGCAAATCAAATCTATGTATATAGATAAAAATGCTTATTTATCTTATCTGATGAGTCAAGGCGATTCATTAATCCCAAAAAGTTTCACTGTTGTAACATGAACAAATTCACTTAAAGCGTACGTAAACAGCCACTTCAATGCGGCCTCGATCGCGACTCGGTCCACCGGCCTCACGCCACTTCGAACACGACTCTCACCTCAACCTACCTCACGCCGTCAATACGACTGAGCCCATACGCCCCCGGGGCGCCAGACATGACGTCGCCGATGCAGCCCAACAATAAATGCTTATTTATTTGTTAAGAAGATGGGGTTTTATCTTTATCATTATCTTTTCAGAAAAAGCTCTTAAAGGAGTCTAACTAAGAACTACAAATGGGGTAAAGTTAAAGTTGCAATTGGGTCCATAATTTATTGGGAATTGGGAAAAAGTACAAGGCCCCCTAAGAACTTTTGGCCTACACAAAAATTAACTATAAAAAAATTTTTAAAAGTGTAAATTTGAATAAGTGGAGAATCAATTGTTGCAATTATTTAATTTAATCTGAATTTTTTTGTCAGAGTCACATGACAGAAATTTTATGCATAGATTGCATATAATTAATGCCAAAGGTTTCAATTTAGGCTCATTAAACTATATAGAAACCAAATTTTATAATATTGCGACGGTACATTTTTAGTATTCAAATGGTTTTAAATTAGCAATTTTTAACGGTTAATATAAGGTAAATTTGAGATGACTTAAACACTACAAAACTAATGTAGAAAAATCTCAAATTAAGATTCTCTATAGTTTACAATTATCAGACGATGTAAAGTTCATCTCACACTCCTGGCGATCTATTCCGTTACCACTAACAAACTCTAGCTAGCAATACTAGATTTCTTTTGTTCTAATATGTACTCTATTTCTATCTGATGTAGGATTAGTGGAGTGTCATATATCTCTGCATGCTTTCGCCCAACTCTATTGTAACGATCCAGCCCACTAGTAACAATAACTCGTTGGGCTCAACCACCGGCCCAAAATGCTTAAGCCCAGTTATTATTACTAGTGTCTAAGTCTTATATAAAGACAATGACAAACTATCACACAGTATGTCAAAAGCGCACGTCCGCGTCGCCCAATCACAATCACACACCCACGATTACTGTGCTATGTGAGACTCGTCTCGCTAGCCCGACATCCGCACTCCCGCCCGAGACTACACATGCATGTGGTGAATCGGCTCTGATACCAAATGTAACGATCCAGCCCACTAGCAACAATAACTCGTTGGGCCCAACCACCGGCCCAAAATGCTTAAGCCCAGTTATTATTACTAGTGTCTAAGTCTTATATAAAGACAATGACAAACTCATTCCTATCTGATGTGGGACTATTGGGGTGTCACATCTATTTTATCTAATAACATTAAAAGAGTCTCGATATCAAGCAGACCGTAAGTAGTCTGGATCAAATTCAATGACGTGTCTTAATATCAAACTTAACTGTACCGATCATCGATTCAGATACTTTATCATCGAATTAATACTTCTTAGTATTTCTATATTCTCTCTCTTTCTCTCTCAATATTGTAGAGTGTACACATTTTAGTTTGTAACCCTAAATTAAAGGGAGAAGCATTACCTATGCACCTATATACAGGGTATAAATTTTACATTCCAACCTCTCCATGGCTCATATTTACTCACTAATGTTATCTACTTCTTTTTAATACTCAAAAACCAATAAAAGTTTTTAAATTTTGAATGATGAGTTATAAAATATACGTCCTATAATAAGTAAGGGCTTTTGCTTAGTGATATAATACGTTCTTTAAAAACTTCAAAAATTTTTAATATATTTCTGGTCGATCCAAATGCTCTGAGTAATTTTTAAAAATTCTTTCAAATATTTTCAAATCCTTAAGTTTTACTAATGAAAAATCGAGGAAGATGAATATTTGATAATTTTATAATAAAATTAAGAATTTTGAAGAGTAATAAAAAATAAAAAATAAATAGTTTAAGAATGCATAGTAGTTGGCCAAATCATTGCCACAGTGCCACTAGTCAAATCATTAGAATCCCACTTGTATGGGGATCATGGATAATAGTTTTTAGGGAATAACTTTAAAAAAAAAACAAAAAAAAACAACCCTACAATTTATACTTTTTCATTTTAATATTTTGTGATTTAAAATGTATCAATTTGGTGTCATGTAATTTTATTTTTATTTTTTTGGCGATTTTTTCATTAATATTTTGTTAAATTATATACAAAAAACTTTAAATACCCACCTAGGTTTATCAAACATTTATTTCAGTACCTTTTAATTTTAACTTTGTCACTGATTTAAAAAAGAAAAATAGCGAAATGAATAATAAAAAGAGAAAAATGAAACCATAGGATACCAAATTGATACATTTTAAACTACAGAATACTAAAGTAAGAAAGTGCGAAACCACAGGGAGGGCTTGAAATTTTTCCATAGTTTTATACAAGGGCCGTGGATTAGGACGCCAACGGATCAGATTCGGGGTGAATTTTTCAGAACTCCAATCGAAATCTAAAAATTAAATCCGAAATCCGAACACGATTGATTTTGAAATTTCATATGCAAACTCGCACCCGATCAAAAATTCGAAACTCAAATCTGAATTCGAAACAATTATTTTTCTTTACCATATTTCAAAATACATTATATTAAAATCTAAAATTAATTTTAAAATACAAGTTATAACATAACAGCAAATATTCGTATATATTAAATAATGTAAAATCAGTTTGGGTTCAGCTCGAGTTCGAGTTCGGATCGGGTAGGTACAAAATCCATAACTGAATCCAAATCCGTTGAGTATTTGTTCTTTAGACCCGCACTCAAAACCACATCCGTTTAGTATTGTATAAACCCTTCCCTTTTGGATTCGGGCTAGGATAAAATTTCGAATATCTGTACCCATTAACATCCCTATCTTTTAAAAAATATATAGGGAAAAGTATATGGAACATGTATGAACTATGGTCTATTCTGATCCAACAATCCAACCTCTAAATTTTTAATTTTGCTACCTATATAACTTTGTAATGCATTTGATTTGAGTTATTTAGTGACCAGTCGACAAGAACATATCCATGCCGTGCCAGTGCAATAAGATACGATAACGTCCCAGGCATGCTACATACCTCAAGATTGACAGATTCCAGCTATCAAGACAGCTCAGCCTACTATTCTTTAAATTAAGAAGTAATTTCTTCAAGAAAGTTCAAAAGATATGATAAAAAGATATAATAAATAGTTAAAATATTTTATTGCTAAAGAAAATAAATAATTTATATTATTATGTGTCGGCACATAAGAATTTTTTTGACTGGCATAGTACGGCTCAACACGCACCGTACCGTATCGTACCTGTAAGTTTTCGACACGACCCCGTACCACGGCATTTAAATCCTTATTAATGACTCTACAATTTCAAATTTTGAATAATTTTTACGAATCTAACCAGCAGCTTTATTATAATTTACGAAACTATTTTCATTAAAATAAGTAATGAATCTAAAATTTTTACCAAAAGAGCCGTCCAATAGCTTGTAGTAGATAAATCGAAAGGTTGAGTACTAAAATCAAACTTTTAAAAGACCGGATAGTTGAATTAAAATAAATCAAAATTCAGATAAATTATATACGCTTTTATAAAAAAAAATAGATAATATCACCGCCACTCAGCATTTAATGTTAGGGCACGTTTGGTTTGAAATCATAACGTAATCAGAGTCGGAATAACTCGTTAGGTTATTTTATTTAGTTCGCCGAACTGAGTCAGAATAAAAAATTATTTTTATTTTTTGAGTGAGAAATTTTAGAAATAAACTCAACTAGACATATGAAACCAACAGTATTTTGAATTTAGGGCTTTAGATACTAACCATGAAACTCTTATATTAGTTAACTGTGCTAGGTATTATTTCCATCGTCGGTGTTTGGTTCAGCATTTGGTTCACTTAAGATGTCACGATCACCACCCCACTGAAGCTAAGAATGCGTCGTATGTAATTTATAATATTTGTTTAGCATCGAGTAAACTCAGACCATTCGGACTCGGAGCCAGATAAAATCTTGGGTATCCGTGCCCATCGACGCTCCTAATACAAGGTACGATAAAACGTTTCTGAACTCCTTTAAGACTCCGTTAGGAATTGCGAAGAGATTGCGTTATGTACGTGGTGAGAAAGCGAGGTGAAAAAATATTCTATTTTGTTTTTGTCCGTAATATCTCTCGTTTCGCATATCGCAATGCGTTGTGACATTACGATATATTTTCTACGCTCCCAGTGAAAAACACATAAGTATATGTTATATGCTTTCGCTCGGGATGTCAATGGGTACGAATACCCGAAATTTTATCTGAATTTATCTGATGCTAAATGGATATGGTTTCGGATATGGATATCAAAAACAAAAATCTGAGTGGATACGGATACGGATATGGATTTTGACTGTACCCGATCCGATCCGAACCCAACTCAACCTGAACCCGATTCGAATCCGAATTTATTTTACATTATATATAATATGTATATAAAAATTTGATATTATATTTGAATTTATATTTTAAAAATTTTAAATTTAATATAATATATTTTGAAATATTGAAAAGAGAAATAATTGTTTCGGGTTCGGGTTTGGGTTTCGGGTTTTTGGTCGGATTCAGATTTGGATATAGATTTTTTAAATCAGTCAGGTTCGAGTTTCGGGTTTGGAGTCGTGTTCAGATTCAGGTTTTTTGAAAATCCGCCCAGAATCCGACCCGGTTGACATCCCTAGCTTTCGCCCTAACTCTATTTTGATGGGCCTTGATGCCAAGCGGGAGCTAAGTGGGCTTGGGTTTTTTTGTGGCCCAACTTGAACCGGGTCCGGCCCATTTCTATTCCCGGGTCGGTTCGAGCTCGAGTTCGTTAACTCTAGGGCTCTTTTTGGTTTTCCTTTTTTAATTTTTATTTTTATATTTAACAAAAGAAAAAGAAACCCTCTTCGTCGTCGTCGTCTTCTTCCTCGCACCCGCTCCATTTTCTAGGGTTTCCGTTTTTCGCTCGCTCGCGGATCCGCGGGGGAGGTCGACGCCATGGAGGAGGACGCGAAGAGGAAGGAGGAGCCGCGGAGGAGCGATCGAGAGAGGGAGAAGCGGAGGGAGGAGCGCGACGGGGAGATCCGGCGATCGGAGGGTGAGCGTAGCTCCGGCGACAAGCACCACCATCACCACCACCACCATAAGCACCGCCACAGGGAGAAGGAGAAGGAGAAGGAGAAGGAGAAGGAGAGGGAGAGGGTGAAGGAGAAAGAGAAGGAGAAAGATAGGGATAGGGAGAAGGAGAAGGAGAGGGAGAAGGAGAAGGAGAAGGAGAGGGATAGGGCGAAGGAGAAAGATAGAGATAGGGATCGAGAGAAGGAGAAGGAGAAGGAGAAGGAGGAGAGAGAAAGGGAGAGGGAAAAGGAGAGAGAGCGCGCGAAGAGGAGGGAGGAGAGGGAAGAGAGAGAAAGGGAGAGAGAGAGAGAGAGAGAGAAAGAGAGGGAGAGAGCAAGGGAAAGAGAGAGGGAGCGAGAGAAGGCGCGGGAGAAGCGGAGGGGGGAGCCGGAGAGAGACGAGGAGAGAGACGACCGGAAGCGGCGTAGGCGAGAGGAGGATGCGGCGACCGCGGCGGAGAACGGCGACAAGCGGAGCAAGAAGTCCCGCGAGGACGACCTCGCGGAGGAGCAGCGCAAGCTCGACGAGGAGATGGAGAAGCGGCGGCGGCGCGTGCAGGAGTGGCAGGAGCTCCGCCGCAAGCGCGAGGAGCAGGACCGCGAGGCCACCGCCGCCGACGACGATCAGCCCAAGGCCGGCAAGAATTGGACCTTGGACGGGGAGGAATCCGACGAGGACGAGGAGTCCGCCGCCCTCTCGAAGCCCGACAAGGATTTGGATTTCGATGAGGCTGCGAAGAGTAAGGACGACGGCGATGGGACTGCAATGGAGGTCGATCCCGTGAACGGCGACGTGACAATGAACGGAGGTGGAGGTGGTAACGATGACGAGGAGGAAATCGACCCATTAGATGCGTTCATGAACTCGATGGTGTTGCCCGAAGTCGAGAAGCTGCAGAGTGCAGCCGAGAATTTGGCCGATTCTGATAGAAAGAAAGAATCGAAAGAAGAAGCTTCTAGTAATGGCGACCGAGCGGGGAAAGCCGGGAAGCAGGCAATGGGGAGGATAATCCCGGGCGAGGATTCCGACTCGGACTACGAGGATCTTGAGAGTGACGAAGCGCAGCCGGAAGATGAGGACGATGACGAGTTCATGAAGAGGGTGAGGAAGACGAAGGCCGAGAAGCTGTCGATCGTCGATCACTCCAAGATTCAGTACCCGCCGTTCAGGAAGAACTTCTATATCGAAGTGAAAGAGATCGCGAACATGAAGCCCGAAGAGGTGGCGGCGTATCGGAAGCAACTTGAATTGAAAATGCACGGAAAAGACGTGCCGAAGCCGATAAAGACGTGGAACCAAACTGGCTTGGCGAGCAAAATACTGGATACTATCAAGAAGCTTAATTTCGAGAAGCCGATGCCCATCCAAGCTCAGGCATTCCCGATAATCATGAGCGGCCGAGATTGCATAGGAATAGCGAAAACCGGATCAGGTAAGACCCTAGCTTTTGTTTTACCGATGCTGAGACATATTAAGGACCAGCCCCCCGTTGTGCCCGGCGACGGGCCTATCGGGCTTATAATGGCGCCTACGAGGGAGCTCGTTCAACAAATTCATAGTGATATAAAGAAATTTACTAAGGTTTTGGGCGTAAACTGTGTGCCGGTTTATGGAGGCTCAGGTGTTGCCCAACAGATTAGTGAATTGAAAAGGGGTACGGAGATTGTTGTCTGCACTCCTGGCAGAATGATTGATATACTTTGTACGAGCGGCGGCAAAATAACAAACCTTAGGAGAGTTACTTATCTTGTCATGGACGAGGCCGATCGGATGTTCGATATGGGTTTCGAGCCGCAAATCACTAGAATAGTTCAAAATACCCGGCCGGACCGACAGACCGTTCTATTCTCCGCCACATTCCCTCGACAAGTTGAGATCTTGGCACGGAAAGTGCTGAACAGGCCGATCGAAATTCAAGTTGGCGGAAGGAGTGTTGTGAACAAAGATATCGCACAGTTAGTGGAGGTCCGGCCGGAGAGTGAGCGATTCTTACGGTTGTTAGAATTATTGGGAGAATGGTACGAGAAGGGAAAGATTCTCGTTTTTGTTCACTCGCAAGAGAAATGCGACTCTTTGTTCAAGGAGTTGCTCAAGCATGGCTACCCGTGCCTCTCGTTGCATGGCGCAAAAGATCAGACCGATAGAGAATCGACCATTTCCGACTTCAAGAGAAACGTATGCAACTTGTTAATAGCCACTAGTGTAGCCGCTAGGGGTTTAGATGTGAAGGAGCTTGAGCTAGTTGTAAACTTTGATGTCCCTAACCATTATGAAGATTACGTTCACCGTGTGGGGCGGACAGGCCGTGCCGGACGGAAGGGTTTAGCGGTGACATTCATATCTGAAGAGGATGCGAGATACGCACCGGACCTTGTAAAAGCCCTGGAACTTTCTGAGCAGGCCGTGCCTGCGGATTTAAAGGCTTTGGCCGATGGCTTTATGGCGAAGGTAAACCAAGGGACGGAGCAAGCACATGGAACTGGCTATGGCGGCAGCGGTTTTAAGTTTAATGAAGAGGAAGATGAAGCAAGGAGAGCTGCGAAGAAAGCTCAGGCGAGGGAATATGGATTTGAAGAAGATAAGTCTGACTCAGATTCTGAAGACGATGGTATTCGGAAAGCTGGAGGCGATCTTTCGCAAGCTGCTGCTCTTGCTGCGCAAGCCGCCGCACTAGCTGCTGCTTCGAAGGTCTCGATGAATCCTACGGCCCCTCTTCCTGTTACTGCAGCTCAATTGCTTTCCACCGCTGCTGGTCTACCAACTGTGAACCTGCCCGGTATAGCTGGTCTACCATCTGTGACCCTACCTGGTATAGTTGGTCTGCCGATAGGCGGGGTGGCAGCTACGCCTAGCGAAGCTGCTGCTAGGGCCGCCGCTTTGGCTGCTGCAATGAATCTGCAGCACAATCTGGCGAAAATACAGGCCGACGCAATGCCTGAACACTACGAAGCGGAATTAGAAATTAACGACTTCCCGCAAAATGCGAGATGGAAAGTTACCCATAAGGAGACTCTGGGTCCAATTTCAGAGTGGACGGGAGCGGCTATTACCACAAGGGGACAGTTCTATCCTCCTGGTAAGATTCCGGGTCCAGGAGAGCGGAAGCTTTATTTGTTTATCGAGGGGCCTACCGAGTCATCTGTGAAGAAAGCGAAGGCCGAAGTGAAACGGGTGCTTGAAGACTATACTAATCAAGCGTTGAATCTCCCTGGTTCTGCCCAACCAGGCAAGTACTCTGTTCTTTGAGGGTCGTCATTGCTCTTTACAATACAAGAATGCTACATTAAAACCTGCGCTCAGTTATAGATATAGGTAGAATGCTGCTTTTGGCACTTTTAATATTGTATATGGTACCTGTCAATTCATTTTTGTTAATCTATCTTGAAAGAGGGGGGGAAAGGAAAAGAAAAAAAAAATCTTTGAAAACTGCTCACAATTCAGCAATGCATTTGAGATTCCTTTTATGGATTTCGATGTTTTCCAAGTGAGCGATATCTTATTAGTTCGATTAAAAGTGCTCAAGACTCTAATGGATGTTCTGCTTGAGTTGGTTGTATCAATTTGAGAATCAATTTTTGAATTTGTATCAATAAGCATCGAGAGTTCTATTAAACTCTGCATTATTTATTTATTTTTTTTTCGGTGACATATGTCCTCGTGCCATTTATCCTTGTTCTGTGGGTTGAAAAGCTTAAAATTACTACTAATATTTACTATTGTGCCATGTGAAGCGGTAGCTCGAGGACAAATTGATGCACCAAACTGCTACCTTCTTTTAATTTATTAGAACAGAAGATATAATCCTGGAGTTTATTTTTTCCGAGTTATTTTCCTCTTTAGTTAGTAGACCAATGAAGAGAGCGGAGCAATGATAGTTAAGTTATGCCGGAACTGAAATGTGGGTATAAGGTGGAGACATGTTACAAAATAAGCGGATTTAGTGGAGTTGAAAAGTGCTTTAGGTACATGAACTTTTAAAGAATGCATGTTGTTTTCGAGTGTTATTGTGACACCTCAATAGTCCCACATCGGATAGTTATAGCTAGATATGGGAGTATATAAGATTGATTGGGCTAGATATAATAACTAGGTGTAAGTATTTTTGGCCGGGGTTTGGGCCTGATGAGTTATTGTTGCTAGTGGGCTGGGTCGTTACATTTATTGTTCTAATTAGTGAAATATATGATAGAGTTGTATGAAGACTACAATAATCTCTGAGCTGGTCTAAACTTTTATGTGGTATACAATTTTAGTAAATTGAGAAATCTAGATGGAGAAAGTTCTCTTTACTTTTGATTGATGAGAGAAAAAAAACATTGCGCCAAGAAATGGGACAAAAATATACATAGACAAAACGGAGATGTCGTAGCATGTGATGCGATTGTTATATATCTTTAACATAAATGAACTTGTAGAGGATGGTTTATGAAGCCGAATGTTCTCATGTGAGATTGTTGAAAAATGTCGATGTTGATGCGTCGACGATTTACTAGAACATGGTAGTAAAGATGTGATTGAGCTTGAAAACAGTTGAGATGTTTTGTATTGTTTTACATTGCTTCATTCTAATATCGAAACTGGCATGTTAGGAAGTAGCAAGAAAAGCATATATTCTAGTGTTGTTCTTGTTGCTATGTTGCAGATGCTGGGTGCTATAACATGTTATGATCATTTAAGTTCTCTGGGTTTGAACTGATCTTACAAATGTAGTGACTTTGTTGATGCAATTAATAAAACCTGGTGCTCTGTTGAACTGATTCTTTCTTTCGGTTGCGTAATGTTGCAATGTCCCAAATGTTTTGTATTTGCACTGCTTTAGTTGTTGCTCATTTTTGGAAGTGGAATTTTATTTCTGAAACATGTCTTTTATGTTCTTGGGTTTTAAACATTCCAAGCTTTTGATGTTGTATTTTCTTTTTCTTTTTTTTTTTTTTGGCATGAGACAAATTGTTGTGGTGGTCTTGCAATTACAAGCACAGGTGACCTGCCAACTCCTTCCTGGTGGTGGTCTACAAGAGAGCAACAAACATGGTGGAATCCTCTCTCTCTCTCTCTCTCTCTCTCTATTTTTATGATATGCACAAATTTTCTTTGATTTGCTTTGGTTCATACCAACACTAATTTTTCATAGTTTTTTACTTGCTTGGCTCAGTGGCATCGAATGCTCTAAAAGAGAGAGTCAGCATCGTGTTTAAGATCGAGACAGTCGTATGGCATTAAAGAGTCGGTATCGTGTTTAAGGTCGAGACAGTGTTTAAGGTCGAGACAGTCGTATGGCATCGAATGTTCTAAAAAAGAGAGTCGGTATCGTGTTTAAGGTCGAGACAGTCGTATGACATCGAATGTTCTAAAAAAGAGAATGAGTATCGTGTTTAAGGTCGAGACAGTTGTATGGCATCAAATGTTCTAAAAAAGAGAATGAGTATCGTGTTTAAGGTCGAGACAGTCGTATGACATCGAATGTTCTAAAAAAGAGAATGAGTATCGTAATTAAGGTCGAGACAGTCGGATGGCATCGAATGCTCTAAAAGAGAGAGTTAGTATCGTGTTTAACGTTCGAGATCGTGTTTAAGGTCGAGATAGTCGTATGGCATCGAATGATCTAAAAGAGAGGGCCAGTATCGTGTTTAAGGTCGGTCGAGACAGTCGTATGGCATCGAATGCTCTAAAAGAGAGGGTCAGTATCGTGTTTAAGGGTCAGTATCGTGTTTAAGGTTCGAGATCGTGTTTAAGGTCGAGACAGTCGTATGGCATCGAATGCTCTAAAAGAGAGAGTCAGTATCGTATTTAAGATTCGAGATAGTCGTAAGCATGAAGGGCGATATTAAGTATATGATAAAATTGGGTTGGACGCAACAAGCGTGTGAAGAGAGATTTGAGGATCAAAGTAAAAGAAAAAATAGATGAAGATTAGAGACTGTAGTGTAATTGATTTTAAAGTTTTGTAAGGATTTAATTGCAAAAGAACAAAAAACAAATTGAACACTCAAAATATACAATCACCCCCACACAACTATCTTTTTTTTAGTGTGTGTGTGTGTGTGTGCAGCCATTATGCTATCGGAAGTACAAGGAATTGGATGCTTTTGATTTTTTGACTCTTGGGCCAAAGATTGTACGGTTAGGATGATTTTCTAAAGTTCAGTGGTACTCTTAGGCAAGGTTTTAAGTATATGTCGGAACGGATCGTATCTACCGTGCCGTACCGTGCCAACAAGATACCGGGACGATACAGATCTCGTGCTGATGGCACAGCTCAAAACCTTCTATTCTTTAAATTAGTAAGTAATTTTTTCAATAAAGTTCAAAAAATGTGATAAAAAGACATAATAAATAATTAGAATATTTTGTTGCTAAAGAAAATAAATATTTCATGCTATTATGTATCAGCACAAAAAAAAATTTTTGACCGGCACACTTCAGCATTGCTCGGCACGCACTGTATCGACAAATTTTCGGTACGACCCGTGCCATGATACTTAAATCCTTGCTTCTTAGGACTGAATAGTTCCCACAAAATAGTTGGATTTGTGTTTAGATTTTTCAAAATTGGCTCCGAATCCGACCTGTTGCCATTTTTAATTTTTACCTTCATTAAAACAAAAAAGAAGAGAAATCATGTGAGGTGCTTATTTTAAAATGGGAAAACTTCAAAAATACTCTCAGTGTGGTTTCACTTTTTTTTACTTTAGTATCTTATAGTTTAAAGTATATATCAAGTTAGTACATATAGTTTTGCACTTTTTTTACTTTAGTATTCTGTGGTTTAAAGTATATCAAGTTAAACCCTATGGTTTTGCATTTTCTCACTTTAGTATCCCGTGGTTTCACAATTTCTCATTTTAATATTCTGTGGTTTTAAAAACCACATAGTACTAACTCGATATAAAAATAAAACCACAAGGTACTAATTTGATATAAAAATAAAACCGCAGGGTACTAACTTGATACTCTTTAAACTACAAGGGTACTAGAGTGAGAAAGTGCAAAACCACAGTGTACTAACTTGATATACTTTAAATCACAAAGTACTAACATGAAAAAGTGCGAAACCACAGGGAGGTTTCTGAAATTTGTCACCTTCATTAAAAAAATAATAATAAATTGTGTGAGGTGCTTATTTTAAAAACCCTACTATAGTTGAGGGGGTCCCCAGTACATTTCCACCCCACTCTTTTTCGTTTCCTTTTTTCCTTTTTCCAATTCCCCACTCCATTCTCAGCGAGAGAGAGAGAGAGAGAGAGAGAGAGAGAGAGAGAGAGGGGGGGGGCATGGGCGGCGGCGGCGGCGGCGGCGGAGGAGAGTCGTCGTCTTCACCGGCGGCGGCGGCGGCGGCGGCATCGCCGAGCTCGAAGAGGGGGAGGGATCCAGAGGACGACGTGTACCTCGACAACCTCCACTCCCAAAAGCGTTACCTTAGCGAGGTGCGTCCCTGTCCCTCTCTCTCTCTCTCTCTCTCTCTCTCTCTCTCTCTCTAGATCCCTCCCTCTTTGCTAATTTGCGACTCTGTTTTTGTTTTTGTTGTTTTTTTTTGTTTTACTTAGATCGATCGAAAAGTTTTGGATCCCACCTTGGAATCTGAATCCTCTCTTTTCTCTTTTTTTTTTTCGAAACTAATGAATTATCTATGAAGATGTTGCTTTGCATTTTAGGGTTTTCTCCGTGTTTTTTTTTTTTTCTCAGATTGTGTAAATATATAAGGTGAAAATCTATGACCTTTTTTTAAATTTTTTTTTTTTTTTGAGTTTGAGTGATCTCAACCAATTGTATTGAGGATTTGATTAAATTAATCAATGCCATTAAATCCCACTTTACTTTAACGAGATACTCAATTCAAAGTGAATAGAACAACTATAAACTAAAATTGTAAATCGAAGTTGAGGGGTGTATTTCAAAATCAACTATAGTTAAAGGGGTCACCATACAATTTTTACCAAAATACAATTTGGTGCTTTTTTTTTTTTTTTGCCTCTTTGATTTTCTCAAGGATCTAGAGTTAGATCCTATTTGGATGTCAGAATAAGTTATCTGGTGACAGTTTATTCGGTACGAAGATTTTCTTATAGGATTGAAACCTAGCCGTCTGATTTAGTAAGATAACATATTTCACCTGTCAGGTGATTTATCTTGTACTGAAGTTCGGTACAAAAATAACTTGAAAGCTGAATATGGTATCCATTCGAGACATTTGATAGCACTTTTAACCTGCCAAATACTACATACTCCTTAAGGCCAAGGTTTTAAGTGACCGTCGACACGGGCCGTATCCACCGTGTCAACAAGATACGGACACGATATAAACTCCGTGCCGATGGCACAGCTCAAAACTCTCTATTTTTTAAATTAGTAACTAATTTTCTCAATAAAATTTAAAAAATGTGATAAAAAGACATAATAAATAGCTTGAATATTTTGTTGCTAAAGAAAATAAATATTTCATACTATTATGTGTCGGTACACAATAATTTTTTAAACGAGCACGCAGAACGCACTGTCGCTCGGCTTATGACGAATACTTATCGGCTAAACGCAGGCGTAAACGTCTTCGGCAAGTTTCAAACACGACCTAGTGTCACGACACTTAAATCCTTACTTAAGGTCTTGTTTAGATGTCAGAATAAGTTATATATGAGGCTCTTCTAGTATGATTGTAATTAAACAGTTTGATTTTTATTTTTTTTTTACTATTCATGATTTAGTAGCATAATTTACTTATAAAAGTGATTTATTTTATTCTCAAAAAATAACTTGAATGACCGAATATAATATTCTGTTTTAAAATTTTGATTATACTTTTTTATCGTACAAAATTTCTCGAGCAAATCGAAAGTAAGTGTGTATATATATATATATATGAGTTGAGCTAGAATACTCTCAAAAGCACCATTGAGGTGGTGCTTTTGAGTTTTTAACAGCATCCAAACAGGGTCTGACGGTTTCTTTTATTATGATGATTGAGGTCCATTCCATTGATTGATATTATTAACAGATAATGGCTTCAAGTTTGAATGGACTGTCTGTTGGGGATACCCTTTCTGAGAACCTCATGGAATCCCCTGCCAGGTCTGACAGCATCTCTTACCCCAGGTGAGTACTTCTGAAATTTTGCATATTTCATTTTTCTTTTCCTTTCCTCTATCATAAGGTTTATACTTAAGACTGAAGAAACATTTTGGTGATCATGTACTAGCCCTTAACATCAGCTGCAACAACCAATAAGCGCAATGTATTAGTAATAACTTTTTGGTAATCATGTAATGTTAGTAAAGGATGAACTAACCATGCAATTTCTGAGCAAACGCGAGCACGGTCACTCCAAATTTTTAGGGCATTTCTGCACATTTGTGATGCTTGAAACGAAGGTTTTAAGTGCCCGTCGGCACAGGCCATATCCACCGTGTCGTACCGTGCCAACAAAATACCGGCACGATACAGATCCCATGCCGATGGTACAGCTCAAAACCCTCTATTTTTTAAATTAGTAAGTAATTTTCTCAATAAAATTTAAAAGATGTGATAAAAAGGCATAATAAATAGTTAGAATATTTTGTTGCTAAAAAAAAAATATATTTCATGCTATTATGTGTTGGCACACAAGAATTTTTTTGACCGGCACGCGTCAACACGGCTCGGCACGCACCGTGCTGTATCGTGCCGGCAAGTTTTCGGCACGACCCCGTATCACGGCACTTAAATCTTTGCTTGAAACTGTGTTTCGATAGGGTTACATTATACCATTGGTCGCCGAACCTATCACGAGGTGTCTTTTTCGGTCGCTAAACTGCAGTCTCTGCGTCAATCGGGTTACTCCGTCAAACTCTATTACAGTTTCCGCCGCTTTGTTCAGAAAATACCACCCTTCCAAACCATCATGCAGTTGAAGTTTTCAGTATACTTGATTTGAATGATGAAATAATACTTTTGAGATCAATAAGGAGTCCAGCATTTGAGATGGGTTAGTTTCATCCAGTAGTCAATATAATCTATTGAGTTAATAACTAGTAATCATGCTCATTGCTGTGGATCAATTATCAAATGAGAGTTCTTTTCTCAGTTTGCTAAATTACCTTCTCGATTTAGCTTCGTATGCGAGTTTGCAACTGCGCTTTCGTATTGTAACACCCTGGAACTAAGAATAGTCCCATATCTGGTGTTGAACCCATGTAGTGCAGGTGTATATATAAGGCTGGGTATAGGAGTGGCAATCCAGCTCGCTGTTCGCGAAGCCCGCTCGTGTTCGGCTCGAAATGAGCTCGAGATCGAGATCGGCTCGCTCGTTTAGTAAACGAGCCGAACACGAGCTGAATTTTTCAGCTCGTTTAATAAACGAGCCGAACACGACACGAGCTGGGATCAGCTCGCTCGTGTTCGGCTCGATAACAGCTCGAATACATTTATTTTATGTTTATATAATTTATTTAATTTATATTTTTATATATAAATAAATAATTATATATAATATATATTTTTATTATTTAATTTTTAGTAAAATAAAAATATAAATGTGAGCTTAATTATGAAAAGACTAAGTTTTAACTATTAGATCAAAATCTAATGGATAAGATTTTATAAATTTATTTTTTTAATATATATATATTTTTTTTTTTTTTGTTCGTTGGCATGAGCCGGCTCGTATTCGAACACGAGCCGAATTTTTCAGCTCGATACTTTAATGAGCCAGCCGACCCTAACTCGCTCGTGTTCGGCTCGTTTACACCCCTAGCTGGGTATTCCTGCAACTAATAACTAAGCTAAAGCATTTTGGTCCGGTGGTTTAGGCCCAACGAATTATTGCAGAAGCTCGATCATGCAAAAGTTCTATCTTTAGATCAAATATAGATCACACCTAACAGAGTTTTGGCTTTATCCGAGTTGCGCGTCAATTATGTCTCACCTTTCGTGTTGTTTTCAGGGACGAAATTGCCTTCCAATACTCCCCGATGTCGGAAGATTCGGACGACTGCCGATACTGCGACACTCCGTTGAATCCGAGTACTACCCAAGCGGATCCAGCAAGCAGCAGCCCTTCTAGTCCGGTCTCTCCTTATCGATACCCGAAACCCTATTCGGCTCCGTCTCCGACCAACACATTCCCTCTTCCGAGCTGCAACCTCTCTTCCGTTGTCTGCTCGCACCCCCGCAGAGGCGACTCGGAAGGCCGCTTCCCTTCCTCGCCGAACGACATGTGCCACGTGGCGGACCTCAGAAAGGCCGCGCTTCTGAGGTCGGTGCAGATGAGAACGCAGCCGCATTGCCCGCCGCCGTACGAGCTGCCGTTCAGCTCGGGGCAAGAAAGCATAGACGGTTTCGAAGAGGGAGACGACCGGCCCGAACAGTGCGTCAAGTCGCAAGACGACGACGAGACCGGCTACCACAGCCCGGAGCACGAGGCGGATTACATCGAGGATTGCTCGTCGGCGGATGGCGCGTCGGAATCCAAGTTCGGCCAAGACTAAGACTTTGCCCAAATTAATGATTGTTTCTACTGCGGGGGCGAGGTTCTACGCCGCATTCGAAACATCTTTTGGCGACGCGCGAGAATGCTCTACGCCGCATTCGAAACATCTTTTGGCGACGCGCGAGAATGCTTTCAAATGGGCCTTGTTTTCGGTGTTTCCTAACCGCATTCCTGTTCCTGGCATTCAGCATTCTCGGCGCAAAAGCTACTCAGGCTCAACTTCGTCGGATCAGCGAGTTTTCATTTTCACGGTATCCACCGCGTTTGTCGATGTTGTATCGAGTTGCGGCATGAATTTGTGCCAATGGAGCATCTCTAAATTATCTTGTACATAGTAGTAACTGTGTTTCTTTTTGTTAATAATAAGCATGAGGAGATCTTCAATCATTTTGTGTTTTATGATACCCTTCAGTTTTTATTAAGATGGTTGCTGGATAAGAAGGATGTCAAGCAACAATTTATTTTAGTTCTTTTCTTCTTCTTTTTTTTATTTCTAAACTTGTCATTTCTGGTCCAACCAGAGAACATTTTCAACAATGACAAGAATATGAAATCTACATATATTTATGTTTAAATAGAAATTGCGAAAATGTCGCTTCGAACCGTAAACTTATATCTATTTAATTTAGCCTAATATTAATAATTAAGAAATAATCACCTATGTACCCTTCAAAACTTAAGAAATATTTTATTTATTCCTATTTACCTCTCATGTGTTCCTCCGTTATTCCAAAATAACCCTACAATTATCACCTATTAAGTTAATTTGAGTTAAATATCTACTAGAGTTAAAAAATAAAAAATAATAAAAAAAAAAAAACAATCCCTCTTTTGCACCCCTCTTTTGCCCTTAATTTAAGGACAAATAAGAAATACTAGTGATGATAGAAAGATATATTTGAAAAGACTAAAAATCAAAATACTTTTTGTACCCCTAACTTAAGGACAAATAAAAAAATCGATGATAGTAGAAGGATACATCTGAAAGGACAAAATAATAATTTCATAGAGATAACAGCTATTTTAACAGTTCATTAACAGAATTTAACTTTAGAGATATATTTGAAATAGGTTGGAACGTAAAAAAGATATTTTCAATATTAGCCTTCCAAGACCGACCGTCCCTTAGAGCAAGTGGCAAAGGGCTTGGTGGTTGGTACCCGAGACCCGAGTTCGAATCCTAGTTGATTCACATTTCTGGCTAAGTTTATTTCTTAACGAATAAACGGTTTTGTTAGGGCCGTCACCTATCTCTCAAAAAAAAAAAAAAAAAAAAAAAATATTAGCCTTACAAGAGGGGTAAATCAAAAAAGTCGAAAACCTTCTAGGGGTTTATAAGCAATTGCCCCTGTAATAAGTAAATATGATACTAAAATAATAATACAGAACTTTTTCTATTTAATTCCCACAAACCAGATCCAACCTTAACCATCAAAGTTCACATTACCTTGGCCAAAAGCATACAAGCTATAGTGCGCCGACAAATCGGAAGCGGATAATATTTATTAACTTTACTCCGAAACACATAACCCATATAATCTAAATGCTCAAATAATCTCAAAATGCATCTATCAATCTTCGCAATCCAAGTCAAAGTGTCCGTGATAACTTTAATCATGTAAAGCGAGAACGATACCGGGAAAAAGGTTTTGGAAAGTTGCAAGAGTGTGGAGGTAAGAACCCTAATTTAACCCTGTAATAGTTCCACTTGGTTGAGGTGTCACTAATTCTCAGAATGTTTCTCATCTAGTAATCGAAGTTAACGGCTAAGAGATTGAGATTACGCTGCGAATGTCGACAGGATGTTCTTCTTGATGATGAACTCGTCCGCCTTGGAGGAGCTGATCGACTGCAACATGATTTAGAAGATGAATTTAAAAGTTGCTCGGCCTAAAAAAAGGCGAAAAAAATGAAAAGGAATAGTTTCGGCCCAACCTTTTCTAGCATGCGTTGAAGCCTCTGGATTTCATTCTTAGCGTAGTCGGTGCCTTTGTCGAGGCAACTCTTCGCAGCTTTGAGATAAACCTTACCATACCTAAAATTCAAAGCGAAAAATACATATATATCTAATTGTTAGCCTAACTATACAATGCTATTTAATCAAATACCCAACTGCAAGAAATAATGAAACCAATTGTGATCATTAGAATTTCGAAAGAGTAAGCATGCTGGAAGAAGGGTAGCAGGAGTTGCAGAATCAAGATAGCATTAAAATTAAAATCTATTAGTTTGTTTTGAATTCAACCAATTGTTAGTTCTGTGATGAAAGCAGAAACAATACCTTGTGGCAGACCCTGTCAGTTTCTCAACCTCCTCTTCGATGCGAGAGAGGACTTGCTTGCGCTCATCATTACTGGCACTGACGAATTCCTTCACCAGAGCATTTAAGCTTGCGACAATTCCGGCCTGCATTAGTTACAAAATGATCAAACGAAACAAATCAAAAGCATAAAAAAAAAAAAAAAAGGGTCATGTAGATAAGCAAAAATCCCATATTGTGTCAGCTACTAACTTCAGAAGTCAGTTGGCCCTTCGTGTCACGGTTGGTGCCACACTTTTCATTAAGGAATTTAACGAAGTCGTCTAAATCCCGACCACCATCATAATCTTCGCCAGCTTTGTTGCCCTTGGGGAAAAACTTCAGAGTGGGATAGCCACTAACTCCATACCTGAAATTACATAAATTACACTATAAATATAAGCATTCAAAATCGACAGATTTAATTCAAAGCGTTAAAAAAAAAAAAAAAAAAAACACACAACTTGAAAGATAAATCCAAGCAATCTCTTGTCCAACAAAATGAAAAACCATTAGAATCAACTAGAACACTTTATTATTGCAACTATTTGGTTCTGCGGCCAAGAACCAAGAACTGACAAAAGCTTCTGAGTGCAAAAGGCAGAAGGTCCAATTTAATGCTTCAACTTTTGCTGCAAAAGGAAGCAACTAGAAGCACTTCAAATGGAAAGGCTTTTAGTGGTTCTTTGAAGAGCTCTACTCACAGAGCTCTTTACAAAAGCATGACGCGGGCAAAACATTCACTTACTTTTCGGCCAAATCCTTGTATTTGTCTGCATCAACATTAGCAACCACAACATGCTCTTCCAATTTGTAAGCATTGGCCACCTTCTCATATATCTACAAGGTACAAAAGACAGTCACAATCTACTAAAAGAGGCGAAGATTCAGTTCATAGCAAAATTTCCTTGCCGTGAGCATTTGAATTTTAAAATTTTTATTTTACTACCAACCCTTTTCCATCACTCTTTTTTTCAGAAAATACCATCAAGTTCTGTCAGAACTCCATATTCTGTCAGAAATCATTATACTCGATCAAAGTGAGTTTCAAATACCAATTTCGGTAGGCAAATTCTTAAATTTTTAAAGTTCAGGGACGAATTTCAAAAAGCTCTATGGTTCAGGTACGGTCCCCATACGTTTTAATCATTATTATTTCGGCCCAAGCATAGAGCTCTTTCTACAAATTATCCAGCTATATTTCTCTACTCACCGGAGCAAGATGCTTGCAATGTCCGCACCTGTAAAATAAATAACCAGGAAATTGTCAACCTATCTATTTGTCCAAACAAAACATGCCAAGAGAGAATATAAAAAACCTTGCTTTTACAAACTAACCATGGTGCATAAAATTCAACAAGGACATCTTTGCTCTCATCAAGAACAACTTGATCAAAGTTTTCTGCTGCCAAAACAACAACACTGGAAGGTACAGCTGCCAACTTTACATTTGTCCCTGCAAGAAAATAACCCATAGATCTGTTAGATATAATTACATATTTCGCAATCATTAGAAAGTTAACAGCACATGTCAGCTCGAGAGTTCAGAAGTTATTTCTCAACTTACATCTTGCAAAAAAAAAAAGCACAAAAAAGAAAGAGAGAAAAAGATAATAAGAACATTTATTGTGACCGCCATTTGACTATAATAAAGACATAAAGTGAAGGAAATTTATTTAAAGATATAACAAGGTTAACTAGTGTTAAGCCACTTCATTTTTCATCTATATTATCTTCCAATTTTGTTCTTCAAAGCAATACAAATTTGCCACAACTTAGAAGGTTAACCAACTCAGCAGGACTGTCGAGAAAATAATGCAGTCAGAGTTGAAATAGATGTTAACTTCATAAACTGAGATAGTTCAATGATTGAAAGCATCATAACTCGTAGATATACAGTACTAATTGGTAACTAAGATGGTTATTCTGATTTTTTTTTTTTAACACAATCACTTTTCCCCATCAATACCATTAGGTTCATCAATAACACATATTACAGTAGAAATCATCTCTCACACTGTTAAAACTAGTGCAGCAACTTAAAGAATAAAATAATTTTAAGTGCTCCAACTAAGTACATTTGATAGGTATCACAGTCCCTAGCAAGTGAGAGCATTACCTCCTTCAGTGTTTACAAACTCTGCAAGGGCTTCTGCAGTTCGTGCACCTTCGTACCTATTTTAAAAATAGTAACTAGTTAGCATTACAAGCATATTCCAATCCTAGAAGATGGGAAATAGCAAAATTATCAGATAGAAATGGATCAATTAGATTAACTATAGTTTAGCACTCACTTTTTCGGTTCCAAGGAACCTTTCGGAAACCACTGGATTGTTGGGTATCCAGAAACCCCATATTTGCTGCACAAACTCTTGTGCTCATCACAGTCCACCTAAAGATATGAAAGATAAAAGAAGCAAAATTATTAAGTTAGAGAACTTGTATTCACTTCAATATAACCTAACTAACACAAGATAAAGCTTTCAAAATTGGAAGCAAAAAACAGGAACAGAATGTAAATTTACTAATAAATACAAGCTGAACATCATCAGTAGTTGACCAAAAATGAGTAAATAATAAGCTTTTTTTCATTTTCAAGTTGGAGAAATGTAAGTAAGCTAAGAAAGAAAATCAACTAACCTTTCCAATCAAGACAGATTTAGTTTTCTTGAAACTTGCGCCGACCTTTTCATACTCTGGGGCAAGCTTCTTGCAGTGCCCACACCTGCCGAGGAGAAACATCAGCAAACAATCTAAGAGACTTGTATAATGAGAACGTAGTGAGATTAAGCACTCCCGGGCAGGGGGGAAAATTTTTCAAAAAGAAAAATTTGCAAGATACACGAGAAACACTAAGCACCTCATAGAAGGACATAAAAGGAGAGTATGTAAATGCCCACAGTAAGATGAACACACTTTGAGCTAGCAAAATGAAACAATATCATCAATCGCAGATACATACTACAAGGCCACTGAAACACATTCAAATTCAGCAATAAAAAACTCTTTTTCCTTATAAATGTATACTCTAAACTAAAATTTATAGAAAAGGTATCAATATCCAAATTTTGAGCTCTAGAATAGGGCAAACTATACATAGATAAACTGAAAAAAAAAAAAAAAAAAACTTTTAATACCAGCAACGAGTGGCTTTCCAAAACTAGCATGTAAACAACTCCAATCAAATCAAAGATTTGAACTTTCTAATCTTAAATTCTCCATATTACAAGGTCCAACCTAGATCCATCCAATCCTAAAACGAGATCCTAACCAAAAAGATTGAGAGTTCAAACAACTTCTACCAACAAAGATCTCAATTAAAGCATCAACCCTTTTCAAAATGGATCTATCGTGTATATCAAAATGTTCCTAAATTCACACAATATGCAGCAAAGCTACATCAAAACCCTTGAAGTTGTATCAAAATCCTACCTTCGAGCTACTGCACAAAGCAAAATCTTCAAAGTTGCTTAATATCAAGAGAGAGCTAAAATTTTCTGTCCACAAAAATTTCATAAATGAATCCAGCCATGTCAAACACACACACAAAAAAAAAAAAACTAACTAATTCGTCATCTCTTTATATTACATAGTCGAAGCGAGATCCAACAAGCCCTACCACTAGATCGTGATTTGAAAAAATCTAAAGCTCAAACAACTTATCTACTCGAAATACCGGAATCTACCAACATAATTTACCGGAAAAACTCATCAAAATGGATCAATCGCGATCCGATGCAAAAATATAAAATAAAAAAAATTGATCCCAAAATTCACACAACACGCAGCAAATCCACATCAGAACCCACAAAGCGCCTCAAAAAATCTCGAAACGCACAGGTCAAAGGGATCGTAGGGGCAGATCTCGCTACCATGGGGCGTAGAACTCGACGAGGGCGGCGCGATCTTGGCCGACCTCCGTCTCGAAGTTGGCCTCGGTGAGGACGACGACGGCGTCGTCGTCGGCGATAGAGCCCGCGAAGAGCACCGCTAGGGTTAGGGTTAGGGTTCCGAATGCGAGCAAGATCCGAGATCGCCCCATCGTCGTCTCCGCGATTCTTCTCTCTCTCTCTCTCTCTCTCTCTCTTTTCTTTTTTTAATTTTCGTAGTCGCCGACTCTTCTCTCTCTGCGCACGAGTTATATGCAGCTCCAACGACCACCAAAAAATAGTGAAAAATTTCAGATATGCCCCTAACAAAATACAAAATTAAGAAATACCCTTATAAAGGGGGTATTTTGAGCATGGAGTGTAGCAGCGGTGACAATCCAACTCGGTGTTCGTGAGCTAGCTCCCGTACGACAAACGAGCCGAACACGAGCTGAGATCAGCTCATTCGTGTTCGACTCGATAACAACAGCTTGAATATATATATTTTATTTTTTTTATGTATATAAAAATAAATAATTATATATATAATATATATATTTTTATTATTTGATTTTTAGCAAAATTAAAATATAAATCCGAACTCAATTACAAAAAGATTGATTTATATGTAAAGTTGTGTAGTATTTTATAGATGGCTAAATTACATAAAATACTCTGTCAAAATTTGATTTTTCACTTTCTCCCATATCATTTAAAAATCTACACTTTGCCCCCTTGAAAAATGAAAAATGTGCACTTTTCTCCTACCGTTACTGCTCTGTTAGGGTTCCGTTCAACAATAATGTTTTATGCCAAACATACCCCTTCGCCCTTTCGCTTGCTTCACCTCCTCTCGCTCACCGCCTCGCGCCTCGACGCCGCCTTTACCGCTCGTACGGCTTCCCGCCTTCGCCGCTCACTCTCCTCCACCGCCTCGCCTCGCCTCGCCTACATCCCCTTCGCCCTTCTCCGCCGCTCATCCTCGCACGCCTCTCCATACATGCCCACTCCGATCTCCTCGAAGAACAAAATAGAAGGGGCGACGACCGAGCGAGGTTGAGGCGCTTGCCCTCGCATGCCTCTCCATCTATGCCCACTTTGATCTCTTCGAAGAATGAAAGATGATGGGCGACGGGGGAACAAGTTTGGGAGAGAAGACGAAAATGGCGAGGGGCATTTTTGTTATTTTGTCACGGTGTACCCCCCCGGTGAGCATTTCTCATTTTTCAAGAGGATAAAGTGTATGTTTTTAAATGACATGGGGTGAAAGTGAAAATATGGGTATTGACAGGGGGGGTTTCTGTAATTTAGCCTTTATAGATTTATTTTTTATATATATTCAATATAATCCTTTTAACTTATTTCGACTCGCTTATTAAGGGGTCAAACACAAGCTGAATTTTTTGACTCGATATTTTAACGAGACAGTCCGTGTTTGGTTCATTTATTAAACAAGCCAAACACGAGTCGGCCCCAACTCGCTCGTGTTCAGCTTGTTGACACCCCTAATGAAGCGCAGTTGGAATACTTTTAGAAGCACGAATGTGACACTTCCATGATGATGGATTTAGCGTAGTCCTATATATAAGATATTATGGAGCTAAACCTCTTAACTCAGCTCCAGTATTTTGGGCGGTGGTTAAATCCAAGAGCTTAACATAGCTAAGTGTGCTAGCACCGGAGTAATTCTCGAATATGTGATCGTCATAGGAAGTAGGGGGTCACAGTTCGGTATAAGAGTCAATCACTAGCCGAAAGTATAAATATGAGTCTCAACTAAATTAGGGGCTCAATGACATGCTATGCCATAGTCTGAAAATGACATGAAAAGCGAGAGTTTGAATGACAAGACTAACAAGATAAGTTTTACATTGTCTGATATTTATAAGTGTGTTCGAGCCTAACAAGATAGTCAAGACTTAAAAGGGAGTGGGTAAATTTCATATATGGCTATAATATTCCAAGTTATTTTATGCTTCGTTTGAGATTGCGAGAAGATTGCATTACGTGCAGTGAGAAAATACGTTGGAAAAATAACCTGTTTGTTTCCATACGCAATATTGCGTTCCATATATCGCGATGAGTCTGATTACGATATATTTTCTGTGGTCCCACTGGAGAACATATAAGCATATCCATATATATTTTTTCCACAACTCAATTTTATCTGTAGTATTACATAGACCTCAATACCAAATTAAGCCTTAAATATATCTCTTAAATTAAATTCTGTTAAAGAACAGTTTGCAATAATCGTTTTTCCTATAAAATTATTATTTTATCTTTTCAAATAAATCTCTCTATCATTACTAATTTTTTTTACTTGCCCTTAAGTTAAGAACAAAAAAAGAATTTTAATGTTTTATTTTTGCCCTTTATCGTCACCAACTTTTCGTATTTTCCCACCAAAGTAAGGGTAAAAAAAGTATTTTGAATTTTTTTTTACTCTCGTAGATATTTAACTCACGTTTAGAGATAACTCAAAAGAGCGTAAGTACAAAAATATTTTTGAATAACGAAGAAATATATAAAAGAGTATAATAAAAAAAAAAAAAAAGAAGAAGAATATATTAAATATTTTTGAAATTTTGAGAAGTACATGCACATAATAAAATTGTGAGCGGTCACATCCCAAACGGGCTTAATTGCTAAACGGATCCGAGTCCGATTCGAGTCCGATCCGATAAACAATCACGCGGCCCGCGACAAACCCTAACCCTCTCTCTCTCTCTCTCTCTCTCTCTCTCTCTCCCTTCGATCGATTCGTCGCTCTTTTCTCCTCCTCCTCTCAAATCTCGGACCAAGTGAGAGAGATCTCTTCGTTGGATGTACGATTGATTGGGAAAATCAGGTGTTTTGCGATCTTCGATTGCTTTTTAGCTTCTAATTTTGCTCGATTTCGTGGAAAATTAGCTGTAAAGGCAAGTAATTTTTAGTGCTGTTTCTTTTTTTTGGGTTTGTGATTTAACCAGTATGGTATTGTGATTCGCTGTGGAAATAAGCTGATCGAGTAAGGCGATTTTGTCTCTGATAATTTTCACAAAAGCTTTGGGTTTACAATGCTTATATTATGGTTGGAAATTAGTGGCTTATTATGCTCATTGTACTTTAGTTTTTCTTCTTTTTTTTTTTTTTCAGATTCATGGAAAATTAGATGTAGAGCATAGTGCTATTATGGGGATAATACAGAAATTTTTATCTTGTTTTTCCTGTGAGTTTAGAAGTGCTAAATTGTAATAGATTATAAAAATGAGCTAATTGGGCCAAGCAATTTACCTCAGATAATTTCCCCATCTATTCTTTGCTGCAAAGGACTAATCTTTGTGTTTATAATGCTTAGATTATGTGTAGAAAATTAGTTGCTTGTAGTTTTTTTTTTTTTTCTTTTTCTTTTTTAGTTTCCAATTCATGGGATATAAGCTATCAAACTTGTACTTTTTGATGATTTTGTTTGTGATGGTATGGGTGACTAGATTAAAATGCCTTGTGGGAATGAGCTAATTGGGCAAAGCGATTTACCTCTAGTAATTTTTCCATGTTATAGTTTGCTGAAAAAGAGCAAATTTTTGGGTTTATAATGCCTAGATTCTGGTAGGAAACTAGTGGCTTACTATGCTTAATTGCTTTTTAGCTAGAATTTTTTTGTTGAAAATAAATGGAAATAAGTGTTAATGAGTCTAATTTTTTTGTGCCTTTAAATTTTTTAATGGGAAACATGTTCGTGATCTTATCGTTTTCTGTAGTTCCTACAGATTCAAGCGGAAGGGTTGGTGGTTCATTGGAACCAGTAATGGCCCACTCTGGGAGTAATGTAAGTATTTGCTCAAGTGCCTTTTTTCCCTTGTTTCTTTTGCTTTCAGAAACAATCACCTCCAGAGCATTTGGCAAACATAAAAGTTTGATGCTTTTACTGCAACGGGAATAAAAAAAAATAAAAAATTGAGATTCTTATTACCAAATTTGGATGCTCCAATTTGGTGCTTCTACTTTTGTTCCAGAGAGAATCTGTGGAAGTGATTTGATATAATGTTTCTTCGTAACAGTAGTCGGACAACACTTTGTCAAACAGCCCTGCATCCTACATCAGAGCCAAATAGGCCTTTAGTTTTATATCAGCTGGTAATTGGTAGGATTGATGTAATAGCATGGTGTTTTTCATGTGTACAGACAGTTGGTGTGGACAATACCTTCAGAAGGAAATGGAACAGAGATGAGTTTTTGGAGCGAGCCAGAGAGCGAGACCGGGACGAGAAGGTACAAGAACCTATCAGTGATTAACACATCTGTTGTTTGTTTTTCTTTCCATTTAACTGTTCTTTTTTTTTTCTTATAGGACGAAGAAAGATCCAAATCCAAAGGTATGCTTGGAAAATACTAATTTTGTCAATACAATGTATCTTGTATATTTATCTCTTATTGACAAAAATCAGATTTGAGATCATGATTTCGGTGCATGATTTACTATCTCTGCTTTCTAATCTTACCTACATCCTTTCCTGCTGTTTTCCCTTTTTCTTTTTTCTTCTTTTTGTTGGGAATGATAGCGAAAGCTCCTCCAGTCCAAAGGAAACCATTGAAGCACCGAGATTATGAAGTCGATCTTGAGAGCCGTCTGGGCAAAACTCAGGTTTGTCGAATTCTTTTTAGTTTTCCGCTGTTTCCACAAGAATCAAGAGTCTTGCTTACTCAATGTGGTTATTTTGTTTGCTTATTCATCAGCTAGGTTGAAACTTTAGGCCTAAATTCGTAACTTTTGTGCATTATAATTTTGGCATAAATTTACATTCCAAGTTCTCATAGTTGTTCATTTTGTGTTGCAGGTGGTTACTCCCATTGCACCGCTTAGCCAGCAGGTTAGTTTGACCTACTTTCATTTTCAAGAAACAGTATTAGTATTGTATTATTTGCTTTCAAGAGTTACCTAATTGATATAGCTTCTTCTTTTTTTCTTTTTTCTGTTATGTATTGAAATAGAGTTCTCCACTTTGATTTCGTCTATGTTCTACTCAATTTCACCGCTGTAATGGTAACACGAAAAGGAAGTTAGGAACCTGCATTGTTGGCAACTACATGCAATGATGAGATTTTAGCGCTTAATATTTGAGCCCTATCTGCCATTAGTAAAGTATTACACCGAGAAAAATTCTTTATGTAACAAAGATATTAGACATTAGTCAACCATCAGCGAAATTCTGGATTAAGTAACAAAAACATTAGACATTTATACAACCATCCTTTCTTTTCTTTCGGAATTGGGCCGGAAATGTTGGTGGGAGAATGAGTTGGAGAACATCTCAGAAGTATGTTAATAATGATGTCTATGGCTTGTCTTGTACTAACTTTATGTTCATACAGCTATGAACAGAAGCTATGTAATTTGCACTTGGTAAAGAAATGATAGTTTTGTGTAAAATGAATTGGTTAGTTTAAAACAGACATTTGTCAAACTGGCATGTGGAATTTTATCTTCGGCTCTATTAGATTAATATTCTTCTCTCCATACTCCCCACCCACCCAAAAGGAAGAAAATAAAAGATGGTGCACATACTTTATGTGTAATTGATGATTACGTGCCATGGATATAACTTTTCGATATTCTAATATGCAAGAGCATAATTGTATGCAACCTGATTACGGTGATAACGATCTTTATGGTCATGGCGTGTCGTTAAAGTTCAAATTTTCTTATCTGGAGTCAATAATGTTGAGAATTTAGAATTAATACTGCTTTGAAGGCTTATTTGTTTGTGGCAGAGGACTCCTTATTTGTTAGGGTTTTTGTAGCAACAATTTTAAGTATTTTCTTTGAATTGAATAAGAACTCACCCTTCTTCTAAATCATTCCACATCCTAAGTGAAAATATTGTTTATTTTCACTACTATATGAATACTTTTGATGTTTTGCAGGCTGGATACTACTGTGCAGTTTGTGAGTGCGTGGTTAAAGATTCGGCTAATTATCTGGACCACATTAATGGAAAGAAGCGTAAGTTCTTCTGAGAATTGTCATATTTAGTGATCCTTCTCGTAAAATATTCTTTAGAAGTTAATCGATGCTAACTGGTTTTGACACCGTACAGATCAACGAGCTTTGGGCATGTCTATGCGTGTGGAGAGGGCTTCTCTTGAGCAGGTGTTTGTGCAATTCTTTCAAAGTCAAAACGCAGAAATTTTGTACATCTATTTCGTGTACCTTGTGCAATTCTTCGTATTATTAAATCATCGAGTAACATACGTACCTATCCAAAATTTATAATTTTAAACACACCGTGAAAGTACAGTTGCTTCTTCAAAATCACTTAAAATCCGCGGAAGTTGGTTTAATTTTACATAAGTTATCCTGGGTAAATACCTATATAAGTTTTTGACTGGTATATATATATATGAAAAATCCGATTTTTTTGGGGCATAAATATGTATATATCTTCTGTGCAGGCATAGATACAAATATCTCTTATATTATACATTTACTTGGGTTAAATTGGTGATTGAATAATAATTTGGGTGTTGAAATTGTAGTTTACTGCTCTAAAGAAATGTTTTGAGCAACGTGGGCCGAGTTAATTGTCTTTTTTACATGCATTTTAGGTTTACTAATAATATGTTTGGTAGATTAAGCCTCCGTATATTCGCGAGCATTGGTTTAATTATGAAGTGATCTCTCTCTCTCTCTCTCTCTCCCTTTGCAGGTTCAACATAGATTTGAATCACTCAAGAAGCGGAAAGATCCAGGTAGCTTCAGCGAGCAAGGTAAGGAAATAAAAATACTTCCGCAGATAATCTCGTAACAATCCAGTAGATCATTTTATAACGTAGCAAAATGCACCATGATGCCCCACTAGGTTTGTATCAAAATCGAACATGCGATATTCATGAGAAAAAAATTTCCAACTCGATGCTTCAGATTTAGATGAGAGGATACTGAAACAGCAGCAAGACGAGGAAGAGCGGAAGCGCCAACGTCGGGAGCGGAAGAAAGAGAAGAAGGTTAGTAAGCTCCCAGTGTTCAACTTGTCCGGGGACGGATCTTAGATAGTTTTCTCAACTGGAATTATTTGTTCAAAACATATGCTTGAGTGATGAGATCTTAATGAGTCCGGCTACTGTGCTATCAATCAAGGATTTAAGTGCCGTGGTACGGGGCCGTGCCGGAAACTTGCTGACATGGTACGGCACGGTGCGTGCCGAGCCCCGAGCCGTGCCGATGCGTGTCAGTCAAAAAAATTTTTGTGTGCCGACACATAATAGCATGAAATATTTATTTTTTTAGGAAATAAAATATTCTAACTATTTATTGTGTCTTTTTATCACATCTTTTGAACTTTATTGAGGAAATTACTTGCTAATTTAAAGAATAGAGAGTTTTAAGTTGTGTCATCGGCACGGGGTCTGTATCGTGTCGTTATCTTATTGGCACGGTACGGCACGGTGGATAAGGCCTGTGTCGACAGCCACTTAAAACCAAGCTATCAATAGTACGAAGCACTCGGTGCTACCAAGTTTTTCGCCGTTAGATTCACCCCTTTGATCATTTTCACTCGTTAGATCATACTATTCAACCAACCACCTACTCAACCCTAGAGGACCCACATCATCCTAACTGCACATATTTCAATACAATGGCCGAAAACTTGGTAACACCAATGATTTGGTGCTATTAATAGTATAGTAGCCTAGTTTAGATCTTAATATCCAAGATTTGGATATGCTTGCATGTTTATACTGCGGCGACTGGTGAGTTACAGAAGAGAGGGGGGCCTATGAAACCAAATCCAATTTGAGATACATTTTTGTGTACAGTGGAGGATGAATATCACATTAGTTAGCGAATCGAGAGTTTTTTTAGTTCTTCTTCATGCTTTACATATTGAATTGGTTAGTTAGTCTTCGCGGAACCTAATAAGCTGAGCTCGTGGCGCAGCAAAAGGAGAAGGCCGCGCAAGACGAAGAAGCGGAGGATGCTGATCCCGACGTCGCCGCCATGATGGGATTCGGAGGATTCCGCTCGTCAAAGAAGTGATTCTTTCCGTCACCACGGAGGGAGGCCCCAGTTTATCGACACCCCGAAAACCCATATACTGAATCTCGCGTGCGGCGCGGTTCGTAGTTGTCATCTTAGCAGGGGTTAAAATACGCGACCGCGTCTGCTTATTCGATGTTTTTAAGATCTGGGGACTGGACATGGATTTCTTGATCTTGCTAATCTAAAGGCAGGCTTTTTGTAGTAGTTTTTTTTTTTTTGCATTTTCTTGTTCTGTCAAATTTGTAATTGTAATCTTGTATATCCAATGGTGGTAAAATGCTGCAGTTAAAATGATGAAATTTTCCCACAGGAGGGGTTTTTAAAGTTTTCCCTATTTAAAATGATGAAATTTTATAAATCCACTTTTCAACTGCATACACCAACCAAAAACCTAAGGCATCTTAACAATACATACCATTCTTGTTCCTTTCCAAAGCAAAGCCTGATGCCTACCATCATAGTAAGTATCAAAATTTGACGCCAAAGAAGTTTTTTCTTCAGAGGTAGGGGTGTCAACGAGCCGAACACGATCTAAATATAAAGTCCAACTCAATTATCAAATATTTTATTTATATATAAAATTTATATTATATATATATATAATTATTTATTTATATATATATATATATAAAATATATGTATTTAAGCTGTTATCGAATCGAACACGAGCGAGCTGACCATAAACGAGCTGAAAATTTCAGCTCGTGCTCTGCTCGTTTACTAAACGAGCGATTCGATCTCGAGCTCATCTCGAGTCGAACACGAACTGGCTCGCGAACATGGAGCTGGATTGCCACGCCTATTCAGAGGAGAAACACTTACTTTGATGGCATCTGATTGAGGGTAAACATATCCTGCATCTTTCTCTCTCTCTCTCTCTCTCTCTCTCTCTCTCTTTCTCTCTCCACCTTGAATAGATTTCTGAAACCAGTGAATTGCAGCTAGCTAGGTTTTGATGCAAACCAATGCTGTTGCTGCTTCATTCTTCATCCCTACCAAAGGCGAAAAGCAGGATTAAAGAAGCACCGAGATTAATTAAACCTAAGTTTGTTCGAAAACAACTTCAACCGCGGTCTCGCCTACGATCTACAATTACAATCCTTCTCCTTTCCCTTTCTTTCTCTTCCTCACTTCCCCAGGATTTTGTGTTACAGTTTTACATTGATTCAGAGACAGTAACTTAAAAGGCATCTTAACATGATTATGGTTGTTTCTTTCAGAAGCAAAAGCAAAGCCAAGGTGCATACCATCATCATAAGCATTGAGAATCATCATTTGCAGCCACAAGAGTTGTTCTCCACATTTTCTTCTTCCTTGGTAATAGTCTCCTGAGGAGAAACAGCCTCACTTGAATAGCTTCTCATTGAAGAGTAATATGTCTTCATTCTTGATCCCTAGGAAAGGTAAAGAGTAGGATTTATTAAGATTAAATCCAATCTATCCCTCATCTTATTCTCGGTCATGAACACTCGAAGCTTAGTAAGCTCTTTTTCCAGCTTTTGCTTTTTTGGAGTTCATAAGCTCGTTTCAGCTTATCTTCTTCGTAGGAAAATCTTCAAGATTTCTATGTTCCTCAAAATCTTTAGCTTCTGGTCCTCGGTGTAGAGAGAAGCTTTTTCAGAAGCCAGGCCGAACAGACACCAAGTATCTCTTTATACTAATCTCAATTCTCAACCCCCATTTGATTCTACCGAGCTCTGCCCCGCCACCTTGCGAACGCTCCTCTCCTTCATCAAATGCCTCACCTCCTCGGACTCCGCCCACCGACCCATATCCGCGTAAAGATTCCCCAACAAAGTATAATTCCCCGAATTCCACGGCTCGAGCTCTATGAGCTCCTTGACGGCCACCTCCGCGAGCCCTAGCTCTCCGTAGCTCCGGCAGGCACTCAGCAGCGCCCCCCAAATCGCCGCATTTGGCCTCATCGGCATTCTTCGGACTAGCTCATAAGCCTCCTTAAGACACCCACATTTCCCCAAGAGATCCACCATACATCCATAATGCTCGATTTTCGGCTCGATCTTGTACTCTAAACTCATCGATCGGAACAACTCTCGGCCCTTATCCACCAACCCGGCATGAGTACAGCATCCGATGAGCCCTAGAAACGTCGTCGAATTCGGCTTCGCGCCTCTCCTCCGCATCTCGTCGAACAAACCAAGGCCGAGCTCTCCGCGGCCGTTGAACGCCGATCCGTTGATCATGGCGTTGTAAGTGACCACGCTCCGCTCCGGCATTTCGTCGAACGCCCTCCGAGCGCTCGCCAAATCGCCGCACTTGCAGTACATATCGACAATCGAGTTGCCGACGTTGACGGCGGAGCTGAGGAGTCCCGTCCTCCTCGCACGGTGATGGATCCACCGCCCGAGGTCCAAATTCCCGGCGCGCGCGCACACGGGGAGGACCGTGGCCAGCGTCGCGTCGTCGGGCTCGAGCCCGGAGCGCTCGACGAACTCCAAGAACAGCTCGAGAGCGTCGGCGTCGCGGCCGCAGCGGGAGAGCCCGTTGAGCATGGAGTTCCAGGTGACGACGTTGCGGCGCCGGGGGTGCATGCCGCGAAAGACGCGGAGCCCGGCCGCAAAATCGCCTCTTTTGCAGTGCCCGTTGATCAAGAGGTTGAAGGCGACGGGGTGGTCGCCGAGGGGCAATTCGTCGAACAGGTGGTGGGCGGAGGCCATGGGGGCGGGGGCGGGGGCGGCATAGGCGTCGAGGGGGGCGACGGCGACGGAGGGGTGGGAGAGGAGGCCGAGGCGGAGGGCGAGGGCGTGGAGGGCGCGGGAGGTGTGGGGGGAGAGGGAGGAGGATTTGAGGAGGGGGGTGAGGGAGAGGGGGGGGAGGGGGGGGGAGCGGCGGCGGAGGAGGGAGAAGAGGGAGAGGGAGAGGGAGGGGGAGAGGGATTTGAGGGTGGAGGAGAAGAGGAGCGGGGAGGGGGAGGGGTGGCGGAGGAGGAGGCGGAGCGCGAACGCGTGGATCGACCGGTCGCCGTCGCCGTCTCCGGCGCCGGCGCCGCCGAGGAGGCCGAGGACGCGGCGCTCCGCCGCGCGCAGCAGCTCCCAACCCCCGCCGCGGCGCCGGCGCATAGTTTGCGGCGCGGCGTGGAGCGGGTGCGGAATTTGGAGGATTCATAAAAGAGTAATGCTGGGGTTGTACATCTTACAACTTTGTATCCAACGGTTGCTATTCTACATCTAAAATTACAGTGATATCCTCACTCCCATCATATTGTTTATACCCTTTCCCCCCCTTTTTCATCTCTCTCCTCTCATCTCCTTTCCCCCTTTTTCATCTCTCTCCTCTCATCTCCTTTCCCCCCCTTTTTCATCTCTCTCCTCCTCCTTGGTCCTCTTTTGGCCACCGAGAGAGCTCGAGTCCCTCAAAGCCCTAGCCCTCGGCACCGACGTGAGCCGCATCGCCTCCGGCGAGGTCCTCTTCGACGCCATACTCGACCTCGCGACTCCTCGGCCTCTCCCAACACCCTCTTGCTCACGCCGCCGCCGATGGATTCGCCTCTTCTTCGACGAGATGAAAACCCTCTTGTCTTTCACCCCCCGTCACCTCTCTTCTTCGGCGCCGGATTGTGGTTGAATCTCTAGTTGTAATAGAAATTTTGTAATGAAAATTTTATATTTTTAAAATTAACATAGTGTATTTAAATTTTAAATGTGCACAGTTTTAATGGCCATTGCTATAGAGTAGGGCTACAGCATTTGTAGCTGTAGTCTGATATGGAATATTTATACCACTCCACGGTACAGCTATAATATTAAAAGGAACACCTATATAGCTGCCTCAAATGAATGGCCATTGCTATATAGGGCTACAGCTTTTGCAGCTGTAGCCTGATATGGAACAGTTATACCACTCCACGGTACAGCTGTAATGTTAAAAGGAACACCTATATAGCTGCCTCAAATGAATGGCCATTGCTATATAGGGCTACAGCTTTCGCAGTTGTAGCCTGATATGGAACAGTTATACAACTCCACGGTACAGCTGTAATCTTAAAAGGAACACCTATATAGCTATCTCAAATGAATGACCATTGCTAATAGGGCTACAGTTTTTGCAGCTGTAGCCTGATATGGAACAGTTATACCACTCCACGGTACAGCTGTAATGTTAAAAGGAACACCTATATAGCTGTCTCAAATGAATGGCCATTGCTATATAGGGCTACATATCAGATTGTAGTACGATATGGAACGTTATACCACTCCACGACAATAATATGTAATAATATTAAAAGGAACACCTATATAGCTTCGGGTGCGAGAAGGCTTCGGGTGCGAGAAGGGTGCGAGAAACAGAGAGAGAAAGAGAGAGAGCGAGAGAGAGACAGAGAGAGAGAGAGAGAGAAAGTGACCGGTAGTCAAAAATTAAAAGAGGGTGAAATTAAAGGCTACTATTCTGCTAATTTAATCAAGACCGTTCACCGGTTGGGTTGTAGGATGTACAACCCAACCGGGTTGTGCACTTAGCATTTCCCTTCATAAAACTAAAGGGAAAACTTCAAATACCCCCTCGTCGTTTCACTTTTTCCCACTTTAGTATCCTATGATTTAAAAGTGTATTAAGTTAGTACCATACCATGTGATTTTGCATTTGTTTACTTTACTACTATGTGGTTTCCCACTTTCTCACTTTAGTACCTCGTGGTTTCGCACTTTCTCATTTTAATACTTTGTGGTTTAAAACCTTAGGATACTAACTTGATACAAAATAAAACAACAAGATACTAACTTAATACACTTTAAACCACAGGATACTAAAGTGAGAAAGTGTGAAACCACAAGGTACTAATTTGACACACTTTAAACCACAGAGTACTAAAGTGAGAAAAAGTGAAGCCCCCGGGGGGGTATTTGATGTTTTTCCAAAACTATACTAGGAATCCTCCCAGCATATATATATATATATATATATATATATATATATATATATATATATATATATATATATATATATATATATATATATATAGAGTTGGTGCTTGTAAAAGCACCAAACCCTTTGGTCTTGTGATTTTTTTACCGTTAGATCCCCACCTTCGATCATTTTCATCCGTTAGATTATACTATGCAACCAACCACCCACTTAGCCCAAGGGGGCCCACATCACCCTAATCGCACATCTATTAATCCAAGGGCTAAAAACCTACAATCACCAATGACTTCATACTTTTAAAAACATAGAGCTCAATTCTCTCTCTCTCTCTCTCTCTCTCTCTCTCTCTCTCTCTCTCTCTCTCTCTCTCTATATATATATATATATATATATATATATATATATATATATATATATATATATATATATATATATATATATTTATCTTTTGAATTTTATGTCACCCCAATTCAAAGAAACTTAAATTTTACAAATTTCAATTATTAAATTAAAATTCTAATTTTCTTTTAACTTCTCACCCAAATGGTAAGCCTAACAATCTTGCTATTCGCAAGCCGATCCGAACACGAGCTAAATTTTTAGCTCGATATATTAACAAGCCAGCTCATGTTCGACTTGTTTATACATAACATCCGCATCACTATAACATGCGAACACGGCTAAGCATTTTCCCTTATCCTTTACCCACCGTTTGGTTCGGAATTAAATAAAAACTTATTATTCCAGAAATAGAATTAAATTCAGGATTAAGGTAGGATTAGAGTAATTTTATACTTGGTTGATAATTGAGTTTAGTCCAGGTATAGATAAAATAGCTCTGGAGTAGTGGGTCTCGAAATTCTTAATCTCGAAATTCGGTGTTTGGAATAACTTCGGAGTTAAGAAATTATTCCACTCCTTAATCCCGAACCAAACGGGTGCTTGTAGTTTAAATAATCGAAACACAAAAAGTGCTCAAACAATCACCCTACATGTTCACAATAACAACCAAAACAAAGATTAGGATGGAAATAGTACAAAGTTCAGAGGATGCTTGTATTTTTTCTGTGTTACTATTGAATCATAAATTAGATGCAGTTTCATCATCATCAGACAAAGTTCCCACACAATCAAGTAAAAGAAGATCATCCAACAACTAGGGGCGGCAATCCAGCTCGCTGTTCGTGAGCCAGCTCGTGTTCGGCTCGAAATGAGCTCGAGATCGGCTCGCTCGTTTAGTAAACGAGCCGAACACGAGCTGAATTTTTCAGCTCGTTTAATAAACGAGCCGAACACGAGCTGGGGTCAGCTCGCTCGTGTTCGGCTCGATAACAGCTCAATTACATATATTATATATATATAATTTATTTAATTTATATTTTTATATATAAATAAATAATTATATATAATATATATTTTTATTATTTAATTTTTAGCAAAATAAAAAATATAAATGCGAGCTTAATTATAAAAAGACTCATTTGTATATAAAGTTTTAACTATTAGATCAAAGTCTAATGAATAAAATTTTATAAATTTATTTTTTTAATATATTTAATCTTTTTTTTTTTATTTATTGTTCGTTGGCCAATTGGCCAGCTCGTGTTCGGCTCGTTTATTAAACGAGCCGAACACGAGCCGAATTTTTTGGCTCAATACTTTGATGAGCCAGCTCGTGTTCGGCTCGTGTTCGGCCCGTTTAATAACGGGCCGAACATGAGCCGACCCAGCTCGCTCGTATTCTGCTCGTTTACACCCCTACCAACAACACTACGGCACACGGTTTAGCGCCGCTTACATTCTAAATGAGTTCGTCGCAACCAAAGCATATATATTTTGTAATTTCCGAATCCCCCGAAAAGTTCCCACACAATCAAGTAAAAGAAGATCATCCAACAACACTACCCTGCACACGGTTTAGCGCCGCTTACATTCTAAATGAGTTCGTGGCGACCAAAGCATATATATTTTGTAATTTCCGAATCCCTCGGATGTCCAGAAACTAATGTTCAGAACTGAATTTTACCAGCCAAGTACCAGGAATGCATGGCGAGGCTGCCGAATGCCAGAATGTTGGCGAGTGACGACAGTCCGTGGATCATCCCGAACTTCTTGTTCATCGCAGCGAGATTGGGGTTCGACTTCGCCACGTCCACGTTCTTCGACCATCCGACTTCTTCGCCGATGCTCAGATCTCTCTCGATTCTGTGCCTCTTCTTCATCATCTGCGGCCAAAAATAACAGTCAAGACGTGTGTAATCCCTGTTTAACATATGGCCGACTAAGGTAAAGGCTGAAATATAACAAAATTTACAAAAATAGTGTCAAAGGATCGAATTGACGAGTATAATAATGCTATTGCTTTACCAAATTCTCTTTTCAAAGGAGAAAGACAGGTTATATGATCAATAAGGATAGAATCTGGCCACAAACTGGTAACAGGCCGGTACTAATGAGGGTAAATAGGATATATAATCCGACAAATCGAAAGGATATTCAAGAACCTGATATTCTAATAGCGCGACAATCACACGAAGAAAGGTTTCAATAACTTGTTAACTAGTCGACAACAAAGTCAAGAGCACATTTTGACAATCTAAAACTCCCTGTAGTTCTCTCCTTTCAAACCTTTGAATGGTAGAATCATACTAAGGAATCGCAAAAAGCAACACATATTACTTGTAAGGCAAAAATAGATATAAGGAACAGCAAGTGTGGTAGCTATATTATATTTACAGATAATAAATCTAAAGTCGAAACGCCAAATCGCGGATCGTGCTTTACCATATTAAGGACACATGCCACTTGATCATAGATAGTAGTTACCATCAACAGGACAATCACACAAAGAAAGGTTATTTACAAACCCTTATTTGACAAAAAAAAAAAAGAAGAAGAAACGGGCAAAGAGTACATTTTGGCCATCAAGTACTTTTCCTTAAGTTCTCTTGTGATTCCTTTGAATAAAATATCATAATAAGAATATAATTTGATCGAGCAACACATAAAATCAACACAAATTACTTGTAACGAAAGAACGAGAACATTCCAATAAATCGGCGGGAACTCTTTGCATCGAAAAGTGTAACCTCGATAGTCATGGGAGTGAAGACGAGGAGGTTGGAGAGATCGAAGCCGAGGGCGGCGACGAGAAACCCTAGCTGGTAGTGCTCCAGCGAAGAGGCCGACTTCCACGGGTGCAGATAAGAAAATGCTGCTACAGAGACCGCCGCGCATACCGAAACCAACATGAAGTACGCCGGAAACATCTTGCCTTGTAGATTCCCGAACTGGTGCCTCGGCAAGTTCCTTCATAATTTTTTTTTTGTTCAACCGAAAAATCAAGTAAAAAATCAACATAATTCATCATAAAATCCGATTTACATAGGAAGAACTTATCCCGATTACTAAAATGATGGGAGTTTCGACAAGAAATCAACTACGGAAACAGGAAAATCAACTGGATTTTCGAAAAATGTGAGATTAATTTGAATTTAACTAGCAAATCAACAAAATCCATCAGGGTTTCACATTCCCCCCCATTTTTGTAGAAACATATAAAAAATCACTTAAAAAACGAAGAAAAAGGGAAATAACAATCACAACAAAATGAACTCCCCTAAGGTTTCCGCAAAAAGCTGAGATTTTTCCAAACAATATCACAAAAATTTGGGACCAATTCCACTGCTAACGCAATTTTTAAAAGAAAAATATTACAAAAATCGCTGAAAAAAAGGCAAAAAAATTGGAAGGGATCGGCGAGGTGAGGATGTAGTAGTAGTAGTAGTAGTGGTAACAGGAAGATATTTGATTTCTCTATCTCTCTCTCATCGACAAAATTGAGATTTTTCGTAACGACAACACAAAATTCGCGACTAATTTCGCTACTAACGCAATTCTTTGCAGAAAAAAACTATAAAAAAGTCACTCACAAAAAAAAAAAAAGGACAAAAAGGGGGAACAAAAAGCACAACAAATGGGTACGGTTTAGGGACGGGAATCGAACGGAAGGGATCAACAACAACCACATCATCAACAACAACAACAACAACAAGAACACGTACTTGAACATGACGATGCCCCCGATGAAGGTGACCCAGAGGGCGGCGCCCCAGGCGGTGGCGAAGCAGAGGAGGTGGGCGAGCTTCGCGGCGGATACGGCGATCGCCGGCGAGTCCGGCCCCGACCCGAGCACGTCCGGTGCGAACACCACCCCCACGGCCAGGAACGCCACCGCCGTAAGGAACCGCGTCGCCCACCCCATCGCGACGACGACGACGACGACGAAGAAGAAGAAGAAGAAGAAGAAGAAGAAGAGGAGCAAGACGAATTCTAGGGTTAGGGTTTCGCGGAGAGAGAATAAGTGTGCTTGTGTGTGTGTGTGTGTGTGTGTTGGGGGGTTTACGAATTCAAAGAAGTGAATAAGGGTAAACTTCAAATACCACCCTGGGGTTCTGTAATTTTTTACTTTAGTACCATATGATTTAAAATGTATTAAATTATTAGTGTCCTGTGGTTTTATTTATATTTTTTCGTCAGTTTTTTTTGTTAATATTTTGTTAAATTATATACAAAAACCTTCAGATATCCTATCTAGTTTTATCAAATATTTATTTTAGTATTCTTTAGTTTTAACTTTATCACTGATTTAACGAAAAAAATTATTAAAATCTATAATAAAAAAATAAAAATAAAATTATAAGATACTAAATTGATATACTTTAACCACCGTGTATTAAAATGAAAAAAATATGAAACTACAGAGGTGATATTTGAAGTTTTTCCAAAGAATAAAGAGAGGATTGGAATGGGCGTAGAGTTGGGTGTGGGTAGTTGTGCTTTAAATTGATTATTATTAGGGCTTTTTTGCAAATAGCCCCTTAACAAAAAAAAATTTTATAATTGGTCCTGTATAAAATTTATTTATAAAAATGGTCCTACCCCGCAAGCGACACGTCAGCGCCACGTGGGCGGAGCGTGTTTAAGTTGAACACGGTGAACCATTCACCGTGTTTAGACACGGTGAATGTTTTACCGTGTCCAACACAGGTAAAACCCACAAATACCTCGGACTCCGGACTTAGCCAAAATAGGGCTAAGTTCAGGGTATTTATATTGGGCACGGTGATTCACCGTGCCCAATACAAATACCTCGGACTTAATTATATTGGACACGGTGAATAGTTTATCTTGTCCAATATAAATATGTATTTGTATTGGACACGGTGAATTATTCACCATATCCAATACAAATATCCTGGCTTAGCTCCGCCCGCGTAGCGCTGACGTAGCGCTTGCGTGGCAAGGGTAGGGTCATTTTTGCAAATAAATTTTACACAGAGCTAATTGTAAAAAAAAAATTTTGTTAGAGGACTATTTGCAAAAAAAAGCCCTTATTATTATCATTATCATTATTATTGTGTTATTTAGAGTGAATTGATTTTTCAAAGCACTTTTCATGAAAACACATCTAAGAATTTGACAATTTATTTATATTTTGTGCTGGACTAAGAACTTGTTTGTTTTGCTCAGGTCGAAATAAGTCTAAACTTATGAGTTCTAATCGTATGTATAATATCGGTTATATCTGATCTCTACTTTGCTGTGACAAAGGACGAAGTCGTACCTCCGCATCATATATGAAATGTTTTACCGGGGCCAAAACAAGTCTAAACTTGTAAGTTCCGATCATATGCATACTATCGGTTACGTCCGATCTATGCTTTGTTGCGATAAAGGACAAAGTCACACTTTCTTGTCACACATGAAATGTTTTGTTGGCATCGAAACAAGTCAAAACTTGTGAGTTCCGATCGTATGCATGATATCGGATACGGTCGATCTCTGCTTTGCTCTGATAAAGGACGAAGTCGCACTTCCACGTCATACATGAAATGGTTTTCCAAGGCCAAAACAAGGCTAAACTCGCGAGTTCTGATTGTATGCATGATATCGGTTACGTCCGATCTATGCTTTGTTGCGACAAAAGACGAAGTCGCACTTCCACCTCATACATGAAATATTTTACTGGGGTCGAAACAAGTCGAAACTTGTGAGATCATATACATGATATTGATTACGTCCGATCTCACCTTTCCTGCGATAAAAGACAAAGTCGCACCTCCACGTCTTACATAAAATATTTTGCAGAGACGAAACAAGTCGAAACTCGTGAGTTCCGATCATATGCGTGATATCAGTTACGTCTAATATCTGCTTTGTTGCGATAAAGGACAAAGTCGCACTTCCACGTCATACATGAAATGTTTTGTCTGGGTCGAAACACGTCGAAACTTGCCAATTCCGATCATACGCATAATATCGGTTACGTCCGATTTCTGCTTTGCTGCGATAAAAAACGAAGTGAAAGTGCGATCTCTGCTTTGCTGCGATAAAGGACGAAGTCGCACTTTCACGTCATACATAAAACCAGGATTGGCACTCACAGACCATATGCTTCCAACTGCACCCTAATGTTTGATCTCTAAAAGTTTGCTAGTGTGATACTACTAATTTGATAGTCTAGGTTGCAGTTTTAGAGGTAAGAAGGAATAAGGATGGTTAAAAAAATAAAGAGATAATATCTAATATGTACTCTTCAAACTATCAAAAATATATCTAATATAAGGTTGGTCCACCAAAATATTCTTATTAATTCTTATAAAGATTTCTTCAAGTATTTCCAAATTTACTAATGAAATTTAAAATTTAGAAAAAAAATTTGATAATTTTAAAATAAAATTAAAAGTTCTGAATAATAGCCAAGAATAAAAATAAGCAAAAGCTCACAAAACAAAATGAGCCGAAATTTAATATGCCAGCTCGTGTTCGGCTCATTTAATAAGCGAACAAACACTAGCCGACCTGAGCTTGCTCGTGTTCGGCTCGTTGGCAACTAAACACCAGCCGGCCTGAGCTTGCTCGTATTCGGCTTGTTGACAGCTTTAACTACATCCAAACTTTTTTTTTTTTTATTTGAGAGAGAGAGATAAGTACCAGGCTACCCGCTTCGTTTTTTCAAAATAAACTTGACTAGAAATGTGAATCAACTAGGATTCGAACTTGGGTCTCGGATACCAACCACCAAGCCCTTTGCCACTTGCTCTAGAGACGATCGGTAACTACAACCAAACTGAACAAGACTCTCCAATTTATGGACTATGATAGAGTCTTTAGCTTACTATGCCTACAAAATCTTTTAAATATAAAAATAGACGGTCAATTTTTTATTTGTAAAAATAAACATATAAAAACCATGAATGATTTACCGTTTTTATCCTAATTTATATATTTCCTACATCTAAACTTCAAAAGGCGTATAATATTAAACACTTAAAATAATTTTAATCTTTTGGAAAAAGTGGTAAATAATTTACCGTATTTAAAAAAAACAGTAATTTATTCACATAAATTTTTTTAGAAGACTATTTTTATAATTAAAATATTTCCTAAGTCTATTAATAAAAAAAAATAATTGAGTATTATTATATGAGTCCGACTGCTATGCTATCGATAGCACCAACCACTTAATGCTATTAAGTTTTTTGCTGTTAAATTAATCCCTTCAATTATTTTTACTCGTTAAATTATACTATTCAATCAACCACCGACTCAACCCTACATCATCCTAACCGCATATTTCTCAATCAAAGTGCTAAAAAATCGATAGCACAAATAACTTTGTGCTATTGATTGTATTCCAGCCCAGTTATTATATAATCTACGACCACAAAACCTCCACGAGGAGAAATTCTACAGTGTCACACTTGCACCACGTCATCAATAACAAGCCAATCACATTTCTTCTTTTTAAACAAAAGTACAATAAAAATATTTTTTTACAATCATGATGGGACATATATATATATATCTCTAAAAGGTGAGATTTGATTGGCTTGTGACGCCACATCACCAATGCACCCGGTGCATTCTAGAATTTTTCCTCCACGAGGGAGGACATTTAAGTAGAACATTCCATCAGTTTTGTGATCTATAACCAACACCATAAGATGGATATTCGTACTATAATCTTAAAATAAAACGAAATATGCGAAAGACGACAAACTATTCTCCTTTGAGATGTGTATTTTTCTCTTCCTTGCATTGCATTATTCCACAAAAGAAAACAATGAGTAAGAGGCTACTTGTCAAAAGCTGCAGCAAGCTTCAAAGTTTGAACTGAAAGAATGGGATCATGCAGAAATTCGACGCCGGACTCTTCCCGGGATAACACCCGAATCTGCACGCAGAGTACGAAAATCAGAAATGTAAGAACGGTTTTTACAGAAATTGTGTTCAGTTTTTGCACGAATCGGAAGCAAAAAAGAAGAATAGGGCATAAGTTAAGACGGAGTACAAAGCATCAGCAGCAGCCACACCAAGCAATTGAAAGCAAAAAGAACAACTCATTTATTGCAAATACTTTACTTGCTAATCACCACTGGTGATTAGAGTTAAATGCTGATTGTTGTTACTGGCGATCACGAAAGATTCTCCGTGTTCGTTTTCCTCAAATCAAACTCGATGTTTATTAGCACCATTTTACTGTTTCCTACTATTGTGCAAAATTTCGAGGCCCAATTTAGCAATTTCTTTTTTTAACGGTACGAAGATGTTGTTCGCAGGAGATGCTGATTTACATGATTCTTTTGAGGCTATCTTGGATTCATCAGAAGGAAAGTGAGCCCTTGAAAAGTTGAAAGGATTATGTTCACATTATGCGCGGTTGAAGAAACATAGTCCGAAAGCAAGGGTAGGGGAGGGGGGACTTTGGTTTCATTCACAGTCGTCTGTGCTGACGAATGCTAATAACCCAGTTACGAGATTCAAATCCAACCCCAAGTACGAGCGTTGGATCCTGAATTTTGAACCCAATATCCATCCAGATTCTCAACGGATTTAGCACGATTTCTACCTAGTTACACCTCTAATTACAATGAGGGGGTCGCACTCGAGTTTGATTGGCTCCTGCCTCGAGTGTTTCATGCATGCTCAAACGCGTTAAATACTACAAAGAAAAGAAGGCACGGGGCAAAAGGTTACTTAACACTGATAATGACGGAAGGGATTACCGACTACGACAGTGTCACAATGGAAAAGATATATATGCGAAAAGTCTCGAAAGGATACTGGGTGGTGGTACATTAGACAATTGCAAACAAAAAGTTTCCGATTATTGGTTATATAATAAGTGACCAAACACAATTGAGCAAATCAACCTTGGCACATAATAGCATCCATTTTAACACAATTTCAGGCCAAAAAAATATTGCGTAAACAGCACGCAAATTTACAGCATTAAGCATAGGCGAAAACGCTTACCAGGGCTCTTTAGGAAGGCAGATTTACAATGTTTCAGCATTACTGCTCCTCCTCCTTCAAAGAGTCAATCTTTGTTCCCCTTCAACATTTCGATCCAAACCTTGTTTGTGATTAGAACGTTCCAGAGGGCGGGACTTCATGCAAGCTCTTGTCCTTGCGAAAAAGAATGAAGAAGAAAACAAGCATCTAATTAGCCTCCTTATAATGAAAAAAACTATAAGAAAAAAGATTGAAAAGAACGAATTTAAGATGGTCTGTAATGAATGCAACCTGAATAAGGATCAGAAACATTAGCTTCATTAAATTCTCAAATGCCATAGCGACATAATAACGTCATGTATGAATACTCTATAGTCAAACAGCGCCGCAGCTTGTTTGAAGGAGTATTTATATATTGCCTTCTGTTGCAACAAGATGAATCTTGCGAATCAGTAGTTCACAACTTTGTGAGCATTTTCCGATTCAACCTTAAACCCCGGAAAGGACCTCAAAGTAATCTCCTTCCTTTCATATTTATCGATCAACTCCTGGGCTTCTTCGGACAGGCCCAAACAACTAAGGGCTTCTACAATTGGGCCGTATGAATACGAAGTCGCAGTACAACCATTACCCTCCATAGCAAGTAGAGTTTCTTTGGCCTCTTTGATTCTCCTTTCATCACACAAAGCTTTAATTAAAGTATTGTATGTGTAACTATCTGGAACCACACCGAATCTCAACATGGCATCGAAAAGGTTTTGGGCTCTTTCTACCTTCTTCATCCTACAAAAGTTTAGAATAAGAGCATTAAAAGAGAAAATATCGGGACTAATTCCTCCTTCCTTCATCCTGTTAAAGAGCTTCAATGACTCGCGAAAATCCCCGGCGGCACAAAGAGAACGGATCAATATATTGTATGTGAAGGAGTTGGGAGAAACACCCCATTCTTCCATTTCGCTAAAACAATCAAGAGCATCATCTATTTGATGGGCCCGACAAAGCCCATCAATAACTGAGCTAAAAGTAACAACATCGGGCTTAAACCCGTGTTCTAGAAGCATCTTTAAGACATTTCTCGCCTTATTTACATCCCTGCGCCTCGAATAACCACCTATAAGAGTATTAAACGTCACTATGTTTGGCGAAAAACCATTCTCACGCATTTTCTTAAGTGTCTCCATCGACCTGTCCATCTCTTCTGCTTTAACGAAGCAATCGATCAACATATTATAGGATACCGCACTGTGCAAAAGTCCATCCAAAACCATTTGTTTCAAATACCCATCAGCCTCTAAAGTCCTGCCCTCCTTTAGCAAATATTTAATAGCAATAAGATATGAATCAAATCCAGGTTTTCCGCCTTTCTTAATAAAATCATCTAGCAATCCACACGTTTCGCTCGATCCCGATCCCTTTAGAACACAAGCCATCACCACATTAAATGTAGCAGTGTCCGGAAAGTAACCTCTTCGACCCATTTTATGCATAAAATCTTTCGCCTCTTTTGCCATGTCATTCTTTGAAAGGCAATACAGAACAGTACCGCATGCATAATTTTGAAGAATTCGATCTTCTTCTAAAAACCTCCTTAGCATTTCATACGCCTTTTGCGGTTCTAAACACCGAAATGCGCCATGAATCAATGACCGATAAGTGGCCTCACTCGGTGGTACATTATTCCTCCTCATCATATTCAAAACTCGAAACGCCTCCTCCGCCTTATTCGCATTGAAAAACCCGTCAATTAGTATCGTGTACGTGAACACATTAGGGCTAAGTCGAGAACTTTCCATTTGCTTCAGTAACCGAAGAGCCTCTTCGACTATACCACGCTTACACACTCCGTGAATGAGAGTATTATAAGTAAAATGATCCGGCGCGCAACTATCCGAACTCATCTGTTGGAACTTGAAATAAGCCGTATCAAGCGAATTCGCCTTAACCAAAGCCGCGATTACCGAGTTGTAAATCCGAGTGCTCGGTTTGAAGCCCAAGAAGGCGATTTGCGCAAAGACTTCATTAACATACTTTGCGAGCCCGAATCTACCCCAACTAGAAATCAATATACATAATAAATCCTCTGTAATTTTACATCCACAGCTCTTAATCTCCTTCATAAAGGAGAGAGTTAAAACTACAGGGCCTTTCCTCCATAACAAATCTGATAAAACCCTTCGAACCGATCGATCCTTCGCTAAACCCTCATTGAAACTCGATACCCAGATGTAAAATTTCAGAGAAAAATTAGGGTTCTCCGCATTTTGCAAGACCCTTACTGCTAACTGGGGATCCAAGTGCTCCTTGCATGATTTTAACTCCGCATTTAACATCAAAAACCAATCTTTTTGGGAGAGAATTGATGAGATACGAACTGGGTCGATGGATTTCGTTCGTTTATGACAAAATTTGTTGGAAGAGTCGGAGTTCGGAGGAGGTGATTGGGAGGTAATACCATTGGAGGCGAGGGTTTGTGGGCTAGGGTTTCTTCGCCTGAGGAGTTGCGCTCCGATCGCATGCTTGGAGGAGGAGGAGGAAGAAGACGATGAAAAAGAGGATCGGAGAGTGGGAGATCGAAACCCTAACCCTCGCATGCGTCGTCGTCGTTCTCCTCCGAATCGAAGAACACAAATTACGAATTAAAATGCGCGAAAATTCCCCCAAAAAAAAAAAAAGAGGTGGGAAAAAAAATTTAGAAAGGGAGAGGAGAGTGGAGGGGTTAGATGATGCTTCAACGGAAAAATGCATGAAGACCCCTCAGCTATAGGGTATTTTGCGATCGATTCCTAAACTTTATTATTATTATTTTTTAGCTAAATTACATAAAACCCCCGTCAAAACCCGATTTTTTATTTTTTTTCTTATCATTTAAAAACCTACACTTGTCCTTTGTAAAATGAAAAATGTTCATTTCGTCTTTTACCCTTAGTAATCCGTTACGGTTCCGTTTATAAAATATTATTATATATTTTTTATGCCAAAAATGCCCTCAGCATTCTCTCCTGTGTATATAGTTGGGGGCAAAATGGTTATTTTATTATCACAGTTCACTCCGTACCCTGTGAACATTTTTTATTTTATAAGAGGGCAAAGTGTAAGTTTTTATATGACAGAGAAAAAGTGAAAAATCAAATTTTGACAAGAGAGTTTTATGTAATTTAGCCTTATTTTTTTATTCACAACTTCTTAACTTTTTAATTTTGTTTCTACTTGCGTTGTTTTAATTAATTATTTAAAAAATTCATCAAATTTCATAGTTTTGTTTGCTATAAACTATTAATTTCTTAATTTTTATTAAAACATTATTTTTTAAATTATTAAATCTGATATATTACAGGGATAGTGTTAAGTTCAGGATTAAGGTGGAGTTAGAGTATTTTTGTGTTTGGTTGGAATTGGAGTTAGTCCAGAATAGTGAAAAATAGTGTTTGTTTGAAGTAGGTGGGATAAGAAGGATAGTTGGTATTTATGAATATAAAATAGTGTTTGATTGGAGTTTGGTGGGGTTAGGTAGAATTAGCTAAGCCGGGATAACCTATTTGATGTGAGATTAACTAACCTCACCCATTTTTAAGAGTGTTTGGAAATAATATGAGGGTTAAAAAGTTATTCCACCCCTTAACCCACAACCAAACAGAGGCAGAGTCAAAAAATCGAAAGCATCAAATACTCTATACTTCCGATAGCACAGTAGCTCTACATCTTAAGATAAAAGTATTTAGGACAAAAAATAACTTTACTCTCTTCACTTGGTATCAAAATCAGATACTCCGTATTGGAGCTTGTGCATAGAGATGGTAAAATCTTTATCTTTGCTTCAATAGAAAATTTTTGCACAAAGAAGCTAATCAACACCTCCTTTTAAGATCACTTCATAAGACAGCAGGCACCTTACAAAGAGAACAAGGTAAGAAATAACACATAAAAGCCCTACTCAATCTATATCTGCTTCACCCCACAAGCAATTTCATCTCAAGTTCAACATGCTCTCAGTTTTAATTAGCTTCCACAGAAAGCACACAATCATGCAGAAACAGTAGTTCACAACAACAGGCAGTTCGATCCGAAACAATATATACAAGACCAACAATCCAGATAAAATTCCTGAGCAGCGGAAATGTTCGGAAATCGACCAAAAAGTATTATAAATTTAAAATCACCTGTTTGAAGTAACAAGATCAACATGCTCTTAGTTTCAACTAGCTTCAGTAAAGAGCACAAACATGCAGAAACAGTAGTTCACAACAACAGGCAATTCGACCGAAACAGCATATACAAGACGAACAATCCAGATAAAATCCCGAGCAGCGGAATGTTGGGAAATCGACAAAAAAGTTTCGGAAATTTAAAATTACCTGTTTGAAGTAACAAGATCAACATGCTCTCAGTTTTAATTAGCTTCAATAAAGAGCACAAACATGCAGAAACAGTAGTTCACAACAACAAGCAATTCGACCTGAAGCAACATATACAAGAGCAACAATCCAGATAAAATTCCTGAGCAGCGGAAATGTTCAGAAATCGACCAAAAAGTTTCGGAAATTTAAAATTACCTGTTTGAAGTAACAAGATCAACATGCTCTCAGTTTTAATTAGCTTCAATAAAGAGCACAAACATGCAGAAACAGTAGTTCACAACAACAAGCAATTCGACCTGAAGCAACATATACAAGAGCAACAATCCAGATAAAATTCCTGAGCAGCGGAAATGTTCAGAAATCGACCAAAAAGTTTCGGAAATTTAAAATTACCTGTTTGAAGTAACAAGATCAACATGCTCTCAGTTTTAATTAGCTTCAATAAAGAGCACAAACATGCAGAAACAGTAGTTCACAACAACAAGCAATTCGACCTGAAGCAACATGTACAAGAGCAACAATCCAGATAAAATTCCTGAGCAGCGGAAATGTTCGGAAATCGACCAAAAAGTTTCGGAAATTTAAAATTACCTGTTTGAAGTAACAAGATCAACATGCTCTTAGTTTTAACTAGCTTCACTAAAGAGCACAAACATGCAGAAACAGTAGTTCACAACAACAGGCAGTTCGACCCGAAACAGCATACACAAGACCAACAATCCAGACAAAATCCCAAGCAGGTGGAAATGTTTGGAAATTAACAAAAAAAAGTTTGGTAAATTTAAAATTACCTGCTTGAAATAACATGACGACCAAAACATTACAAGTTATTCACAATCCTTGTTTTCGAAAATACAGCGAAGTTTGTGACTAAAATTGCACTGTAAGTTCACGTGTACAAAACAGTAGCAACTGGTAAATGCTGAGCAATTCGAGTGATACAACGTTTACATCCTAACATTGGAAATAAAATAAGCAAAGATTAAATTTAAGATCAATGCACGGAAGCAAAAAGAAAAAAGAGAAAAAAAACCCAAAATGGAAAACCATAAATCTCATCTGCTGTAAACATTTGAAAAATAAAAGAATGATTGTTTCAGGAATGAATGAGTTCGCATGGCCACAGTGCACCAAATTTTAACATATTACCCGCTTCGCACTGATTCAGTATCATCAGTTAAATATAACTATCGACAAAAGAACAAGGTATAGAAAGAGAGAAACACAAAGAATATCATCAATCACCGCCAAATAGAGAGGAGGAAAGGAAGAAGATCATGGCATGCCAAAAACAATCACTGCTGGGAATTCTTTGCGTTTTAGATCATCCAAGGGTAACACCAAAATCGAATCCCTAGCGAAAACCCTACTTGATGTACTGGGAGAGCCACTTGAAGCCGTCACCGTACCCCATCTTGCGGACAATGCTGCACATGAAGACCTCGAGGGGACGGACGTTCGAGTCCCCCAGGTTGACCTAATTATCATATTTAAATGAGTTAAGACCACTCATATGCAAACAAGTGCTAAACTATCTATTTTCAAAAATGACTCTGCGATACCCAAATTTTCGTATACATTCTCCACAAACTTCTTACGTTCCATATGCAGCATAGAACGTACAAATAAACTGCTCTTGAGAAACTTTTTCATGATAGAAAACCAGATTCCTAGCAAATAGAATTACTCCCCACCTCCGAGAAATATTATAAAAATTCAGATTTTACAGTGGTTTATGTGCAATAGATGATTGTTTCAAAGACATGGCCATACATGGGCACCCACCGGCACATGTAAAGCCATAACAAGCTATGTGTATAATTTAGTAATAACCCAATACTATCCCCTTCTGGAAAACTGGTAAATAAATCTATCTCATTAGCAACTAGATGATGATCTTTTCTTAACAATATATACCTTGCCCTTGCCCGTTGTGAAGTTGCTGAGGCCGAGGTGGTAGCGGAGCTCCTCCTCAGATGCCGCGTATGGAATGTCGATCTTGTTGCCCAGTATGAGGAATGGCACGTTGGCCAGCGCATCATCAGAGAGGAGGGCGTCGAGCTCTTTCTTAGACTCCGCGAACCGCTCCTTGTCAAACGCGTCCACAAGGTACACCACTGCATCAACCTGATCGTGACAGAATTGTTTCAAGCGAAGCATGCGTCATTTTGAAATTTCATGAACAACACTGTATGCATATGTCAGCAAATCTGTATGAGTAGATGAGTGAATACAAGAAAGGAATATACATGTTGAACCAACGAAATAAAAGAAGAGAAAAGAAAAAAGGAACCAGATTCCAAAAGTAAGCGGGTTAGGTCCCATTGAGTGAAAAAGGGAAAATTCTCATTAGGTAATTTTTCATAGTTACGAAGAAGTTAATCGGCCAAAAGAACTGAAAAAAAAAATGTGCAGATTATAATATGCTCATTTCAAAAGATGGAATCAACATGAAAAGACATCAACAATTAAACTATGGATAAAAACTCTGCCAGCAATTCATTTTTTAGTTGCTAAAAATAACAAAGCATTGTGTCATATTCCGATGTAAGGCATAAGATTTCACATCCCATCTCAACTAATGTCCTTTAATATGTACTCAGCATGCGAAATAATGTAGACCCAAAGAATAAATTCACCATTAACAAAAAGAAATGAGCAAACGCCGAGAGGTTATAACACTTATCATTTAATAAACAACTAAAAAAGAGTCTACTGATTGCATAATTAACAGCTACAGGTGAGAGGATAAAAATGCCACTAGAGAAAGGTGAGACCTTGGCATAGTAATCCTTCCATACACGCCGAGCGATCTGATGGCCTCCCAAATCAAACGCCTTAAATTTTATCTTCCCAATGCTCAGCTCCTCCGACGTTGGGAACTGTGTCGGCTGGTGCTGAACCAACCTCTGCCCGAAAACAAAGACCAATATTTTGTACCAACATTATATGGGGCGTTGTAAATTAACATAAGGTAAAAATATGCGCGGAAATGTTCTCAATCATAGACCATCTTGAAATAGGTCTCTGAACTTTTATCTTTTTTTTGGCGCAACCCCTCAACTTTCATTTCTTGAGAATAGAATTGTTTCAGTCAACTAATTGAGAACTTCTCTAAATTAATCACTGATTCTATCAAATTTCATGCTCTAACCTACATTTTCAGTTTCCAGCTCAAGAAAATTTGAATTCTTTGTACTAATTCATGATCAATAGCTAAATAAGCTATTAATTTATACGCAATCTCAAATTCAACAATCAAAACAATTAAAATCTGAGGGGGCCCTCAATCAAAAGAAACAAAGTTGGGGGGTTCTACTTCAAAATGGCCTATAATTGAAGGGGACCGTGTACAATTTTACCTCAAAATGATCAAAACTAAAGGCCAAACAAGAATTTCACAAAAACTTAGAAACAACATTTAACAATTAAAAGCAGCGAGAAGATAAAGAAGGGATCAGAGACCTCATCTTTGAGCATGTGGAGTAGCGTCGTCTTCCCGGCATTATCGAGCCCTAGGAACAAGATCTTCGCCTCCTTTTGCCACAACCCTAGCGAGGCGAGGACGCCGTAGAACCAATCGACCAGGAACATCGCTTCCCCCAAAAGAGGATCCCTCGAGGCGACGATCGGATCTCGCCGGGTCCTCGCCGGAGCCGATCGGATCCGGCGATCGCAGCCCCCTTTCTCCTCGTCGGAGATCGATTCGTCGCCCTAGAGAGAGAGAGAGAGAGAGAGAGAGGAGAAAACGCTTGAAACGGAGGAGACGAAGGGAAAGAGGAGATGACGTGGCCGTTCAACAGCTACTATAATTAAAATTAATTAATATTATAATATAATATAATATATTTTTTTTAGGGATAATTACCTATATACCTCTCATAAAGGCGAAAATATTCGATCTACCCATACTTTTTTTTTCTTTCTAAAATCTTTCCTCAAAATCGTTATCTCAAAATCAAAATACGTAAGTTAAATATCTACCACAATTAAAAAAAATTAAAATACCAATTTTGCCCTTAACTTAAGAGCAAATAAAAAAGATTGGTGACGGTAGAGGGATATATTAGAAAAAATCAAAAGTCGAAATACTTTTATACCCTTGACTTTAAGGCAAATAAGAAAGACAGTGATGGTAGAAGGGTATATTTGAAAAGGGCAAAATAGTAATTTTACGAGATAATGAGTTACTTAACAGATTTTAACTCTAAAGGTATATTAGAAATATGTTTTAACGTAGGAGGGGTATTTTCAATATTAGCCTTCTAAGAGGGATAAATCGAAAAATCGGGAACTTTTCGGGGGTATATAAGCAATTGCCCTATTTTTTATTATAATTATACAAATATATAATAATATAATAATAACGAAATTTAAGTACGTGAGCTGGATACGGGTATAGGTGAGGTGTGAAACAGCGAAAGGGACCGTTTTAAAAAATAATCCTCTAGAAGTTTATAATTTACAAACTAGTCCTGTCAATTTTATATTTAACAAACTATAATGGTTAGAATTTTAATTTTATGTAGATTATATGAAAAATATTAAAAAAAAATACTGTTTAGGATTTATACATGATTATTAGAATTTTTATTTGATTATTAGGACTGAATGGATAAATTATTATGATTTTTAGTTATTATTTATTAAGATTACACGTGATTTGTTGAAATTTTTATGTGATTGTTAAGATTACATGTGGATATAAAAAAACAATAAGTAAGTAAAAGACGTTTCATCACTTTGGTGGAAAATTAATAAGACAGTGAATTATTAACTATTTTTATAAAAGTGGTGAATCGTTTACCGTCATTAAGAAAAAATGTCAATGTGACTAGGAATGCAAACGGGGCGGATCTGGGGGCGGGAGTCTCGCCCCGCCTCCAGCCCTCGACTAGTAAAAACCCGCCCCGCCTCCCACCCTAAATTCGTGACGGGTTAAAAAATACATTCCATAACCCGCCCCGCCTTGTAACCCGCCTCCCCAAATCCGACCCGGCAACTAATATTTTTTATAAAATTATAATATTATTAATATTTTGTAAAATATAAAATAATAAATTTTAATAATATTATATATATATTTTAATAATATCAATTATAAAAATAAAAAAATATCAATCTCAATTTAAAATAAAATTAAAAAATTTCAAATACATTAGAAATGAAAGTATTAACTTATTTGTATTTTGAATTTTTTTATAAATACATTACTTTTTAAGAATATTTTTTAAAATAAAAATAATTTCGGGGCGGATTCGGGGCGGGTCAAAATTTCTTCCGTTTCCTGCCCCAAATCCGTCTCGGATCGTAAAATTTGCCCCGTTTTCCGCCTTGAATCCGTTTATTTTCTCCCATTTATCGCCTCAGTGATCGCAAATGACACCTGACCAGATCCGCCCCTAAATGTGACTCCTATATAATAAAAGAAAGATTAGTTTATCAAAAAAAAATTATTTGCAAAAATGGCCCAACCCCCCGCCACGCAAGCGCCACTTCAGCGCTACGCGGGCGAGGCCGAACCAGGATATTTGTATTTGACACGGTGAACCATTCACCGTGTCCAATACTAATACATTCAAGATATTTGTATTTGACACGGTGAACCATTCACCGTGTCCAATACAATTACCCACCAGACTTAGCCATATTTTGGCTAAGTTCGGGGTCCAGGATATTTGTGGGTTTTACGTGTATTGGACACGGTGAATCATTCATCGTGAATCATTCACCGTGTCTAAACACGGTGAATGGTTCACCGTGTTCAACTTAAACATCTGGCCTCGCCCCGCCCGCGTGACGCTGACGTAGCGCTTACGTGGCGGGGGTAGGGCCATTTTTGCAAATAAATTTTACACAGGGCCAATTGTAAAATAAACTTTTGTTAGGGGGCTATTTGCAAAAAAAGCCCCTTGCTATATAAAACTCTCACGTCCACCGCACGTGCAACACGCACGGTTGTAACCACAAGGTCAATCTCGTAAATAAAACGAACTCCAAGCCCCTATATTTGCCCCCCCCCCTCGTTCCCGCGCAAATCCCTCGCAAGAACCCTAGAACCCAACTAGGGTTTTTGAATTCCTCGATCGAAAAAGTTTTTTTCCCTTAATTTTTTTTTTTTTTTTTTTTGTCGATTAGAAAGCAGAGCTCGATGGGCGATCCGAAGAAGGACTCGATTCCTCCCCTCACTTACATGCCGGTCAATTTCTTTCTCGTGTTCTTTGTGCTCCTTTTGAATCCTCCTACTAGGGTTTATCGCTCTCATTTATTGGGAGTTTTGGCTAAATTTTGAAGCTATTACTATCTCGCTTTGTGATTCAAGAGATTCTTAGATGTTTCGTTGACCTAGCCGTAGAGGCGATCACATGAAATGTAGCTGAGATCACCTGCAGAATCTAAATCGTTAGATCTACGCTGTTCTTGGATTCATAATCGGGTGCTGTTGCTTTATGTGTTCGGAGTTTTGTTCCTTTTTGGTGAATCTTAGATGTATTGTATTTATATGCATTCTATAGTGTGGCTTCTTTGGAGTGTACAGCTGCAGCATTGCAGCTGTTTGTGAAGGAGATTCATGTAATTGTTGACCTGTTTGAATATTGTTCCAGCGAGTGAAGGTATACTGCACCACAAAGGAAGGCAAAAGGAATGAACACGGATCGGGACATGTTTTTATGGAAAATCTTGAGGTCAAGCTTTCTCTACTGTTATCTCTGTAGTTATATTGAAATTGTAGGCACTTTTTATCTTCTATCTTTATGGATCTTCCACCCTAGCGCTCATCAAAGAAAGTTATCTGTTTCTTTTAAACATTGTGTACTGTTAAGTTGTCATTGGTGCTGCTTCATTTTTCAGAAAATTTGAGAAGGTTATTTTACGAAATCTTAATATCAACAATTTACTTATGACTTGAAATACAGAAAAATCTAAATTGTTAATGATGTAAAAAATCAAGAACTATGCTGGTTTTATTTAGAAAACTTGTGATTTTGGAATGTAAAGTATCTGTTTTAATATTTATATTATACAAAAGTATTGTCCCTGTTCCTGGTGGTTCACCACGTGGAGCAACACTAACATGACAATCTTTAAAAGCCGAGCTTCTTATGAATCAAAACTATCTACTAGTAAAGCATATAATTATTTAGTTAATTTGTCCAACTTAAACTAATCTAACCTAAAATTGCCCAAGGGCCTTTAAATTTTTCGATTTTAATCAACATTTTTTCTAAAGTAACATCAGATTGAAGTGAGCTACATAATCTAATCTAATATGGTTTAGTTTAACCAATAGTAAATAAAAATATTTTCTATTTATACTAAATCCAAATAATTTATCTAATCCAAAATTGTCAGTGGGCATTAGTTTGCTGTTTAAATCAACCTTTTTCAGAAAACTAGCACGTGTGTAGCATGTTCATATGCCCAGATGGTATAGTTCATTGCTTTATAAGCTTGCTTAGCACCTTGATTATCCTCAATCTTTATAGCTAAAGAATAAAGGTTACGTGAACATGTAGCCATCTGTTTTTTGAGATTGTTAATATTGCCACAAAATGTAGTTCATACAAGATTGCAAAGGCTCAAAAATCCATGGTAAGATCTTGATGTCTATCATATGAAAATTCAAAATTTTCATCATACTGAAATGGAACCACATCTTATTACTGTAAGTCTGTAACATTATTTTCATGCGATTTCAATTCTAAATTATATTCTGTCCTTTTTCCTGCAGGAGAAATTATAACACATTTTTGGTGATAATACATTTAGTTATTTCCATTAGGTCATGTATCTTCTTATTGAATTGTGCTGAGTGACCTTACAGATTATATACACATTTGTCAAATCTCTTCTTGCTATCAACTGCTCACCAGAAATTCCTATAGATAATTATTCAGTTGGATTTCCTGCCATCTTTTTTGCACTAGGTTATTATATGTATTATGTACTTCTATGGGGAAAAGGACCCAGACAACCCTACACTTTGCTTGAATTGCAAATCACCATCTAAGTATGAGAAGTTGAACTTCACAATGTGAACAATCTATTTGTTTCAACTACTTAGCCGACCTGAATTGTTGTCCAAGTTTTCTTGTGTGTAATTCATACACTTTGGATACCATGTAAGTGAGCATCTCATTACCAAAGCTTGATTCTAGCAATAAGCATTTTTAGGTACAGTTGGAATGGATCTCCATTTTCCTCAATGCTGAAGCATTAAATAGTTCCTGTTCTGTATCCTTGTGCATTTTGTGATTCTATTAATCTCTTAGATGTCAATGAGCTTGATTAGCACCATAAAAGAAATTATGATTAGTGTGAATGCCACAAAGTGTATTTCTTATCCTACAGTTCTCACGCTTTACATCTATTCTGTTAGTCATTCCTTTTTGTAGGGACTTTGGAGGAAGAAAACCTTCATTTTTCTTTCTTAGAGCTTATAAATCTTCATATAAATTGCTTTTCAGAGGTCAAAGGATCTTGGTTTGATTGTTATTGATGAAGAGGATAATACTATAATACTTGTTCATCGTATATCCTATAACTGTGCATATGAAAGACAAGGTGTGATGAACCTGCTACACCACTATTTTCTCAAAATATCGTATTAATTAGTTAATGAACTCTATAGATAAAATGCTTACTCTGTTTTGCCCTATTTAACAGACAACATTATCTCATGGAAAGATCCAGACTCAGCTATCGAGTTGGTATTGGACTTTCCAGTGGCCAGCGCATGCTCCTCCATATGGTTTTCTATTCACCACTTCTTGTCATAGTGGCGGTTTTATGTGCTTTAGTGGTAATTCTTATGGATGTATTCATTCATATATATTGGATTGTGTAGGGAAAATATCCAAAAAGTACGGAATGATATATCTACTAGACTGGGAAGTAAGTTACTGGGTAATGGGTATACATATTTGCTGATCATCTCTTGGTTACACTACTCGAATATGACCTTCTTCAGTTGGTGTTGAGATTGATAATCATCCAGCGAAGGGACCTCAAGAAGCGACTACATCACAGTCACGTGGTAACTAACCTTTTCTCTATCATAATCAATCTTAAAGTGCTACATAGTTAACCCCTTCCGTTCGGTAATATTCTTAGTTGGTACTGGAAAAATTGTCAAGTAGTTTGGGGCGTAATTTACTAGGCAATTGGAATACATATATATTGATTAGTTCCAATTATATCATTTGTAAATAACCTTCTTCATTTGGTATGATGGTTTATTCTCGTCGAGTAAAAGGATCCCAAAAAGGTACGACAACAGTATCATCTAGTGGTAATAAACCTCTCGCTCATCATAATCCATCTTAAAGTACTGCATCACATAACCACCATTGAATTATCTTTCAGATGAGTCATTTCCCTCTGAGAATGATAAAGTTAGTGAGTTTCCACCTCTTGAGTTATCCACTCTTCCTTTAATCTTGAAGGTATGTATGATCTAGGTGATAAGCATTGGTGTTGTGTATCTGTTCCTTTAGTTCATAGCAGAGCATCTTGCACAACCACACGGCATTTTATTATTCTATATTATATTTTTTTCTCTATATCTTCGCTAAGGGAAGCAATGCTTATTATTTTTATTATTCTATATTACATTATGGTTCTATCTCTTCACTAATGAAGACGATGCTTATTATCTTTTGCAATATAATTTTTTCCTTTCAAAATTTTAGCAATTAATTTTCCTTCAATTTGGATCCATATGTATGCTGGACTTTTTTGTGATAGAACTTGCATGGTGCATGTGTTATGATACATTTTCATGGCCTTTTTCTGGGTCTATCTTTCCACAGTTTGCTTACTCTAGACCCTTAGAAACATTTGATTCTTTTAATTAGTGGCACTGGTGATGGTTTCTTGTTTTATAGATCAATAAGACCACTAGAAGGAGACAGATGCTACCAATATCTTGTAAAAATTACATATGCCACTTACTAGTTCCAGCTTCACGTCTATATTTTAAATATTTTAGTGCAACTGCCATAACAGTAGGCAGGATTTGTCTTTTGAAAGAATCTATGTCTACCTTATATTCTCTTTTTACATGGGTCTGCAAATTTAAATATCCTGATTTGGTTGGATATGTTTTGCAGAATATACTCGAGTGCGACGATAGGGATCGAACATTTGTGCCAGAATTTCTGCTAAAAGATGCAAGTTTTCTGCTAATCTTTCTTAGTAACAGTTATGGATTATGAAATGATCAATTTAAAAGTAGTCTAGAGTTAATTTTCTTTCTTCTTTGTATCAGTAATAATATCTGGATGCATTTTGATATTTGTGGTCTTTGTGGCATCCTTTGCAAATCTATTAGTTCTTTTGCGTGAAAGAATTTTAGATTCCCCGTGGCCGTTAATGGTGATAAAACCACACACTTAAGGGCAGAAAAGAATTTCATGATGATACTTAAAAGTTTTAAAATGAATCATATACTAATAGCATGATAATAAAATATTTGGTGTCATCTTTGATAAAAGTGTGTTAATTGGCTGGTTGTTTGCTTAGTGGGAAAAAGAAAAAAAAAATAGAGACACTTCATGAGGTTTGGTGCAATGAACTTATGGTTGTGCCACTGTTTTAGGACCTTTTTGCTTTTGGTGGGTTACATTTGCAAAAAAAAATTGAGAAAAATATCATCAAATTTGTAAAAAAAAAAGATATCATTTATCTAGAAAAGAAAGGGAAAGAGTGACATAATGAGACTGTATGAACCAAAGTTGCACGGCGTTTGCTATTAAAGATCTTACTAGTCTCAATTTTCTATATCTTGTGATACCAATATAATATAATTGGAAGAGATGTAATAGAGAGTATATGTACTGTGGACAGCATGATCGGTAGGTGTAATGATCTTTTCTTACTTTTAGATTATGTGAAACAACCGTTGTACTCTAAAAGTTTAAGCTGTTAAGGAACAGTGTTTATATATTTTTATATTTAACATTCCCCCTCACTTCTGGGCTCTAAGACTTTTTGCAAGGCCTATGATATGGACTTGAATTAAATGGGAGGAAATTAATAATGCTAGGAGTCTGGCGTGACTCGAACTCAGAATTTCCTGCTCTGATACTATGTGAAACAATTGTTGTACTCTAAAAGCTTAAGCTATTAGAGAATGATATTTATATATGTTTATATTTAACAGCTTAGAATTTAATTAAGATTCCCACAAAAAGCTATTCTAATTTCTAACGCCACTGTATGTTTGGCTTGAATTAGTAATATGTTTAATATGCTCTTCTTACTAAGATTCATTCTTCTTTCTCTCTTATTATTTGGTCCAGCCAGAATTTTTCCAAAAGCTAGTAAACTTGTTTAGAGCCTGTGAAGAATCACAAAACATGGATGGCCTTCACATGATTTTTAAACTAGTCAAGGCGATCGGTAAGTACTTATTTTTATTTGCTTTTAATATACGTCTTTCAGTAAGTCAGCTAACATTTTTTTTTTTTTGGTGGACCATTTGCAGTTTTGCTAAATAGCTCGGAGATCTTTGATGGAATTTTATCTGATAATTTCATTTTGGATATTATTGGTACTTTTGAATGTAGGTCAATTTCCTCTGTTGCTACTTATTTGGCATTTATTAGTGCTAAATGTTGTTTTTTTTTATCATTAATTGCATTAAGTAGTTGGATTGCCAAAGAGTACAATGTGAACGTTTATACTGATGTCAATATATCCTCAATTTCATATTCATAAGAGCTGCCTTTGTAAATCAAACAACAAAGCAAAGTGATTTATAATCAAATTACCAATTATTGTCCTTGAAGTTTGGTCTAGATTTCAAATTGTCCTTGTAGTTTTAATTATCTCAATTTAGTATGTAAAGTTTATTCTACATAATAATTAGGTCTTTCTTTCAACTTACCATCCAAAAAGTGCCACATTGCCATCTTTGTTGGATTGTCCATTACTAAAATTGAAACTAAGAGGCTAAAATTAGTACTAGAATTAAACTTTAGGTAGAAAATTAAACTAAGGTCAAATGTTGAGAATGAAATTGAATTTTTAGGATAGAACTAGTTTCGTATGGGTTTGAAAGTTGCAGGAATATTTTTTGAAATAAATGCTGCTACTAGAAAAAAAAAAGGCTGTCTTTACTAATATCTAGTTATGTCATAAATGAAAGAAGAAAAGAGAGAAAGAAAGGAGAGAGAAAGGAGAAATGGATGAGAACAAAGTGAAGCGAGAAAATAAGGAGAGAGAAATCAAGGAGAGAGAAATCAAGGAAAGAGAAAATAAAGGCAGAAGGATGAGAGAGAAAGTGAAGAGAGAAAATAAGGAGAGAGAATGAAGGGAGAGAAAAGAAGGAAAAAAGAATAAAAGAAGATAAAACAAGGACATAGAAAGGAATGAGAGAAAGTGTAAAGTGAAAGTGAGGGGAGAATAAAGAGAGAACGAATGAGAGAAAGAAAGTGAAGGGAGGCAAAAAAAAGAAAGAGAGATAAAGTTGAGGTATGAGAGAGAATTTGAGAAGGGAATAAAGGAAGAGAAAAGGAGAAAATGATGAGAGAAAGTAAAGACAGAATGAAAAGAGAGACAATGAAAGAAAAAAAGTGAGAGATAGTTGGGAGGGAGGAAGCAAAGAGAGAGAAGAGAGAATGAAAGGAGAAAGGGATGACACAGAGTAAAAGGAGCAATAAAGAGAGAGAGAGAGAGAGTGACAAAAAAATAGAAGAACGATGCAAGAAAGGTCAAAAGTTTCACACACACACACACACACACACACACACACACACACAGATATATATATATATATATATATATATATATATATATATATATATATATATATATATATATATATCATCTTTTTTATCTTTAACTTCTTTTTTTGCCAAATTCCTCTATGTTAAAAAACATCCATTATTGAAGGTTAATAGGAGTTGAAATTTTCACTTGTCTTAAAAGTTCACCCAGGCACCAAACACAAGTGATATGAAATTAAAGTTTACCGGAGTAACATATCACCCCTTTTAATCCTATTTTAAACGTGCCTAAGGTCACACTTTAGGACCGAATTATTGTAAGTGAAACTATAAGAACAATAGTCAAGCTTTAGAGATTAAATTTGTGGTTCACCCCAAGTTTTTCTTTGTGCAGATGATCCAGACGTCTCCCAAGTGCGGCAGCATCGTACTTTCCTCAAAGAGAAAGTGGTTTTTAAGGAGGTGGATTGACTGTATTAAGTTATACGCTCATCATTTTTCTTTGGGGGGGTTGGGGGGGTGTCGTAAAACTCAATTGTCTTGCAGGCCATTCATGTAGAAAATGCTGAAGTATTGTCAAAATTACATCGATCTTACATGATTGGTTATCTGAAGGTCAGCTTTCCTAATGTATTGTTTAGTTTTACTTTTTTCCTTTGTTTTTTCCCCTTGTTATATTTGGTATTTACTATTGTTGCAACAAATTTAGGATGATGTTTTACCCAGAGTATTGGACCAGGCTACAAAAGTAACTCTTGAAACCATACTTAACACAAATAATGCTCTTGTAAGTATCGCAAAATTCACTTACGATTTTAAGTTATGAATCATTCCATCATATTCGTTACTATCAGTGGTATCTAATTCCCTTGTAGGTCATTTCATTGCTCAAAGAAAATGATTCTTTTTTGCAAGAATTAGTCAATAAGATGAGATCTGACAACACCTCTGCCGAGTCAAAAAAGGATTTGGTATAACTACATTCTTCTTATATGCTACTTCTTATATGTGTGTTTGTTTTAATTTGAAGTTTATCTCCCTCTAATTGGCTATCATTATCATAATTCTCTGTTCTTTTGTAGATTCACGAATGTAATTGTGGATTTACGGATGTAACTTAATTAGACTGATCTTGGTAGCCACCATTTCTGCTACTAATCATTACAATATTGCTATTTAAGATTCATAGCCAAAAACATGATGTGGAACTAAATTGAACTTGGAATTTGGAAATAACCAAAATCAATCCAAGAACCAATAATTATTTAGGAAGCAAAATATGTCTTACCCAAGGACATCCCAAAAGGCTTCATTCATTCTGTGAAATTCCAACATCAAACACAGCCACAAAGAAAGAAAAAATCAAAATCCAACGCCTCGTTTGAAACCAAACTGAAGCAAAGAAAATGAGCGAATGGTTTTGTCAATTCATTGGATTCAAAATCAGGTCATTTAATGTTTGGTGAAAATTTAAAGGCCAATCTTATAGGAAACAGGAGCAAATAACTCAACCCAGTAGTATATGAGTGGTCAATGACTATCAGAGAGTACCGAAGTTTCTTTCAGTTGCTTCAGAATTTACTGCATATAAAAACAAAAAAAACAACAACAAAAGCAAGAAAGATATATATATAGAAGGATATGGCATAAAAACAACAAAAAAAAGCAGCAGTTATTTTGTCCTAAAAATTGCCGGAATTTGGCCACAAATGAAGAGAAAAGAAAGAAAGCAGTTAGTTTATATAAATCAGTTTGCCATACTGTTATTATGGTTATGCCCCCTTACTATATGGTTATGCCTCCTTTTTCTTTCAAATAAATCAGTTTGCCATACTGTTATTATGTGGTTTTTTTTTTTTAATCTTTTGTCCAACTTTGGAAAGAGGCACTGATTTCCATGTCTATGTCGCCCATGAGCAGGTACTATTCTTGCATGAGTTTTGCTCTCTCTGTAAATATTTGTCACTTATGGAACGAGTCAATCTACTTCGGTGGGCTATTCATGTTCTTCTTTTGCTTTGTTTTGCTTTTGGTTTCCTTTTATCCTAACTATATATTATTTTTGGGGGAAAATTTTCATTTGTTGCCTATTAATCACCAAATAACCTACTTATAAGATTTCCAATTAACCAAACAACTTGTGGGAGTCTTAAGCGCAGACTATCTTAGGGGGAAAAAAGTATGAAACTTTCGGTCACATATGCTTTTCACTATTTTTCCCTTTTAGAAGCCTGTAATTATCTATGAACTATTGATATCCAACAGGAATCTTGCTGCGAAAGGTGTTATTGATATCACTGCTAATGTGTTGCGGAGTCACAACAAAAAGCTTGTGTCAGCAGGGTAAACTCTTTTTTGGCCATTAGACAGAGCAGTTTAACTGTTTGTGGAAACCTCATATTAATCAGCCTTTGTTATTTTTATCTGTCTTTCTAACTTGGTTTCCTATCTGAAATTCAGGATAAAAATTCTTTTCTGTTTCCTTGATATCATTCCTAGCACTCTCAGGTCTTATGCTATTCAGGATGACACTTTCCTTGGGCTTTTGGTAAGCAACTTTACAAGTATTTGGTTCTGAAGTATAACAAATTCTTTTGTTATCAAACTTGTGGACTTGATATTTACTAGAGGTTTTTTTTTTTTTTTTTTTTTTTTTTGTTGCATGTGTGTATATTGATATACTATGTTGTTGTTACCAGATCCGACTGTCGGAAGCCGTTAGGATGTAGAAAGGGACATTACTCATTAGTTGATACTTTATTGTGATGTTTGTCATAGATTCTGCGATGTCTAGAACTTCTGCGAAAGTTCTGTAGACAATAGAGCTGCTCGCGTAGCCTCAACAATTGTTTTCTTATGTTTATATTGGCTCAACTATCATAATAGCTTCTCGAGCAAAAGCTATGCATATAAGTTGAATTTTATTCGAAAAGTTTTCAAAAGATGGCATTTCACATATATATAAGAACTTAAAAAGTATTTGAAGGGCATACATCAAAATGCAAAAATTGTAACTATGTGTACTTAACTACTTGTAAATACTTAAGTTCTTATATATGTGCGAAATGCCTTACTTTGAAAACTTGTTACAATAGATTCAACTTGTATGCATAGCTTTCTCAAGAGGAAGCTGCTCATATAAGTGGAATTTTACTAGGGAAGTTTTTACCTGAAGTAATTTTGTGTATGTAAAACAAAAGTATTTGAAGAGCATATTTAAGGTTGACAACTATGGTAAAGTAGTCAGCTATCATGATAATGAATCATAGAGAACAAGGAATGAATTGTTGGGCATCCCTGTGAGCAGCTCACTGCTGTGGACTTCAAGTACAGTTGATTGCATAGAGTTTAGCATTTAGAAATTAGAACCACATTGGCATAAAAAAAAAGCTGAAAAGTAAGAATTGTTGTTCCAATATAATTACTAAATAAAGTTGTAAGGCTCGTGGTACCACCTTGACATTAATTTTTTTTATTTGGGTGCGTTCTCTAGCATCTCTATCTACTTGAGAATTGTTCTCTGTTGACATAAATGGATCTGTTTCTATCTTCTGTGCAAGGTTAAAGGTTTGATAACTGGCTTGGGATGTGACATTCATAATGAATTTCTTGAAATTCTTCAACGATTGGTGGATTCAAAAGATACGCCCACATTGCAGGTACTTAAGTTTATGCAAGCCTTCTTAAGTTAATATCTGTCTGATTTAGTACTACAATATCATTATTAGCACTATGTTTATCGACCAGTCAACATGGATTTGAGCTGATAGTCCGATACTGTTTCAATGAAATCAAAGGAATTGGATTTGAGGATGAATTCTTTTGCTTCGAATGCCTTGTAATTGGATTGACTTTTATTGTTTCCTTTTCCTGTTTTACCCCCAGCTGAATAAGCCAACTAGAAGTTAGCAAAGTCACTTCATGGCTAGTTTACACAAGCCTACCTTCTTAAGTTAATATTTCTAATTCCTAAATTTCTTGCAGCAAGATAGAATTATGCACATTATCTGTCAAGGTTATTTGGACGAGTTGGTGGATGTTATAGAATTATGCTGTCCTCCAAAGAATGGTTCTCACAGAGCTGAATCTGATGCCGCATATAAGCCCGAAAGTTTATTGAACATATGCGAGCTGCTTCGTTTTTGCGTGATTCATCATTTCAATGAGATAAGGTGGTTTTTTTCTCTAATAATGACTTGTTAATTTTGCTATGCTATTTTTTTTTTTTTTTTTTTTGAGAAAAGATTTTGCTATGCTATTTGTGATAGTTTTCTTGTACATTCTCAAATGTGCGTACAACTTCTATTTTGTAGCTTCTACTTTTATTTGAGTGACGTCATCAAAAAGGTCTTATATCTAACTCGAAGAAGAGAAAGGTTTCTTGTTGTGGCAGCTGTTCGGTTTGTACGGACTGTAATCTCCAGTGGTGCAGATGTAAGTATTTTTGTTTTGTACTTGTTAGATTTGGATGATCAGTACATTCTTCTCTGTTTACTGATAAATTTGCTTGTATTGATAAAATAGCTGTGGTATTATCTGATTTATTGTATTTTTTACTTTGTTCAGAAGATTATCATTCCATATCAATCGATTTTTAGAAGATATTCAATAATGATCTTGAAAACTATCTACTTAAGATATTCTCTTGTTCAACACATAATAATCCCTTATAATATGAAAGAGCTTTTGTACTATCTTATCTAATTTTGTAACGATTGTTCTCATTTTTAAGCCCATAGTTATGTTTCTTCGGTTCACTGGACTATCATTGAGATGCATAAATTTTAGAGATATTTGCATAGGTACGAACACACATTGTCTAGTTAGATTTTGTAACTGTGTAAAATCTGAATTTCGTGCATCTTTGAATAGTCAAATTCTTGCATGTATATCCTTATACTTACGATGACTTCTTTGAAACAACTTTTCTGAAAGAAATCAACTAACCCCTTAATAATTGGATGACTGCTCAACTAGTTCAGTACTATATATATATGAATACGAGATTTTGCACTATGTACATCCACACACATATACTAGCTAATGAAGTAATCTGGTTTCGTTCTTTAGCATGAGCTTGTTCTTCAACATATTGCATGCCACAATCTTTTGAAGCCAGTCATTGATGTTTTTACTGAAAATGGTAATCGTGATAATATGCTGCGTTCCGGAGTTCTTGAACTGCTGGAGTATATTTGCAAGGTAATATTGTTACGCATGCTAGTATTCTACTGCTTTTGAGATTTCTGTTATACCTCAACTATCCTAACTTATGCAGGAGGACATCAAAGTGCTATTTGCATATATAGTTGATAGATTTTGGGTGCAACTAGTGAAGTTCGAACATTTGGGAACTATTCAGGCCTTACTTGACAAACACGCGGAGGTGGAATCTCTTCCTATAATTCGATCTAATAATTTTCAAAAATGAAATGGTGAACTTACCTGAACTATGTTGTTATATGAAATGAACCTTGACTTTTGAAATTTTGGTTTTACCATTGAACCTTCATAACTTCTGATTTCAGAAAGTTCTGTGATGTTAAATTAGAGCTTAACTCATTAACTGTTTCTGTGAAAAAAATTATGGATTATTCTTTCAGGTAAATATATTTTTTTCCGGGTAGGTTGCGGAAGTTTCTCTCGAAAAAGTTGACTTGTTTTGTACCGCTACATTTTTTGTGGCTTTCTTATACATCTAAGCCATTGAATGCGCTGGCGGATGGTCTTCTACATTATTGTTATTGTTCATCAGCTAGCGATGTGCTGCGGCTAGATGACGAATGGTGTGTAATGTCTTATTTAAGAAAACAAAGAAGCTAAAAAGATGTACTAGGAAGTTTCTTTTTTTGTCGCCAAACAAACCCCTTTCCTTTTGTAAGTTGTAAACAATCTGTCATCCACCAGCGCATCCAGTCATGAATTTGAGTTTAAAAGGGATAAAGAAAATGAAAACAGTACCAAACGAGGTCTAACTTTTCCTAACAGAGAGGTACTTACAGGAAACACATTATAAAATCAGGGAGTATAGAAAGGTTTACATTTAATGTACTTCTTTCAAAGTGCCCTACAAGTTCAGGTAAGGTCTGCTATGTTGTTACGTATTTTTTATTTACCTACAAGTTCAGTAGCAAGCATAAATGTTAAGAGTCAAAAGATCAGAAAGGAAATGTGGCACCTAAATGACTTTGACATTCAAAGAGGAACTACAGTTTTGCTGACATAATGATGCTTTTGCAGTCCTCGCATGAATCTGAACCAAAGGATACCCGCGACACATTAGACGTCCGGGAAAACAAGGACAAAAGGTTTATCCTTTTGTATTATGCACATAATAGAGCTTTAATCATATCATTGCTTTAGAATTAATATCTCTTTCTCTTTTCAGTGATGAAGGCGGCAGTGCTAGACCTGAATCGCAGAAACAAGATCAAACTGCTGAGACTAGCAAACCTGATGCCACAGGAGTTGATGAGAAGTACGTTCAAAGTTTAGTGTCTGCACTCTGCAGGGCTCCTCTCTCTCTCTCTCTCTCTCTATATATATATATATATATATAGAGAGAGAGAGAGAGAGAGTTGAGTTGGAATGCTATCGGTAGCAAACGGGCTCTATTGCCACTCATTTGTTTTCGATGATGGAACCTTCAAATCGACGATTGGTACCGTTGAATATGATCTATGTCACTTAAAGTATCTAGAAATCAATTTCAAATCTTTTCAACATCATTGACCTAATGATCAAAAGGTTTCAAAATTTATAATTTTAATGGTAGATATGAGGCATTTTCTCGTTTAACGGTGTGAAGCTATCCAAATCAATTGAATTTTGGTTAGAAAATTCTTTAAACTATTTAGAACAAGATCTATACTCTTGTTCTTGATTACAAAATTTCTATCATCACTTTTTAGAGGGTATTCATTTTTAGCCATTCATTTTTACGCCCACTTGATGAACAAGAGAACAATATCGAAAAAGCATAAAATTTGATTTCTAGATACTTCAAGTGGTATAGATCATGTTCAACGGTGCTGATCGTTGATTTGGAGGCTCTATCATCGAAAATAAATAGGTGGCAACGGAGCCCGTTTGCTACCGATAGCATTCCAGCTCAACTCTATCTATCTATATATATATATATATATATATATATATAATCATCTATTGACATATATATTCATATATACCCCTTAAAGTATAGTTTAGTTTTGCCAGGTATACAAAACTCAGAATTTAGATCGGTTTACACTTTACATGTAAACAGATGATTTTGCCATGGGCATATGCATAAACATCTAATGCTTTTCCTAATAACTTGACTGTACTATAGGTAGTTACAATCTTTGCGTTCTCTTGAAAACATACTATTGCTTGTAATGGTGGATTATTTTCAATATAATCTACTAGACTAGAACTACATTTCTCTTGGTAGTAACTTAGCAGTCCACTAAGGTACACTTTTAACACTCAAAGCCTGTTTGGCTTGGCTAGAGTAGTTCGAAGGAGCACTAATTAATTAGCATGTCTATTATTAGCATCTCCTCTACAATATGTTGCAAAAGGAAGCATAAGTTTCAAACTCGGGCTACAGCTTCTCGGGTCCAAAAGCTCATTTCAGTGACCCTCTACGCCAAAGGCTAAGTGCCAGCCAATTGCATCGTTTAGCACAGACGCCAAACTAGAAGCCAATCTGAAACAGGCACTCGGTTTGTTAGGCTGATCTAGGGCTCTCCTATAATCCGTGTAATCGACTGCTTAAACATAGAGCATGTTTTCATCAATTTGTAGGGCTGGATCTACAGGAAATGCTGAGCCGGATAACCGTGATAATGATGACGACCACCGTAGTCCGCAAGCTAAGAGAACTGAACCGCCTGCGGATGACGAGGAACCCTCGAGCTCTTCCACAGCTAACTGCAAGTCAGAATGGGAGGTCAGTAAAAGAAGGAAGAGTATTTAGGAAGTGATGGTTAGTGTTGGAATCTGTTCAGAAACTTCAGATGATTCCCCTCTTCACCGCTTATCAGTTTGGCAAGTTAGTTGATTGCTTGAGAAAACTCTCTGTCTCGACTCTCGAGGAGGGGAATGGATCGATTAAGCTGCCCAAATTTCATCAGTTTTCCGCGAGGGATCATCCGGATTCCGGTGTGGCAGCACAGCATATATCGTTTGCCTTTTTTATTTGCGTACACATCATTTTTTAGACCTGAGTTTTAATCGGAGCACCAACCTGTGCTTATTTTCTCGTAAAATTTGCTTCTTCTTTTTGTTGGCTGAATTTCAGTAACATGTGATATCTCGATTCAGAATGATGTAAATTCTTCTTGTCGCTTTGCGAAGAATGTCTAGTTATTCATACTACGGACTTTCTGGTGGTCCAAAAAAGCGATCGATTCGTCAAACTTGAAACATCACCAGTTCTCTGTGTTTTTTTGCCTCCTTTTTTCGCTCACATGTTATTGTTCAAAGCCTTCTTCGCTTTTCGCGGGGGGGTCGAATATGTTTCAGCAGCAGCAGGACTTTGTTATTTAGATTAAAGAAAAGAAGCGAGAAGAAGTTTTGCCTAGGGTTTATTGTTTTTTGCCTTTTTCTAAGTTTCTTGTTTTGTTGCTTTGCAATGCATATATTATGCATGATGGTTTTTTGTGGCAGGTGTTGTTTTGTATTTAGAGCGGGCCGGGCTGCAGCATGGCACGGCCGGCCCGTCCTGGCCCGGCCCGAATTTTCGGTCTGAATTCGCCGTTCTCGATGCCCAGGAGTTTTTGGTCTAATGGGCCAAATAGTATCCTCTCAATTATTTTTTTTTTTCAAAAAAAATAATAATACAAATTTATATGTATTTTTTTTTTTTAAAAATAAAATATTTATTATTTTATCATTATTTTTATAAATTTCAATGTTTTTTTAATCAAAATATTAATTTAAATAGAAATAATTTATTGTTTGTATTTTAAATTTTGCAATTTTTTTTAAAAAAAATTAAAAAATAAAATATTTTAAAAGGCGAGCTCGGAGAACAACCCGGCCTGTCCCGGCTCATGCCTTTCGGGCCCAAGGGGTGTGCTGGGCCAGACTCTTAGGTTTCATTTGGGGGATTGCGTGCGGTGGGAAAGTACGGTGAAAAAATCTCTGTTTGTTTGTACGGTGGAAAAGTACGTTGAAAAAATATCATGTTTGTTTACGTACGGTGGGAAAGTACGTTGGAAAAATATCCTGTTTATTTTCGTATATATTATTGCGTTCCGCATAGATGAATCAGTTACGACATATTTTTTACGGTGAAGCGTAGAAATATATCCCTATATACTTTTTCCCAAAGTTCAGTTTATCTAATAGTGTTATATAGGCCTCAATACCAAACTAAGTCTTAATATCTCTGGGCCGGCAAGGCCCGAATTTGTAGAGTAGAAAATTTTATTAAATTTAATCAATTTATTAGCTACTAGCCATTCATTTTTAAATTTCATTTAGTAAAAAAAGTGGCTAAAATCATTAAATTTGACGAAGTTTTAATAATAAAACTTCCAATTGAATTGACGAAAATTATTTTCGAGAAAATAAAACTAAATTTTCAGCAAATAAAACTAATACAAATTACTAGAGTTTTAACCAAAATAACTACTACAAATAAAAAGAAAAAAAGAAAAAAGAAAATTTGAATCAGCAAAGTGGGGATGGTTTCCTCCTATTTTTTATTTCTCCACAAAATAAGTGAGGCACCGTTAATGGTAAGGGCAGTTACGATAATTTTATGTGTTTGAAGAGATATTTATAATATTTTGAAGTTCAGAGGGGTATTTACGAAATTTACAAGTTTGACAGGGGCACTAATGAAATTGCCCCTAAAATATATGAATCAGCATTAGGTGGTGGTTCTCTTTAGTAGAATGACTTTCAAATGCAGTCAAAGTCAACACCTTCATATTGATTAGGTGGTGACTTTTCAGTGGCAAATATTATTTATTAAACCAAAATAACTATTTTAATAGTCTCACTTGTAGATCCCAAAAGCGCTTCAAGTAATCACAACAACACGATTACATAAACTCACCGACTGTCCCTAGCGCAAGTGATAAAGAGCTTAGGTGGTTAGTATCTGAGGTCTCAAGTTCGAATTCTAATTGATTCATATTTGCAGCTAAGTTTATTTCTAAAAAAAAATAAACGAAGCGGAGCGGATAGCATGCTACCTATCTCTAACTCGTCAAAGGAGGAACCACGGTAAAAACCCTCTCTGGCATTGCTGTAGGATGTAGTGTTGTTTGATAAAAAAGAGGCAATTGCTTATATACCCCTGAAAAGTTCCCGACTTTCCGATTTACCCCTCTTAGAAGGCTAATATTAAAAATGCCCCTCCTACGTTCCAACGTATTTCTAATATACCCTTAGAGTTAAACTCTGTTAAGTAACTCTGTTATCTCTATAAAATTACTATTTTATATTTTTTAAATATATCCTTCTACCATCACTGTCTTTCTTATTTGCCCTTAAAGTCAGGGGCACAAAAAGTATTTCGACTTTTAGTCTTTTCTAATATACCCCTCTACTGTCACCAACTTTTCGTATTTGCCCTTAAGTTAAGGGCAAAATTGGTATTTTAATTTTTTTTAACTGTGGTAGATGTTTAACTCACGTTTAAACCAGATTAACTTAACATGAAATAACTGCGAGGGTATTTTGCAATAACGGTGAAACGTATGAGGGCATTTTAGAAAGATAAAAAAAATAGGGTTAGATCGAATATTTTCAGACGCATGAGGGGGTATATTGGCAATTATTCCGATAAAGAAAAAGCCACTAGTGTTGTTCTACAAGAGCTTTTGCTTCCCAATCTCAAAATCAAATCTCTGAGTTTTGCTGAAAAGTTTGTTTCAGACATTTGAAATTGCCAAATGCACTGCTGGAGATAATAGCTATGTCAGGAAGCAGCCCCCCTAAGTCACATGCCAGAGGCACCAATCATTTTCTGATGTCCCCATACAGTGTCCCACTTGATTTAATTAAATCAGCAGGCATCTTTCCTGGAAGATTCTCCCTAGGTCAATTCTGCAGCCAGCAAGGGATGTTGGAGGCTCTTTATTCCTCCTCACTCCTTGCCAAAAGAGAATTCTCCTCATCTATTCCACCTCCATTGAGAGAGAGAGAGAGAGAGAGAGAGAGAGAGAGAGAGAGAGAGAGAGAGAGAGAGAGAGAGAATCACACCTTTGTGTAGAGATAGAAAAAGAGTTCTTGGACCCATCACAAGCAGTAACAAGAGAGAAGAAGATCAGCTGAGAAAGCAAGAAAGGATCTCCATCAAATTCCAATTAGGAAGCTAAAAAGAAGCAACAATGAGTACTATGAAATTTTGCAGAGAATGGTAAGATTTCAACTATTTGTGCATGCATGCATACTAATGAACTGCAGGGAGTGAAATAATCTGTTCCAAGGATTCATTTTCTTCTAATTCTTACTTGGTTTTCCCTTTCTTCCCTTTTGATTTGGGCATGGGCAGCAATAACATACTGTATCCAAAGGAGGACAGGGAACAGAAGGTCCTTCTTTATGCTTGCCGCAATTGCGATCATCAGGTTTTCACACAACTACCTAATTTGTATGATCTACTACAGATGTGCTGTCAGCTTCACTTCATTAAATCCTTTCACAAATTTGATTTCTTACATCTTTGCATTTTATATGTCCATGTGATTTATCAGATTGAAGTTCATTTCATGACAGCTTCATTCCATTTTCTTTCTTTCCCACCTCAAACTAACTGCTAAAGAAAAAATTGGGGAAGAAAAGAAAAAAAATTGTTTACTAGTTCTTTGCATTCTGCGAATACCCAATCAATTAATCATGGTGTAATCAAGAGTCAAAGGTCACTGGTGGGCATTTCCTTATTCAGGATTACTATAAGAGAAATGCAAAGCCCTAAAAGATCAACAAAGATCGTTTTTCTTCAAAATATTTCATAGCTTCATTGAAAGAACTTCAATACGTTTTCAGCTTCGACAGATATATATCACAAGCTACACCAAGATAATAACAAAGTTATGATGTATCTTATCAACGGCAAGAAATACAATTTCTCCTAAGTACGAAATAGATCAGCATACTTTGTACTGGTTCAGTACTATTTTTTTGTGCATATAATTCATGAATGATACTCACATGTTCTTAAAGGAACCTTACTGAGTGTAGGAGGTTGCCGACAACAACTGTGTCTACAGAAATGTGGTGCACCACTCCGCTGGCGAGTTCACACAAGTGCTACAGGACGTTGCAGGCGACCCGACACTTCCTCGTACGAAGTCCGTAAGATGTGCCTCGTGTGGCCACGGCGAAGCAGTGTTTTTCCAGGTCCAGTTTTTGCTTCCCTCCTACCTTATCTTATCTCGTCTCATACAGCGTGCCATGTTCTCGTCTCATTTGTCCTGGTCTGGCATGTTATACGACTTTAACATGACATAAATTGGACGGAATAGGGAAATATAGAATCTTTTTCTGAACCGTTCGAAGTGGGGCAACTGACCTACTGGTGCTGTCCATTTTCGATTGGAAATATCTCTCATCAGCATCAATTTTCTGGGCTACAGAAAAAATGAGGTGCAACACAACTTCCTTAGATGAAACATAACAAAAACAGAAAAGAACGATTAAATCGAGTTGATGCGTAAAGCTGAAATGGAGAGAGGTCATTGATTTCATGAAGTAGGTGGCTTTTTGTCTTCTTTAGCAGCTGCTAAAGGGCAAACGTCCGGTCACCTGCATCATGAACTTAATATTCACTAAGGGGGTGTTTGGTTCCTCAGAGAATTGCGGAAAACTATTTGCGGGAAATTTTTTTTCCATGAAAAACACCCTTTCCACAATTTTTTTTTGATAAAATATTCAAAAAAACCGAAAACACTACTTTTCTATGAAATCTGGAAAAATTTTTTTAGGAAAATTACCTTTCCTAGGAACCAAACTGAGGGAACATACTTCTGCAGCCATAAAACTATTTTTTGGAGTATTTTTTTGGGAAACCAAACCACCCCCCGTAAGCAAACATTATTATAATCATCCCCATAATTCTCATGCCCATCAGACAATATCAAATTTTGTAAGTGTGAGTTTGTAAGAAATTTCCGGCGAAAACATTGTGCCTAGTTATGGATTGCGCCAAGAACATTGCTGCAGACTTTGACGAAAATTCCATGTTAAAATGGACAGCAAACAATCAAAACCATCCCACTCTAGAAACAGTTTCCATTTTTGAGCAAAACCATCAAATTTTCTTCTATCTTAAATAATAATTCAAATAGCGCATATTAATTTGTAATCACCTGAAACTACCAAAACTGTTGTTAAGTTTTTGATAAATTAGCTTGTGTTATATGCAGGCTACCTCAAGAGGTGAAGAAGGTATGACACTGTTCTTTGTTTGCTGCAATCCAAGCTGCGGCAATAGATGGAGAGAGTGATGAAATCATGCTAACCGGGGCTTTCCGCACTGATACTGGACAGAAACCATTGTTCAGCCGAGATTTTGATGCTTCAACACTTCGATGATATCCTGATAAAATGCTATTATGCTGATTGAAATAAATAATTGACATTAGTGGATCAAGAATCCTCTGATGTTGCCAAAACATCACTTGCTTTCTCATCATTTTGATTCATAACAACTGATAAGGATATTATTCTTTGCACTTTGTTCTTGCTCTATTTAAGTGGTGAGCTTTTTATGGGCATTACAAGGAAACAAGATGAAAGTAAAAAAAAGATGATAGATAATAAAGAAAGACAACTGCAACTCTCCAAATGCTAATTGATAGAAGAATCAATACTATAGAACGCCAGAAATTATTTAGGCAAGAGAAAAGAAAAAGGGTCCTTTCTTCGTCGGAGATAATCCTATGTAGTGAATATGAGATGGCAGATTTTGCAGGTTAAATCTATTCTGAAATCATCACCGCCTCTGAAAATTCGGATTGACCAAGTTTAATATCATCACCTGGATGTAGATATATTTTGATTCAAGCAATCAATTTCTGTCCCCATCGTTAGAAGGAGATACCGCCTAGCTTAAATATGTTACATCACAATATTCGGAGAAATTTCTTGAAAAATAGTTTTTATCAATAAGAACTAAATACACCTTGTTAAAAGCCCTCGAGTTTTTGAAACTAGAGGTTCCAAGCTCCCACTAACATATTGATGCAGAAAATATCATGTAATTCTGTTATGAACCAATTTAGGATGCGCATCTCAATCTAGTATAGATCCATCCCACTAGACAAGTCAACATAGGTCCTGGATTACATTGCCAAAGAAACACTCGAACAAATTTGAAACTGGAGGGAAACACGGTATGAAAGCGGAACATTAAGCAGTTGTAAATTTGCTAATCTCATTGAAATACTGAATGCGCTATAGACTGAACTTTAATTGATACTAGATATACATTGTAATTGATAGGGGAAGTATGCATAAGTTTGATAAAAAGAACTGCTATAGAGTTACACTGGAAGTTCTCATTGAGCATCACAGAAATAACTGGAAAATTACATTCCTCGACTAAACAGACAAGTAGCAAGACCGAAACCTGGAAAAAGTAGAATGGTTTGTTCAGATAGATTGACAATTGGCATATAACTTGTGTGCCGGAAGAATGGTACTTTACTCCAGCTGCTTCTTTGTGGGAATTTTCACTGCTAAAACCATATTCTTAAAATTCAACATGGCTTCAACTGTCACAACACCACTTCACTCGATAAATAGAACTCCTTTGCAAAATCAGCCATCCTTGTTGCTGCTTAAACAATCTGGAAGAAAATCTTTATTTATTTTTTTTATAAATCATGAGACATTCCTTTAGTTAACTCACTTGCCCACAAAGGAAGAGGTGCCTGAAATAGAAGCGGCAAACCGGTGATAGGATGCATGAACGACAAGCTCTCTGCATGCAATGCATGAGCATCACAAGTCTCACCCTTCCATTCATAAACCCCACCATACTTTACATCTCCTTTAATCGGCATTCCCAAATATTGGCAATGTAGCCGAATTTGATGCGTCCTCCCACTTTGAGGATAAGCTCTGACCAAGATCTCATCCTTCTTCTCATCATCACTTTCAATGATCTCAGCACCCTTCTCTTGCACTATAATTGACTCAATCTCCCCCTTTTCAATATCACACCGCTCCCTAAACTTTCCTCTACCATTAATGCCCAGTACTTCGAAGGACGTTGTCATATGCTTCACAAGAGAACCACCCGGAAGCGTTCGACCGACATCTTTTGCGGAGTACACACGAAAAGCACCAAATTTCGATCTTCCATGACCGGAGCTTATCTTAATCTTTTCCCACTTCGGTGCATTACCAATGCAAAGGGCTAAATATGTTTTCATCACCTTGTGATCGGTGAACGCCTTCACTAATTTCGCTGCTACTTTGTTGCATTTGGTTATCACCATGAGCCCACTCGTGTCGCGATCTAGCCGGTTGGCTAGATGAAGGTTAGATTGGTTTGCGGCAGCCCCTGCATGTTGTTTAAAGCAGTAAATGCTTGTTTTGCTTGGGTTTTGAGAAGGTTTTTCTACACTACGAAGCAACAACCAAGTGTTTGCCGCGAAATTAAGAAAGAAAAGGGCAAAAAAATAGAGATTTTGCTGTAGGGAGAAGCTAAAATGAGCTTCTGAGGTATAAGTGGTTGCCGCAAACGAATTTATTTATTTACTTTACAAAAAAAGAGAGCTTTTGCTGTGGTTAAAAAGCTAAAATGGCCTTTGGACCTCAAAAGCAGAAGCGCTCCAATTTGATGCTTCTCTACTGCTTAAGTAGGAAGCTCTCGATTGGATTTTGAAGAAAAAGCTAGTAGTGCTTTTCCGAACAGTTCTACGTGAGATTCAATTAGGTCAAATTAGGCCCTAATTGTGGTTCCTAACCTACCGAAACTAGTTAGCGATGATTCAGATGAGACAAAAGCTGTGGTAATCACCAGAAACAGATTAAATCTAGGGTTTGGATCGCGGATCGTACCGCGAGGATCGGCGAGGATGGAGAGGAGGGTCTCGCAGTAGATCCCGGAGGGCTTGTTGGCGACGACGAGCCACTCGTCCTCGAACACGGCCTCGGCGGCGGCGCAGGCCCCGGAGCGCGCCGCCGCCGACATGGCCCGCCGCAGCTCCACCTCCTTCGACACCGCCGGGTACGGCGGCGACAGGGGGGTCGGAAACCCAGCTCCGGCGGCGGCGGAGGCGGCGGAGGCGGCGGAGGGCGGCGGCGCCGCCATGGGCGGAGGGGGAGGAGAGGGGCGGGAGAGGGGGAAGAGGAGGAGGGTGCGCAGGGTTTTGGAGGAGAAGGGGAGGGGTATTTTCGTCATTTAATAACGAAAAAAATTTGGTGGCTCCGGTGTTGCGTTGGGCGCAGGAAAAACTTATTGGGCTAAATTATACTTTTTGGTCCTCAAACTATGACGACTTAACACTTTCGTCCTCAAAATTTGATTTGTTACAATTTTTATTTTTTATCCAAACTTTATTATACATTACTATTATTATTATATTATAATTAAGACTCATGATCTACTTTAGTTAACTAAATATTAAGACCTCGAGGATGCAAAAGTAATATGATATTTTAATTATTGTCGCGAATCATAACTACGAGGGTTTGATGATCTGGTGGATTCTAAAAAATTTATTAGAATAAATTATACTATCAGTACAGAAACTATAAGCCACGCAACATTCTGATATAAATTATTACAAATAAGTTTCACATTCTAATTTAATTGACTAAATATTAAGATATCTGGATATGAAAATAATATAATATTTTAATTATTATTGCGCCATTAATAATAATACTGTTATATATCATATTACAATAACTTAGTAAGTTAGAGCTTGAAATGGCAAAAAAATAAAAAAAATTTTAGGAACAAAATATCAAGTAAATCACAGTTTAAGTGTATTAGTAATATTGCTTTTATTAATAGGTGAAAATTGTTTATAAATCTTTGTGTTATAATGATTATGAAACAATCTAAGCTTAATTTAATATATCAGTAAAACTTAAATCGTTTAGTTTCTGAACTATTGTAAAATAAATTATAAATTTTTTCCTAAACATTGAAAAAGAATATTTTTACACAAACTATCATTTTAATAGTTTATAAAATATCTTAATTTAACTAGGATCACAAAGTCTATATAACGACTTAGCCCACTAGCAATAATAACTCGTTCGGTCCAACCACCAGCGATGTGAGACTCGCCTAGTCGGTCACCTTGTCATTCAGACTCCGGCATAGCCTATCATCTTGTCTTTCAAACTCTGCCTCAGCCGAAACTCGTCACACATTTTCAACTCGTGAGCCGACGATCCAGATTACTAGAAATAATAACTCGTTGGGCCCAACCACTGACCCAAAATGCTTAAGCCCAGTTATTATTATTAGTGTTTAAGTCTCTTATATACCCAATCACATTCACATTCATATCCGATGTGAAATTATTGAGGTGTGACAGTATATCACAGCAAAAAAAAAATTAAAAAATATATCATCCCTCTCTTATTCTAACCGCCCATCAAACTCGACGCTACAGTTGCACAAGGTTGTCAGACTAACAAAGACAAGAAATGCCTCTCTCTCTCTCTCTCTCTCTCTCTCTCTCTCTCTCTATATATATATATATATAATCTATTTTTTGTCCTTTAGATGTTTTAATAATTTTTAATTTTTATTATCATTAAGGGACTAAATTGCAAAGTTAGATTTCGAGCAAAGGGAGTAATTTGTAATCTCGATATTGTACAGGGACTGTCCATACATTTTACTCTCGACCTTCTCCTCCTCTTCTTCGAGCTCCCTTTCCCCCTCCGTTATTGTTATTATATTATTGTTATTTTTTTTTTTTATTATTGTCATGCAAATTGCCCTAAAAGAAAGGTAAAATCGCTTCCTTTTCCCCGCAAAACCCATCAAAATCTCCTCGTTTGGGCGAATTCGATCGTGCCTTTCTCCGAATTAGGGCTTTTTGCGGGCAATAGATCGATTGCGGGATCCAAAGTTACGATTTTTATGTAGTAAGTGGGGTGAAAGAGGGGGTGGATTGAGATGGGTTCGCGCGTGGTGACCCCCGAAGAGGTGCTCGAATCGCTTATGAACGATGGGACGATCGATGCTATTAGGATGAAGATCATTGCTCAGCTAAAGGCCAATGTAAGCTTCCTGATGTTTCTCGATGTTTCTATGTACGCGCACCACCTGTTTGTTAATATGCGTGAACGAAATCTCGCTTCAAAGTTTTACAATTTTGTGTGTAAATTGCAAACAAGTGAACTTAGTGCCCTGTTGGACTAGTATAAATGTGTTACATTTGCTCATTCTATTGTTTTTGATCCACATATGCACCAAAGGCACAACATAGAGCTTACTATTTGACAAGTCGGGTCCGTTCCGTCGGGTTCCGAAAACGACGGATGCCCTTTTCAGATGGAGAGGAGCCTTCCGGCGCCACGTTTTCCCGCTAGAATAATGCAGGCCTTGTGCCCACTGTTGAATATAAATATTAGAAAGACAATTGTCCAGTAGCGTAAGCTTTTAGAGATAAACGATTGATCCATATAATATAACATTGTATCAGAGCAGAAAGATCTGAATTCGAGAACCTAACAGAACACTGTTAGGTTCCTAGTATTATTAATCTTCTACCATTTAATTCAAATCCACATCTTAGTCCTATTAAAATGTCTCGAGCCGAGACACGAGGAAGAGTGTTGAATATAAATACTAAAAATACCGTTCTCTGTCAACTTAAGCCTTAGAGATAAACAGTTGTTTCATATAATTTGACACCTACATTATCTTTCCACTGGCAAACTTAATGTCGGGTAAAGCAATTGGCCAATTTGGTACATTTATTAATACATGGGAGGTATTAAGTTGACTTCGAAAGGGTGGGGGTTGAATTGAAACTCTCGTAATTACTGCGGGGCCTAACGGTGCAGTTTACACATTTTGTACATATATGATGGTCATTGATTGAAGAAATTATTATAATCGCCATTATTTAGTAGTGAAATGGTTAATATGCTGATATCACTATTTTAAGTCCAAGCTTCTATTTCAAGTGCTCTTTTTTTTTTGTGTGTGTGTGTGTGTCGATGGATTAGAGTTGCCGTGGTTGCTTTAAGGAGGTTATGCTAAATCCCTCAAATATTGTGTGCTCACTCTATTGTTGCAGGAGGATATGAAGAAAAATACTATGATGATGGTGGAGCAAAGTAAAGTTCTCAACACTCCAGGAGCAGAGAAAAAGACCAAGAGGGAGTTGTTCGATGAGCTTCGGCGGGAATTAGAGTAAGTTGTCATGTTATAGAGAATAAAAAGGGAGCATCATTTTGATGCATAGTGTTATACAAACTTTTTTTTTTTTTCCTTCTTGGTGGTTGAAGTATTTTGGCATTTAATCTCGATATATTCACACAACTATATCTGCGTATCAGGTTGCTCTGAATCATTGTTTGTAGTTCTTTGAGTGTGGAAAATGCAAAATCGCTTGTTTTTCTCTGTTGGTTTCATGTCTTAGTACATTTGGAACATCGGATCTACACTATTCTGAATTAGGATCACTCTGATTTTGCAATGGGGAATCTGATAACCATATTGGGAATCTTGCAAGTAACACCATGAAATTGGGTACAAAAAGGAAACCTCCATTTTGGGTACTCGCAACAGGTTGTTCTCTTATTGATATATCCTTCAAATGCACATTGAGTTATTCTTACAGTACTGGAAGGAAACCATCAGAAGAGTAATGCTCGCAGAATTTTTTTTTTTTGTTCTATACTGAAAAGTAAAATTGGTAACTATTTTTTTTCGAAAATTTATTCAAAAGTATCATATGACACTGATGGATGGAGAAGGTATTTTAAGTGCTAATATTTGTGTATCATCTTACTCCCTTAGAGTAAATAGACGAGTGAAGTGTTTTTTTTTCTGCAAATACTCATAATTGAGATTTTTTCTACTTATAGCATTCGTGAGAGTGCTAGTGTGCACAACAGTTTGAAAAGTTTCTACACACTTGGAAGAACATTTTATCTTTTTTAAGTTGTATGGCGAAGGCCGTCGGCCAAAAGTTAACATTTCCTTATTGAGCTAAAGGGAGCTAATAATGCCTTTCTATGCAGAACTTCGGTTCTTGAAAAGGCCTCGAAAGCAGTTTGGGAGCTAATACTTGACAACAGCGGCTTGGGGAAAGAGATCACCGAAACCGTCGAGAAAGTCTACTGCCGTCTAAGCGGCCAAGAGCCGCCCCCACCCGCGGCCCTTCTTCCGCTCCCGAACACTGATCCACAACAAGAAAACGAGAAAGAGAGCAAAGATAAACAGGAGGGAGAGAAGGCCAAGGAGATGGACATTTCCGAGCCATCATCGAGAAAGAGGACCTTCACCGAGATGAACGCGCTCGAAAAAGCAGAAGCAGTTGAGAATGGCTCCCCTGACCGCGCCGTTGCATCCGAGGATGGTACGTTACCATCTACCAATGCTAAGACATAATGATACGAGCTATCGTATGCTTTAGTTCCTCGTTTGGCGACGAAACTATGTTCTAGGGAATGCTAGGGCACTGCGAGACGAATGCGATGTAATTATCGTAGTTGAATTTGTTCCAGTTTGGTTTGTTGCTAGGTCAATAGAAGAAACTGTAGTACTATTATGAGGAAATTTTGATTTTGTTCGCATCTGTTGGTTATCAATTATTCGAATTGCTATTCTTAGTAGTGATTATTCTCCTAGAATGTTTGCAGCCTCCTTTCGATGAGAATACGTGTGTTTGTTCGATTCGAAAATCTTATGAAATACACTTATATGACACACCAACAAATAGGTTACAATTATGACATGGGAAATACTATTCCCTGAGCTGCATATAAAATGCTTATCAGGATAAAGTTATTGTGTAAGAATAAGCTGTTGAGAAGGTGGTGAAATATAAAATGATCAAATTGTTATATCTTACCACCCCTCACTAGAAAAAAACATTAAAATAGAAACATTGAGTAGTAAACCATAATTGTGTTATTTTGAAGTTGTCCTTGATAATTATAAACTCTACAAAATAACATATCATAAACAAAATCTAAGTTGAATTTGTATTTGAACTATGGAATTGAATGTAAGGCATTCTCCATAGAAACCTTTTAGCATAAATAAACACACAAGGTTTTTTTTTTCCTTTATTATATGGTAAAAGTTTTCAGATTGGTTCGACAATTAATTAATGAACTCAAATGCACTTAGTTATATGATAAGTGTATCACCAGCAAAATATACTATAATGTTACACTTCATTACAAACACAGATGTATGAATTTTCAATCGATTGATAACGTAACACACCACATTATGGAGATAGATTAGGGTTTCAGTAATGGTTAGTGTCTGCAACTGCATTGACCAGCAAGAAGGGGATCCAACAACAACTTTTTGTTGATATAATTCTTCTAATTTTCTCGTAGGAATACAAGATGAACATTCAAAACTTGTTCGGCATTTAGGCATCAATGAAGCGAATGTCGAAGGTGTTGGGATGGATTTGCCACACATTTAGTGCGGCGTACTCTTCCAGGCACTCCTTCAACTGAGCCTCGCTGTATCCCTGTCCAGATTACGCGAATTGAACAAGCAAAAAGAATAGTTAGGAATATGGTTTTTAGGAAAACATGTAAAAGTAGTAACAAGGTGAACACCCTCTTCTTTTTTTTTGAAAAAGAAAGAAGCAAATATTATCATAGTTTTCTCATAAATTAAGGAAATATGATGAAAAATAAAACATTCAGATCATACAGAGTCATCAAACTGTTATGTATAACCTGAAAACCGTGAGTTTGGATTTTTGCAGGAAGAATTAACAATGAAACAGGTTTGAAATAGTTGCCTGAGGCTAACAGCAGTGATATTCTAAATATTGCTTGGTCATGAAAAGTTTACAAATCAGAAGATTGTAGGGTGGTTTCAGTTGAATTGAAATACTGACATTCTGCAGCAGAAATTACGCGGAAAATGGTTGAATCGTAATACTGATGAAGTAAACACAACGAATAACATTGTTACTCTGCTAATAATTCAGATTATGCTGTTCTTTTATAATAATATGAAACTCCTTCCAAACCACTAGAGATAACTCGTGAGAGGGTATGGTTTAGTCATTTGGCATTTCACTGCTTCCGTTAGGGCTCTTAAATTTGTTAAATATAGAAAGAAGCTAGCTTACCAAAAAACGAAGGCAAATTTAGATAGCTAGATAACACTACCTTTCTAGATATCCAATTGAGAGCTTGGGCATAGCTCACATCCATGCTATTTGTCCTGGCTGCTTCGTCTCGCAGGATAGAATAGATATCTGAGATAGCATCTAAACCAGATCTCTGCCGGTCATCCGAGTATAGGGAGAATTTTGACATTTGCATTAGTCGCAGAGCCTCATCAACATCACTCTGGGCAACAGTTTCTGAAAACCGGAGCCTCGCTAAAGCCTGCACATAAAAGCTTTCAGTAGATATTCCTGCAAAACCATCTAGATGTATATAGCGCTTGTGAAATCCGAATTTTCTATATGTACCCTTTGAAAGTGTAAATCCTACCGACAAATAAAAAAGGGCCGCAATCCCATTCATTGAGAGAACTTAGCTTTGAATTAGGAGCTTTTAAAGGGGGCATTTTGTTCATTGTAGATACAAATGATTGATTCAGGATAAAGAAGAATAAGAATATAAAAGAACTTACAATAGATATGCGGAGGATGCTAAGAAGTGTTCTGACAGTTGTATAAGAATGTGGGGCATTTGATTTTGCTTCATCTTGGCGGATGCTAGAATATGCAGTTGCAATGTATTCCTCGAGCTCCCTCGGAACTGAAGGAACAATTCTTCGTGCAGCTGAAATATATGCTCTGTGTCCATGATGAACAATAATAAGAATCATAACCAACTATGGAGCAAATTAAAGGGCAAACAAAGTATTAAAAGATGTTAGAATTGCATTAAAGAAGACATAACTCTAGTCTTATTCTATCAGATTCTATTATCTTCTTATTTTGATGCCTAAAAGGACTGCGTGGTTCATTTCCAATTTCAGATCTTTTCTACATTGAAAAAAGGCAAGGAATTTTGCTATCACGGAAAGTAGCCCACAAAATGTAGAAATTACATGCACCAACATCAAATGGACTTTGAAGTGTTTTAATAAGTTTGCTTTTGGGAGACAAAACAATGCACTTTTTGGAAAGCTATGTAACAGTGCAGAGATCACATGCACTACCATCAAACAGAAACAGGAAGTTGGATTTTAGTTCTGCAGAATAATTCATTCACTTTCGTTCTTGTAAAGCATAGTTCGTTTGTTACAGAATAAAGGAAATATATCTCCCCTATTGCATGCTTTCTAATGTTTAAAACTGTACTAGATTGGCTACATTATTTGCTTCTGATGCAAAACAAGAAATTTTGGATTAGTCAAGCTATGAAGTCCATTTTACACTACATGGAGATAGAAATTTACCTAAGAAGAGATGGTTCCAGCGGTGCGAATCCAAGTGAAGGCGATTCAAGATTTTGATGGACATGGACAACATGTCTGGCCAATTCAAGATCGCAATCCATGTCCGCACGATCCAGAATTAGCCAAAGTAGATCAAAACGCGATAAAAGTGCTGGAGGAAGATTTATGTTTTCAGCTGGTGTCCTCCTCAAATCATATCTTCCCCTAACAAATATTAACATAAAATGCCTTTGTTTAAGAAAAGCATTGCATGGAATAGCTAAAAAAAGGCAAAAGGCAAAAACCTGCAGACATTACCGGAACTATAGCTCGTTTTGAAATGGGTACATGAACTTCAAAATTCACGATTTCGATATCTAACTTTTCACTGTTTTTTATTTCACTATCTTCCGTTAGGTATTGTCGAAAGTTAACAGTCCCCATCAAAAAGTTGTGGGATATTCTGTCGAGTAACAGAATATCTTGTCAAAAAGGTCATAAAAACAGTTTGATTTTGAGAAAGAGGCAGTGGCATCAATAACAATCAGCGATTAATTACTGAAATCAAAACTTTCGAAGTTTAGGTACCCATTTCAAAGTGCGCTTGTAGTCAGATAGTTTGTGTTTTTTTTAAAGCATAAAAAATTTATTGAGATTCTATTCATACCATGCTGGATTTGCAGCAGCAAGGACCGCAGTTCTTGCATTGAGAGAGGTAGTAATACCAGCCTTGGCAATACTAACAGTTTGTTGTTCCATCACTTCGTGGATTGCAGTTCTATCCGACTCTTCCATCTTGTCAAACTCATCGATCGCGCATATACCCATATCTGCCAATACCTATAAATCAAGAATTTTCATATCTCTCTATTCTGGAAGTTATTAAACGTAACAATGGAAATCATTTGTATGAGATGGCTTGAATATTACATGAAACTGCATAAGGAAAAAAAAAACAAACAAACAATTGGATGGGTTTATCTGATATCATGCATACTTTTGATTTTCATGCATGATAACCTCGTGCTTTTCAGGACAATCAAGAAACTTTCGATGGCGCAATACATCTGATAAAAAAAAACCTGAGAAAAAGCATAAAAATTGCCTGAAACAATAGCTATGGAACAACATAATTTGATCAATACCATGCAAAACGAGCTATAATTCAGTATGTAATTTAATCAATTCCTTTCGCGCAGAAAAGTCGGCCTTATTTGACATTCCCATACAGATTTGTAGTGAACTGTAACTGCTAGCAATTCGCAAAAGTGGTTGTTCACAAAAGCATACAGAAAATGATTGCACATATTTGTACACAGAAAAAGGAAATCCACCAACCAGGAAAATTACTAAATTCTGAATAATTGAAAATTTCTACGAGAAGGTATTCGTCTCACCAATGCCCCTCCTTCAAGGACCATCTCATTTGTAACAGGATCTCTCTGTACAGCAGCGGTTAGACCAACTCCGCTGCTTCCTCGTCCTGTCGTATATACTCCTCTCGGCGCAACGTTTATTATGTGCTTGAGCAGCTGACTTTTTGCAACACCAGGATCTCCCATTAAACAAACATGTATATCCCCTCTTATCTGTACATAGCCAAAAACCATGCAAGTTGAGTCACGTATTGGTCTTAAATTGTAAAACACATAATAATCTGAAGAGTTTATACCTTCATACCATCGGAGAGCTTCCGATGCGGAGCCCCGACAAGAAGCAATAGAAGGGCTTTCTTGACATCTTCATGGCCGAATATTTCAGGTGCTAATGATCGTGCCAGCTTGTTGTATATATCACCATCTTCAGCCAGCCGTTCAATCTGCTCCTGTTCATCTCCTTTCAGTTCGTATCTGCCAAAAAAAAAAAGAAAAAAAATTCAAGTCTAACATAAGAAGCAAGGAATTTAAAATGTTATATTAATTTAGAGTACCATTTCTATTGTCGGAGTCCCTGCATTCCCACAAACACAGTAAAATAATATTTTGGCCTACTTCATGCACGCATACAATTCTACAATATGACATTGTCGAAAAAAACTTGTCTAATAAGCTACTACACTTAAAAAAGACAATTCTAAAGTAATTAAAACAAGCTCATATCTAAAAAAGCTGGTCAAATTTGAGGATAATTTCAAAATGCATTAACGATGGTCGCAAGTTTTATTTTCTACATGAATAGATTGCAGATCACGCCCACATATTAAGAGTGTTTAAGGATCACCCCACATCGCCCAGATTAATGACAAAAATTTTGGATCGGGATTAGAGATGGCTTACTCTTCATATCTTTTCTTGAAATGGGTAACTGACATGGTTTCTAAGTATGTGTCCGCAACCAAGCCCGCACGCATAGCTCTGAATCCAGTGTATGGGATTGGAAGAAAAATGCCTGAGAACTCAACCACATCACCAGGTGCTACCTGATCAAATCAAGAAGCATGTAAGATGATACAGGACTGATTTAGTTGAAATCAACATTAAAGAATTTAAAATGCATGCTCTCTGACATTATAACAATATGAATAATTCATAAAAGAACTGATCATACCAATTAGTTTCAAATACGGTATTTAAAAGAAATAATATTCTTAGACAATTGATTTGCCATTGGTCATCATTTTAATTTATTACTTTTGGATAGTTGAAAAGAGAGCTAAGCAAGAGATTGAAGTTCAAGTTAAGATAAAATGAAGAGGCGCTGTGGTTGTAATTGAGACAAAATCCTAATGCTTTATCTTGATAGATCAAAAAATTATTTACGAATAAGTTTTCCCCTCAAAGAATAAAATCCATTAAGAAATGTTCCACAGTAGCATATTTCAGGTGCACCAACTGTGGCCAATGGAACAAAAATCATGTTAAGATGAAATGAAGAGGTGTTAAAGATGTGGTTGTAGGTGAGATTAAAACCTAAAACTGTCTTATTAGATTAGAAACTAGTCACATAGGTTTTCCCCTCAAAGAATGAAAACCATTAAAAAAATGTTCTACAGTAGCAAATTTCAGGTGCTCCAACCTTGGCCAGCGGAGCAAAAGAACTATAGAACCAATAGTTCAACTTGACCAGTAAATAACGATAATTCAACTTGCCTGCTTAGTAGAGGAAGTACTAAGCTTCCATTCAAGACTATCCATCTCATTAAGAAACAAAAGTAAAACAGCACAAGAAAAATTCATAGAAGTTGAAAAGGATTCTGCTAACCTTCCTAGTAAGCTCCCCTCGTAGATGAACAGTCAGAGAACGTGGAATATGGCCTTTAGGAACATGCTCTGCTAATTCCTGGATCTTAGCCTATAGATAAAGCAAATAAAGAATTCATTAAATGAAAAACAAAAGTAAAAGAGATTACCTAGTATAAGAAATAGGCCTCTTGTAAGGTTATATATTAGAAATTATAGTTAGAAACAATCTCATTTTTTCCCACACAAGATAAATAACCATAGTTGCACTATTGGCTTTCAATTTTCAAACTTGGGATAAAAGGAGAGTTTCAAGAAAGTCACCTCTTGAAATTTCAAAAATTTGGAAGCTCTAAGCTGTAGAATGAGGTTTCCCTTTGCCTTGTTGGTTTTGCAGCGGTTAGATGGGCACTCAAATAGAGGCATAAATACTCTCGCAGTCACTTCCTGATAGCGTACATTCAACAGAAAAACATAAAGAAATTACTTTCAGAAGTTATCTTTATAGAATCAATAAGATACAAATCAAGCAAAGCACAAACAGAAGCTATCACAGAAGTTTTTAACTGCATGAGTAACAAGTAATTCAACATGATGGAGCAGAAAGATATGAACCTCAAGTATTAGCTACAGTCATAAGTGTTAGCCACAGTCAAATTACTAGAAACTCAGATTCTAACAGTTTCAAGCATTTGCTTAGTGCAGTTTGGAATTGATACAGAAAAGAAGATAGTAGCTTTTTTTTCCTTGTATAAAAGTGCTCCGTTTCAAGATAAAATAAATCAGGCATAACATATAAGTTTTAATATTTCACGGTTGCAAAAGTGAAAAATAGCATTATTATATAATAAGTTCCTTCAATTTTGCATAGATAAAACATGTATAGTTCAGCAAAAAACAGTTGAATGTATCTAGTGCTGCATACTGATGTGTCTAGTGCTACAGTTGTTTCATTACAGCTGTTCTCGGGAACAAGTATGGATTTGTAAAGGCACAAGAATATGTGTAGAAAAAAGCACTTCTCTGAATCAAAGTTTGAGAGTAAGATACCTGATAAATTTCAAATCCACAATCCTCACAAGTATAAACAGCAACTTGCATCAAGGGCTTCACGTCCGAGCAGCGAGTGACGATGCCAGATATTTTCACAAGTTGGCCAATGTTAGATGCTTTGACTTGTCTAATCGTAAGCGGAGTCCCTTTGGAGAATGCCTTTATGTAGACTTCACTACAACCCAAAATATCTCACATTAGAGCCCACCAACAGGCAATGTAAGCAATTTAAAATTATAAGGCAGACTAAAAGATACTTTTTCTATCTAGTATATACAAGTATATCAACAAAATTGAAGATCAAAACTAACAACCAATGGAAGGCAAATGATTCCTTGCACTAGAAATTTTGTAATCTAATCAGCTACATCTAAGAAGCGCTATTAGTACCATAAAAACAACACAATATAAAAGATACATAGAAAATTATAGTTCATGCAAAATGGTTGGAACTTGGAAGTACATAAAAAATACGCTATCTGGCACCCAATGCTCCATATATCAACAAAATTAAACAAAGATAAAGTTCTTCAACAAACTACCGGGCATGAAAAAAGCAGGAAAACAGCATGAGAAGAAGTAATAGCAAGGTGCCTGTTGACCAGGAAACTAAAAAAAACCTTATGGACCCTCGAAGCAGAAGCTCCACACGGAGACTTCTAAAATTCAGGTCTCCTTCGAATAGCACTACTAAGAAAGCATTTATGCAGAAGCGACAACCAAGATATAGCGACCCTTATTAAAGTTGCCTATGAAAATCTCCTAGGATGGATTCAACTAAAGCAATAATTTTCACTAAAAAGATACTCTTTTTACCATTTAGACATGTTCTTTTGCAACAAATCAGCAATTAGAACATCAGATTAGAGGGAAAAAATTTCAAATTTACAGCAGAAACAAACTTCACAGCTCTACTGCACTTACAAGAACCGCTTGATTTCGGAGGGCATCTTCTGAAGCGGATCGGAGTTATCGGCGGCATCTGTTCCATCGTCCACTCTCTGTGTCATCAAGATGTCGCGGTCCTCATCCGCCGAGAGCACCTCAGTGGGATCGGGCATGAGCTCGTCCACTACCTCCGCAAAGATACTGATGTACCTCCGCGTGTTCTCTGTGACCCTCTGCAAAAACTCCTCATCCAGGTCCTTGTACTAACATCAGAAAATAGTAAAAATTTTAAAAAAAGAAAAAAGAAAACACCATCTCTGAACTCAGATCTAGGGTTTCAAAATAACACAAAAAATGTAAGAAAAAGGCAAAATTTCGGAGAAGGGGACGAGAAACCAATACATTGAAGAGGTCATCGAGCTCGATCTGAACCGCACGGATCTTGCGATTGGCGACATCTTGCTGGAGCAGGGAGAGATGGAAGCTAGGGTTAGGGCTATTAGGGTTAGGGTTTGCGGATCACACAAATGAGAGGAAGAGGAGATCTTACGAGGATGCTGAGGTACTTGGGCTCGCCGACGGCGTCGGCGAAATTGGTGAGGAAGTCCTTGGCGAGAGCTGTAGAATGGATCAAAAAATTTGGAAAAATTTGGACAAAAATGGGCGCAAAATAGGCCCAAAAAAGAGGAGAAAAACGTCGAGAGATCGCGATCGGAGAAGGGGGAGGAGGAGATCGAGAGATCGGAGGGGAAAGGGGTTACCTTTGTCGGTGGCGACGTCGAAGGGCTTCATGGGGTCAACAATGGAGGGGGGAGAGAGAGAGAGAGAGAGAGAGAGAGAGAGAAATGGGTTTGAGGGGTGTTTTTTTGGCGGGAAATGGTGGCGGGAAAGGAGGGGTAGAGGAGGTGGAATTTGGCGGGAAAGAGAGGCGGAGTGGGGCCCAATATTAACGGGGCCCAATAATTGTTATTAGGCCGGGCCGGTCGGGTTTTACTATAAGCTGAGCCGGTCGTGGACCGGCCCAGTTTATTGTATCGATGAACCGGGCCGGTTTATGGTGCTTTTTAAACTTTATTTATATATTTTTTTTAGCCTTTTTGCATTAAAATCCCACAAATTTTGAGATTTTACAAGTTCAGTCCATTTTTTCAGATTTTACAAATATTGCTTATTTTTAGAAATCTAGGTAAATTATCTCTATATCTAAAATACATATATATATATATATATATATATATATATATATATATATATATATATATATATATATATATATATATATATATATATATATATATATATATAGTATACATATCAAACTCTATATATTTTTTAAATTTTGTTAACATTCTTTAGCTTTTAATTTTTCGGAGATTTTTTTTAGAGTTTTAAGCACTTTTTGTTAAGTAAATTTTAAAATGAGTAAACTTCAAATTCCACCTCTGTAGTTTCGTACTTTCTCACTTTAGTATTCTGTGGTTTAAAATGTATCAAATTAGTATCCTGTGGTTTTATTTTTTTTCTTTTTGTCAGCTCCTTCATTAATATTTTATTAAATTATATAAAAAAAAAACTTCAGATACCCTACCTAGGTACCCTTAGTTTTAACTTTGTCACTGATTTAACAAAAAAATTTAATGAAATATATAATAAAAAATAAAAAATAAAATTATAGGATACTAAATTGATATATTTTAAATCATAGACTAAAATAAAAAAAGGGCGAAACTACAAGGATGGTATTTGAAGTTTTTTTTAAAAAAAAATTAATGGTTAATAGCGGATAAATAAGTAAAATTTTGAGTTTTTCTAGCTATAGTGATTTAATTAATTAAATAAATTATATGTTAATTAGTATTGTTATTTTAAAGAGAAATTAAAGAAAAGGAAAATTTAAAAAGGAGCAATAGTTGAGGGGTTCTCCATGCATTCTTAACCCGTCCAATAGAACAACGCCACGTGTCGTCGGACCGATTCAATACAACTCTACACAAACCACCATTGTACGTACACTATTAAATCGCTCGAATGAAAATTTTACGGGGACGTTCCCGAGAGTGAGACATATCATCCACCGTCCATCATGTAGGCTGCACGATTGTTAAAGCATGATGGACGGTGGATGGGAAGTCTCGCCGTGGGGATATTCCCCATAAAATTTTTGTACGGAATCCCCCAAATCCTCTATTTTAATACACTTCTCCTCTCTCCATCTCCCCCCATTCTCTCCTCTCTCTCTCTCTCTCTCTCTCTCTCGCTCGCTCTCAAACCCTCTCCTCCGATCCCCGTAGCTCGACTGTGCTACCGTGCGCCGGTGCGGCGGCGGCGGAGGCGGCGGCGGAGGCGGAGGCGGAGGCGGCGTGGTGCTAACGTGCGCCATGGCGGCGGCGGCGGCGGCGGAGGACAAGTACAACCGGAAGAACCCGGCGGTGAAGCGGATCCTCCAGGAGGTGAAGGAGATGCAGTCCCACCCCTCCGACGACTTCATGAGCCTGCCTCTCGAGGTCCCTGCACCCTAGTCCTAACCCTAACCCTAACCCTAACCCTAACCCTTACTCAGATGCTTATGTTTCTCTTCCGCTACCTCTCTTTGGGGTTTCTTCCCGATCCGTATGGTTGGGATCTCGGATATGGCGCATTTCATTGATTTTTCTGAGTTTTTGGAACGGATTAGTTCATCTTTTTGGGGAAAAAAAATCGTTTTTTGATTCACGTACAGGCTCAATCTAGGATCTCTCCAGGTGAAAAGTAGACTCTTACTGAGTGAGATTGGAAGTAGTTTCTATTGTTGATTTAGTAGAGTAGAGTGTTTTGATCTTAAATGCTAATTCTTTGATATGCAGTGCTTAGAACACTCAGGGTTATGATGCAAAATTATGTTTTGTTGGTTCTCTTGCTCTGATTGATCTTTGTGGCTCTGTGAACAGGATTATATATTTAGTACATTTCACCTAATTAATGCCCAGAATTTGAACAGGAGAATATATTTGAGTGGCAATTTGCAATCTTGGGCCCTCGAGATTCCGAGTTTGATGGTGGAATCTATCATGGGAGGATCCAATTACCTGCAGATTATCCGTTTAAGCCTCCCGCTTTCATGATGCTAACAGTTAGTAGGCTATCCCGCCACTGTCGACATCTTTGTGTTTCTTCTTTTGCACGCTGATATACCATTAATACGTAAATCACATTATTTTATGAAATCTCGGATGGTAACTAATGGGTTTATTATTCTTCTGCTTTTAGCCGAACGGCCGATTTGAAACCCAGACAAAGATATGTCTCAGCATATCAAATCATCACCCAGAGCATTGGCAACCTTCATGGAGTGGTATGCTTTTAAAATCTTGTGTCCCTCTTCATGGCTGCTTATTATTCAACATAATAATCTCTGTGCCATGTTGTTTGTTGTGTTATGTCCAAACACTTGTATTTGTGATGGATTTGTCTTCTTTGGAGCCATAGTACTTTGGAGACGAATGGACCTTGCTTTAATTTTATGTATGAATGATGAATGCTCCTATAATGCTCCATTTCTAGCTGAGGGCATTAGGGAGACATATTAAGTTGATAAAATCCAAAATTAATTCTGGATCTTTTTTTTTTCCCCTAAGCCCATGGTTGGTGGCACATAGGTTTGATTAGTGATGGGAGCATATAGATTTGATAAGTAATTATTTTATTTTTTCTTAATGTTATAAAATTATGCTAGTATTCAAGAGAAAGAATTCTCCCACATCGACACCCCTTTTATTCGGCCTGCTTTTCTTTTAGTTTCCATATGATTCAGCTGCTTCGCAGTATCGTTTTTCTTATTTAATTATTATTTCCTATGATCTCTCAAAATCTCTGTTTCATTCGACAGCCTTGGTTGTTTGAATTGTTTAGCAAAGAACATGGTCTTTTTCTTGTTGCCAAGTTCAGTATAGCACCAAAATTTCATAGTCAGATCTTATTCAGTGATCTGTAGACTATACGAGCATGGTGCAACAATAACCTGATTTTGTTGTGTGATATGCTATAGGACATATCCTCTATCGTATGATAACGACAGAATCGACAGCTTAAGACATGTTTTACTATAAACATTAGTATAGAGTAGCATTAAAATATCAGTCTACTCTTGATGCTTTTGAGTTTGGACTATACGAGCATGGTGCTATAGTAATTCAGTTTTGTTCTGAGATTACTCGTTTGGCTGTTCTGTCCAACGAGAAAGAACAAAAGTAACATCTATTGATTTTCTTGTTACTTATTGCAGTCCCTCTCATGGAACTCAACTTGCATATCGTGAGATAAGGTTTCCTATATAATCTAAGTGACAATTTGGAGATCATAACATGAAGTTTTATTATTGTTTTCTAGATTTTTTTTTTCTTTTTTTTCTGGGGTGGGGGGTGGGGGGGCTTTACATGGGTTCTATACCATGAACTTTTAGTATTGATTTAAAATAAACAATAATTTATCTTTGCTATTTAGAAGGCTCAGTTTTCCTTGGAAAAAGGGAAAACTTTTAGAGGTTTATCATTTTAGTTTAAATGTATATATACATTTTTTTTAAAAAAAAATTCACAGGCGCATGATCTGATTCTCATACAATTCGAATGTTCTTAGAAAAGATACATTTTCCTCCAAAGAGAGATTTTGTTAAAGAAACCTAGTTCCTAAGAAAAGCCAATATTCTTTTCTTCTCCAGTTAGGACAGCCCTAGTGGCATTGATTGCTTTCATGCCGACCGACCCAGACGGTGCATTGGGTTCCTTAGACTACAAGAAGGAAGAAAGGCACGCTCTTGCCATTAAGTCACGTGAAGCTGCTCCAAGATTTGGCACGCCAGAACGTCAAAACCTTATTGATGAGGTTCGTTTGGATTGATTTATACCAAATTTGGAAATTCTCCTTTAAATAATATTGGGAAAAACTATAGATACCCCCTTGATTCCTTTCTGTGGTTTTGACTGAATTTGGTTTACCATCCTGGGTTTAGGTTTCAGTTGCTCATCTGGACCCATCATCAAATGCCGTTGAAAATGAATACATGAGAATAACGTGGCTACACTATATAGAAGGATTTAATTGCTAACATTTATTCCTTATTTGAAGTTTTTTGAGAAGTGAGGTGATTGTCACATGCTCAACTTTAACGGCATTTAATGGTAAGTCCTAACGGACAACAGGAACAACACTCTTAGGACAAGACTCTTTACAATTTAAACTGCGGGATTATTAAAGTGATATCAGACTATACTGCAAAGGGGTCATCTAAAGTACTACCTAAACTTCAAGAGTAAATTTGAAGCAGGCAGCTGACCTTTGAAAATTTGAGTTTAGTAGCTAACCTTGCAGTATGGCGGATTTTAGTACCTCTTGCATTTGAATTACACGGTATTTGGAACTTTTTTGGGTGAAATATTCTGCTGACAGTGCTTGTAACCTTTTTTTCGGAATATTCTCTACTTAATGGAATATTCTGTTTTCCAACAGAATATTCTGTAACTTTTTTGACGAAACCATTTGTTTTAGTAGAACTTGATCAAAATGTGAGAAAAGGTTAGGTGCTAAAATCAAATTTCAAAAGATATCCATTTCAAAATGCCTATTGTTCCGGTAGGATCTACAACTTTTACCAACTTTATTTATAGTAGATGTATTGCTCGGATTTTCATGAATCTACCTTCTCACAGATTCACCAGTACATGCTTACCAAGGCTCCCCCTGTGCCTCCGCTCCCTAAAACCCCAAACACCAATGAACAAACAAACAATTCGGCAAATGAAGCGACCCTGACAAACCCTAATCCCGAGGTAACAGCCCCGCCAGAACCAGTCCCTAACCCAGAACCAGAGCAGAGGATTGTGGAAGATGTGCGCGAGGTCCGGCTTAATGCTGCGGCGGGTCGCGTGAGGCTCAGCTTCAGTGCGGGAGTTAGGTTAACAAGAAGGGTTCCGGCGGCCGAAGTAGACGAACAAGCCCACGGACACAATATGATGCCCGATGCAAGGACCGATACGAGGGTTCAGAAGCCCGGTATCGATGATCGATGGTTTACAGGTGCTGCTGTCGCGTTAACTCTTGCTATAATTCTCCTCCTTGTAAAGAAATATTTGAAGTCCCAGGGGATCGTCGGATAATACATATGCAACATAGATTCCAGTATAATTTAGAATGTTGTGGTTGTTATAATTCGCCGTGCAAAAGCGGAATTATGAACATAATGAAAGTTACTTATAGTGATGTCTATTCTGTATGTATGTACAGCATTTCAAATGTCTTACCTTTTGTGCAATTTTCCTGATCTCTTGAAGTTTGGTTATTTCGGGTTGATGTTAAGATTCCTATTTCTGGAGGAGCCTTTTTGAATGTGCCGAACCGTGCTTTCTGGAGATTTCGGTATCTGCTTCTGAATCTTTCTAGGGCATCATACACCTGCCTGGATTCTTTCTTAGCAGGGAGCTTTTGAAAGCATTCTAGCTCAAGATGAGCCTTTTAAAAGCCTTCTGAATGAAGTATTATTGGAAAAGTGCTGTACAGACTACAGTAGTGTTGTGCTGTAAACAAAAAGTGATAAAATTTAAGACTGATTCTTGTTATGGAAATGATGTAGACTGGTGGTGTAAGCTGCTTGAGAAGTTTACTGTCAGAGTGCTGTTGCTTGTTTTGAAATGTTAAAATAACTCAGCTGTACTTGGCCCAACTAGTAGTATAAATGAAATTTCACTTGCAAAATTATGTGGTCAACTCTAAGCCCCATTATTATGAAACACAAGGTGCCAAATTTCAGCTTTTATTTTTGAGTTCTTTTTTGAGTTCTTTTTATATATATATATATAGCACCGTTTGGTTAGGGAATAGGAATAGGAATAGGCCCTTATCTCCCATTTTATGTCCAAACGTTAATTTTTTATCCGAGAATAGTAGTTATCGGTTATCCCCACCAACACCTTTATATAAAACTACTTAATATTTTTCTTATCCTCGGGAACAACCCAATTTTTATCCAAACGCTATTTTTTTTATCCTCATACTTGTACCTATTCCTGTAATAGCTAGTTCTTGCTTATACCCGAACCAAACAGTTAACTCGAGTAATGATTTTTGTTGAATCAATTAATTAGTTGATCAAATTCCTTGGCAACAACTATTTTTTTCCACTTAGAGAAGTGTGGAGTTTGAATTTAATCAATATCTTGTTCTTTTGGAGTGAAACATTAAAAAAAAAAAAAAAAAAAACTTCATTTTTCTCAGCAATAAAAGGAAAAAAAAAAATAAAATCCATCTTGATACCAAAATGTGACAATAAAAAAAAAAAAAGAAGGGAAAATCCTGCACTTACAGTGACCTAACACACACAAAATGATCTTTTTCAGCTTAAATTTCTTTCTTGTATTAATGTCTTTTTATTTTTTAGAGAAAACTTTAAATATCATCCTCGTGGTTTCACACTTTCTCTCACTTTAGTACCCTGTGGTTTAAAATGTATGCATTGTGATTTCATTTTTATTTTTTTTATTATCAAATCCACTAATTTTTTTGTTTAAATTAGTAACAAAGTTAAAACTAAAAGGTATTAAAGTAAATATTCGATAAACCTAGATAGGATATCTGGAGTTTTTTGTATATAATTCAACAAAATATTAACAAAAAAACTGACGAAAAGATAAAAATGAAACCACAAGACACTAACTTAATACACTTTAAACCACAGGGTACTAAAGTGAAAAAATACGAAACCACATGGATGGTATTTGAAGTTTGCCCTATTTTTTATTTCATCATGCCTGCCATTCTGACAGAATCATCTTCCTTTACAACAATTTGCTGCAATTGCAGATTTAACTTGCATATGAAGTACACAGATTACATTCCTGTATAGCACACAACAACCTTTCCCTACAGCAAAGCAAGACCAGAAATGATCTTACTCACACAAAGGAAAGAAATTACCGACACAATCCGCTTCAATCAACTTCGAAAATAAATTTTGGATATGATAAGAATTGCCATTACAATTACAATTACGCACGCGATAATCATTCGATCACGAAAAGGTCTGCAAAAAGAACTTCGGTAACTTCATCATATTGCTACATCCTAACTTTCAAAAGTGTTTTTTACAAAAGCCTTCAATTGCAGCTGAAACTGCTAACTCATGGTGGTAAGATATCACAAAAGCTACACCACAATGGGGGTATTATCTCCCCCCAGAAAAAAAGAAAGAGATAAAAGAAAAGAAAATGTAAGAGGTAAGAAGTTTTCAACAGGATGTTAATGGCTGCGCAGTTCCCCGAACAGCCTTATAGCACTGTAGACTGCAAAGCGGGAGTTTAGTCTTAGAATCGCGATACTTGTATTCATTTGTACATGACGGGCCAGCACATTTCTCTCGCGGAGGGGGGTAACTGCTAACATGCCAGTTCAAAGATGAAGTATTAGCTAAGAAGCGCAGAAACAGAAAAACAAAGTAAATCTAAAATTAAACAAATATTTGTTAGTGATAACTCTTTTGAATGCTATGTTCCTACTGTCCAAGAACAAACGACAAATATAATTTTGAGTATGGTTTTAAATAATAGCATTATGGCCAATTCCTTAGAAGATTCTTCCACAATGGACTCTGATAAGTGAGATTTTATGTAAGTTTTTACAGAATCTTCTTTTGTTGGAAGAAACGATTCTGAGATCAACAAATACTCGGGAGTTCGTATATATAACTACAAGAATAACTGCAATAACAAAAAATCGCTGCATTGGGACGAGGATAACTAGAAAAAAGTAAGAACAGCGCAATTTCAGAGGATGGCTAGAATTGTAGTTTTCAGCTTTAATCCTAGATTTACTTCGTTTCGTCAGAATAACAATTTTTTTAACCCTAAGCACTTCCTATCATCGTGCACAATAGTTGGGAAAAATTTTGCATCATTGAATTGTCATCCCCACAACCAAATACTGCCTAAGAAAATGCAATTAATGCAGCATAAGCACATCGTAAGCACACAGCACAACCTTTAACAATGCATTATGAGAAACACTTTGAAATCGAACTAGTAAAACAGGCACATGAAGAAAGAACAACAGGTAGTAAAACGAAATGCGAGTAAGGAATTTGCCGCAGTTTATGGAACTAAGAAAGGCATCTGAGTGGGATGGTAAGGACCCTATACTGACCTATGCGGCTTCGAGTTGAATATACTTGGGAGGCCTACATTTGCAGGGAATGTAACCACAGTTCCGTTTGGTCCCATGACCCACTTTATGGTATTTTCCGCCAGTTTTTGTGATTTAGCCGCCTTCTCCTGCATAATTCGTAATACATTCAACAAGGAATTTAAAATTTGTCAATTAACCATTATTTTAATAAAAAAAGGGACCTTAGAGCAAGTGTGCAAATTTACTTTTTCTTCTCGCTCTTTCTGCTTCTTCTCTTCCTTCTTTTTGTCATTGTCCAGGCCCAGTATTTTCCTTATTGCCTCAGCCTGCATGTTCGAAAATTTCAATTACACCCCTGAATTCAAAGATATCAACCTATTAATAGAAACTACTATTGGTTTAGAATCCAACCTCCGATTCTCTAGCTGCTTTTTCTACTTGCATTTTCCGCCTTTGAGCAGCCTCCGCCTTCTTCGCCTGTATTTCCACTTCAGAAAGCTTTTCCTTTTGCCCTATAGTCATAATGCAACATACCAAGTCAATCACGGCAGAAAAAAACCAAAAGCATCTTTACAATGATAAGTAAAATGCCGCAAAGCATGAGATATGGTTTTTACTTCTTGAAGGAGGCGGAGGCAAACCATTGGGGAACTCGATAAAACTTCCACCGTTCCCGCCCTTTCCCGATTGAAGGGCTCGCTGGCGAGTCGTGAGGGGCTCGGTTCGGGCCTCAACAGGCGAATCGGGCTTCTGCTTCTTCCTCTTGGCATCAGGTCCACCATCCGAACTGGGTGGTTCTTCCTCTTCGGCATACTCATTATCATTCGTCTCCCGCCCCGATTTTGACTTCCTTCTTCCGTCCCTGCTCGATCGCGACACGATAAAATCCTCGTCCAACTCGTATGGCATGTTCCTACTTTTAGGAATCTTGGATAGCTTCCTCTTCTTAACGCTATCCTCCCCAGTGTCCTCGAACTCTATAGAAGAATCAAGGGCAATTTTCGAAGTCCTTAGTTTTTCAAGATAGCGTATTTCATCATCTTCCTCATCGTCGAATTCGCCGTCCAAAACCCGCTTTTTAGGGACTCTTTTGCTCTTACGAACAGGCTCTGAAGAAGAGGGCACATTACGATTTTTATCTTCATTCTCCTTCATCCCGTGAGCAAAGCTCGACCCAGCAGAATCATTCCAATAATCTCCCTGCAAGGTGTTTTCTCATTCCGGTGAATAATCACAGCAAAATGATTCTACAGTGAAGTAATTGACAAAATTCAAAACTAAGGCTACAAAGGTTTTTTCTTTCCATATATATATCCCTACAACAGATATGCGAAGTCATATAACGTATCCTTGTAAAGTTGATATTTGCGTGTGCGCCCCAAAATTCGAAACCATTGCTTATTTGCACGTGTGCCCCCCCTGTGTTAACTATGCAAAGATGGTTTTTGAATATATTCCCTGGCAAAAGCATGGTTGCAGAGAAATAAGCTTCCCATGGAACGCACGCAAACATCAACTTTGCAGTGGCATTCGAGCAATTTCACATATCCGCAGAGTTTTATACGGAAAAAAAATGGCCAAATTACAAAAATTCTCGGGGAACAGCCAGTAGGCTGCAGACATCGATCAGAAGTAGATATAAATCAATACATACAACACAGGAAAATTATATCGCTAACAAAAGCGTCCTTGATTTCTTAGCAAACATAAGGCCACTTAAAATCCAAAAAGGTTATCGACCACGGCTTATGGAACAGCTTCTTTACCACAAAAGGCTGCAATTATCATTAGGCTCCAGGAAAAGAGAAGTGTTGTGGCAGGAAACTAAAATGAGCTTTCGGAACCCCAAAAACAGAAGCTCTGATACTAAGCTACAACTTCTAAAGCAGCAATGCTATTCGAGAGTATATTGATGCTCAAAAGCACTTACAGCTTCGTAGTTAAGCCTTCGAGAACACAAAGAGTTTTACTAGACATAATAAGTTAATTAACTTCCCTAACATAGCGGAAACAGCTTACGGAAGCGCATACTACCTGAGGACTAAGCTTTTGGCGATGTCGAAAGGCATCTACCGAATTGGGTTTTGTTTGTATGGTCCGCGTGACGCCACCAACCTTGAGCTTAACCTTTCTCAGCTTATTTTCACCGGACATATTTTGATGGCTCATACTGTAAACATCACCACTCTTTCCTACATAGTATTCCTTTTCGGCGCTTTCCTTAATCTTACTCGAGCTTTTCCAGTTAACAGGCGATAAAACACCCTCGCTACACCGCTTCAAATCGGAACCTAAGTAATACGCATCAGCTCTATTACCAGAAGAGCCCCTCAAAGGGGGGTTATTTAGATAAAACTCCTTCCTTTTAAACCCATTATCTGAACTCGCATTATCATCGGGAGAGAACCTCCTCAAATTGCTCAGAGAAGGCGTAGGAGAAGGCGAAATGATATCATGGAACGTCGAATTTAGCTGGAACTCGGGGCGAGGCCGTCTCAAAGAAACACTCCGCCGCTTCCTCACCGTCGAATTCGGAGCCGCAAATCCGGAAATTTGCACTCCTTCCATGCAAAAAATTACTACTTGAACTCACAAACTAACAAGTATGAGTAATTTCCGAATCGAAGGAAGAGGAACCTGCAATAAAATCCCTCAAAAATAAGAAAAAATGAGGAGATTTAAGAGAATGCCATTGTAAGAACAATTTGCGTTATACTACATATGAAAAATTTAGAGTCGCCGCATTGAATTGATACCTATGATAGATAAAACTAAAATAAACAATAGCAAAATACAGGGATTAAAATAACAAATTATGAGGAATAATGCAACAAAAAAACCAAATTTTAAGCTTAAAATTCATGGAAAAAAAGGGAGAAAAAAAAAAAGAGGAGGCACAGAAACTAGAACACACAATGTGAATCACGAGACTTCACAAAACTAAACCCTAGCATACCAACATATCAACCGAAAAAAGGGGGGGAAAAAAGGAATAATCCGAGTAAAAAGGAAGCACCTTTCGATCGACCCACATACCAAATCGCACAAAAAAATCGCAAACAGAGCAAAAGGATGGAACTGTACCTTGACCTCAACAATGGCTCCAATTGAAGGCGATGAGACCCTAGAGAGAGAGAGAGAGAGAGAGAGAGGAGAAGAGAAAGAGAGAGAGAGAGAGAGGGGAAGAGGGAGACGGAGAGAAGGTGCTGTAGCAAGGAATTCGAGAGAGAGAGAGAGAGAGAGAGAGAGAGAGAGGGAGGAGGGGGGTGGGGATTGGGGATTGGGGAATTAGGGTTAGGGTTTGGGGGGGCGCCTCCTCGAGAAAGGTAGCGTTTTTAGCCTACCATGATGATGATGATGATGATGATGATGATGATGGTATGGGCAAAGTGTAATTTTCTCCATTATCTCTTTCTCTCTCTAAGCACCCCCTTTTCTCTCTCTCTCTAACTCCCTCTCTCTCTCTCTCTCTCTCTCTCTAAAACTCTCTCTCTAGAGAGAAAAGATGCTTTTGATTTTGGGTTTTCTCTCTCTAAAACTCTCTCTCTCTCTCTTCTTCCTCTCCAAACCCCCATAGAAAACCAGAGTGTAGCTTGTTGAAAACGAAACTGTTCCATGGACCCGGTGCACCATCTCACCTTGTGGACCACCCAATGAGATTTTTTTTAGTCTCAATTTTATATTTTAGCTCTTTGCGGTAATTTTTTTTTTTTTTGTCAATAATAACATTCATATGTACTTATTGGTACCATAAAAATTGTGCTACGTTGGTGAGGCGATGTACACCATGTATAGAGCGACATGTAGTGCGTTGGGATATGAAAAGAACGCACCGAAAATCGAAAATCGGTTGGACGTAACGCAGTTGAGACCAGCCAGGGAGTGGCCGACGCATAAGCAGGAAACATGGCCAAGACACGCCCCGTAGTGGGGAATAACTGAATAACAGACGGGATTATAAATAAACAGAATACACTTGCCAAAGAGGTCCTTTTTTTTTTTCGTTTTTTATGAGTAGTTTAATTGTAATTTTTATTTTTCTTACATTTTCTGTTTTACAAGGATTAGTTTTAAGTTAGATTTTCTTATGAGTAAGAGTAACGGTGAGGTTCATCTGTAAACACCTTTCATTTTTGCAATATATATTGAAACTATTCGGTTGATTTCGGCCGAATTCACAGTAAAATGTCTGAACCCGGCTGATTGGATCTCTCATCAGCTGATCGCTTGATTTAGTCTGGGGTGCAATTCCGTCTCCCTGCTCACTTTTCGAAGCAGGCTGTTGACTGGATCAACGGTCAAGAAATTCGGCTCGCAACAGTACTACTTATAAATATAATTATAAAATCTAAGAGATAATATCCAATATACCTTTCAAAATTTTAAAAATAACTAATATATCTCAGATATGATATATTAAAATACACTTATTGATTTTTAAAAATTTCTATAAACATTTCTAAAATCTAAGGAATGGGATTTAGAATAGAAGGATAAATTTAGAGTATTTGTTGTATGAAAAAATAAAATATATAATTTTGAGGTAAAAAATGTAAAAGTTTTTGTTCAAAATTTTTGGATTACACCCAAATAAAAAGCTTAGGTGAATAATTTTATATAATATTTATTGCATGATTTTTAAACAATACTTGACTAAATTACTTTGAATCATAAGTTTTTACCCACAAAAAAAAAAATAGAATATTATCTCCAACACCAAATTGAATGTGCACAATGATCATAATTATGTAACACTTATTTCACATTTAATAAATTATACTTTTATTTTATAAGTAAAGAATCACTTATAATTAATTAGTTTACATTTAAACTTAATTGCTAAATTATCCACCTTTTGTTTGCTGATGTGGTGGACTATTACCAGGTAATAATTTGTTAATAAAAAAAATTGGCCCTAAAAATTAATTTTGAATTAGTATTGGTATTTTAATGTTAAAACTACTTTCTTAGTTTTTTCCTTTTCTAAATGAGTTTGGATTAGGGCATTGTAGTAAAAGGTCCACAGGTGGTGTGGTGCACTAGGTTCAATCTCTATTTGAGATTGTGAAGGCATTTTAATATGTGCAATAAAAAGAATAAGAGGAAAAAAAAACACTCTATTTAATTTTTATATTATTTTATGATGCACATATTATAATAAATCGATTACTATATATTTTTGCGCGTACACAAAAAAAAAAAACGAATAAGTATACATTTACGTATAGTTCTATACTGACTTAGGCTGGTATACTATCGATAGCACGGAGGCATGCATGCTATTAAATTGTTTTTAATGATGTGACTTCCAAATCGACGATCGGTTCCGTTAGACTTAATCTAAACCATTCAATGTATTTGAAAACTAAATTTCATAATTTTTCAACATCATTTGGTTAGTGATCAAAAGATCTCAAAATTAAACAATTTTAGTGGCTGATGTGATGTATTTGTGAATTTAACAGTGTAAAATAATCCCAATATGATGAATTTTTTATAGAAAATTATTTTTACTATTTAGAGTAAGATCAGTACCTCCGATCTTAAATTCAAGTCGTTTTCATCATTTTTTATGAGATTTTTATTTTTAATCGTTTATTTTTATACTACTCGTTTCATAGGTAAATAATGTCGAAAAATTATAAAATTTAGTTTTCAAATATTTTTAATAGTGTAGATTAAATCTAACAAAACCGATCGTCAATTTGAAAACCGCATAATTGAAAGCGAGCATTATCTGAAGGCAAATGTCTAGATAGTATACCAGCACGACTCCTTATATGCCAACTTTATTTTTTGCTAAGTAATATCCCTTGTAGTTGACAAGCTTAGTTGGGAAGCAAAATAGGAAATGGATTTTTTTATTTTATATATATTTTTTTAGGTAAGTATTGTTATCCCCACAAGCTATTAATGTACTAAACTACAAATAAATTTTGCATTATAATCTATCCAAATACACACTAATATTTACTAATGCACACTTATATGTAGGATGCCATCAATATGATATACATTTTCAAACTCAAAAGAAAATTATAAACTCTTAGATAGGAGAGCTAAAAATTAACACCATATAAACTATTGAGTTTGAGGATTCCAAACTCAGTATGTGCATAAATTTAGGATCAAAATCCCTAACTTTGAATTTGAAATATTCAAAGTCATGAATTTAGTATGTTCATTGCAATTATTATAAGTTCGATATTAATACTTTCACTTTCACCGCTATAATAGCTAATTGTAATGATCTGACCTACTAGCAATAAAAATTCGTCGGGTCAAATCATCGGCCCAAAATGCTTAAACCCAATTATTATTATTAGCGTGTAGATCTTATATATTCAAAGCAGAATCATTTTTTCATCCGATATAGGACTATTGGAGCATTAGTCCATTACAAACTCCTCCAGTTTAGAACCTGACGTCCTCATCAGGTCCTAACCCAGATCAGAGACATACATACTACGATGTGAGATTATAGAAGTAGCTCCTACAGATTCAAGAGGTAGCTCCCACCAAACCCGTTGGTATAGCATTTTGTCCGCATAGCGCTTAGCTCTCACACTTCTGACTAGTATTCGGTTTTGATACTATGATCGTAACGATCCGACCCGCTAATAATAATAACTCGTTGGGCTCAAACTACCGGCTCAAATACTTAAGTCCGGTTATTATTATTAGTATGTAGGTCTCGTATATTCTAAACAGAATTATTTTTTCATCCGATCTCGTACTATTGGAGCGTTACACTAATCGTTCACAGTTTTTCGTAAGTCTAAATAAAGTTGTTATAGAAGCGTTGTTTTGAAAAAAATTATAATAAAAAGTACTAATAGCTAGTTAAGAAACATTCGTCTTAACAGAGTTTCTACAGAAATGTTGTCAGAGTAAAATCATTTTTTTTTAAAAAAAATACTATAATTAAGTTTTGTTGATTATAAATGTTTAGGAGTAGGGCTACTATACTATTATGAGTAGTAGAGTCTTACTACTCATAAGTTGTTTTCGATGATAGAGCTTCCGAATCGACGATCCACTTCGTTAAATATGATCTAGAGTATTTAAAACTTCTAGAAAATAAATTTCGTAATTTTTCAAAATCATAATAAAGTCCATCAAATGGGCATAAAATGAACGGCCGAAATCGAACGATGTCCTAAAAATAGATGATCGGATCCTTCAATTTAAGATCGGAGTTACTGATCTTTATCTAGGTAGTGAATAGAATTTTCTTTCAAAAATTCAACCTATTTCAATTCTTTTACACCGTTAAACTACCAAGTATCTCATATCGGCCGTTAAAAATTGTCAATTTTGTGAGCTTTTGATCGTAAGGCAAATGATTTCGAAAAATTACGAAATTTATTTTCTAGAAGTTTTAAATACTCTAGATCATATTTAACGGAGTGGATCGTCGATTCAGAAACTCTATCATCGAAAACAACTTATGAGTAGTAGGGCTCTACTACTCATAATAGTATAGTAGCCCTACTCAATGTTTAGTTGCCATTTTTGGAACTAACACTTGTTTTTAACTTTTTAACCACCACCACAAAAGGTTTTACAAATGGATAAAGTTTTTTTTTTTGTTCTTTTTTTTCTTTTCAACTTTCAAAGAAAAAGAGCTCAAAATGAAAGAAGCATAAAAAAAAAAAGCATAAGGCAATGTCAAACCTTCATTTTATTTGAAAGAATATCTAATATATGTTTCAAAACTTAAAAAAAAAATCTAATAAACCTCAAGTTGACCAAAATACCCTTATTAATTTTCAAAATTCCCTTGAAGGTTAACTAATGGGAATTAAACTTTAGAAGGGTATTTTGATCATTTCAGAATAAATTTGAAATTTTTGATTAATAATCAAGAGTAAATAAGCAAAAGCCCTCATTTTATGACATTAATCTATTTCCATGATTAGTATAACTTTGCATCTTGATCACTCTAAATGGCAATTAATTGTTGTTGATTCTTCCTTGAGGGGATAAGCGCAAATCGAATAGTTTGAGATCGAATTTGCTGAATATATACGTAATGAAAAGGCTAAAATACAGAAAACCTTTCTGTAAATACCCGATTTTTTTTTTTTTTTTACTTTTGCTCTCTAACTTCCAAAAACCTACATTTTATTCTATCAAAATTTCAAATCGATTCATTTAGCCCATCTCCAACGGGTTACTAAATTGATACACTTTAAAACACAAGGTACTAAAGTGAAAAATTGTGAAACCACATGGGTGGCATTTGAAGTTTTTCCCAAAAACTTATAAGACAAGGATAATTTGGTGATTTCACTCTCTCCTTTAACACGGACTTTCAATTGAAAATATTTGTGAAATTCTAAGGGAAAAAAATATAAGTTTTTGAAAGTCGGGAGAGAAAAGTAAACGAATAAGTATTTACTGAGAATTTTTGGTATTTTAGCCTAATAAAAAATAGAAAAAACTTCAAAAAGCCTCCTGTGGTTTCGCACTTTTTTATTTTAGTACTATGTGGTTTAAAGTGTATCAAGTTAGTACCCTGTGGTTTCGCACTTGCTCACTTTAGTACTCTGTGGTTTAAAGTGTATCAAGTGATCGTACCCTGTGATTTTATTTTTGTATCAAGTTAGTACTCTATGGTTTTATTTTTGTATCAAGTTAGTACCCTATGATTTTTAAACCACAGGGTACTAAAGTGAGAAATTGCGAAACCACAGGGTATTAACTTGATACACTTTAAACCACAGGGTACTAAAGTGAAAAAGTAGAAAACCACATAATACTAACTTGATACGCTTTAAACCACAGGGTACTAAAGTGAAAAAAAGTGAAACCACAAAGGGAGTATTTGAAGTTTTTCCTAAAAAATAACTTTGTCTAATAATTTAAGCTTTTAAAGGCAAACGGTCGTTTCACATCTTTTAAGTAGATACGTCACAACTTGAAAATATACTCTATGATGTTCTTTACAAGTCTTGTGATTCAGGATAAAAACATGAAAAGGAAACAATAGAATTCAATTCAATTCAATTCAATTCAATTCAGTTGTATTCGGTCCAAACAAGGCAATAGTTCCGACGCGAAAATCAATCCGACTCGAATTCGCGGAACTGCAAATGATCAAGCCCGGCCCGATTCCGTCGTGATTTCGGCGCGGCTACTACTGGAGCTAGAAGATGATCAGCTCGGAGATCGCGAGGCAGTTGCTGCTCAGCTGGGTCAGCGTCTTGTCGTAGACCTCCATCGTCGACTCCATATCGAATTCCTCGAACCCTTGCTCGCAAGTATCGAAGTCCGAGAGTACCGCGCTCAGCATGCTGTTCAGCGTCCCCCTGTCGCGGGCCTCGAGAGCCTTCAGGGCGTTGTCGAGGGTGTCCGGCACGTCGCCGTACTGGCTGATGCACGTTTCCAGGATAGAATGCAAGGGATCGCCCTTCTCCGTGCCGGCGAGGAACCCGGAGGCTGCAGATCTCGCGAGCTCGAGGCGCGTCCGGATGACCTGCATCTCCAGCTTCAGCAACGCCGCGGGATCGAGCGAGCCCGACGAGGGTAAGAGCGATTGGAGTGACGAGACGCAAAGGTCCGAGTAGTCGGTTTGGCCGCAAATGGTGAGGACGACACCGTCGACCAAGTCGATAGACGAGCCGGAGTTGGGGGCGGCCGATTGCGGGGGGAGGGCGGTTGGCGGGGATGGCGGCGAGGCGGGGGGCGGTGATTCACGGGGAGAAGAGGGGAGGGGGGAGGCTTTTGGAGCAGAGTACGAGGGCGAGGATTCTGGAGGCACAGAGGAACCAGTCAGATAAGAAGAAGAAAGCGATGAATAATTTACCGGCACCGCATAGGGAGACGTGCGGGGAGCGCAATGAGAGACGGCAGGGCGGAAGAAGAAGCAGGAGACGGAAAAGAGTACAAGAAGTGCGATTTCTGGCCTCATGGTTATTGGCGAAGAAAGGAGGCCAGAACCAATGAAAGAAAAGTAGATGAGTGAAAATAATGTATTGCACAAGAGTATATATAGAGAGAGAAAGATATATAGAGAGAGAGAGAGAGAGAGAGAGAGAGAAAGAGTGAATGGAGGAGAGAGGGACAAGGGATGGACAATTTTGGGGGGAATTTGGTGGTTTGTCCTTGAAAGTAGGGGGGTGGTTTGTGAATTGGGTAACAATTCACAACTAGTCCCCAAGCTTTCGAGCGCGTATCATTTTGAACCTTAGAATTTAAACTTTAAATACCCCTAAACTCTTTAAAGAGTTTCGCTTCAGTTCTTTTGAAAATTTACTATCGTACAACATATTATTTCGCTTCTCTTTTTAATTAACTCAATCATTCAGTAAGTTACAATCTTTTCTTTATTTTATAGTCGAACAACTTAAAATAAGAGTATAAGTTAAATGCACGAACGATGAATTATGAACACACGGTGCAAAATAGGTGAAACATTATCGAAAATTCAGAGACTAAAATTAACAAAATATTGTTGAAAATTCACAAATTGGTGTGTCAAATTTAAAATTTTAAAGACCAAAATATAACTCGAGTTAAAGTCCAAGGACTCGAGTTAATGGATGTTTGGTGGATATTACTTTTCTCTCTTTCTATATTTGGGGCTTTTCCATATTTAGTTCCATGAGTTTTTTTTTTTTTTTTTTTTTTTTTTGTTCCATTGTTTTATTAGAGAGTATGAGAGAATTAAGTTAATAAACCACCTTAAGAAAAGGGTGATAGTTGGGGTAAGTTTAACACAGATACAATTACAATCTAAATAACAAAGTAAATTTATTTAAATTTGTCCAAATTGTTACAAAGAGCGCACGAATAAAAACGAAAAAAAAGGCCAGTCGCAGAATAAACAAACCACAAAACAGTAAAATACAAAATAAATACAAGGATTTACGTGAAAATTCTTTTGTAACGAAAAAAACATGAGAGAAAGATGAGAGAGCTTCATTGTACGAAAATGGGAGTACAATATTATGGAAAGTATAAAAAAATAATATTCAGTAACGCCTCTAGGGCAAAAAAGAAGAAAGAAGTCCCTTAACGGATTTATTCATTATCGGATCTGATCCGTACCGCGGAGTGCAGATCAGGCGCACTGAATCAAACTCAATAATCAAATTTCGTGACACATATATATATCTATCACAATGCATTTAGCCATGGAAATGAGAACCAACACAACTTGCAACATGTCACAAGAAAATTTTGATAACTCAACTAATTTAAGCATTAGCATATTATCTTTAACTTCCCATAATAACAACACATTATGAACCATTTATGAGAAATGGAGAGAAATAATGAGGTTCCATTTATTTATTTCAACATTATTACATTTCAACACAAACATGCACCAATAACCACAATGTACTTAGTAAAAATGTCTCATGATACAAAGTTTATAGGAAATAATTAATGAGCTCAAAACCAACTTAGAATTTATTATATAACTAATTAAAGAGAAGGATTAGCCTTCCTGATCAAAGCTCTTAATAACTGTTACTGGACATGTAGCATTGCTCACCACATATTCACTCACACTCCCCAGAAGTATCCTGCATCACAAATTTCAAATTCAAATTTAGCACAAAAAATTCACATTTAAAATTTCAAAATGCAAGGTTTCGCCGCGAAATTCGACAATTCATGGTTTGATGATCTGAGTTTTCATTATAATTAATGACCCAATCTCTATACTTTTTTATCTTGTTTAAGTGATTTAGGCTTAGTTTGGTATTGAGGCCTATCTAACGCTATCAGATAAAATGGAGTTGTAGAAAAAGCATATAAGGGATATATATACTTCTGCGTTCTCCGGTGGGAACACAGAAAATATATCATAACCGATTCATCGCGATATGCGGAACGCAATATTACGTACGAAAACAATGGGGTATTTTAATTTCCCAACGTACTTTCTCACCGCACGTAACGCAATCTCTCCGCAATACCAAACGAAGCCTTAATTAGTTTCTGAACTTTCATATATGTGGTACTTCAATCTATAATCATGAGTCCGGCTATTATACTCTTATAAGTACGATCGTCCTCGTACTCATAAGTTGTTTTCGATGATAGAGCTTTCGAATTGACGATCCATACTATTAAACATTATCTAGAGCATTTAAAACTTTTAGAAATTAAATTTCATAATTTTTCGACATCATTTACCTTACGATCAAAAGTTCACAAAATTGACAATTTTTAACGGCCGGTATGTGATACTTGCTAGTTTAACGGTGTAAAAGAATTGAAATGGATTGAATTTTTGATAGAAAATTCTATTCACTACGTATATAAAGATCAATCTTAAATTGAAGGATCTGATCATCCATTTTTAGGACGTCATTCAATTTCGGTCGTTCATTTTATGCCCGTTTGATGGACTTTATTATGATTTCAAAAAATTCGAAATTTTTTTTTTTCTAAAAGTTTCAAATACTCTAGATCATATTAATTAACGGAGTGGATTGTCGATTCTGAAGCCTCATCATAAAAAACAACTTATGATCAGTACAAAGGGTCCAATACTCATAAGAGTATAGTAGCCCTACTACTATTATCGTTATACAAAAATCAAAATTTTCGTATAAAATGAACATTAATTTAACTCTTAAAATGTTGCAAGTATTTGAGGAGATGTTTTTTTTTTTTTTTTTTTTTGAGAAATAGATAGCACGCTATCCGCTTCGTTTATTTCGTTAAGAAATAAACTTAGCTAGAAATGTGAATCAACTAGGAGATGTTAAATTGTTAACCTCTTGATCTTGCTGAAACCCCGATTTCCGATAATAAGGTAGCTCAGGGGGATGTTGTTGATCGCTTCGCAGATCTTTTCGCGTGCATCTCCCCAGTATATTTTCATAATAACCTGGACCTGTGGAGAAACACAATGTGCGAATCAATGATCGATCAGCATCGGTATCAAATTTTCTTAGACGATCTAAGACTGTTTCGTTGCATGCAGTTACAACTATATATTGATGTAAGAGATTTTTTTAAAAAAATTTTTTGGAGTAAACATTGATTTAATTATGAGAGTTATGTATAATTAGAGATAATTGCCTATATATATACCCGTCATACGTTTGAAAATATTCGATTTATCTTTATTTTTTTTCTTTTTAAAATATCCCTCATATGTTCCACCGTTATTGCAAAATACCCCTGCAGTTATCTCCTGTTAAGTTAACTTGGGTTAAACGTAAGTTAAATATCTACCACAGTTAAAAAAAATTAAAATGTTAATTTTGCCCTTAACTTAAGGGCAAATAAGAAATGTTGGTGACGGTAGAGGGGTACGTATATATATTGGAAAAGTCCAGAAGTCAAAATACTTTTTTTGCCCCTGACTTTAAGGGCAAATAAGAAAGTCAGTGATGGTGGAAGGGTATATTTGAAAGGGCAAAATAGTAATTTTATAGAAATAACAGAGTTAATTAACAGATTTTAACACTAGGAGTATATTAAAAATAGGTTGGAACATAAAAATAGTATTTTCAAGAATTAGCCTGGAATACTATTAATAATAAAACATTCTTTTTGCTATCAAGTTTTTAACCCTTGGATGAAAAATTGTAGGGTCAGGATGATATTAGTCAGTTAGAGTTGAGTGGTCCCCACTGGGTTATAGTATTTAATCCAATGGTTAGAAATAATGAAAAGAGTTGATCCAAAGGCTAAAAAACTGGTAGCAATAATAAAATTTTGCTACTAATAGTAGCCCAGTCCAACTCGTATTTTCATTGTTAGCTTTCTAAAAAGAGTAAATCGGAGAGTCGGAAACTTTTCAGAGGTATATAAGCAATCACCCCTTATAATAATTCTTACCTCTTTCTCAGGCTAAAAAACTGGTAGCAACAGTGAGATTTTGCTACTAATAGTAGCCCAGTCCAACTCGTATTTTCAATATTAGCTTTCTAAAATGAGTAAATCGAAGGGTCGGGAACTTTTCAGAGGTATATAAGCAATCACCCCTTATAATAATTCTTACCTCTTTCTCAGGCTAAAAAACTGGTAGCAACAGTGAGATTTTGCTACTAATAGTAGCCCAGTCCAACTCGTATTTTCAATATTAGCTTTCTAAAAAGAGTAAATCGGAGAGTCGGGAACTTTTCAGAGGTATATAAGCAATCACCCCTTATAATAATTCTTACCTCTTTCTCAGGCTAAAAAACTAGTAGCAACAGTGGGATTTTGCTACTAATAGTAGCCCATTCCAACTCGTATTTTCAATATTAGCTTTCTAAAAGGAGTAAATCGGAGAGTCGGGAACTTTTCAGAAGTATATAAGCAATCACCCCTTATAATAATTCTTACCTCTTTCTCAGGCTAAAAAACTGGTAGCAACAGTGAGATTTTGCTACTAATAGTAGCCCAATCCAACTCGTATTTTCAATATTAGCTTTCTAAAAGGAGTAAATCGGAGAGTCGGAAACTTTTCAGAGGTATATATACAAGCAATCGCCCCTTATAATTATTATTACCTCTTTCTCCTTTGAGATTGTGTTAAGTATATCCAATGTTTCAGCATCAACCTTCACTCCATACTTCTTTGCAATCCCAGCTTCAGATAATTCGGACAGTGGGATATATGCTGCAGAAAATAAAAAATAAAAAAAATGTGGTCAAATTTTTAAATTTTGTTTGGGGATTTTTTTTAAAAAAGGAGGGTCAAATTAAATGAAAATTATAGTTTTTGTACTCTTGTAAATATTGTGCTATAAACATTCAAAAAAGAAAGAACAATCAGAAATGATTGGTAAATGAAGTACAGTATGGTTAACTAAATTTTTCTAACGGATTCTAACGGCAGAAAAATATTTAAAAATATCAGTATTTTTATAGGGACAATATATGAAAGTTGAACAGTTGAATTTTGTAGGGATATATTTGCAGAGACATGTATGCAATTAAACCTAAATTAATACTCCAACAGATAGATCTTGTAAAAAAACAGGTAATTGAACATAAGTTGTTAAATAAGGGTCCGGCTACTATACTATTATGAGTACGATCTCCCTCGTACTCATAAGTTGTTTTCAATGATAGAGCTTCCGAATTGATGATCCACACCGTTAAACGTTATTTACAGCATTTAAAACTTCTAGAAATCAAATTTTATAATTTCTCGACATTATTTACCTTACGATCAAGAGGTCACAAATTTGACAATTTTTAACGGCCGGTATGGAATGCTTTCTTGTTTAACGCTGTAAAAGAATCGAAATTTGTTGAATTTTTGATAGAAAATTCTATTCACTACATAGATAAAGATCAATAACTTCAATTTTGAATTGAAAGATTCGATCATCCTTTTTTAGAACGTCGTTCGATTTGACCGTTCATTTTATGCCCACTTGATGGACTTTATTTTGATTTTGAAAATTTACGAAATTTATTTTCTAGAAGTTTCAAATACTGTAGATCATATTTAACGGAGTGTATCGTCGATTTGGAAGCTCCATCATCGAAAACAATTTATGAGTAGTAGGGCTCCAATACTCGTAATAGTATAGTGGCCGTTAAATAATATGTGAAACAATTATTTTTCTTCAAAAAAAAAGCTTAAGAGGTTGTTTGGTTCCTCAAAAGAGTATGAAAAAAGTTTTCCAGAAAAAAAAGGTTTTTCATGTAAAATTAGTTTTGCTGAAAGAAAAAAAATTCAGATTTCATGGAAAATTAGTATTTTTGTTTTTCTAATTTTTTCTTTCACAAAATAAAAACACTAGTTTTCTATAAACTCTAAAAAAAGAAAATTTAAAGAAGTTGTACTTTTTATATTCAATATCTTTTCTCACGTCTGAGATCGAGATATTTTACCAAAGAGCTATTTGGTTTCTCGAGAAAGTGCGAAAAAAAAATAATTCAATAAATTTCTTTTTTTTTTTTTAACAAAATCCTCCTTTTCCGATTTTCCATCCTTTTGATTCGAAGGAAAACAAGCATTTTCGAAAAAAAAAATTCTCAAATTTCATAGAAAATTAATATTTTTGTTTTCTAATTTTTTTTAAGAAACCGTAACACCAGTTTTCCATAAAACATGAAAAAAAAAAAAAATTACTATGAATGCTTCACTTTGTTAGAATAAATGGACAAAAAACTGAAAAAATAATTTTTTGTGAAAAACTCTTTTTTTTAAAAAAAAAAAAAAATCATACTTCTATGTGAAACCAAACAGCTCCTAAGCTTACGACGCACACTTGAATTAGGGAGGGGAAAAAAAAAAAAAGTTTACTATAAAAGTTTTTTTTTTTTGTTGGAATTAATAAATAGATAGAAAACTAGAATAATGAGCCCCTGAGCTTACGACGCAGATTTGAATTATGTAGAGTTACGAGTCCTAGATGCATGACTCGAATTCAGAATCTTCTACTCTGATACCATGTTAGAGACGTACGTGATCCAGTATCCTGCCAGAGGAGGGACTCGCCCAGGTCGGAGCGGCCCTCCTTCTCGACGTGGACGACGATAAGGTGGTCGCCGGCCCGCAGCGCGTTCTCCGCCGCCCACCGCAGCGCCGCCTTGCTGCACCGCGAGAAGTCCACCGCCGCCCCCACTCTCCGACCGTCCCCGTGCTCTGCCGCAGCCATCGCCCTCTCTCTCTCTCTCTCTCTCTCTTACTACTATACAACTTTGTTTAGATCTAAAGTGATTGAGAGAACAGTGAATGTGTATATACAAGCAAATTAAAGCTCCTGTTTTAAATAATAAGAGATAATTAAGAAGAAAATAATTGAGCAAGTTGTTAGAATACGGCAACGACTTTGTTCTTCTGGACCACTTGCTTTTTTCTTCTTTTTTTTTTTTCCATGGAATATTTGGTGACTGGTCATTATTCATTGGTGGCTCCATCTAGACATTATTAATGTAATAAAATAATTAAAAAGTCATGTGTGTGGAATTTAGGTACAATGCATATATGTATCGTTTTAATTTGGCTATCTAATATTTTGAAAATTTTAATCTTATAATCCCATTTATTTTCTTTTAGTTTGTTTGATTTGAGTTAGTCGATGGCATTTAATTTGACTTCAAAATTTGAGTTAATTATTTATTTTAATAAATTTGTAACTACGAGAATCGTTTATTAAAGTTTACTAACTATATATGTAAATATAAGGAATATATTTTTTGGAGTCAAAATGTTGTTTACTGGCTCAAATCAAACAAACTAAACAAACTGAAAGATAAGGATTTGTCGAATTAAAATGATATATATATATATGAGTGAAATTTGGGGTGCTTATAAGCACGGAGGCCTCCGTCTTCCACTTTGTTTTCGATGTTCGGACTTTCGAATCGACGATCGCTCGTTAGACTTGATCTAGAGTATTTGAAGTATCTAGAAAATAAATTTCGCGATTTTTCGATATCATTTGCCTAGTGATCAAGTGGCTCAAAATCAACTGAAAATAAAAATCTTACAAAATATGATGATATGACATTAAAATTTTAGATCAAAGTTATTGATCTTGTTTTATATGGTATAAAGAATTTTCTATCAAAATTTCATGTGATTTGAATATTTCTACACCGTTAAACTTGCAACCGGCTCACCACGGCCATTAAAATTAGTGATTTTGAGCATCTTCGAGCACTAGGCAAATGATATCGAAAAATCGCAAAATTTATTTTCTAAATACTTCAAATACTCTAGATCAACTTTAATCTGAGCCGATCGTCGTTTCGAAAGTCCGAACATCGAAACAAAGTGGAAGACTAAGCCCTCCGTGCTTATAAAAGCATACCAAAGACAACTCATATATATATATATATATATATATATATATATATATATATATATATATTTGCTACTATTAGTAGTAAAATCACATTGTCATACGCTTTTTAACCTTTGAATCCGCTCTTATCATTATTTCTAACCATCGGATTAAATACTACGACCCATCGACCACTCAACCCTAGTGACCACTCAACGCTAACTACCCAATATCATCCCGACCCTATAAATTTTCATCCGAGGGTTAAAAAGTATGCGTTTACTACTAATAGTATTCCAAATTAATTCTATATATATATATATATATATATATATATATATATATATATATATATATATATATATATATATATATAGAGTAGGGCTACTATACTATTATGAGTAGTAGAGCTCTACTACTCATAAGTTGTTTTCGATGATAGAGCTTCCGAATCGATGATCCACTCGTTAAATATGATCTAGAGTATTTAAAATTTCTAGAAAATAAATTTCGTAATTTTTCAAAATCATAATAAAGTCCATCAAATGGCCATAAACGAATCTAGAAATCGAACGATGTCCTAAAAATAGATGATCGGATCCTTCAATTTAAGATCGGAGTTATTGATCTTTATCTAGGTAGTGAATAGAATTTTCTATCAAAAATTCAACCTATTTCAATTCTTTTACACCGTTCAACTAGCAAGTATCCCATATCTAGTTAAAAATTGTCAATTTTGTGAGCTTTTGATCGTAAGGTAAATGATTTCAAAAAATTACGAAATTTATTTTCTATAAGTTTTAAATACTCTAAATCATATTTAATGGAGTGGATCGTCGATTCTAAGCTCTATCATCGAAAACAACTTATGAGTAAGAGGGCTTACTACTCATAATAAGATAAGTAGCCCTACTCTATATATATATATATATATATATATATATATATAGGCTGGGGCTACTATACTCTTATAAGTATAGACCCCTTTATACTCATATATTTTTAACCGTTGATTGATGGAATGTGTGATTAGGATGATGGTGGTCCCCACTTAGAATGATAGTGGTCCCCTAGGGTTGAGTGGATAGTTGGTTGAATAGTATGATCTAATGGGTGAAAATGATCAATGGAATAAATCGAGGGCTAAAAACTTATGAGTATAAGGGGGCTAATACTCATAAAAGTATAGTAAAACACCCTTTTTACTACCAAGTTTTTAACCCTCGGATGAAAATTTGTAGGGTCGGGATATTAGGTAGTTAGCGTTAAGTGGTCCCCCTAGGTTGAGTGGTCCCTAATGGGTTATAGTATTTAATCCAATGGTTAAATAATGATAAGAAATTGATCCGAGGGTTAAAAACCGGTAGCAACAATGGGATTTTACTACTAATAGTAGTCTCACTCTATATATATATATATATATATATATATATATATATATATATATATATATATATATATAGAACTAGGCTACTATGCTTATTAATAGCCAAGTCATTGGTGCTACTAAGTTTTTGACCGTTGGATTGAGAGATGTGCGGTTAGGATGATGTGGGCCCCCTAGGGTTTAAGTCGGTGGTTGGTTGAATAATATGATCTAACGGGTGAAAATCATTAAAGAGGTGGATCTAAACGGTGGAAAACTTGATAGCATCGAATGCTTCGTCTTGATTGATAGCAATGGACTCATATATATATATATATATATATATATATATATATATATATATATATATATATATATATATATATATATAGTAGCTACTATACTATTATGAGTATAGAGCCCTTACTACTCATAAGTTGTTTTCAATGTTGGGGTTTTCGAATCGGCGATCCACACCGTTAAATATGATCTAGAGTATTTGACATTTCTAGAAAATAAATTTCGTAATTTTTCGAAATCATTATAAAGTCCATCAAGCGGGCATAAAATGAACGGTCAAAATCGAACGACGTGCTAAAAAGGATGATCGGATCCTTCAATTCAAGATCGGAGTTATTGATCTTTATCTATGTAGTGAATAGAATTTTCTATTAAAAATTCAACAAATTTCGATTCTTTTACACCGTTAAACTAGCAAGTATTCCATACCTAGTTAAAAATTGTCAAATTTGTGACCTCTTGATCGTAAGGTAAATGATATCGAAAAATTATAAAATTTTATTTCTAGAAGTTTTAAATGCTCTAGATAACGTTTAACGGTGTGGATCGTGATCGGAAATATATCGAAAACAACCTTAATCTGGCGATCGTCCTCATTAATAGTATAGTAGTAGGACTCTATATATATATATATATATATATATATATATATATATATATATATATATATATATATAGAGTAGGGCTATCGTACTATTAATAGCACAAAGAATCCTTGTACTTCTAAGTTTTTAACCATCCATCAATTTTGATGGTGGTTAAGGTGAAGAGAGAAGAAAAATTGAGGAGATATTTAAAAAAAAAAAATTGAGAACCTTAATTTCTCTCCAATTTCTCTTCTCTCTTCACCTTAACCATCCATCAAAATTGATGGATGGTTAAAAACTTAGGAATATATATATAGTTAAGTGTCATATAATAGTATATATGAAACATTATAGTGAAAAAAATAAGTTTCAACTTTTTTAATTTTCACAAGTGAACAATAATATAATAGTTAGAATATCTAATAAAATAGTTATCAAAATTTTTCTCCTTATCGGTTGACTTTTTTTGCGAGATTTACAGCAACAAAAATGTTGAACTCGTCGAATAAACTCTTACCGAAAATAAAACAAAAAAAATAAAGAGTAAAAAAATTAGAAAAAGAAAAAAGGGTGAAAGAGAGGCTAGGATTTTAGTGTTCCACTAAGATGAAAATACTTAAAGACCCCTTATCTATAAATGCTATTAAATTTGTTCCCTAAACTTCAAAAGTTCAAATCTTTTTATTTACTGATGAAATATTTACTATTGATATTTCATCAGGTCCAGAACCGGATCTGGATTTGAAAACTATTCTTGACGCTACCCATTTAAAAGTTGAATTCGGGTCAGATCCAAATCGGATATGGGTATAAAATATCCAAATTTATACCCGAAACTTTAATGGATATTTTTTTTTTTTACCCGTAGACTATCCTATCTTTTATCGGATCCAGTTCGTGTACTAGTAGGGTATGATATATCGAATATTTTGAGCAACTCTATATTTTATAAATAATAAAAATATATTATTATATTAATAATATTATATTTTATTAACGATGTTGCGCCTCCCTGAAAAGAGTTTGGTTTGGGGCTAATAAGTATAAGAAAGTGAAAAAATAATAATAATAATAATAATAATAATAATAATACAAATTTTTTTTAAAAAAACATGGCTTATACTGTTGACTAACTCAAATCAAACAAATTCAAAAGTTGGATGGCAAAATCAAAATTTTTAAAGATCAGGTATAGATTCAAAATGGTCCCAAATTGTCCATAGTTCAGGAAAAAAAAAAAAAAAAGGGTCCATATAATACAACAAAAAAGAAGAAAAGGTAATAAAACATAGATGAACAACTTAAAGAACTGCATAAATGGCTACAAGAACTCTAGATCATCCTTCTGTTGTTCTAAAGCAACTGTCGCTAGAGCGCGGCGGTACGAAGTCGATCTCATATTCCGAACTAGGACAAAGATCTCCGGCCTCCCCGATTGCGTCTCGATCCATTGTTGTTTTCTCAGGATGGCGAGAAGATTTGCATCGCAGAAAGCTACCGCCGCTCTCTTGTTACTGCTGCAAAACACAATCACCCCATGACTATCATATTGACATTACAGATAGAACGGCCCTCGACTAGTTCGCAGTCACAAGTAGGTTCGTAGATTGAATCTTTAGATCAAGGATTTAAGTGCCGTGGCACAGGTTCGTGCCGGAAACTTGCTGGCACGGTTCGTGCCAAACTGTGCCGATGCATGCCGATCAAAAAAATTCTTGTGTGCTGATACGTAATAGCATGATGTATTTATTTTCTTTAACAACAAAATATTTTAACTATTTATTATGTCTTTTTATCACATCTTTTGAACTTTATCGAAGAAATTACGTACTAATTTAAAAAATAGAGGATTTTAAACAGTGCCATCGGCACGGGGTCTGTATCGTGCCGGTATCTTATTGGCACGGTAGATACGGCCCGTGCCGACGGGCACTTAAAACCTTGCTTTCGACTATCGCTTTTTAAAGTTCATGCAAAAAAGGAAAAAAGTAAAAAAAAAGAGAGTCAAGTACAGGTGTTTTGAGTGATTTATGCCAGCAACATGATGATTTTATCCTTAACAGGTGTTACATATTGGGCCTGTTTGTTTTGCCGCAAGTGATTTTTCAGGTTGAAAATGACTTTCAGTTGAATTGAAGTTTAGGTGAAAAATCTTTTTCGACCCCCGTCGGTTTGATAAGAACTCGATAACTTTGGAACTGCAATTATTCCACTTTTGTATTTATTTTACTGAAAATATTCACAAAAGGGCATAAGAGAATGAAATAAATAAATAAATAAATATATATATATATATATATATATATATATATATATATATATATATATATATATATATATATATATATATATATATATATATATATATATAGCAGTTAATTTTTTCGTATTTTTCTCTATCCTTTTCTCTTCCGTAATTGACTTCGGCACTGCCCAAGGCGAAATCAATTACGACGTTTTCGGAAAGTGGAGTTACACGCGAATTTAGTTTCCAACAAACCGAACAACGGAAGTGGACATTTCCGGCTAAAAACAACTTCATCTCCTTCCACTTCCGTTGAAACAAGCATGCCCATGATGTTTTGGTACGGCAAATATTGAGGATAATATCGTCATTTTAATGCCCTAAACCCTAAAAGCTAGAGACTATCATCTATGGATAGGTAAAAATGAGAGAGAGAGAGAGAGAAAAGTACCTTCCATAAACAAAGCCGGTTGTAACAAACCCTATGGGCCATCTAAACGCCTCCTGGGCGAGATGATCTTTGGGCAACTGCAGCTCCCAGTTCCCAGACTCGAGCGGAGTGAAGAACGATCCGACATACGACTGCGGGAGTTGAAGTTGCCACAGTTCTTCGGCCTCGTTCCCCTTTTCTTCTAATCTGTACCCCATGTCAATGTTAGTACACTTGCCCGAGCAGGTAATAATATAGCTAAAGAAGAGCAAGATGCTGCTTTATTCTCTTGTAAAGAAAAGGGAGCGTCGTATGTAAGAAATTTTCGATGGCCATAACACAAAATCCTGATTTTACAGGGATACATGTGTAGATTAATAAGTTTGCAGGGTATAAATGTGCATGTATCTCAACAAGAAGAAGCAGCTTTCAAAGGCCCCAAACCTGGTTTTCCATCTTGAAAGGTCCGCTGGAACTGGAGCGCAAATGATTGCCCCCTCTTCAAAAACGCCTTCTCTATAAGCACGAAGTAGAACTCTGACAAGACACGGCTCTTTGTGAGAAGAAACCTGATTTTTGCCATTGATACTTTCTGAATACTGTAACAAATTTTCAGCTGTCCGTGGCATAAATAGTGGGAAAGATGATGAACCATCCTTTGTCGATGAATTTATAAGAGAATTCTCATTAGTTGATCCACCGAACTCTTTCTCATCTAGCTCGAAAGCCTTCAATATGGTGGGCCCTTTATTGGCGACAGCTGCGAGAATATCCCATGGAGGAGGAATAGGAACTTTTGAAGGCCTCACTGCAGGAGGACGCAGCTCAGCCGCTTGATCCAATGCAGCTGCTTCATCGGTCATAAATGATAAATAAGCTTTGCAATCAGGAAAGTCGTATGGGAAAGATGGTAACTCATTCTGCGAAAAACAGATTTTGTGTTAGCCGGTAAATACCACATGTGAACAATTTGTCGTGTCTATTCAATTTAGGGCTAAAGGAGGTTTTCAGGAATTCTTTGGATCAGAACAAAAGAAAACACCACAAAGAAGCACAGCACGATTTGCATAAGCACACAACAGTAAGTTGATAAAATAAAAATTAGATATTGGTATATATATATATCCTCATAAAATCTGAAATGTAATACATACCCTAGAAAAGTTTAATTCCTTACAAAAGTTTAATTTCTTCGATAACTATATACTTGTACTTCCACAAACAGGACCACTCCACAACTTAAGGGTATTGTTGTAAGAAAATGCACCTTCAAGGAGAATATATGAAAATTCAGATTTTACAGGGCCACAAATGATTTTGCAGGATAACACATAATAGCTCTTATTTTATGCACCGTGTATTTATTGAAAAGAGGAAAGAAGGACACAGTTTACCAGGTTATTGAGAATAACCAACTGTATGAATTCCTTAACATGCCCACTGCACTAAATTTCGCTACATCCTCCAGTTTATATGCGATCAAAAAGCTCAGAACAACATAACTTCAAACACTTAGAATTTTCATGCTAGTCTTTGTGATGTGCTAGTCCAGAATAAACTTGAACATAGATCTGCTGTATTAACTTACGTTACATGCAATCCATCGCCTCTCTCTTAAGCCTATTGCATGAGCCCCATGCGAGACAAGAGAAAACCAAAAAGTTTTCGCCCAACTCAAAGGTAGAATCACGGACCACCTGCGAAATATTCACAGTCAATGCTCTGAAAAGGTTAAAAATTACAGCAAAAACCAAATAACAAAAATGTAAGAATTTTTTGTAGAAAAGGACAGCCAATGTAGGTGCAAATTACTCAGCAAAACAATTTTCACATTTCTGATAATAGGGAAGGTAGGAAATTGATTAGAAAATCAACAGTTCCTAAAACGATGAAGGTTGTACGATGTCAATCTTACCCAATACACGGACTTCCATGTTCAGCTTGTTTTAAAAGCAGAATGGGGCAAGCTCGGCTAAAACTATCATTTCCTTCAGTAGCTACAATTTCATGTTCGGTGGAATCAACAAGGTAGAAATGTTTTAAACGCCTTTGGTGCTTCTCCTCGCAAAGAGTCTTTTCTGGAATGGGAGGATTCGTGTTAGAAATAGAATCCCACACATTTTTAAGGTCAAGAAGATAATTGTCATGGCTTCTAGGTGTTGACCCGTCAGATAAAATATCTTCGGTCTTGAGAGAACATTCAGTGGCTAAGCCATTTGAATTTAGATTGATATCTTCCTGCAAATTATCCAAAGCAGCAGCCTCAGTTTCCTGACATGGAACTTCCCTTGGATCATGAACTAATAGGGGTCGAATTGCATGGGACTGAAGTTGCTTCAGTTTATCAAGCACAAAATCTTTGTGATGCCGAGAGCTGGTACAAGCAGTCAAAACAGGATCTTCCAATGTAGAATTTTCGTGAGCTGCACTATACCTGTCAAACAAACAAATAATAGTGCATTTATGAGAAAGATATATTATCACAACAAGTTCCGGTTTGCCCTGGTTTCCCAGGCTGCTTCTCTAGTCCAAGAAGCTGAACCTTCCAGAAACTAGTAGGCAACTGGAAGATGATTGGAGCTTCTGCTTCTGCTGCAACAAAGAGCTGTTGACTAAATTTTCATCAAAAAAGCTATTAGTGCCTTTTGAACACTTCTCACAAAGCTCCAAGCAATCCATAGTTGATCAAACAAGAAACTTACTTTGACGTAGGGTGTAATATTTTCTGAAGAAGTTCTATTGCCCTGGACCCCATAACTTCCAATTTCCCCAATTGTCCCTCAAGTGATAAACAACTAACAGAGACACCACACTCATGCACCTGAAATATGAAGAGTAAAGCCAAAATTAGAGAAGCCATTTACAGTTTAAGGAGAAAAGCTACTGTAATACACAACAATAGCATGTTAGTTTTAGAAAGAAGCCACCTCAACCATACAAGTATATCAGCACAATACAAACATTATGAGGTTAATGATGATTATCCAACATGATATGTATATCAACATTTGGTACGATATGTTGTTCTAAATATTTCTACGCTTCAGTAGGAGCGATGAAAGGGAAGAACTGCCAACAGAGTGTCTTTTTCCCCTAAATCTTATGTTCTCCTTGCATTAAAATTCACATCATCATTTAAAGAAAAAAAAAAAAGAAAAAAAAGTTATAGGAACTTAGAGAGAGTGAGAGAGAGAGAGAGAAGACAAAAGAAGACCAAGTAAGAAGCCAGAGCATGAATCCTGGAGCAATATGAAAATTCCCATGTATTAAGCTATATGGCTCTGGATATAGGAGGGAAATTTCACATTACCTGCCTCTGACATGCAAATCTCAGAGCATCAATTCCTTCTTCAAAAGCAGCTGCATGGATCCATATCCACAATTTACGCATCAAAGTCCTACATTCACTTTCCCCAGAACTACTACAAATATTGGACGTGTCATGTCGTTCAGTGGCATAATTCTTATTGTTGCTGAAGTATGGCTGCCACATGTACATCACCGGGGCAACCAATTGAGAACGAGGAGGTCTAACATCATAAAGCTGAAGAATAAAGTCAGAACATATCAATAAAACCCTCTGGAAATAGACTTTCAAGTTCAATATTGAAAAAAGGCCAGCTATTCTTTATTAAAAATATATAATACCTACCATTGCATTTTCATAGCAAACACCTTGAAACACGCAATGCTGGGGGTTTTCCGAGACCTGCAAAGGTTCTGAAGGTGCAGGAATTATTACCATTCTCAGAATGGCTTGTATAGAATCCTGAATACAAATAAGGTAATCGATAGTCACCAAGAGAATGAAAGTATTAAACCGGAAAACAAATAAGGTAGCTGATAGTCACCAAGAGAATGAAAGTATTATTGAATAAATGCAAATCCCTCTGGTACTAAACCAAGAGATAATACACTGTACGCACAATTAGAAAAGTATAAAGAACTAATGTCATAAATAAGATTGTGATCTACTAGATATTATTGAAAAAGATTTGATCTATAAGCAGACTGAGTTGGGAAAGGAAAAAGCGAAATTGCCTGCCTCTGGACCCTCTAGTTGGACAGGAAGACAGTAGCTAGCATCATGTACAAGCGCACTATTTTTTAACCACTTCAGAACAGCCCTTGAACCTCTTCCTCTGCATGATGTGAAATTAGTGGCGCTAAGTTACGTACGATGACACAAAATCTATAGCTAAAAAGCATTCAAATTGATATGTAAGGTACAAAAATCATCATGAGACAACTAAGTTATGATCATAAATAGGGGCAACGAGGTAGCATCAAAAGAATAGATATTCATTGCTCCATCCACAACAGATAAAGCAACAAGCGTGGATACTGAGATGCTGCTCTCACTGTCCTCTATCACAATTTAGGATATAAATTCTGTTACCTTCATAGTCAAGTGCTCAGAACCAAGCCATTCTAAACAAAGCTTACGTGGCTTCACAATCTATGTTGTCATAATTAATGCACAAACAGGTTCCCGTGTCTTTATAGACATTACCTCTATACGAAAATAATCATGACCTTTTGTGGTTTTCCAATAGATTTGAATCCTTATGTATTGTTCCCATACTATCTCCAATCTAGGCACTTTTGGCCCAAGCAGAGAATCTGCAGAGTTAAGTGTCCGATTAGAAATATTTGAAGAAGCACTAATAGATATGATCTAATTCCACCCAATAGCTGCTTGTTACATCTAGAAACAAAACTTCACGTTGGAGCTTCTGCTTTTGGTCGCTAGAAGTTCTTCTCCACTTCCTATTTCAACCGGAAGGTCTGCACTTGATGCTCGCCAAAAGTTTGTCTTCTACTCTGGTAGTGAAGTTCCTTCCGAAGCCACACCAAATAAGCATAGAATTAACCCTAATTCACCTAATAACAAACTATTACTCGATAGTCGAGTACCCCTAAACTTATCAAAAAAAGTGTAGCTCACTCCTCAATTCAACCTTCTATATGTTTCATTACTAATGCATATTTTACACAGAAAACACTACAACAACAGGAGGAAAAAGATCCTCTTTTTTTTTGTCACTTTACAGCTAAGTAGATAGTAAAGAAATATCAAATTGTATCAAAATTCAAACTTTCTCTCAACAACAACGAAGCACGAGTAAGAGAACTAACGCAAGCTTCTCCTTTACCTTCCCTGAAGCCCAAGAGGGAGGTAAAACCCCCACCTCTTCACCATGGCGAACCGCTTCGCGTGCCAAAGGTGCGTCCTCAGCCTCTTCGTCCCGTCCCCCGACGTCGTAAACCCTAACGGCGGGTTGCTATAAAGCTCCCTTCTCCTCCTGACCCTCCTCGACACCTTCTTCTCCTTCCCCCGACCTTCCTCCGCCCCCGACGCATCCCCGTCGCCACCGCCGCCGCCGCCGCCCCTCCGCCGCTTGGCGCAGCGGTGCCCGGTGGTGCGCCGGCGCTTGCCGCGGCGGATCCGGAAGTCGCCGCCGAGGCGGCCGGAGACGACGGCGTGGAGGGATTCGAGCTCGGCGGAGCGGGACTCAGCGAACCTCTGAACGTTTAGGGTTCGAGGAGGAGGAGGAGGAGGAGCTTGCGATCGCGCGGGAGCCATGGGCGGGGTTCGGAGAAGGTAACAAAACTCTTAACCCTAGAAAGGTTTAAAAAGAAGGCGCCGAGGGACAAGTTTGCAAATTAGTCCTTAATATGTTTGAATATTACGCTGTAGTCCTTTAAAACTTGCATTTTTACATTAATAAGATTTGAAGTTAATATTATTTTACGTTAATTATCTAACCAATCAATTTTCTCATCTCATTAAAAAAATTTGATTAGGTATAAAGTGTTAAATAATTAAGTGAAAATGTATACAACTTATATGCACTATCTACGAATCTTTTGAGTTAGTTATCTAATTAATATTTCTAAATTATAATTATTTACTATTCAATCTTTTAATTTATAGACTTGATGATTAGTTGGTATCGGAGAACTTTAGTTGAATCATAATTGATTAATATTTTTAAATAAGTTTAGTTTTTAAATAAAATAAAAAAATCGAAAGCGTGCTATTTATTTCTTAAAAAAAAAAAAAAAACACGAGAATCGGGACGGAATCTTCGGGAAGACAGCTGGGCAACAACTCTCACGTGTGTGAGTGTGTCCCCAAGATCACCTGCTGCCGTCCATCCCTTCCCACTGCACCCCTCAAACTCTTCTCTCTCCTCCCTTTATTTTCTCTCTCTAAAAAGAAATTATTCCATGCATCCGGTGTAGGGATGTCAACGGGTCGGGTTTGGATCGGCTTTTCAAAAACCCGAATCGGAAGTTAATATCCGAACCCGAACCCGACGAGTTTTAAAAATTCATACCCATATCCGGACCCGACCAAAAATCCGAAACCCAAACCCGAACCCGAAAACCCGAACCCGAAAACTCAAACCCAAAATAATGAATTTTTTTATCATATTTTAAAATATATTATAGTAAAATCAAAATTTTAAAATACAATAAAATACAATCAAAATATATTCATGTTATATAAATAAACATAATTAAATATTTTACTATAATATTTTAGATATTTTATATTTTACATAAATAAATAAATAATATATATATAATTTTTCGGGTTCGGGTTGGGTCGGTATACACAAAATCCATATCCATACCCATATCCGTCGGGTTTTTATTTTTTATATTCATAACCAAATCCATATCCGTTTAGCTCGGATATACCCGCCCCGTTCGGATTCGGGTTCGGGTAATTTTTCGGGTATCCATACCCACTGACATCACTAATCTGGTATATATATAAGCACATTTCATCAATGGATAGTTATAACGGATATTTTTATAAAACAACCCTCTAAAATTTAAAAAATTTGCGAAATAACTCTCTTAAAATTTTATTTAAAAAACTAATCTTTATTTCGTCGCGTCGGCGTCACGTCAGAATTTCTTTTAAGGGCGGTGAATCGTTTTCGATTTTCTCCGCTTTTTTTTAAAGGTGGGGAATCGTTTCCCACTTTCTCCAATTTCTTTTTAAAAACAATGAATGATTCACTATATTTCACTTATTTACTATTTTTTTTTCTATATCCCATATATAATCATAACAAATACATAAAAATTTAAAGAAATCACATATAATCTTAACAACTTAAAATTCTAATAATTTATCTATATAATTTTATATAATTCTAACAGTATGAAAATTCTAAGAATCAAATAAGAATTATAATGATCCGCATATAATCCTAATAATTTCATTTTTTTTTTTCTATTTTCTATATAATCTACTCACAATTTTAATGAATGCGGGGAAAAATTCATCGTTTTTAAAAAAAAATGGGAGAAAAGAAATGAAAGAAAGTGGGGAACGATTCACCGTTTTAAAAGAAATTCTGACATGGCGCCGATGTGGCGAAAGAAGGATTAGTTTTCTAAATAAAATTTTGACAAAATTATTTTGTAAACTTTAAATTTTCACAGGATTATTTTATAAAAAAAGTTCGTTATAAGATATTTATCACCCATCTCATTAGGTTTGAATTTAATTTTTAAATTTTATATTTATATTTTAAAATTAAAATTTAAAATTTTAGATTTTAAATTTGGAAATTAAAATTTAAAATTTAAGTATCAAAATTTAAAATTTAAGATCAAATTTAAAATTTTAAAAATAAACTTAGCTAGAAATATGAATCAACAGGATTAGAACTTTGAACCACAAAAATCAACCGCCAAGTCCTTGGCCACTTTCCAGAAACAATCAGTATGATAGTTTTTTTTTTTTTTTTTTTTTTTTATGGTGCATGAGATTTAGGATAAACATGGTGCATGCAACAATTACTTTACTACTCTCTCTTTTCCACACACACTCTCTCTCTCTCTCCTCTTCTTATCTCCTTCCTCTCACCCACTATAGCCCTTCATCTTCCAACCACTCACACCAATACCTTATCTCCTCCTCCTCTCTCTCTCTCTCTCTCTCTCCCAAACCCTTCTCTCTTTTTCCCTCCCCTCTCCAACGCCCCCTTCCTCCCCCCCCTCCCTTTCCACTTCCCCTCCCATGTCCTCTTCAAACTGCCCTAAAATAGCCTAGCAACCCTACTCTCCTCTCCCTCTCGCTCCTCCCAAACCCTAATCCTATCTCTCTCTCTCTCTCTCTCTCTCTCTCTCTCTACAAGTCCATGGCTTCTTCAACTCCCCCACACTACCCCTTCACCCCTTCCAAACCCCACCACCAAACCCCCCACCACCCCACCCCTCACACCCATTTCCACAAACACCCCCCGAAACCCCACAAATCCTCTTCCATATCGTCCTTCTCTTCTTCTGCCTCCACCTCCACCGCCCCTTCTCCTAACCCTAATATCGCCGCCGCCACCGCCGTCGCCGCCGCAGCCGCTACCGCCTCCGCTGCTGCTGCTTCTTCCTCCTCCTCCTCCCCCTCCCCGTGCCCATCTCCTCAAAATCCCATCTTGGACCCCAATTCGCCGATCCCGGCGCTGTTGCCTTACTATTCGCGGCGATTCGGTAGGTCCCCGACCGGGCTGAGCCCCGATTTTCGGCGTAGCCGCACGACGAGGGTGGTCTCGAAGCGGAACCTCGCGTCGCCGAAGGCGGCGCGCGACCACCACTCCCGCGCCGCCGCCGCCTCCCCCGCCGCCTCGAGCTGCTTGGGCCAGATACTACATTTGGGCCCCGATGCCCGCGCCGTGCCCGCCGCGCTTGCCGCGTTCCGCGGCGCCCTCGCCGCGCCCGACGACTACTGCTTCGTCCTCCACGCGCTCGGCGACCGCGACAAGCACCCGCCGAAGGCCCTCGCGGCGTTCCACTCCTCGATGCCGCTGATGCGGGGGCCGGTGGAGCAGGGGAAGCTGCTCACCGCCGCCATCGGCGGGCTCGGCAAGATGGGTCGGCCCGACCTCGCCCGCCAGGTGTTCGATGCCGGCTTTGCGGCCGGGTACGGCAACACCGTCTTCGCTCACTCCGCTCTCATCTCTGCTTACGCCCGGAGCGGGCTCGCGGCCGAGGCCATGGCCGTGCTCGACTCGATGAAGTCCCACGGGCTGAAGCCCACCACCATATCTTACAATGCGGTGATCGACGCCTGCGGTAAGGGCGGCGTCGATCTCCAGCTCACTCTCGGGTTCTTTCGCGAGATGATCCAGCGCGGGCTCTGCCCCGATAGGAAGACCTTCAACTCCCTTCTCGCCGCGTGCAGCCGTGCGGGGCATCTAGAGGACGCCCGCCGCGTGTTCGATGAAATGATCCATTTGGGCATTGGCCGTGATATTTATACTTACAACACGTTCATCGATGCCATCTGTAAATGCGGTAATATGGAGCTTGCTGTTAGGGTTTTGTCCGACATGGAATCGAAGAATGTGAGGCCGAACGTTGTTACCTATAGTACACTGATTGATGGGTACTCCAAGTTGGAGCAATTTGACGAGGCTTTGAATTTATATGCAAAGGTGAAATCTTTGGGGATTCGGTTGGATCGAGTATGCTACAATACCCTGCTATCGATCTATGTGAAGACCGGGAAGTATGAAGAGATTGCTCGGATTTGTGAGGAGATGGATGTGATGGGAGTTGATAAGGACACAGTCACTTACAATTCCTTAATTAATGGGTATGGAAAACAGGGAAAATTTGATGTGGTAGCTTTCTTAATACAAGATATGAGGCAAAGGGGGGTCGCCCCTAGCGTGCTAACGTACTCTACTTTGATCGATATTTACTCTAAGGCGGGCATGTATGGGGATGCAGCTAATGTGTTCGTAGAGTTTAAGGAATCGGGTTTAAGGCCCGACGTGGTTTTGTATAGCTCGTTTATTGATACACTGGCTAAGAATGGGTTGGTCGAGTGTGCTGTCTCGCTTCTTGATGAGATGACGCGAATGGGGATCGAGCCTAATGTGGTCACTTATAATACTATTATAGATGCATTTGGGAAGTCTAGGGCTTTTGTCGAGGAGGAGGAGGGTGGGAGGGATGTGGGGATAGGTGGGGTCTATGGTGGGCATGGTGTTAGGGTTTTAGGGCAGCTGACGAGGGGAATAGGGCGTCCTGTTACGGAGGAGGCAAGGAGGAGGTCGGAGGAGCTGTTTTGTATTCTTGAATTGTTCCAGAAAATGATTCAGCAGGGGGTGAGGCCTAACGTTGTGACGTTCTCTGCCATTTTGAATGCTTGCAGGTGATATGCAATCTTTTTCTTAATATTCTTAAATGCCAATTATGTCTTTTTACTCATTTTTATGAGGATTGGAATGTGAATTGCATTTAATAACAACTTTTAATTCGTATTGATTAGTTTTTATGCGGTAATTTGCTTTCTGCAATGATTTATGCAGTTCTTGTCCTGTTTACGTTATGTTTATATACGGCACTTAGAAGGGCAACTAATGACTCTACTGTATCATTTTTTTCTTCTCAATTCAGATTGTTGAAGCAAATAAATTGGTTAAAGATATGGTTGAGTATACCTAGTGTTCTGATAAATCTTATTTTCATTATAACGGTGTCCTATAAATAAACCAAAGTCCAAAGAGGAGGTTAAGCCTTCATATTGATTCAACTTTCTTAGGACTTGTTTGCTTGCCTGGAGCTTCTGCGGACGTGCTGTTTTAGTAAATCTACTTGAAGAAGTACTGGCAACTTCTACATTAAAATCTTCTTAGTTGCTTCTGCTGCAACAGATGCAGAAACTTCAAATCAGATTTTTTGCTTTGGGTCCCAAAATCTTGTTTTGGCTTTCACATCAAATGCTCCTGACTTATTGTTCGGTAAATGCCTAATTTCTCTTTGTTTTCTGGCTTGGGATTCCAAAAGCCCGGCCAAACAGGCCCTTGTATGTAGGGATGTCAATGGGTGTGGATATTCGAAATTTTAACCGAACCTGAACCTGAACAGAGCGGGTTTACCCGGTGCTAAATGGATATGGGTTCGGATAGCAGCATGGAAAAGGAAATCCCAACGGGGGATTTGTGCATGGATTTTGTTCGTATCTGACCTGAACTTGAACCATAACCCGAACCTAAATAGATTTTACATTGTAATAACATATATGAATGTTGTTGTTATATCTGAATTTGTATCTTGAAAATTTAGATTTAATATAATATGTTTTGAAATAAAGTAAAGAGAACTGATTGTTTCGGGTTTGGGTTTTCGGGTTCAGGTGTCGAGTTCGGGTTCGGATTTTTGAAACCCTCCCCGAATCTGTCCCGTTGACATCCTTACTTGTCAATATGTTTCTTGCATTGTCTTCTCATCGATCTCCTTCCATTATTTATATCTAAGACATCTCATTATGTGCTATTTTTTTTCCCCAGCCGCTGTAATTCATTTGAAGATGCATCATTACTACTGGAGCAGCTTCGCTTGTTTGATAACTTTGTTTATGGGGTTGCGCATGGGCTCCTGATGGGCTACCGAGAGGTTTGGGCCCAAGCCCAGTCTCTTTTTGATGAGCTGAGGCGAATGGATTCTCCAACATCATCTGCCTTCTACAACGCTCTTACTGATATGCTATGGCATTTTGGGCAGGTAAGTTTGAATGTTTGATTACAGACGCACTTTGCGGCTCTTTAGTAAGATTTCACATAAGAAATCAAGAATGTACTGATGTCTATTCTTACCCCTCAAAAGTATACCAATCTATCTATATATGTATTTGCTCCTGCGCTCTTATAGAGATGTGTTTATGTGTGTATGCTCCTCCTATATGTACAATGTTCATATATGTTTAACTGGCCAGAGTTAAACCTGAAAATTGAAATAACCTTACCGAAGGACTTGAAATGGCAAAGTTGCCGTCATTTCTATCGATATCACTTACTAAATCTTGAAATCAACTGTTAATTGCCGGAGGTTTTGTAAACGTATCAAGTGCACTGATGCAATGAATGTAGGATTTTCTATATTCATTAAGTGGGTTTCTGTTAGTCTAATGTTCTGTGAAGAGAAAGTTGAGCGGAGGAGGGGCATATATATGCAATTATGCATCATCGCTAAGCCTACTTGTGCAAATTTTTACTCAATGGGTATGGATATCGGGCTAGCCGGTGTGTTGATTGCTTTAAATGCAGTAACATTACTGTGGCTCGCCACATGGCTGAAATTCTTTTTTGGCTGAGGAGTTTGATAAAACATTTAGTTGTCTCTATTTTGTGAAGGTCACTAAAGAATAAATTTTCTGATTGTTTACAGAGGCTAGGAGCTCAGCAGGTTGTGTTCGAAGGGGTAAATCGCCACGTTTGGGAGAACACGTGGAGCGAATTCACTTTGGATTTGCACCTCATGTCATCTGGAGCTGCTCAAGCCACGGTTCATGCATGGCTTCTTGCCATACGCTCTCTTGTCCTCAATGGCCGTCCACTGCCCGAGTTTGTTAGGTACTCCAATTAGACTACAATACTTGTTTTATTCTTACAAGTTCTTATAATCATCAATCTTATTTTCTTTCCATTGTTGACTCCCGTCGAACAAAAAGGAAGTGCATGAAGTGCTTTTTTGTAACAAGAAGCTAGAACGATCTTATTTCGGATTCTAAAAACAGAAGCTCCAATTTGAAGCTTTTTGCTTTTGCTTTTGCTTTTGCTCCGGGGCAAAATGTTAATTAGGGATAAATATCAATATATTGTTGAAAATCATGCTTTTCCAAACAATTTGACTCAACAGCACTTCCAATGAAAGCTCCGACCAGGCGGAGCATCCCCTAACTTCAGTTAAAAGCATTTTCACGCGAGTATCTCAATTGCCGTATTGTCACACATGATGGTGCTGTATGAGGTGCCTTATGAGCTTGATTACACGCAGAGTTTGCCTTGTCATATACCCTTTTGTTGATCTTATCAATCTCAATTGCGAAGAACTCTTCTTTTGTTTACGCAACATCCTTTGACGACAACATCCAACTGCATTCTAGCGTAGTCGAGGGAGAAGCTTTATATTTGTGCTTTCGCTTTCGGGGCTTATAATCTCATTTTAGTTTTCCGCACAGTAAAATTTTCACACTTCTTGTTTGCTGAAATCTTACGTTTTGTTCGTCAGAGTAGAGAAGCTGTTCTAGTAGCCAGGTCAAACAAGAACTTACGGGATAAGTAACCAATAATTGAAGCAGAGATGCCATTTAGAATGGGATTATTATGTAGTTTAAAACTTAGAGAGTTATTAATTTCTATTTAGCACAACAAATTACTTATGCTTAACACTTCGGCTTTTCCATTCAGCATTTTGACGGGGTGGGGGAAGCATAGCAAGATCGCCGGCGCGAGCACCCTCCGTCGTGTGATCGAGTCTCTACTAAATTCAATCGGCGCGCCGTTTCAATTGGAAAAGTTCAACCTAGGCAGGTTCGTGTCGCCCGGCGGGGTAGTCGCTGCGTGGTTGAGGGAGTCTAACACGATCAACGTCCTTCTACTCCACGACGAGCGAGTTCAGCTGCCGCCGAGCACATCAAACCTAGTTCCAAGGCTACAAGCCCTACAATTGTAGATGTATAGTGGGGTGGAATAGGCAATAGTTGTTTACTTTTGCTTTGTGAGATTGTTGTGTATTATGTGAATAAGGAAATTGCTTATTGGCCATTTACTAGTTAAGATTAAGATGTGTTTAAAGTTGTTTAAGCATTTGGGGATTAGCTTTCATTTGGTTTAGTTTCTTAATTGTTTCAATAAGAAGGACAAACCGAAAAAAGGTAATTTTTTTTATCTCCATAGGAATTGTTAATCTTTTGACTTGTTTTAAAATTATTAGTAGTTTGTTGCAGTTCCTTAGCTAGGGGTGTCGAAAATGAAACAAGTCGAACACGAGCTAACTTGTTAAAGTATCGAGTCAAAAAAATAAGCTCTATGAAATGAGCCGAACAAGAGCTGACTTGTTAAAGTATCGAGTCGAAAAATTCAGCTGTATGAAATGAGCCGAACATGAGTAAGCTTGTTAGAGTACGGAATTAAAAAATTCAGTTCGTGTTTGATTTATTTATTAACGAGGTGAACACGAGTTGATTTATGAACAAATTAAAAGAATTATAAAGAATAAACAAGTTTTTTATAATTGATCTGGGCTTTATATTTAGATTAAGCTAAAAACTAATTATTTATTTATCTATATAAAAATATAATATATATGTATTCGATCTGTTATCAAGCCAAACACGAGTGAACTGATCTCAGCTTGTGTTCGGCTCGTTTATTAAGCGATCGATTCAATCTCAAACTCATTTCGAGCGGAACATGAGCTGTCTCGCACACAGCGAGCTGGATTGTCACCCCTAGCTAGTGATGTCAACGGGTCGGGTTTGGGTCGGGTTTTCAAAACCCGAACCCGAACACGAATACCAAGTTGATATCCGAACCCGAACCCGAACCCGACAGGTTTAAAAAATTCATACCCATATCCGACCCGACCAAAAACTCGAAACCCGAACCCAAACCCGAAAACCCGAACCCGAAAACCCGAATCCAAAATAATGAAATTTTTTTACCATATTTCAAAATATATTATAGTAAAATCAAAATTTCAAAACACAATAAAATACAATCAAAATACATTCATGTCATATAAATAAACATAATTAAATATTTTACCATAATATTTTATATCTTATATAAATAAATAAATAATATATATATAATTTATTCGGATTCGGAGTATACACAAAATCCATATCCGTACCCATATCTGTCGGGTTTTTATTTTTTATACTCATAACTAAATCCATATCCATTTTGCTCGAATAAACCCGTCCCGTTCGGATTCGGATTCGAATAATATTTCATATATCCATACCCATTGACATCCCTACCCCTAGCCCTAGCTAGCATTCACCCAAAAAATCAAAAAGAAGAAAAAACCGCAGTTACAGACTGCAGTTGAGAGAGAAGCTCCCTTCCACAGTGGAATGCGTGTTCACAGCAGAGAACTGCAATTGTCCCCCACCGCCACCATCATCAGTGCTCATCCGCGCAGATCGTACAATCTATTTGTGATCCAGAATTGAGTCGACACTTTTTAGACGACGCTTAGGAAAAGCGTCTTCAAGCGTTTTTACAATATAAAAAATACCGACGCTTCAAAAAGCGTCGTTATATGATATTAAATAATTTATTAAATGATGATAAATTTTACTATTATTTTTAATTTTTCGACATTTTAAAGCGTATATCTTGACGCTTTAAAACGTCAGAATGTATTTTACCGACGCTTGGTATAAGCATCAATATATATATACGTGGCGACTATTCATTTGCCGACGCTTTCAAAAATAACGTTGGAATATATTAGGACGCTTTTAAGCATCATTAAATATAAAAAAGAGCGTCCTTAAATATAAATTTTTTTATAGTGATGGTTTACTTCAGGCAAGGGCGGCGGCGGCGGCAGAATAATTTACAAAAAATAATGCAAAAATATAAGAAGGTGAACACAAAAAGGAAATAATAGATATACGAATCAATAGCGACATCTGCGCAATGGGCATCGAATAGCATTGCTAATGCAGCAAAAGAGAGCAGCTAATACGCACCATAGAACAAAACTGTATGGACACACCCATGGTCGAAGAAGACTTCGGAATTTTGAGGAAAAAACATGCGTACGGACCGGAGAATACAGTACCAAGCGTTTTGTGCTATCGAGTTTTCGATTGTTGGATTGAAGAATGTGCGGTTAGGATGATAGTGGCCCGCTAGGGTTGACCGGGTGGCTGGTTGAATAGTATAATTTGATCGATGAAAATTATGATCAGATGATAAATCTAATAGTAAAAAACTTGATAGTATCAAAAATTTGATATATATATATATATATATATAGTTGAGCTAGAATACTCTTAAATCTGAGCCCATTTTACTCTCGAGTTGTTTTCGATGATAGAGCTTTCAAATTGACGATCGGCTCTGTTAAATATGATCTAAATCATTTAAACTACCTAGAAATCAAATTTCACGCACTTTCGATATTGTTCTTGTATCCATCTAGTGAACAGAAAATGAATGGTTGAAAATGAATATTCTTTAAAAAATGATGATAGGAGTCTTGTAATCAAGATCAAGAGTATAGATCTTGTTTTAAATAGTTTAAAGAATTTTCTAACAAAAGTTCAATTGATTTGGATATCTTTACACCGTTAAACGAGAAAACGTCTCTTATCCACCATTAAAATTACAAATTTTGAAACCTTTGATCATTAGGCAAATGATGTCGAAAATATTTAAAATTTGTTTTCTAAACACTTTAAGTGGTATAGATCATGTTCAACGGAGCCGATCATCAATTTGGAAGCTCTATCATCGAAAACAACTCGAGAGTAAAATGGGCTCAGATCTTAAGAGTATTCTAGCTCAACTCTATATATATATATATATATATTGAAACACTTTGATCATTAGGTAATGATATCGAAAAGCTTTGAAATTTAATTTCTAAATACTTCAAGTGGTATAGATCATATTCAACGATCTGATCGTCGATTTGGAAGGCTCATCATCGAAAACAAATGGGCGACAAAAGTATCGATTTGCTATTCATAGCATTCTAACTCTACTCTCTCTCTCTCTCTATATATATTAATTATAGTTGAACTAGAATGTTAATCAGTAGTGAGCGAGCTCCGTTGCCACCCAAACAACAAACGAGAGAGAGAGAGAGAGAGAGCCATGGATAGAGACTAGAGAGCCATGGATAGAGATTAGACTCATTAGAGAGAAGAGTCCAAAAAAGGAGCCACCTCTGAGCTTAAAAAAGTCCCCTTTTTAAGCAACTCTCTCTCTCTCTCTCTCTCTCTCTCTCTCTCTCTATTCACCACTCAAACTGGTTCCCCAAAAAGCTCAAGCGAATCCTCTTTCCCCCTCCACACAAACCGCACTATTATACTCGCTTCGTCTCCTGCTACTCCCCACACCCCCACCCCCACCCCCACCCACCATTCGCTTAGCAAAAGCCCAATTTTTGTCGTCCTCGCGGAAGCGGTCCCCCTCCCCATGGACCGCGCCGGGGCGCGGCGGGCGCACTCGGTGTCGCCGCGGCGCTCGCCGGCGGCGGAGTCGGCGGCGGCGGCGGCGCAGTCGACGAGGTGGCGGAGCGGGGGTTCGAGGCGGTGTGGCGGAGGGGCTCGGCTTCGTTCGGGCACTCCTCTTCGCGGCTGCAGCGGGAGAGCCGCGATCCGGGCGGCGGCGCCGCCGCCGGAGGCGCCGCCGCCGCCGGAGGGGGTTTGGGGTTGTCGGAGAAGCAGTGCCTTAGCATTCTACAGTCGATGGGGCAATCGGTTCACATCTTCGATCTCGAGGGCCGCATAATCTACTGGTGCGCGGAGAATCTCTCTCTCATTTCGCTCTCAATTTCCCCAATTTCTGGTAATTTTTGGCTGCTTTGTGATCATATCTCAACAGGCTCGAGTGGGAAAATTTCGTGTTCGTGGCCTCAACGGATATGTTGTTTGTGTAGGTTAGGTGTTTGATGTTATGCCTTCATGAAGCATTTACTGGTGTTAGTTCTGTGTTTACCTTTTCCAAAAAATTAGCTTCATTTGCTTCAGCATTCTAACGCTGGGGCATAACTAAATAAGAGTGTGTAGAACTGCGCATGTTATTCCGGTAAATAATCTTTTAATTCGTTGATTTTTCATGCCCTGTTGCTCAGAGGGAGTCACAGTGGATCCCTAACTTTAGGGTCCATTTGGGTGTACGGCGTGAGCTTTTGCGCAAGTGGTTTGACGTGCAATCGTGATATCGCACAGTAAGTAATAGCTCTCCTTACGGAGCTTTTGCCACAGTTATGCGGTGTGACCGGAGTGCGGGCCATACCGACGGGCACAGAGGCCCTTCATTTGGTTGTTTTGTTCAATTGTAATGTGCAATTATGCTTATGTTCTTAAAATGGTGTAGTTAGTGTTCTTGTCATACTAGCCTGTTTTCTTTTTTCAAGCAAATCACTATAGCCACCTACCGCGAAAATCATGTTATCTTGTTTCTTCTTTAGGAACCGATCTGCAGAAAACCTTTATGGTTACCCCGAGTCAGAGGCTTTTGGCCAGGACGCCATCAACCTACTTGTTGATCCCCGCGACTTTCATATGGCAAGAAATATTATCGACCGTATAACTATGGGCGAGAATTGGACTGGGAAGTTTCCGGTGAAGAATAAGTCGGGGGAAAGATTTTTAGCTATTTCCACATTTACCCCTTTCTATGACGATGACGGTACTTTGGTCGGTATCATTTGTGTGTCAAGCGATGCCCGCTCCCTTCAAGAAATGGATGCACCTTCAAACTATACGAAGCCCCAAATAAGAGATGGTTCTGATTATCAACCTCTCCAAGTTGCTATTGCTTCTAAAATAACAAATTTGGTAAGTACCTATTTCCTTCAAGGAGACAAATTCAATGTTTTCTCTTAGGTGGTGGAATTCGACATTTCTTTATAATTTATTTTGAGATATGCGCATGTGTGCCCCTGCCAAAATTATCTATTCACATGTGTGTATACATCCCTGCAAGATCTGAAATTTCATTAGTACTGTTCCAAAAAATTAATCTCAGACAAACACCCTTGTAGTTGTGAAAATTCCCTTTTCAAAGAACATGTTTTGACACAACCAACTTCCTCCTCGACGAATTGGATGAGTCCCCAACTTCAGGGTACTTTTGTAACAAGTAGTATATTTTGATTGGCATATATATGAAACTCAGATTTTACATGGGGTATATGTCTAGATAGATGACTTTTTGCTGCGGGAAATGCATGTAAAAAGCCCCTTTATATATATATTTTATTCTAGAATCATAATTGCAGGCTAATAAGGTCACAAACAAAGTTCGTTCTCGTATTAAGATGGGCGAGAATGGCACAGAACGTGAAAGTGGTTTTGGTGATAGCCAGAATTCTGATAATGATGGTAGTTGCACAGACCACAAGGAGGACACAGCATCTAGCGGTGCAAGCACACCAAGAGGAGGTGTACCACCATGTCCTTTCGGTGTACCCTCTTCAAGTGTGGATGAAAAATCTCCTAAAAAGGAACCCAAAATTAATAATGAGGCCGATGGAAAAGCAGGGATCCACAAGATTATAAGCTCAAGAGCGGAGGCTTTATTTGCCAAAAAAGGGTTATTATGGCCATGGAGAGCGAATGAGAATGACAAAAATGATGGCAAGACTCGTTCGTCGTGGCCTTGGCTACATGGTGAACAAGAGAATGATCAAAATAACAAAAAGGCTTCCGAGTCTAGTGAAAAGGCAAAAAACCAAATGGGTGAAAGCAATAGAACATTCAACAATGAGGCATCAGGGTCATGGTCTTCTTTTAATGTTAATAGCTTTAGCAGTGCTAGCAGCGGAGGAAGCACTAGTAGCAGCGCTATCCATAAGGTGGATTCGGAAACCGACTGCTTAGATTACGAGATTTTGTGGGAGGATCTTATAATCGGAGAACAAATAGGTCAAGGTACTTATCTCTCGCAGATGTGTTTGCATTTACGTCTTGCGTATATCATAAATTATTGTGTTTTTTTTTTCTTTTCTTATTCTTGCATGCTTTTAGTCAAGGTTTTCTTGATATTTTCTTTTCTTTTTTGTTATCTGACGCTTTCAATGTTCACAATTATTATGGCTCATGGCACTTTCTAATTATCTTCAGGTTCTTGTGGAACAGTATATCGTGCTCTGTGGTATGGCTCGGTATGTTTATTTCTGTTGCTTTTTCTTATGATGAAAACCTGAAAAATTGTTTTGTGGAATCCTTGTTGAGCGATTTTCGTGCAATGAGCAGTCTGTTGCTGTACAGAATTAGTTATAAAGAATTATACAGCATACTAGTTTGTTTATTTCTTTACCTATGTCATCTATTATGTAACTCCCTCTATTCCAGATCCCTTTTTAAGAGAGTATACAACCCAGTTTTCAAGAAACCAGATCAATGCTTTGCAATTGGTTTTCACATTAGACCTGAAATTATTTTACTCAAGGATTTAAGTGCCGTAGCATAGGGTCATGCCGAAAACTTGTCGGCATGGTACGGCACGGTGTGTACCGGACCATGCCGATGCGTGCCGGTCACAAAAAATACATGTGTGCCGACACATAATGGTATGAAATATTTATTTTCTTTAGCAACAAAATACTCTAATTGTTTATTATGTATCTTTATTAAATATTTTGAACTTTATTGAGAAAATTACTTACTAATTTAAAGAATATAGAATTTTAAGTTGTGCCATCGGCACGAGGGTTGTATCTTGCCGATATCTTGTTGGCACGATACAGTATAGTGTATATGGTTCGTGCCGATGGGCACTTAAATCCTTAATTTTACTCCATTGCAGGATGTGGCGGTTAAAGTGTTTTCAAAGCAGGAATATTCGGATGACGTGATACTGTTTTTTAAACAAGAGGTATTTTTTCCCTCTTAATTTTAATCTTCCACGTTAAGGTATTATAGCTATTTCGATTTTTCTTTTTTTTTAAATTTTTTTTGGGTATTGTCATTATAGCCTTCTTATTCAGCAAGCAAAGAAATTAGAATAGATTGAGACTTCAACTAGAGCTCATTTTACGAAACATCAATGGCGATCCTTCTCATAATCTTACTCTCTTTTTCTCCTTTGTCTCTTTGTTGTCTTCTTTACCTCATTTCTGTATGACTTCTTATAAATATGTTTAGTTGTGAAAATCGTTGCTCTTATTTATAGTTATTTGTAACAAGTTTGCTCTAAGATATAAGCTTGGTTTATGTCTCCTCGCCCCCTCCCAAAAGAAAAACAATTTCAATCATTTTACTGTCACCTTGTTGATGTTAAAAAAGTAAGATAAGCAATTTATATACTTTTGTTTTGATATTCATCATCAGCCAAAAAAGGTCATTATATGACTCCAGTAATTGAAATATCCTCTATTCTCTATGGTGTCCAGCGTATCTTTCATTCAGCACATGCAGCTGAAAAAATTTGTTTGGAACGGCATTTCTGTAATGAATATCTTTATGTAATTTTGAATTAAGGTTTACCCAGTAAAAGTTAACTATATGATGTTAGTTAGATTAGATTTTTTGGTGTGTGTGTTGGAACAAAAGCTCTGTCAAGAATGCTGTAAAAGTATTATTCATTGTGGAGTAACTTTGTTTTTCAAGCAATCCCCAGATTTAGTAATGAATGAATTGCTTTGATTTATCTAATATATTTTGTATTTGAAGGTATCATTAATGAAAAGGCTAAGGCACCCGAATATACTTCTCTTCATGGGTGCTGTTACCTCTCCTCAACGGCTTTGCATCGTGACAGAATTGCTTCCACGGTTTGTGCTTTTCTTTTCCTTCAAAATTGCCCTTCCCTTTTTAATTTCTTGGCACTTTTTCCTAATAGTTATGTACTTGCAAATCACAATTCCAGTTACAATTTAAAAAAAAAACACTGCATTTTCAGTTATTTTCACGGTAAATGAAAATGTGATATTTTCAATGATGAGTTAAAAATATAACTTAAAGTATAAAGTGTAGAATGAGAGAGGGCCTACTTGCATTCTCATAGATTACTTAGTAATACACTTGGCCTACTAAAGATTTTAATATTCTCCTAGGAACAATGTTAAATAGAAAACCTACTTGCAACTACTGTTTTGGAGCTCGTTGTCGATGAGGTATCTCCAATAACCTAACTCTGGATTTTAAATTTTGTGGCTTCTTGATTGAATAAGAGGGCTATATAATTTTTCTGGTGATTGAACAAGAGAACTATATAATTTTTCTGGTGATTGAACAAGAGGACTATATAAATTTTCTTGTGTCATCTTTGTCAACAACTAACCACTTGATGTCATTAATTTATATCATACTATCATCTGTTTAGTGTCATGTACATTTCGTTGGATGTGCCATAATTAATAATTATCTTCATGTACCATGATTAATAATTTGATCAGTGTAAACATCTGTTTAGTGAAGAAAGTAGTGGGGCGTATATTCTTTTAGTCGTTCAATTTTATGAAGTAATTTCTTTTATTTTGTTTGTGAATTAATAATAACTTAAATGCAGTGGGAGTTTGTTTCGGTTGCTTCAAAGGAATGCTGCCAGGCTGGACTGGAGACGGCGCATTAACATGGCTTTGGATGTAGTGAGTACTTTTACTGGAAGAACAGTAGATTGGATTTTGCTTAATTTGTGTGTGCATGCATGCATGCACGTGCACGTGCTTGTCAGTTAATGCACACGCACAGATACGCAATATATATATATATATATATATATATATATGCTAGTCCGACTACTATACTCTTATGAGTACGATCGCCTTCGTACTCATAAGTCATTTTAATAATAGAACTTCCGAATCGACGATCCATACCGTTAAACATTATCTAGAGCATTTAAAACTTATAGAAATCAAAATTTGTAATTTTTTGACATCATTTTACCTTACGATCAAAAGATCTCAAAATTGACAATTTTTAACGGCTGGTATGAGATACTGGTAGTTTAACGGCGTAAAAGAATTGAAATCGGTTGATTTTTTAATAAGAAATTCTATTGACTATCTAAATAAAGATTAATAACTTTGATCTTAAATTGAAGTATCCGATTATCCATTTTTAGGACATCGTTTGATTTTGACCGTTCATTTTATGCCTACTTGATGGACTTTGTTATAATTTCGAAAAATTATGAAATTCACTTTCTAGAAGTTTCAAATAATCTAGATTATATTTAACGGTGTGGATCGTCGATTCAGAAGCTCCATCATCGAAAACAACTTATAAGTACGGAGGGCTCTATATTTAGATAACAGTATGGTAGCCCCTCTCTCTCTCTCTCTCTCTCTCTCTCTCTCTATATATATATATATATATATAGGTCATACTATACTCTTATGAGTATAGACTTACTCATACATTTTTAACCGTTAATTGATAGGATGTGTGGTTAGGATGTGGTGGTCCCCACTTAGAATGATAGTGGTCCCCTAGGGTTGAGTGGGTAGTTGGTTGAATTGTATGATCTAACGGATGTAAATAATCAATGGAATAAATCGAGGGCTGAAAACTTATGAGTATAAAGAGGCTAATACTCATAAAAGTATAGTAGCCGGACTCATATATATATATATATATATATATAGAGTTGAGCTAGAATACTTTCAATAGCACCATTGGGGTGGTGCTATTGAGTTTTTAGCCATTGGAAGGAGAGATGTGAGGTTGAGATGATGGTGGTAGGTGGAATAGTGTTTGAGATGATGGTGGTAGGTGGTGGTAGGTGAAATAGTGTTTGATACAAGGGCTATTAATAATTAAGGAGTAGATCAAATGGCTTAAAACCTAATAGCACCATGGGGGGAATACTTCCAAAAGTATTCTAGCTCAATTCTCTATATATATATATATATATAGAGAGAGAGAGAGAGTTGCTATGCTATTAATAGCGAAGCACTTGGTGCTACCAAGTTTTTCGCCGTTAGATCCACCCCTTTGATGATTTTCACCCATTAGATCATACTATTCAACCAACCACTTACTAAACCCTAGGGACCCCACATCATTCTAACCGCACATCTCTCAATCCAATGGTCGAAAACATGGTAGCACCAATGATTTGGTGCTATTAATAGCATAGTAGCCTAGTTCTATATATATATATATATATAGAATTTGGTGGAATATTATTAATAACACCAAGTCATTGGTTCTATTAGGTTTTCGGCTTTTGGATGAAAAAAAATGCGGGTAGGATGATAGTAGTCTCCGGCTAGGTTAATAGTGCTCCCCTAGGGTTGAGTGGGTGGTTGGTTGAATAGTATGATCTAATGGTTAGAATGATGAAAGAAATAAATCTAACGGTAGAAAATTTGGTAGTACCAAGTGCTTGGGCTATTGATAATATCCCAGCCGGACTCTATACATATATAAATGTGTGTGTGTGTGTGTATATATATATATAGAGAGAGAGAGAGTCCGGCTACTATGCTATTAATAGCACGAAACACTTGGTGCTACCAAGTTTTCCGCCGTTAGATCTACCCTATTAATCATTTTCATCTGTTAGATCATACTATTCAACCAACCACCCACTCAACCCTAGGGGCCCATATTATCCTAACCGCACATTTCTTAATCCAATGGCCAAAAACTTGGTAGCACCAATGACTTGGTGCTATTAATAGTATATTAGCCTAGCTCTCTCTCTCTCTCTTTCTATATATATATATACACATATATATATATATATATGTATAGAGTTGGGCTATAATACTATTGATAGTATTTGCCCTTTTTTGCTATCAAGTTTTTAACGCTTGGGTGAGAAATTGTAAGGTTAAGATGGTATTAGTCCCTTAGGGTTGAGCCCCCTAGGGTAGAGTGGTCCCCACTAGATTATAATATTTAATCCAATGGTAAGAAATGGTTCAAGGAATTGATCCAAAGGCTAAAAACTTAATAGCAAAAAGGGGCAAATACTATTAATAGTATTCTAGCCTAGCTCTATATATATATATATATATATATATATATATATATATATATATATATATATATATATGGAGAAGTCTTGTGCTATTAGAGTGGTAGCTCGTATGCTCCTAACTTCCTAACCATCTATTAATTTTGATGGGTGGTTAGGATGAGAGAGGAGAAATCAGGAAGAAATTCAGAGAGAAGAGAAAGAGACTCTCAATTTGTAATTTTAATGGTTAATATGAGACGTTTTCTCGTTTAACGGTGTAAAGATATCAAAATCAATTGAATTTTGGTTAACTTTTTTTTTAAACTATTTAGAACAAGGTCTATACTCTTGCTCTTGATTACATGACTCACATCATCGCTTTTCAGCCATTCATTTTTGTGTCCACTTGATGGAACAAGAGAATAATATTGAAAACACATAAATTTGGTTTCTAGATACTTCAAATGGTATAGATCATATTTAACAGTACCGATCGTTGATTTGGAGGCTCCATCATTGAAAACAAATGGGTGACAACGGAGCTCGTTTGCTACTAATAGCATTCCAACTCAACTCTATATATATTGAGAGAGAGAGAGTAGGGCTATTATACTCTTATGAATATAGAGTCTTTCGTACTCATAAGTCGTTTTCGATGATAGAGCTTCCGAATCGACGATCATATTGTTAAATATAATCTAGAACATTTGAGACTTTTAGAAACCAAATTTTATAATTTTTTAAAATTATAATAAAGTTCATCAAGCGGGCATAAAATGAACAGTGAAAATCAAACGACCTCCTAAAATTAGAGGATCGGATTCTTCAATTTAAGATCGGAGTTATTGATCTTTATCTAGATAGTGAATAGAATTTCTATCAAAAAAATCAACCGATTTTGATTTTTTTACACCGTTAAACTAGCAACCATCCCATACGGGCCATTAAAAGTTGTTAACTTTGAGATCTTTTGATCGTAAGGTAAATGATGTCGAAAAATTATGAAATTTGGTTTCTAGAAGTTTCAAATGCTTTACATAATGTTTAACGGTATAGATTCGATTCGGAAGCTCTATCATCGATAACGATTTATGAGTACGATGGCGATCATACTCATGAGAGTATAGTAGTCGGACTCTCTCTCTCTCTCTCTCTCTCTCTCTCTCTCTCTATATATATATATATATATATATATATATATATATATATATATATATGTTAAATAACAGTGTCCCACTGTATGGCTCGCAAAAGTGAGTCTTGAAAAATGAAGTGTAAGAGTTAAGGAGGGAATGTTGGTAGAATGGCAATCAGGTAGAGTAATATAGTCTGTTCGTCTTGGCTGAAGATTCTTGAGTAGTGTTGTCAAGTAAAGTTGTTTGAAAAGCACTAACAGTTTCTTTGAAATCCTCGACAGCTTCTCACTGCATGAGAAAAATAAGCTTCTTATTGATTTTCTGTTTCCAGCAAAAGTCCCAGATTTTCTGTTTCCAAGATGCACAGCTTCTTATTGATTTTTTTTTTCCCCCCTTTACAATTTGGCAGACACAGGGTATGAATTATCTTCATCATCGCAACCCACCTATTATTCATCGTGATTTGAAGTCGTCAAACCTGTTAGTCGATAAGAATTGGACAGTGAAGGTATACTGCTTATTTCTTCATTAAGTTGCCTTCTTAAACACTTATATAACTCCCTTACTTTTATTCTTGGTAAACAGGTCGCCGACTTCGGTCTTTCGCGTCTGAAGCATGAAACTTTTTTGACAACCAATAATGGGAAAGGAACTGTAAGTATAAGCACAATTCAATTAGCACCCCCTAAATTATCATGATTTTCACTTTGCTTTCACCACATATTGATGCCCATATATTACGCCCTTAAACTGCAAGGTTTCATTGCTTCTGAGTGTTTTCACTTTGCTCAGAGATCAATGGGGTAGAATGTAGATTTGAAAGATTCAGGGGGGCAATGTGAAAATCTCTATATCTATCAGGATTTTCTAGTATTTTGTTTGGAAATTTAGCTTTTCAGCAAGATAAATTTTTGTCTTCACCATTTCTTTGCCTTGATATTTATTTTTTACTACTCTATCCAGCCACAGTGGATGGCTCCGGAAGTTCTTCGAAACGAACCTTCAGATGAAAAGTAGGTTTGCACACAACATTGTTTTGACTTGTTGTATGGTCGCTAAAATGCAGGAATTCCACCTAAAAGTTTAGTACGAACACATTACCACATAATGTGCTATCGCGAAATAACGCCGAAAAAGGATGCAAAACAACGACATCATGTAGTTTAGGGGTTAATATATAGGTTTCACTATTTCAGGGATGGGGTGAAAGTGAAAATCGCTATATTTTTAGGGGGTTACCTGCAATTTAGCTTTTCTATTTTATTTTTCTGTTGTTGTAAGAAGCAATATCATGAGAGTCATTTTCCTTGGTTAAATTATAGGTCCGACGTGTACAGCTTCGGGGTGATATTGTGGGAACTCGTAACTGAGAAGATCCCTTGGGAGAACCTCAATTTAATGCAGGTAGTTTTCTGGATTTTCTTATAAAATCGAGGAGGTTTTCTGCATTTTGGAATTTCTGCATTATAATTTCGAGAGAGGTCTCGTGCTACTCGCAATATTTTGAGTAGGTTTTTCTCCAATTTGGCCAACCATTTACAACGCAAATATTATTTCCCCTGCGAACTCATTTGTTGTTTGTGTCATGTATAACCTTTTAATTCTGGTTTCAGTGTCGACAAGGTGTTTGGTGAACAATCCTTGTTATGTTTTATTTTGCATTACAATAATCTATGAAGGTTTGCATAGTTTTATCAGAAATACGCGCATCTAAATTAGTCTTATTTTTAGAGTAAATTGTCCTTTATGCAGGTTATTGGAGCTGTGGGGTTCATGAATCAGAGGTTGGAGGTTCCGAATGATTTGGATCCTCAGTGGGCTTCAATTATCGAGAGTTGTTGGCACAGGTCACATTACTCATTTTCCTTTTTCTTTTTTCTTTTTTTTTTTTTTTTTTCTGGTTGCAATTTTCTTATCCATCCCTTTTATTTTCTAAAGAAGTATTTATATTGAGTAGGGCTACCATACTCTTATGAGTATTGGAGCCTTCGTACTCATAAGTTGTTTTCGATGATGGAGTTTCTGAATCGACGATCCACTCCGTTAAATATGATCTAGAGTATTTGAAACTTTTAGAAAATAAATTTCATAAATTTTATGCTTCATAATAAAGTCCATCAAGCGAGCATAAAATGAACGGTCAAAATCGAACGATGTTCTAAAAATGGATGATCGGATCCTTCAATTTAAGATTGAAGTTATTGATCTTTATCTAGGTAGTGAATAGAATTTTCTATCAAAAATTCAACAAATTTCGATTCTTTTACACCGTTAAACTAGCAAGCATCCCATACCGGCCGTTAAAAATTGTCAATTTTGTGACCTTTTGATCGTAAGGTAAATGATGTCGAAAAATTATAAAATTTGATTTCTAGACGTTTTAAATGCTCTAGATAACGTTTAACGGTATGGATCGTCGATTCACAAGCTCTATCATCGAAAACAACTTATGAGTACGAGGGCGATCGTACTCATAATGGTATAGTAGCCGAACTCTATATATATCTATCTTTTGTCACTGTAAAAGTTGTATTAGCCTACTCATCCTTACATATCCATTGGAAACTGCTCTGTTTTCCATCTAAATGATGAAGTAAGCGGAAAAAGGAATCAGACAAACGTGAGTTTAGGGAGATAACAAGAATGCGGGGAAGCGCCGCCCTTATAAATTAACAACATTTCGCTCGGCGGGTGAGGGCATTTTAGAGGATAAAACGGTCATTTAGGCAAATGACAGTCTAAATGAGAGGCAGTATCTGATAGTTTTTGAAATTTACGAGGATAAATTTGCATCAATACATAGTTTCGTTTACAGTGTACACGGTAATGCCTCCGTAAACAATTCATTACTCATCTGATTAATCGTTTCCTTGCTGAAAACAGCGAGCCGGAGCGTCGGCCAACGTTTCAAGAACTACTGGAAAGATTCAAAGATTTACAGAGGCAGCATGTTGTCCAAGCGCACTTGCAGCGATCGGCAGCGGCAGATAAAAAGCAGGCACTGGCAAAATTGAGTGTTCAAGATTGATGGCCAGCGTCTTCACGCCTGTCCAATAACTGGCCCTAAATTTGTTTGGTCATAGATCTGTTTGCGAGAAATGTACAGTCCTATGTGGTTCTCTTTGTGATATTATTCGTAGCAGCGGTCCGCTTATTTTAGTTTTTACAACTGGGAGCCAGTTGTCTCTTTTCATCAACTACAACGCCGCCAACACGATCATGGGCAATTCCAATCCACAAACAGAGACATTGGTCCGAAGTCGTAAAAACAGACGATGACGACGAAAAGAAGTGCACAGGAACGACGAAATATAATAAGCGGACGGACTGTTTTGGAAAATTCGTTCCGGTCTTTTGTTTTCTTGCGAATTGGTTGGGCTTCTTCAGATTAACAAAATTAGAAACTAGAGGCAAAAAAAAAAAAAAAAAAACTGGTGGGTATTGATGGGTAGTAGGGCTAAGCTTGTTTGTATATTTTTCACCAGATTCCTCTTCAGCTGTAATCAATTTTTAAGTGTATTTTGTGTCATTATACACTAAGGTTGTACATGTTTATTAGGAACTAAATTCTCGCGCAAGATTCTTATTTTAGGACTCATTGAAATTTTCCTTTGTTTTTAGATTGTGTTTGATTGTCACTGAACTTACTATTGTAAAGATTTGATTGGATCATCTTGACCATGATTTGTTGTTTATTGATGCATAAATATCGATTTCCGATTAAGCTATTTCAATGTGGTCATTTGTTGCACATCAAGTGATTCATCTACCAAATCAGTGCTTGCTAAGTGTGTGATGTAAAATAAAGCAGCAACAATACTCTGAATCCTTGCAACGGCATGATGATCGCTGAATCGGCTGTCCCATCATTGTTGTGTCATCTCAAGACATTTTTGAGAAAGTTGTTATTTGTACATCTATGCGTCGATGATATAAATTATATTGTGATGTCGTAATCGTCTGAATGAAAATGTAAGATGCAGCGATTCTAATACTAATAATTGAGCTTAAATATTTTGAATTGGTGATTTAAATCTAACAAATTAGTAGTGTTAATGGATCAAATAGTAATAATGGGGTGGATTAGGACACTTAACAATCAATTTCAAAGACCATATATCCCTCCCGGGGTTTCACTTTTTCTTACTTTAGTATCCTGTGGTTTAAAGTATATCAAGTTAGTACCCTGTGGTTTCGCACTTTCTCACTTTAGTATCTTGTGGTTTAAAATGTATCAACTTAGTAGTCTGTGGTTTTATTTTTGTACCAAGTTAGTACCTTATGGTTTAAAGTGTATCAAAGTTAGTACCCTGTTGTTTTATTTTTTTCTTAATAAAATATTAAACCACATGGTACTATAGTGAGAAAGTGTGAAACAATATATAGGGTACTAACTTGATTCACTTTAAATCGCAGGGTATTAAAGTGAGAAAGTTCGAAACCACGTGTTACACTTTAAACCACAGGGTACTAAAGTGAGGAAGAGTGAAACCGTAGGGGGGTATTTGAAGTTTTCCCTAAATTTAAATCTAGCGTTCAAATAAAAAAATATAATTTTTTTTTTTTTTTCAAACCAAAAAAAGTTGCATGCGCCCTCCTCTTCTCCCTTCTCCCCCGACCCACACCACGCGCCTCCTCCTCCTCCTCCAATCATGCTCGTCCATGGCGCACCTCCTCGAGCTCCACGCCCACCTCCTCCGCTCCCACCTCCTCCCCCCCTCCGTCTCCGGCGCCGGCCCCGCCTCCGCCGGGGCCCTCCTCCTCCGCCGCGCGGCCGCCCTCGCCGGCCACGGCGGGAGCCTCCGGTACGCCCGCCACCTGCTCGACGAAATCCCCCGCCCGAGCACCCCGTCCTTCAACGCCCTCCTCCGCGCCCTCTCCTCGTCCCCGGACCCCTCCCCCTCCCTCCCCCTCTTCCGCCTCCTCCTCCTCCGCTCCCCCTCCCCCCGACCACTTCACCTTCCCCCCTCCTCAAGTCCTGCTCCCGCCTCTCCGACCTCCTCTCCGGCCTCCAACTCCACGCCTTCATGCTCAAGTCCGCCGCCGACCGCCACCTCTTCTCCTCCAACGCCCTCATCCACATGTACGCCTCCTGCTCCCTCCCCTCCCTCGCCCTCCGCGCCTTCCCCTGCTGCCCCGCCCGCGCCCCCGTCCCCTGGAACTGCCTCCTCTCCGCCTACCTCGCCGCCGGCCTCCTCGCCCGCGCCCGCCACCTGTTCGACCGAATGCCCCGCCGGGGCCCCGTCGCCTGGAACGCCATGATCACCGCCCACGCCAAGCTCGGCCTCGCCCCCGCCGCCCGCCAGCTGTTCGACGAAATGCCCCCCCGGGCCCGGAACGTCGAGTCCTGGAACGCCATGATCGCCGGGCACGCGCGGTGCGGCCGCGTCGACCTCGCCCGGGAGCTCTTCGACGCGATGCCCGCACGGAACGCCGTGTCGTGGAGCGCGATGATCACCGCGTGCGCGCGCGGGGATCGCCCCGCCGCCGCGCTGGCCCTGCTCGCCGAAATGGAGGAGCTGGGGATCGCCCCCAATTGGGCGGCGATCGTGAGCGCGCTCTCCGCGTGCTCGCAAATCGGCGCGCTCGGCCGCGGCAAGCGAGTCCACTCCTACATCTTGGGCAACAAGATGAAGATGGACTCCGTAATCGGGACGGCGCTCATCGATATGTACGCGAAATGCGGGTGCATAGATAGAGCGTTCGAGACCTTCCTCGCGTTGCCCGGGAAGGACGTGTTCCCGTGGACGGCGATGATCGGAGGGTTCGCCGTCAACGGGCAAGGACCCAAGGCCCTCGACCTCTTCCGACGGATGGAAGAGGAGGGAATTCGGCCCAACGAGGTCACTTTCGTCGGCGTGCTATGCGCGTGTAGCCACGGCGGCTTCGTCGATCGAGCTAAGAAGTATTTCAATTCGATGAGCGAAGTTTACGGGCTCGAGCCCCGAATCGAGCATTACGGTTGTATGGTCGACGCGCTAGGCCGCGCCGGGCTTTTGGAAGAGGCGGCGGCGCTAGTTCGAGCCTCGCCCCCCAACCCCGTTTTGTGGGGTAGCTTGTTGGGCGCTTGTTGGATCCACGGAAACGCCGAGGTAGGGGAGTACGCGGTTGACCGCCTAATCGAGCTTAAACCCGACGATGCCGGTGTTTACGTCCTCTTATCGAACATCTACGCGATGCGAGGGAGGTGGGACGATGCTCGGAAAACGAGGTTGCGAATGAAAGCAAAGGGTCTCGACAAGAGTCCCGGTCGTAGCTCGATCGAAGTTCGCGGCCTAGTTCACGAATTCCTCGCGGGCGACCGATCGCACCCGAGAAACGTCGAGATCCATCGAATGTTGGACGAGATGAGCTCCAAGTTGAAGCTCGAAGGGTATCAACCGAACACGGCGCCGGTTTTGTTCGACATCGAGGAGGAAGAGAAGCAGGACGCGGTGGCTCACCACAGCGAGAAGTTGGCGATCGCGTTCGGGCTCATCAGCACCGATCGCGGGGAGCCGATTCGGGTTTTCAAGAACCTGCGAGTGTGCCGCGATTGCCACACCGCCGCGAAGCTAGTGTCGAAAGTGTACGAAAGAGAGATCATTCTGCGAGACCGGAACATCTTTCATTACTTCGCGAAAGGTTCCTGTTCATGTAGGGACTACTGGTGATCATTTCACCGTCTAGGTCGAGCGTCGAAAATGCGACTTCTCTGTTTCTCCGTTCTTGTCTTCTGCTGTGGTTGTCTGCTCCTGCATGCGTGCGTAGGAAGCTCAGATTTCAGTGGGGGTGTAAACGAGCCGAACACGGGCGAGCTCATTAAAGTATCGAGCCGAAAAATTCGGCTCGTTTAATAAACGAGCCGAACACGAACAATAACAAAAAAAAAAAAAAAATAGATTAAATATATTAAAAAAATAAATTTATATAATTTTATCTATTAAATTTTGATCTAATAGTTAAAACTTTATATACAAATAAATCTTTTTATAATTAAGCTTGCATTTATATTTTTATTTTGCTAAAAATTAAATAATAAAAATATATATTACATATAATTATTTATTATATATAAAAATATAAATTAAATAAATTATATAAATATAAAATATGTATTCGAAATTTGTTATCGAATATGAGCGACATGACGTGTTCACTTCATTTATTAAACGAAATGAAAAATTCACTGCGTTCGCTCGTTTATTAAACGAAGGAATGATCTCGAATTCATTTCGATCCGAATTTAAAATTATTCGTTCGCTCATGAAGGCACAAGATTTTAGCTTTCACACTTAAAAAAAAAAAGAGAAAAAAGAAAAATTCCACCAGGTCCAAAATAACCGGGTCGGGTCGGGTTGGACCGGGCCGGGCCAGGCAGAACCAAATGAGCTCAGATGAAAAAGAAAAGAAGTAAATTCAATTATGAATTTACCTTGCTTTTGCATCTCTCTTAGAGAGGATCTAATTATTATTTTTTATTTGAATTTTTTTGCATGTTTGCGTAAGATATAATGGATAAAAATTATTATTATTATCCGTAAATCGTCATCGAATGGTCCAGATCATTTATAAGAAATTCATTATTATCATTATTAAAAAAAAGAATTAGAAAAAAACTCCATTATTTATTTATTTATTTAACCATGATATCATGAAAAATAACAAAAATATTAACAAACTATAAGCAAAATAAGCACTTCAAAATCAATTATGTAGCTTTGAAACTTAGGAGCTAAGAACTTCTTTATAAATTAATAAAATTATGATGAGTCATTAACTAAAATGTTCTAGATGAATCAGAATGTTCTTTTTTTTTCTTTTTTCTTTTTTAAGAGCATAAGTAAGTAGAAGAAAACTTTGATTTGATGTTTAATAAACGCGTGTTTGTCCAAATTTGTTGGACGGTGCCATTAATGAAAATGACCACTAATGAAAGGACAAATTTCATATATATATATATATATATATATAGAGAGAGAGAGAGAGAGAGCATGACTGCTGTGCTCTGAATTATTTTCGATGATGAAAATTTTGAATCGACGATCGCTCCATTAGACTTGATCTAGGACATTTGAAGTTTCTAGAAAATAATTTTTACGATTTTTTGATATCATTTACTTATTGATCGAAAGGATTCAAAATTAATAATTTTTAATGGATAATATCTACCGTTTTCAAGTTTAACGGTTTAGAAGTATTCAAATCAGATGAAATTTTGATATAAAATTCTTTATACTATCTACAACAAGATCAATATTTCTGATCGAAAATTTTAGTGCTATTTCACCATTTTATATATATATATATATATATATATATATATATATATATATATATATATATATATATATATATAGATATAGATATAGAGTCTATATGGTCCTTGTAAAAGCACAAGCACTTGGTGCTTGTGAATTTTTTACCGTTAAATCTATGACTTTAATCATTTTTATCCGTTAGATTATACTATTCAACCAACCACTCGTTTAACCCAAGGGGCCCATATCATCCTAACCGTACATCTATTAATCCAAGTGCTAAAACTTACAAGCACCAATGACTTGGTACTTTTAAAAATATAGAAGCTCAATTATATATATATATATATATATATATATATATATATATATATATATATATATATATAGGGTCCTATTATACTATTATGAGTACGATCGCCTCGTACTCATAAGTTGTTTTCGATGATAGAGCTTTCGAATTGACGATCCACACCGTTAAACGTTATTTACAGCATTTAAAACTTCTAGAAAATAAATTTTATAATTTTTCGACATCATTTACCTTATGATCAAGAGGTCACAAATTTGACAATTTTTAACGGTCGTTATGGAATACTTGCTAGTTTAACGGTGTAAAAGAATCGAAATTTGTTGAATTTTTGATAGAAATTTCTATTCACTACATAGATAAAGATCAATAACTCCGATTTTGAATTGAACGATTCGATCATCCTTTTTTAGGACGTCGTTCGATTTTAACCGTTCATTTTATGCCCACTTGATGGACTTTATTATGATTTTGAAAGTTTACGAAATTTATTTTCTAGAAGTTTCAAATACTCTAGATCATATTTAACGGAGTGGATCGTCGATTCTAAGCTCCATCATCGAAAACAACTTATGAGTAGTAGAGCTCCAATACTCATAATAGATAAGTATGTATATATATATATATATATATATATATATATATATATATATATATATATATATATATATATATATATATATATATATATATATGTATAAATCAAAATTTTCTTTGTCTTGTCGATAATCCACAAAACGCTAAGTGCTGTCGAGTTTCTAGCGATTAGATAATACTTTTTGATGATTTTCACCCGTTAGATCATACTATTCAACCAACCACCCACTTAACTCTAGGGGGCCCACATCATCCTAACCGCACATCTCTCAATCCAATGGCGAAAAACTTGGTAGCACCAATAACTTAGTGCTATTGATAGCATAAATCTCTCTCTCTCTCTCTCTCTATATATATATATATATATATATATATATATATATATATATATATATATATATATATATATATAGGCTACTATCCTATTAATAGGATAGGAGCACTTGTCCTATCAAGTTTTTAACCATTGGATGAGAAATTGTATTTAGGATGATATTAGTCGGTTAGAGTTGAATGGTCCCCTTAGGGTTGAGTGGTCCCGAGTTATAGTATTTAATCCAATGGTTAGAAATGATGATAAGAGTTGATCCAAAGGCTAAAAAATTGATAGACAAGTCTCATATCCTATTAAAAGGATAGTAGCGACTATATATATATATATATATATATATATATATATATATATATATATATATATATATATATATATATATATATATGTTTGACTCTTTAATGTAGAAAAAAATTGTAGAAAGGCCCCTTAATTATAGCACTTTTGCAAATAAATGTCTCAATTTTTAATTTTGGCAATTGAATTCCTAAACTTTATCAAACAGCTCAAAAAATAAAAAACAACCATGTAAAACTTGTATTGTATATAATCTAATAAAGCTTTATTAAAACACACACACACACACACACACACACACACACACACACACACACACACACACACACGAAAAGCAATGAAAATTCAAGATAATTAATTTCATCCTATTATTTAAACCTGATGCTTAATCATTAGTGTAAACGAGCTGAACATGAGCAAGCTGGGATCGGTTCGTGTTCGTCTCGTTATTGGCTTATTAAAGTATCGAGTCGAAAAATTGGCTCGTGTTCGGCTCGTTTAATAAACGAGCCGAATACGAGCCTCACGATGTGGCAAACGAAAAAAAAAAAATAAATTAAATATATTAAAAAAATAAATTTATAAAATCTTACCCATTAGACTTTGATCTAATAGTTAAAACTTTATATACAAATAAGTCTTTTTATAATTAAGCTCGCACTTATATTTTTATTTTACTAAAAATTAAATAATAAAAATATATATCATATATAATTATTTATTTATATATAAAAATATAAATTAAATAAATTATATAAATATAAAACATATGTATTCGAAATTTAGCCGAACACGAGCGAGCCGACTCTAGCTCGTGTTCGGCTTGTTTATTAAACGAGTGAAAAATTCAAATATGTTCGCTCGTTTACTAAACGAGAGAACCGATTTCGAGCTCATTTTGAGTCGAACATGAGTCGCTCGCGAACAATGAGTGGATTGCCACCCCTATTAATCATCATCATAATTAAAAGAGGATAGTTTAGAGTTTTTATCCGTTTTTGAAGTTACACAAAATTATTTATAGGGCGTGTGATCAAAATGGCTGTTCAATTAACGCTACACCATAAGGAATATATATATATATATATATATATATATATATATATATATATATATATATATATATATATATATATAGAGAGAGAGAGAGAGAGAGAGAGAGAGAGAGATAATAGGATATGAGCACTTGTCCTATCGGTTTTTTAGCCTTTGGATCAACTCTTATCATCATTTCTAATCATTGGATTAAATATTATAACCCAGTGGGGACCACTCAACCCTAGGGGGATCATTCAACTCTAACCGACTAATATCATCCTAACCCTACAATTTCTCATCCAAGGGTTAAAAATTTGATAGGACAAGTGCTCCTATCCTATTAATAGGATAGCAGCCCTAGCCTATATATAGTCCGGCTGCTATGCTATCAATAGTACGGAGGTCTCCGTGTTATCAAGTTTTCCACCGTTAGATTCACCCCTTGATGATTTTCACCCGTTAGATCATACTATTCAACCAACCACCCATTTAACCCTAAGGGGCCCACATCATCCTAACCGCACATCTCTCAATCCAACGGTCAAAAACTTTTGGTAGCACGAATGACTTGGTGCTATTAATAGTATAGTAGTCTAGTTATATATATATATATATATAGTTCTCGAAAAGACATCATAAACACTTTTGATTTGTCAATGGACGAAGTTTAAAAAATGCATACAAATTTCCAAAACCCTAGGAAGGGTCAGTATCATTCGAACTCTATAATTTTCGATCCAAGCGCTAAAAAGTCGAAAATACAAACTCCTTTGTACTTCCAAAAGTATATATAGTACCGTTTTTCGGTTACGAAACCGTGCTTAAAATTTCTTATTAAACTTTTTCTATAATAGGTCATTATCAACATATTCCACCACAAAGTATAAATTGACATTTGACCTACACCATGTGACAACCTAGCTAGTAGTTTCTATAATAGCATTAATTATTAATTAATGCAAAAGGATAATGAAAATTAGGCATCAAATGAGATCTTAACACATTAACAAAACCTTTTTTTGTGGACAACAAATGAGAACTCAACACACATATACCCTTTTGTTTCTTTTGGGTGGTGATATTGGATTAGTCAAAAATTACACGTGTGAGGAAGAATCCGGTAACTGACAACAAGTCGTTGCCGACTTCTTTTTCCTGTTTCTATTACCTTCCATTCCATGAATCTTTTGGATTGAAAGTGATGGATTTTTTTTTTTTGTTTTAAAAAAGAAAAGGATTCACATTTCTAGCTAAATTTATTTATAAATAAAATAAACTAAGCAGATAACGTGCTATCTATCTCAATCTCAAAAAAAAAAAAGAAAAAAAAGAAAAAAAAAGAGAAAATGATGGATCTTAGGGTTGGCCCTTCTTAATTTCTCTCTCTCTCTCTTCACTTTTTTATTTCAAAGCTCAGGTTTTCAAAAAATATTTTGACTAAATTATAAAGAAAGCTTTTCTATGAATACCAGCTTTTCCACGTCCCCTCTCTGATTTTCAAAAATCTATATTTCGCCTCTTTCAAATTTCAGAAATATTTTTGAGGAGGGTACGGTGTTAATGGAGAGGACAAAATGATCAAATTATTCTTACTTCTTATATATAAAAAAATAGTTTTTTAATATATTTTTATTATTTTGAAGGGTATTTTGATATAAATTATAAGAAATAAACGGAAGAATGATGTAGAATGACGGAGGGGATTAAATGGAACAACTTGAAATGTTTGGGAGGGTTAAAATATAGATCTTTGAAAGTTAGGGAGGTAAGTGGAAAAAAGATTGGAGATTTTCTGATAAATTTTCTTGGTTGGTGCTTGAAAAGTAGGAAAAATAAATTAAGGGCGTGTTTGGTTCGTTTCTTTCTCATCCTAGAATAGGAATCGGAATGGACGAATTCATTTGTGGGTGTTTGATACGCGGGAGTCCATTCCGATTTCGATTTCCAAATGAAATGAGAATCTCCCAATCGCCACTTTTGTGAGTGTTTGGTACGCGGGAGTCCCATTCCGATTTCAATTTCTGAATGAAATGGGAATCCCCCAATCGCCACTTTTTCCAATCCGGCCCAGGAGGTCAGATTGGAAGTTGAATATGGATGGAATGGATATATATTTATTTGGATTAAATTTATTTTTTAAATTTTTTTAATTAAAATATGAGTTTAAATTTAGACATTAAAATTTAAATTTTAAATTTTAGTTTTAACTTGAATTAAAAATTAAAATTTAATCAAATATTTCACCATAAGGATGCAACAACCTACTAAGATATTTGAACTCTCCAATTCCTATTAAAAGTTTATCTCACCATATTAGTAAATAATTGTAAATTATTATAAATATGAATAGCATTACTAAACTTCTTATTTTTCCCCTCATTATTCTCCATTTGCTAAGTTATTAGCAATTAATGTTCTAGGAATTAACCGAATCTCACGGCGATAAAAAAATGTTATTGGATCAAATGTCACTCGTTCAATCAGTGGATCAACCACACTAGTTGAACTAATAACATCAGCATGACATCATAAATATTTTATTATTTTTTAATTTTATTATTATATATAAATATGTATATTTTTAGATCAAATTAAGTAGATACAAGTTTTCAAGATTTTTACCTTTTTATAACACTATATTCTATGCTACTAGAATATAAAATTAGCTAAAATAATTTTAAGCCGTTGGATTTTAATACGACGTAATTGAAAAAATTTGGCCGATTTGATCAAAACCGAACCGGTTATCCAGTTCAATAGTTGAATAATCGGCTCAAACGGTTCAAAATAATTTTGTAACATATTCAGTTTAAATGGTTGAATCGAACCGCTTTATAGACTGGATCATGGTTGAATTCGAATTTTAAGTTATAATTGGTTATTAGTGCTTTAGATTAATTATGCAATTGTAACCTAGGGGCATTTGTGTAAAAAATCTCCTCTAGCTCCTTCCACAATATTTTTTGTCACATAAACTACATATTATTTTGTTTCTTGGAAAAGAACAAATATTAATTCCATGCAATTAATGTTTGTGGATTCTCTTGCATGAGAGAGTTCTAGATACTTCACCCTTGCACCTACCACACCTTTTTCATTAACTATTTATTTTAGAACAATATTGGTTTCTACAAATTAAAATAGTAAATAACATGATGCAATATTATTTGATTTTAAAGTTGTTTCCATCAAATAAATAAAGACTTTAATTAAATTTAACAATTATTTTTTCTTAAGTTAGCAATTAGCAGCTAATTAATAGAACTGTCAATTTTTATAATATTTTTAAGCTAATTGAAAAAAAAAAAACTCAAATCAAAGGAAATAAAAGTCACACAAGTGTGAATAGAAAAATCAAATTGAAGGGTCTATTTTTTTTATTTTTATAATTCCACTTTGTTCCTAAATTTTTTACACACATACCTTAGTCTCTAACACCCCCTTTCTATATATATATATAATCTAAAATTTTCATAAATTTTTTAATTCCATGTAGATGGAATAGGATTGAAATAGTTTGGTTATATTAAAAATAAAAACAATTAATACAAGTATATCCAAAAAAAAAAAAACAAGAAGATATATTTTCTCAATTAGAATCATATATTGATATTTTAATCCTTATATTTCTAGCATATATATATTAATTTGAATTATATGAGATATACTACTAAAATTGTCATAAAATTGAACTTATGATTATGCATGATTAAAGTATAATTAAGGTTTTCCTTTTTCTTTCACTATCCATTAATTCAAAAACATATTTCTACAGTTGAGATTAGGAGTAATAAGTCCACATTTTGGATAATGAGAACTTAATTAGAAGGTGGAAACAACAGATTAATAACATTAATTGATGTATAAATAGTATATAATTTTTTTTTTCAGTAATTTGATTTGTTTTATTTTGGCTCATATAAAAATAATTAGTGAGAGAGAGAGAGAGAGAGAGAGCCATTAATTCCCATGTTTAAAGGATTTGGAGATACTTCTATTTATTCTTTTACTTTGTAAAACATTTGCATGAGTAAAGGAAATAATTCTAATTTAGGCAATATTGTGTGCAATAAAATGGTAAAATAACTTTAATTGAGATAATAATATATTTTATCTTTTGCATTGGAGAGAATCTAATTGGGAAATTGTTTATAATTGGATTTATATATCAAAATATAAGGTATAAAAATATAATCTATAGATTTATTTTGTATATATGAGCCCTTTTTAAATATATGCCATGCAAATTATTAGGTGTTTCTATTACTAGTGTATATATATATAGTATACCCCTTCATGAACATTCCAAAATAAAAATATTATTTTCCCCACCTAGGATTCACCTTTCCCTTTTTTTTTTTTTTTTTTTTTTTTTTTTTTGGAGAGTACACCTAGGATTCACTTTAACTCAAATGATGATCTCTAATTAATCCCAATATCAAGGAATAATTTTATTCTTTCTACTATGCTATAAATCCCAAATTATTAGGAATAATACCTTTTTTTTTTTTTATAGATTGAATGCTAAATAGAAAACAATTCCCTACATATATCAAAGAGTGTTTGCTCAATCTCATCCTTTCTATTTTATTTTTTTTGCCAAATTTAGGTCATTAATTTTTGGATAAAATTATATATATAAAACTTACCTTAACTTATATATAATCTTTACAAATATATATCATTTAGATTTACGAATTATTTAATTAATATATTTTATTCTATTCATGTAAATTAAAATTCAAATGCATTAAATCGCTTGGGACACACAAATGTAGAAATTAGGTGCTAAAATTTAAAATTTTAAACTATTTAACAGTCGAACTAAAATAGAATATATATATAGTTCAGATATATTTTATATAATAATAATAATAATAATATTTTTTTATTATCTTAATAATTCCAAAATGTTGCATGTTGTACGTATGAGCAACGCGACACTTGTCTCTTAACATTTGCATATATATATATATATATATATATATATATATTTTTTTTTTTTTTATAAATATGAGATATAATTCCTACTCCTATTTCTTAATCTTCTAAGAGCTGCAGGTTTTTCAAAATTCTCATCCTCTTGATTTCATTACGATGGTTCCGCCAAACGATCCAATCGTTGCTCCTCTGAATCCTGCAGCTCACTCCAACAACAACGGCTCCAAAAGCGCGGCGGCTTTCTCCCTCAGCGAGGGAAAGCTCTTCCTGAACAACATCGCCCTACTCACCGACGTGCCGTCGCACGTCACACTCACGCCATTCTCCGTCCCCCACTCCACCAATGCACCTCCCCACATCACAGACCAAGCTCAAGCCCATGCCCACAGGGGCTCCTTCCTCGGCTTTCGCCTTCCGCACCCCTCGCACTGCCCCGAGACCTCCCTCGGCCGCTTCTCCGGCCGCCGGTTCCTCAGCACCTTCCGGTTCAAGACATGGTGGTCCACCATGTGGGTCGGCTCCCGCGGCACCGACCTGCAGCCCGAGACCCAGTGGCTCCTCCTCCACGTCCCCGAGCTCTCCTCCTACGTCCTCATCCTCCCCCTCATCGAGAACAAGTTCCGTTCCGCCCTCCGCGCAGGCGACGACGACGATGATCACGTCGTGCTCTACGCGGAGAGCGCATCTTATTCTATCCAATCCAATTCGTTCCGCCGCATGGCGTACGTGCACGTCGCAGACGACCCGTACGAGCTGATGCGCGAGGCGTACCGAGCTGCGCGGGTGCAGCTCGGCACGTTCCGGCTCATCGAGGAGAAGGCGCTGCCGCGGCTCGTCGACAGGTTCGGGTGGTGCACCTGGGATGCATTCTACTTGACGGTCGACCCTGCCGGGGTGTGGCGTGGGCTGCAGGAGCTCGCCGAGGGGGGCGTCGAGCCGCGGTTCCTCATCGTCGACGACGGCTGGCAGAGCGTCAGCTTCGACGGGCAGCCGCCGGGCGACGACGACGCCCGGCGGCTCGTCCTCGGCGGCGAGCAGATGACTGCCAGGCTCTACCGGTTCGACGAGTGCCAGCGGTTCCGCCGGTACAAGGCCGGAGCCTTGCTTCGCGAAGACGCACCGCGCTACGACGCCTCGCAGCCGAGGAGCATAATTCGCAAGGCGGCGGAGATCGAGAGCGTCGGGAAGGCGAGGGCGAAGGCCGCGGCCCGGTCCGGCGCCGCCGCCGACCTGTCGAGCTTCGACGAGAAGCTCGCGGCGCTGCGGAGGGAATTGGACCTCATAGTTGAGGGGAGGGAAATCGCATTTGATGATTACGGCGACGAGTGTTCGAGTGATCAAATGGGGCTCAAAGCGTTTGTGAAGGATCTTAGGACAAGGTTCAATGCGCTAGATGATGTGTACGTTTGGCAAGCGCTTTGCGGGGCCTGGGGAGGGGTGAGGCCCGGCGCGACGCAGCTCGACGCGAAGGTTGTCCCCGCGAAGATCCCGCCGAGCTTGGCCGCGACGATGGACGACCTCGCCGTCGACAAGATCGTCGAGGGGGGGATCGGGCTCGTCGACCCGGCCCAGGCCGCCGATCTCTACGAATCGATGCACTCGTACCTCGCCAGCGCCGGAGTTACTGGCGTGAAGGTCGATGTCACGCATGTAAGTTCGAACATTAAGTGTGGTATCAGAGCAGTAGATCCTCTCTTTCTCTTCTTTATTTTTTCGTAATTCGTTGTTCTCGCTCGGTGATTTCGTAGGCGTTGGAGTACGTTTGCGAGGAATACGGGGGCCGAGTCGAGCTTGCGAAGGAGTACTATGATGGATTGTCCAAGTCACTTGTGAAGAACTTCAATGGAACAGGGATTATCTCTAGCATGCAACAGTGTAATGACTTTTTCTTCCTTGGAACATGGCAGGTTTCAATGGGGAGAGCAGGTAACAACAGCCTAATTGCTTACTTAGTTTCTTGGGGGGGGGAATTACCATGGGGATGTTTCTTTTTTCCTTGATACAATTATGTAATTACCATGTTCAATGTTTTCTGGGTGAAATCTTAGATGGATTTTCATTTTTTTTGTATCAATTTCGAGTACCATGTTCGTATTTCGATGAGATATCGAAGAATTTCATGGGTTCTGTTTCTGGTTTCTTAATGCAGTTATGTAACTAGCATGTTCAGAATCTGAGAATTCAATGTTTTCAGGGTGAAATCTCAGATTTTTTTTTTTATTTGGTAGAAATTTTGAGTACCATGTTCATAATTCGATGAAATATCGAAGAATTTCATGGGTTCTGTTTCTGTTCTCTTGATCCAATTATGTAATTGCCATGTTCAGAATCTGAGAATTCAATGTTTTCTCGGTGAAATCTTAGATGGTTTTTTCTTTCTGTTTTGTAGAAATTTTGAGTACCATGTTCATAATTCGATGAGATATCGAAGAATTTCTTAGGGATTTTTTCTTTTTCTTTGATAGAATTGTGTAATTACCATGTTCAGAATCTGAGAATTCAATGTTTTTTCTGTAGGAATCATTGTTCTGAACTTCATTGTTTTCAGAAAACAAAAGTTTCTCTTTTCCTCTGGTTTTTTTTTTCTTCTTTTTTCTGTAGATGGAATCTGAACGAAACCGCGTTCGTAATATATAATTCGACGAAATAACTGAGAATCCGACGTTTACAGGCGACGACTTCTGGTACGATGACCCGAACGGCGACCCGATGGGGGTGTACTGGCTGCAGGGGGTGCACATGATCAACTGCTCCTACAACAGCCTGTGGATGGGCCAGTTCATACAGCCAGACTGGGACATGTTCCAGACCGACCACGCCTGCGGGGCCTTCCACGGCGCGTCGCGGGCAGTCTGCGGCGGCCCGGTCTACGTCAGCGACTCCCTCGGCGGCCACGACTTCGACCTCCTGAAGAAGCTCGTGTTCCCCGACGGAACAGTTCCAAACTGCATCCACTATGCTCTTCCCACCAGGGACTGCCTCTTTGAGAACCCTCTCTTTGATCAGAAAACAGTTCTCAAAATCTGGAATTTGAACAAGGTTTAATTAGCCTCTCTCTTTTTCTTGATTTTGAATGGATATGTTCTTTAAGTTAGTTAAACACACAACTTAATGATCTGGTTTCATGGAACTATACTACCCATCCTTTGTACCCAAAATATATAGAACTTTTCAACCACTTTTTAAATCCATTAGGTACAACTAGTAAAGTGTCCAGGGATAGGTAGTACGCTATCCGCTTTGTTTTATTTTATTTAGAAATAAACTTAGCTTGAAATGTGAATCAATTAGGATTCGAACTTCGGTCTCGGATACCAACCACCGAGCCCAAGCTCTTTGCCACTTGCTCTAGGAACTGTAAGTGAAATTGTTGATTTATATATATTTGACGCTTTTTATGTACCAATGAGAATTGCAGTACGGAGGAGTTATCGGAGCATTCAATTGCCAAGGCGCGGGGTGGGACGCGAAGGAGCGGCGGATCCGCGGATACTCGCATTGCTACAAGCCGGTCGACGGTCGGGTCCATCCGACCGACGTCGAATGGGGCCAGAAGAAGGAGACAGCTGCGTTAGGCCGAGCTCAGAAGTATGCGCTTTACTTGCACCAGGCAAATCGACTGGTCCTGACGAACATAAGCTCCGATCCGATCGAATTCACTCTCAAGCCGTCAACTTTCGAGATCTTCACCTTCACGCCGATCGAGGAGGTCGGCGGAGGTGTCGAGTTTGCACCAATTGGGCTAGTGAACATGTTCAACTCAGGAGGGACTGTGCAAGAAGTGGTGGTGCACAATGAGGGGGGAGAGGAGGGTATTAGGGTTAGGGTTAGGGTTAAGGGGGGAGGGGAACTATTGGTGTACTCTAGTGTGGAGCCAAAGAGGGGATTGGTGGAGGGAAAAGAGGTTGGATTTGAATGGAGAGGGGAGGGAGAGGTGAGAGTGGATGTCCCTTGGAAGGATGAGAGCCATGGTGTGAGTGATGTTGTCTTTGTTTATTATTAATCATGGTTTCATAAATTTAGAAGCTTCTAGAACCTTCTAATTAGGGTTTGTTAGTTTGGCTTTTGAGGATAAGAAAAAAAGGAAGAAATGTTTGTGTTTAAAGCACAGCATAAATAAATTTTCTTTTTGTTATGTGATATCTTTGATTGCACTTTTATCTAGTGTTTCATGCCTTTGGAGATATTATTAGGCTTTTTTTTTTGCTAAACTCATTTGGATACTAATTATGTGGCTATTAAAATTGTAATTTTGTCATCATTGACTTAATTGGACAAGAAAAAATAAAATTTAGGGATTATATTAGTTAGCAATATTGAAAAAAAGTAGGAATTATAATTGTCAAATCATGTGTGCTAAATTTGATTTAGATTGTTTTGGATTGTGTCCAAATGTCCAATACATCTATCAATCAATGTCTTTTCAAGCTTATACTACTATACTAGTATAGTTTCAATCTTTTGTAGTAGATATAATTTATAAGTTTTTAATTATATTCAAAAATATAATATGTGCCATATTTTATGGCTTTTTTGCAAAAAAATCCACTTATTTTCGGATTTTGCAAAATCAGGCCACCTTTTTCGTTTTTTTCTTTTTCCACCAAAATACTCCTTATTACTTTTTCTCTCTCCTCTTTTTTTCTCTCGTTCTTTTCTTTCTCTCCGAAGAAAGCGGCGGAGGCGGAGGCGAAGCGCCTCGCCTCCGCCCCACGCCTCGCCGTGCACCTCGCCTCCTCGGTTCCGACCCTACCGAGGCCGCGTCGTCACCCTTCTTCTCCACTAGGGCATGGCGACATCAAGACGCAGGCTCTTCTCCTCCCCTGCGTGTCGGAACGCCGAGACGTCGTCGGAGGCGGCGAGATCGTCTCCGACGACATCGCCGTGGTTGCGGTAGAAAGTAAGAAAAAGGTGATGACAAAAAATAAGAATAATAATAAATAAAAAAATTTATAAAAAGATCAAAAAATTTAGAAAAACAAAGAAGATGATGAATTTGCACTCTTAAAATATGATTACACTGTTTTAAAAAAAAATTACACTGTTTTACTGAAAATTACACTATTTGATATATAAATTACACTCTTTAGAAATAAATTTTACACTCTTTAAGTCAATATTGCACCATTTAGAAAATTTTGCACTTTCGTTTTTTTTTTTTTTTTTTTTTTTTCTTTATTTTTTTCTACTCCATCTTCTTCCCGCAGGAGATGATTGCCTCCCTCCCTCTCCCTTGCTCCTCCCCCGCATCGCCGTTGCGCGAGGCGCTCCGCGCCATGGTCGAGCCGGGCGAGGAGCGCTCATCTTCGTGCTCCCCACGCAGAGCCGCGGAACCGCGTCCTGGCCGCCTCCGCGGCGGAGGCGCCTCGGCGACCGGGGCGGCGCGGCGGGTGCTCGGCGGCGGCGGCGGCGAGTGGTCCCGATCGTTCTGTTTGTGCCAATTTTGGGTTGTTTTGGGTGTTTTTTTTTTTGGTTTTTGGTATGATTTGGAGGGGTTTCTTGTGATTAAGTTAGGTTTCTTATGATTTTGTGATCATTTTTTCCTTCCGATCGTTCTTGTTGTGCGTAGATTGTGGATTAATTTGGTTGTTATATTTCCTTTTGTACGATTTGTTGGGATTTTTCCAGATTTGGGAGATTTGGTGGTGGGAACTTGATATGATCGTGTTTAATTTCAATCACTCGGGATTGCAAGTAAATGGGGCTTTTAATCTCGTCGAAAATTTTCTTTGCGGTCGTTTGGTTTTTGCCAAATTTGGGTTAATCTGGTTGTTTTGATTGCTTTTGGTGGAATCAGGAGGGTTTTCTCTATGATCGATCTATCTCTGAATGTTGATATGATTAAGATGCGATTCTATAATTTTCTTCATCATTTCCACCGATGTTCATGTTTTGCGCTCCTCGCCCGCTCGACCATGGCGCGGAGCGCTCGCGCAGCCACGGCGATGCGGGGGAGTGGGAGCAAGGGAGAGGGAGGAGGCAATCATCTCTGCAAAGAAGAGATGAAGTAGAAGAAAATGAAGAAAAGAAAAAAAAAAAAAAAAACAAAAGTGCAAAATTTTCTAAATGGTGCAATATTGACTTAAAGAGTGTAAAATTTATTTCTAAAGAGTGTAATTTATATATCAAATAGTGTAATTTTTAGTAAAACAGTGTAATTTTTTTTAAAAACAGTGTAATCATATTTTAAGAGTGCAACTTCATCATTTTCTTTGTTTTCTAAATTTTTTGATCTTTTTATGCGAAATTTTTTTATTTATTATTATTCTTATTTTTTTTTGTCATCACCTTTTTCTTACTTTCTACCGCAACCACGGCGATGTCGTCGGAGACGATCTCGCCGCCTCCGACGACGTCTCGCGTTCGACACGCAGGGAGGAGAAGAGCTGCGTCTTGATGTCGCCGTGACCTAGTGGAGAAGAAGGGTGACGACGCGCCTCGGTAGGGTCGAACCGAGGAGGCGAGGGGCGCACGGGTGAGGCGTGCGGGCGAGGCGAGCGGGTCGTTTCCGCCTCCGCCTCCGCCTCCGCTGCCTTCTTCGGAGAGAGAAAGAAAAGAACGAGAGAAAAAAAAGAGGAGAGAGAAAAAGTAATAAGGGTATTTTGGTCCGGCGGCTGAAAAAGCGGTCCGAATCTGCAAAAACGAAAAGGTGGCCCGGTTTTGCAAAATCCGAAAATAAGTGGATTTTTTTTGCAAAAAAGCCATATTTTATAGGAAAAACTTCAGAAACTTCCATTGTGGTTTCATACTTTTTTATTTTACTACCCTGTGGTTTAAAGTGTATCAAGTTAGTACCCTGTGGTTTCTCATTTTATCACTTTAGTACCCTGTGATTTAAAGTGTATAAAGTTAGTACCACGTGATTTTAAACTTTATCACTTTAGTACCCTGTGGTTTCACACTTTATCACTTTAGTATCCTGTAGTTTAAAAAATCATAGGATACTAACTTGATACAAAATTAAAACCACAGGATACTAAAGTGATAAAGTGCAAAACCACATGGTACTAATTTGATACACTTTAAACAACAAGGTACTAAAGTGATAAAATGAGAAACCACGGGGTACTAACTTGATACATTTTAAACCACAGAATATTAAAATAAAAAAAATTAAAACCACAAGGGGGGTTTTTGAAATTTTCCCTATTTTTTATAAAGTCACTTTATAATTGTATAGAGTATTGGATCTTGTCAAATAGATACACTGTAAACCACATGGTACTAAAGTGAGAAAGTAGGAAACCACGGACCGGAGGATTTTTGAAGTCCCCCCCCCCAGAAAAGAAAAAAAAAAAAAAATCATATTTATACGCCGGGCGCAGGGAAAACTTGTCGTACACCGAGTCACCTTTTGCGGTCCCTTTGTTTTAGGTGCGTTTAATTCGCGGGCGCGGCGCGTAAGTGGATATGTTCGGTCTATATGGGCATTGAAAGCTCCACCCAACATACCAAAATTCTCCACGCTAACGTGCGCACCTCCCCCCCTCCCCCCACCACCCACGCTATCGTGCGCACCCCCCCTCCTCCTCCTCCTCCTCCTCCTCCGCTCTGTATAACAATGGCGAGCTAGGGCATCGTCCCCTCTCTCTCTCTCTCTCTCTCTCTCGCGCGCGCGCGGGGTGGGGTGGGGTGGGGGGGGGCTCTTGAGATCGAACGATCGGAACGAGAGAGGGGGAAGGGACTAGGGTTAGGGATCAATCGTGGCTAGAGATGTGGGATGCTGGACGCGCTGATGAGGCTCCTATCGGCGTGCTTTGCGCCCGCGGCCGCCGGAGGTGACGGGGGGGGCGGCGGAGGAGGAGGAGGAGGGGGAGGGGGGGAGGAGGAGGGGAGGGGGGGGGGGTTGGTGTGGTACAAGGACATAGGGCGGTGCGCCGGGGGAGTTCTCCATGGGGGTGGCTCAGGCGAACCAGGTGCTCGAGGACCAGAGCCAGGTCGAGTCGGGGCCCTTCGGCACCTTCGTCGGCGTCTACGACGGCCACGGCGGCCCCGACGCCACGCGATACGTCTGCGACCACCTCTTCCGCCACTTCCGCGGTGAGACCCCCGCGGTCCTCGATCGATCGCCTTTTTTTTCCGCCGAATTTGACCCTTTTTTTGTTTAATTCCATGTAATGTGCAATATTTGTATATATATATATATATATATTATGAATGTTTGATTTCTATACAATGCAATTTGCTTGAGTTAGCTTGTTGCTATTTAGGTGTGTGTTACTTATAATAATAGCTTACTTCTTAGGAGACTAAGCTAAAGTGCATGTTTATGTTGGTAACTTAGTATTGTTTATGTTCTCAAGTTATGAATGATTAGAGGTACTGAGCGTGAATTGTTTCATTGTAATGCTATTATATAGTTGTGAAGCTCATCTTTGTAGAGTAACGAAGGAACGGAAAAATGGTTAGCAGATATTTTGTTTTTCTTGTTGTCCAAATATAAATATGGAGTTTGCGACCAATCGGACTATTGTAATGTTGAGGAAAATCGGCGAAAGTGCCTTTTATTATATAGAATGTGGGGGGAAATAAAAAGAGAAAAAAAAGTGTAAACAATGAGCCAAATTAGCACTTAGATTTTGCTTATAGGTTTATGCCGTTATGGTTGTCTGATTAATTTGGTAGATTTATTCATTTAGAGATTTCGTCGGGCCCACAAGGCGTGACCGCTGAAGGCATCCGAAGGGCATTCTTGGCTACCGAGGAAGGGTTTATCAGTCTCGTGTCTCAGCTATGGAGCACCCGGCCGGACATCGCGACTTCTGGCTCCTGCTGTCTCGTCGGCGTGATTCGCCAAAAAACTCTTTACATTGCAAACTTGGGTGATTCTCGTGTTGTCCTCGGTAAAAAAGTTGGGAATACCGGAGAGGTTGCCGCGATACAGTTGTCCACCGAACACAATGCGAACATGCAGGAGGTGAGGCAGGAGCTCAAGGCGCTGCATCCCGACGACCCTCAGATTGTGGTTCTCAAACATGGAGTTTGGAGAATCAAAGGCATCATACAGGTCAGTAATTTGCCATTTTGTACTCTCAGTTACTGTGTCACTCGACTGTTTGGCCCGCCTACAGTTGTATCCTCATTCGATGAAATGTCTTTGAGTACTGCTATCAGAAACACTATATTAGAATCCCCCCCAAACAGCAACAGCGTCTCTCCGGAGTGACAGTAGAAGCTGGAGCTTCTGCTTTAAGGGCATAGAATCCCATTTCAGCTTGCTATTGCAGCAGAAGCTTCAAAAGTTGCTGTTTGCCAAATGCTCTACTAAAGGGGTTGCAGCTGAAAGAAAATGCTGAAGGGGGCCCCACCAACATGCAATTAGTTTTATAACCTATATATTGTCGGTACGGATTAATATCATTGGTTTTACATGCTTATTTGGATAACTTGAATTTTTTGTTGTTTATTGCCTTTTTGTTAATCAACATGTGTCGATGTATTTATTACCATGGCTTAGTGAAGTTTGTTCTTTGTTTTCCGGGTCAAAGTGATGATGAGTTAAGAAAGAGGTAGAGGCTGAAAACCGACACGGCTAGAGGTGATTAGGAAAGATTCAGTTCCAATTTGTTTATGAGAGGACAGAACTAAGACAGAATCAAGTTGCGAAAGGGAATACGTGTGTGTTTCTATTGAGGATTTAGGAGGAAGGCTGAATTGATTAAAATTGGTTGCTAATGTCCATGTTTTGTATTGTTGTTTTAGTCTGTGAAAATACAATTGTACTTTGTTCAGAATCAAATGATGTAATGTACTTTGTTCCTTGGATAATACCACTGACTTTGCTCTCTAAGAATCTGGGCTGTAGCTCGTGATTATGGACATATTAAGTGCTATAGCGACTAAATTTTTTTTTGCAGCTTTAATACTTTTGGACAAGAATCTGATTAGAGTCCAATGGGTTTTAGTATTTTTCTTCCTTATTAGGCTCAACCTTGGCATGAATGTAAAATGACTTATTTACTAGGAAACCACTCATGACACTTAAGCCATATCTCAAGTATTTTGGTCTCTATTTCAGCAAAAGCAGAAGTTTACTTTTAGTTAAACTTATATATTTTAGGGTTTATTTGAAGCTAGTACTGTGCTTGTGTGGCCAATACTTCTATTGCAATGTTATTGCAGGTTTCTAGATCTATAGGTGATGCATATATGAAACATGCCCAGTTTAACAGGGAACCAATCAACCCCAAATTCCGACTTTCCGAACCCATGAGAATGCCTATCTTGTCTGCGAACCCCTCTATTATCTCTCATCATCTTCAGCCAAGTGACTCTTTCCTCATATTTGCTTCAGATGGGCTGTGGGAACACCTAAGTAATCAGGAGGCAGTTGACATTGTTCACAATCATCCCCGTACAGTAAGACTCGGTCATTATTGTTGTTAGTTGCAACTTCTCATTTTGATTTTCTTAAATTATATTATCTCTTTCGCTTCTTTTTTTTTTTCTATTATCTTGCATTTTTTGATTTAGGGGCTTTTACATGCATGTCTCTGCAAAATCATCTCTTTTGGTTTTTCTTTCTCTATATACCCTCTCGAGTGTTCAGTTTCTTACAATATACCCTTAAGTTGGAGGTTCATCCAGTTCATAGGAGGGTGCACTGGTTTTGTATTAGAAAATTCTTTCCACAGTGGGCATTTATTGTAATTACGACGTTATATAATTTGGAAATTAAGTTTCTGAAGGGCATGCATTGAGAATCAGGCTTTTACTGGATATGTATGTAAAATAAGCAACTTTGCAGGAGTCATATGTAAATCTATCTAAAAATTTAAATATTGTTATGATTAGAAACATTTTCACATCAAGATAGAAAAAGGCTTGTAGATGTAATTACATGTGTACGCTGACACAAAATTTGCATCTAATACTGACAACTTTTGGGCCTTTAGGCTCCTTGGATGCAAGTTATCTTTATTTTTTGCTTTTTTCAAATGATATTTAATAGTAACTTGGTAACTACAAAGGCCTATTTCATGTCATGCACACATTTTACTGTTTATAAAATTGCCAGCAAATAAAACCACATGGATCTATCTTTGGAGGAATAATTAATGGCATATTCTGATCTATTTCGTCGGTTAGGTTTCATAGACCGTCTGATATCTCCTCTCTGAAAGGCCCACAAGGTCAACTTTTTATGATATTCTTGTTCTTGCTATTGTATCGACTTATACTTATTTAAGCTACCGTTTGGTTCGGGGTTAAGGAAAAACTAGTTATTTCAGGGATAGTGTTAAGTTCAGGGTTAAGGTGGGGTTAGAGTATTTTTGTGTTTGGTTGGGAGTTGGAGTTAGTCCAGGATAGTAAAAAATAGTGTTTGGTTGGAGTAGGTGGGATAAGAAAGATAGTGGGTTATTATGAATAGAAAATAGTGTTTGGTTGGGGTTTGGTGGGGTTAGGTGGGGTTAGCTAAGCCGGGATAACCCATTTGAGGTAGGGTTAGCTAACCCCACCTATTTTTAAGGGTGTTTGGGGATAAAATGGGGGTTAAGGAGTTATTCCACCCCTTAACCCCCAACCAAACAATGGCTTAGAGTTTCCAACATGCAGACAAGATTAAATGCAAGGCACTACCTTTATGCTATTTGTTGATGGAAGAGAGGAAACCCCTAGGCCTCATTTGATAAGCTTACCTTTCCTGTTGTCTTCTTTAAAGTGAAGTTCTATGTGATTGTATCTGCCAATGGATGGACTTGGCTTTTCTATTTGTTGTTTGTCAGCTTGAAATCTTGCCATTTTTGAAAAAACAAAGGAGTAAATAATAGGTAGTTGTACACTTCTTTGTTTTCTTATCACCAAACAATCCCCACAAATGTGAAAATTAGGAATAATCCACCATTTTGTGGCACATTCAATCTTGTAAAATTTGAGTTTAAAGGTTAAAAAAAGAAAAACAACAATAGAAAAGTTGCTTAACTGAAGGAGGTCTTATAGTTAGCTTTGTTCCCCTTTTTGTAATCTGTCGCTTACTACAAACTCAAATGTCTTAAGCAAACTAAACAAATTAAGAATCTGGTGAAAACAATAGTAATCTATACTTTTAAGACCCCATTGTGATGCACGACAATCGTGTTTAGCACATCTCTTTCGTTTACTAAAGAACGTTGTAGTATTTGGTAGATGAAGGGTATTGTCAAACAGCTAGAAAGACATCATATTTAGCCTTCAAGTCATTCTCTTGGGGGAAGAAAAACCAACTCGTACGCGAAACCACTATTCTACTAAATCACAGATGCGATGACCCACTAAGGAGCTAAATTCAAACTCTTAGGCTTCCAATCATAAAAGAAATCATCATCGGACTCCAGTTATCTCTGGGTAACTTGTGTTGAAATCCAAATAGGACCTAAAAATGTAGGTCATACATAAATATTTGCGTAGTGCAGATGTTGCTTGTTTCTCCATGTTTCTTTTTAATCTGTTGCGCTCAATCTTGCAATTATTTGCTGTCAGTCACTGGAAAATTGGATAAACTCTCGTCAGCTATGCTTTGAAGAAGGCTAGCTGTTATTGTGATTATAGTCCAACTTAGAACTTCTGTAATGATGAATTCAGAATCTGAAAGAGGATGCTTCACTAACATGTGACCATCTGATTTACATGACTAAATTGTTTTACATGGATGGAAAGTTTTTTTTGTTTCTGTTATAGGGTTTTTGATTAGAAAGCTGTTAGTCATTGAAAAGCTTTGCCAGATTGACACTGGGATTTGCACCGTATAACTTCTGCTACTTTTTATGTCATTTTGAATCAGGGAAGTGCGCGGAGGCTAATAAAAGCCGCTCTCCACGAAGCGGCGAGAAAGCGAGAGATGCGCTACTCCGATCTCAAGAGGATCGATAAGAAGGTCCGGCGGCATTTCCACGACGATATCACCGTTATCGTCGTATTTCTAAATCATAACGAACTAATCGCAAAAGGTAGCTCACAAGGGCCTTATTTATCGGTAAGAAGTGCTTTGGATCATTGATCACCCCTTGATGAACAGCGAGCTCCGATCGACATTAGATGTTCGATTCGTAGGTCTCTCTTCTATCGCTGTTTGTTGTAGTTGTTGTGCACATAAAATCGATTGTTGCTTACTTATTACAAGCTCTCTTTCCTTTTTTTTTCTCCGTGTACCGGAATCTTGATCGTGGATAAACGTCGATTAGTTCTTCTCATCTGGCCCTTTGTAGATTTTGATTTTAAGCAAAAAAACAAGAAGAGATCGAATCTATGAATTACTCCATTTTATACTTCCATTTCTTTTGTGTTAAAATGATGGAAACGCCGATAAATATGAAACCCTAGTTATTGATTTGTTCGAACTTGAAAAACGGAATCGTATAATCGATATCGAATGATCGTTTAAATATCTTTTATAGTTTCCAATGTTTCCATATGCTTTGTCTCTAGATCAAGGATCAAATATTATTATTGTATGATTTCCATTGGGCTAAAAACCAATTGATGTGAATGTTGAATGTAGTGTTTGTTTGGATGACAAAGTACTTGGATTTAGATACATGCATGTTTTTGTCCATTTCATCATCATGAAAAGCTACATATTTTTAAATTGTACGATAACATAATACCATATATAAAATGTTAGTTTGGCTCGATAGGAGCTTCAAAAATAGAAGCTCTAATATTTTTAATAGCTGTTTTTATTAAGAATGCAACGATGCATAAGATTTAAGTGGGAGGAAATTAAATAAAGGTAAAACAAAGCCTAACATAACTCTTTCCATATCTATTATCTTCTATCCATGCTTACGAAGTAAAATTAAATTTATCATCACGTAATACCTCTGTTAATCACGTAATACGTAAAATTAAAATTATTTTCTATCCGAGCGTTTTCTCAAATTTTTTTTTTATTTCTCATTTGTCCTCATTGTCGATACCAGCACATCGTAATCATCTTCCTCATCGTTATCGGCGCCGATACATTGTTGCCGACACATTGTCGCGTTCGCCACCTTCTATACTATTACTAATTTTTATACTATTTCAGTTTTTTTAAATGTTGTAGGAATGATTGTCAAAATCAATCACTCTTTATTTGTATGGTGTTAATGGTCTGAACTTAGAATCTCCTATTTGATATTATATTTAATTATATGATAATTATTTTTTTTTTCAAAAAATTTAAACTATCATATTTCCCTTTTTAAAGGTTAATTTTATACAGGTCCCTGTAAATATAGTGAATGATAAATATATTTCTACAAAGTTCAATTTTCATATGTTGTTTTCACAAAAGTTATGATATTTTCAAATATGGCAAATTTGAAAATATCAAACAGTTCTCTAACGGTTTTCCAATATTTTCAAATATCAAAAAACGACGGGAATATATTTGAAAATATCAGGACTTTTGCAGGGACCGCATACGATAGTTGAATTTTGTAGGGATATAGTTGTCATTCACTATATTTATAGGGACTTGTATGAAATTAACCCTTTTTTGAATATTTATATACAATATTTTGTACCAAAGCTACTACATTGCACATTGACAATGGTGCATGTGCACTTCTTTGACAAGTGATGATTACAAATAAACTAATCACAAATAAACTAATCAAACATGGTCTAATAATACAAGTTACTAGCTAATCCACTATTTCTGCTTACATTTCTTAAGGTCGAAATCGCATGTCGGAGCCGACAAATTATCTCCGATCGACACACAGATAGATTAGCAACACAAAATAACTTACTAAGAGTAATTAAATTATAATGGTGTCTCTCATAATCCACTTACTAAGGATTAGGGGAACAAATCCCTATCCTAATGCAAGATGGATATGAGTAAATTAAGAGACTAATTAATTAATATGTTATATATATTATTATGTGTTAACAAGGGCTTATGGTGGGTTCCCTATAGGGAAACATGTACATGCATATATGCAATACCCTAGTAAGTGGCTAACCACTATATAGAAATTAATTAATGTATGGAACATGCATAGGGGACCTCTTTTTTGGTCACCTCCTTAATTTGTTGAGCTGGAATTAATAAGGATGTGAAGGCCCATTTCCACTTCACAATGGAGAGAATGAAAGTGAGAGGGGAATAATCCAGGGTGTTTTTTGATGAGGAAAAAAAAAAGAAAGAAAAAGGAGAGAGAGAGAGAGAGAGAGAGAGAGGGAGAGAGAGAGACTATAAAAAATCTTGCATTTAATGACACTTTAAATGATATTTAGCGACACTTTAAAGCGTCGGCAAAAATAATCCCGATGCTTGTAAAAGCGTCGTGTAATTAAAGAGTCATTAAATAAACATGTCGGGATAAATATACCGACGTTTTAATCACTACAAAAAATGTTACATTTAAGGACGCTTTTTTATATATTTAATGATGCTTAAAAACGTCCCAATTTAATCCAACGTCATTTTTGAAAGCGTCGGTCAAAGCGTCGGCAAATGAAGAGTCGCCACGTATATATTGACTCTTATACTTAGCGTCGGTAAAATACATTCTGACGCTTAAAGCGTCAGGATATACGCTTTAAAATGTCCGGATTTTTAAAATCCTGACGCTTTAAAGCGTCGAAAAATTAAAAATAATAGTAAAATTTATCATCATTTAATGAATTATTTGATATTATATAACGATACTTTTTGAAGCGTCGATATTTTCTATATTATAAAAACGCTTGGAGACGCTTCCCCTAAGCGTCGTCTAAAAAGCGTCCTTATATTAACTTTTTTTTGTAGTGAATATAGCGTCGAAAAATTTATATAAATATTTGATAAAAATATGTTTATTGGCGACGCTTAATCATAGTATCAGCAAATGCTAAATATTAAAGACGCCAGAAGAAAGCGTCGTTTAAAAAACGCCGTCTAAAATATATTTTGTTGTAGCATATATACATGTAGTATGAGAGAAAAATATAAATGGAGGAGAAATTTGTTGCTTGGACCTGGTGCATCTGTGTGTCTAATTAAGCACTATTCCTTTCTAGGGAAATTAAGTGTGGAAAAATGTTTTTTAAGATAAAAAGTTTTTCCATGGACAGTTTTTTCTTTTCCAGTTTTTCGCATGTTTGGTTCTCGAAAAAGATTAGCTTTTTCGAAAAGTTTTTTACTAGAGTTTATAGTCTTTTAACTGAATCCATTTGTTCTACTATCAATATATAACATGTGAACAAATTTACTATCAATTTTGGAGCCCTTGGGTTAAATACAATTTCACTTACTCTGACTAAATATAAGGCATCTAAAAAGCTAAACAGTAGATAGTAAACATTATTCCTTTACTTTAGCTTTACTCTTGTTCGCTTATCTTATTTCTGTTATGAATAATAGTCTCTTATTAGATATAAAATGAAAAACATATGATGAGGAGGTATTTAATTTCCATCTATCAACTTAAGTGCATGTTTGGGTTAGGCCTAAGCTCTTTAACATTTACATCACATCATTAATAACTAGTCAATTAAATTTCTGTATTTGAAAAAAAAAAGTACGTACAATAATAGAATAGGTGAATCTAAGAGGAACAATTTGATTGGCTGGGGACGTCAGCGATATAATCGGTGCATTTTAGACTCCTCTTTGTAGAGGTGACAGGGATAGGGTAGTAAGAGCTATAGGTTAGGTGTTTTTAAGGAATTATCATGTGGATGCATGTGCATTGAGTTAGGAGAGAACATGCATGCCCTCTCCCACAAGCAAACCATTTCATGCCAAATCACCCCCACCCCTCTCCCTCTTCTTTAATTTGTTATCATTCATTATCCCCACAACTACATGCATTCATCAAACATTGTTTTTTTAATTTTTGGTCCATGCCATAGCCACTCCCTCCTAGCTAGCTACCTCCTTCTCTTGATACTATATATATATATATATATATATATATATAAATACTATTATGAGTACGATCGCCTTTTCGTAAGTTTTCGATAATAGAGCTTCCGAATCAACGATCCACACCGTTAAGCGTTATCTAGAGCATTTAAAACTTCTAGAAATTAAATTTTATAATTTTTCGACATCATTTACCTTACGATCAAGAGATCACAAAATTGACAATTTTTAACGGCCGGTATGGGATGCTGACTAGTTTAACAGTGTAAAAAAATCGGAATAGTTTGAATTTTTGATAGAAAATTCTATTCACTACCTAAATAAAGATCAATAACTCCTATCTTAAATAAAAAGATCCGATCATCCAGTTTTAGGATGTCGATCGATTTTGACCGTTCATTTTATACCCGCTTGATGGACTTTATATATATATATATATATATATATATATATATATATATTTAACAGGAATAAATATATACATAATATTTTGAAATATAATATATTTCTCAAAATTTCACTAGAATTAGAATTATTTTTTATATCGGCAAACTTTTTTTTTTTTGAAAATATAGCAATAAACTTATATATATATATATATATATATATATATATATATATATATATATATATATATAGAGTAAATTTCTTATCTTTTATTGTAAATCTGATCGCCCACTTAAATCTTTCGCTAAGTTGTTTTTGATAATAAACTAGAGATGTGTCCTGTGGTCACATATCTAGGCATTTAAAAACACAGAAATTAAATTTTATAATTTTTAAACATCGTTTACGCTACGATCAGAGAGATCACAAAATTGACGATTTTTAGCAGCCGGTATGGGATCTTTACTAGTTTAACGGTGTAAAAAGAATCGGAATAGGTTGAATCTTACAAAATATGATGATATGACATTAAAATTTTAGATCAAAGTTATTGATCTTGTTTTATATGGTATAAAGAATTTTCTATGATATATATATATATATATATATATATATATATATATATATATATATATATATATATATATATATGTGATTTTATATATATATATATATATATATATATATATATATATATATATATATATTTAACTAGCAGGAATAAATATACATAATATTTTGAAATATAATATATTTATTTTTCTCAAAATTTCACCTAAATTAAATTATTTTATATCAGCAAACTTTTTTTTTTTTTGAGAAATATATCAGCAAACTTATAAAAAAAAAAACTATATAAATAAATAACGTGTAAAAGCTATAAAATTCTCTCTCTCTCTCTCTCTCTCTCTCTCTCTCTCTCTCTATATATATATATATATATATGAGCTCCTCCTCCTCTTCAAATCCTTTGTGTACACATCTCTCTCTCTCCCTCCCTCTCTCTCTCTCTCTCTAAAGTATATATTAGGGCTACAAATATATATAAGGAAGTTACTTAGCTTGAACTCTTCTTTAAGCTCTCCATTAACATATATATCACATATATACATGGCGACCCGAAAACCACGTCGGTCGCACCGCTCTCGAACCGATACGCATTCGATCCGCGCCACGCGACACCATGCAGCAACAAGAGCAAGAAGAATAAGGTTTAAGAATTATTCGCAGATGGCAAAGACCAAAAGAACAGGTACTACTGGAGCCACCACAACACTAGTTACTACTATGTTGAAGATGACTAGGGGGAGGGCTCGTCTAGAAGGTTCTAGAGAGCCCGTCGACGCGCGACTTGTCGAGCGGAAGGTCGGGGAGCTGAGGCGGCTCGTGCCACAGCAGCACTGCAGGGACGACGAGTCCGTCGGTCTCGAGGGGCTTCTGCGCGTCGCAGCGGATTATGTAGTGTGGCTTGAGATGCAGGTGCAGGTGATGAAGATCATGCTCAGTGTGTTTTCTCCAGAGGATATGTAATACTCCTATTTCTGATGATCAATCATCTCCTTATATATATGTATATAGAGTTAGGCTGATATACTATCGGCCGCACGAAAGTCTCCGTACTATCAAGTTGTTTTCAATGATGCGGCTTTCAAATCGACGATCGGCTCCATTAGACTTGATCTACATTATTGAAAGTATTTGAAATCTAAACTTTATAATTTTTCGATGTCATTTACCTATCAAACGAGTAGTCTAAATATGAACGGCTGAAAATAAAAATTTCATAAAAAATTATAATAAAAGACTTGAATTTAAGATGAGATGTACTGATCTTACTCTAAATAGTAAAGAATTTTCTATAAAAATTTCTTCAGATTTAGATTGTTTTATATCGTTAAATTCACAAATGTATCACTTTTACCATTAAAATTATCAATTTTGAGACTGTTTGATCACTAGCTACATGATGTTGAAAAATTATGAAATTTAGTTTTTTTAATACTTTTAATAGTACTGTAGATCAAGTCTAATGGGGCCGATCGTCAATTTGGAAGCATCATTAAAAATAACTTGGTAGCGAGAGGCCTTCGTGTTACGGATACGAGATAATATACCACTAATTCTCTCTCTCTCTCTCTCTCTATATATATATATATATATAATTAATTATTTAAACAGTTGTGATTGATGGATGAAGAGATTTTTTTTATTTTTAGTGTTGAGATTTACATGATCATGAGACATGTAAGAGTTGTATAGTTTGGGAGATCTCATGCATATATATATGTGCATGTGACAACTTCTTTTTTTTTCTCTCTTTTTGTTTCTATATTTTCTCTTGTGAGTTTATTCATGTTGTATTAGTGATTGTATTATATTATTCTTTATTATTGAGATTTTGATTTACTATATATATATATATATATATATATATATATATATATATATATATATATATATATATATATATATATATATATATATACTATGCCTTTTGTCTATTTATATAATTACCTCTATGGTTTTTTAAGCCTAATTATAATAATATTTAGAAACTTAATTCAAGTTAATTAGAGTTTTAATTTCATTTTTCTGGAGATATAGAAGCTCATTTTTTCGCCGAATTAAATTCGCTCTATATATATCTTTTTGTTGCTAAAATTTTAAAATGTATTTAAAGGATAAATTTTATCGCGAACTTATCGTAAAATTGTATTTCAATCGTAAACTTTAATTATTAATTTGTTGTGTGCAATCCAAAATTGTTCATATTTCTGTGTTAACTTTCTAAATTTCAAGTACTTAAAAAAGAATCTTAAGACCAAAAAAAAAAGACATTTTCAATTGCATAATATATATATTTAACTAGCTAGCAGGAATAAATATTCATAATATTTTGAAATATAATATATTTATTTTCTCAAAATTTCACCTAAATTAAATTATTTTTATATCAGCAAATTTATAAAAAAAAAAACTATATAAATAAATAATGTGTAAAAACTGCAAATTAATTTTATTTTTCAAATAGTTCAAATACAGAAGACCAAGCCTACAAAAAAAACTATGGAGTACACTCTATATATATACACATATTATGTTAGAGAATTAAAAAATTACATAGGTAAAACTCTATTAAATTAATATATCTAATTAACTATATATATATATATTAATTCATATAAGAAAATTAAAAATTGAGGGTTATAGTTAAAAAAAAATGTGATATATCTATACATTTTTTTTGCCATGATTAGTTCCTTCTCTTTTTAATTTTTGAAACATATATATAATAGTAAATTATAAGATATTATAGGGACTTATGAATAATTTGTAAAATTTGCAGGGATATATATGCAATTTTCCCATGGTTTAATTAATAATTTTATTTCACACACACCATATACCGATTGAACGGCGGAGATCGGCCGATCTTGATCAAACTCATCTTCTTCTTCCTCCTCGAAACCCTAGAGAGAGAGAGAGAGAGCTCGGAGACCTCCGCTTCTCTCTCCTCCAGCTCTCTAATGGCGGCGGCGTCCGCCTCATCGTCGTCCCCTTCATCTTCGTCCCCGCAGGGGGTGGCGGAGCGGAGGGGGATCCCCGCGGCGTCCTTCGTGGAGGACGTGGAGACCTACCTCAAGCAATCGGGGCTCGACGTGAACTCCTCCCTTGCCTTCCTCCAAGAGAGGTTCCGATTCCACCCTCCTCCATCTAGGGTTTTGGACTCCTTCGTCTTTGATCCCTACTATTAGGGTGTTTGCTACGATCATGCTGTGTAATCCCCTATTGTTGTGGTTGTTGTTATGGTTTTGTTAGTGTTTATTTGATTCGTCCCCTCCTCATCTCCACTTTTCTTCAATAAAGGTGTGATTTTGCCATAATTAACCCTAATTTTCTTTACAAGTTAGGAGTTTTTAGAAGCTTACTCGATTGGGGAACTGGAGCACAGTTGTATTTAGCAGGTTTAGAACCTTCTGATCCTGCTTCTGCTTCTACTTTCATCTGTAGTTACCTGTAGCAAGAAGCAGAGGTGTGATTTTGAGGTCCAAAATCAGAAGCTCTGATTCAGAGCTTCTGATTCTGCTGCCGCAGAGCTCTGTGGGGGTGAATTCGAATTTCGGGCTTCGACAACACTTCGTCAAACTACATAACACACTATATCGTTGCCAAATGGACCCTTATATCTCAGTTGATTTGTTTCTACTCTTCTAAAAACCTGTGAAGTGCCCCGCCTCTAAGACTGATGTTCTAGTCCTGATTTAAGATGTGATCTTATCCTGATTCTTATACTATACGGATACGATTCTACTTGGCTTTCGTATATTTCTATTGAATTTGTATCCTATTCTAACCGATTAGATTAGTCTTAGTGTGAGTAAAAGTTCCCGTCAGTGTTATCTATAGATGACGAGCTGTGGCCTGCGACAGTATCAGGCCTTTATTGATCTTTTCTGTCATCTTCATCTCTAATTTACCAGACTTTTCACTTCCTTTCCTTGCTCTCTGTTACTGTTAAACGAAGTTTCCAATATTTTTTGTTGTAGTCCTGCTTATGTAAGGATGAAGTAAGAGAAGGAGCCTAAAATTTCACTATCTGTCTAACAATCTTATTTTTGTGCACTTATCGATGCTAAAAATTAATCAAATGTTCATAACTACAATGTCAATTTGAAAATATTATGTAATAACATGATAGTCAATTGTAACTCTGTCGATTGAGCATCATCAAAATCTGGTTGGTAAATCTATTGATATCACTGGAAGTCCGTAAATGTGGGAATGCAAAATCCTTGAACATTTATTTGTTTGTAAGAAAACACTCGGCAGCTTAAGTCATTTCCCTTATTCTATGGTTGTAAATAACTTGGTGATACTTGACGTTACTCCTACAGAACTTGTCCTTGAATAAATTGTACCCTTATTATTTTAATGCGCCTACATCGCAGTATGATTTTGGCAAGATTTTTTATTTATTTATTTATTTTTATTTTAATAAGCTTACTATGATTTCTTGTGAAACTAGTTGATTTCTGAGCTGTAGTTGTTTGGAGAATCTTATTCATGTTTATGCCAGTAATAATGTATAGACTATGTTGTTCCATTTTCTGAACAAAAAAGATTCTGTCCTAAACGTTAACTTCCTTCTTTCCAGGCTTCAGCAGTACAAGATAGTTGAGATGAAACTTCTAGCACAACAAAGGGATCTTCAGGTACCTTCAACTTCTTTGCATTTTTCTGCAAAAGAGAAAGAAGAGAATAGAAAAAGAAGGGAAGAAGGAACCCCCCCCAGAAAATAGCTCCATATGCCTTTTGTCCCCTTGAAATGAAAAATCCAAATATCACTTCAATGTTCCTCCATCTCTGCCCTGCTCTGTCACATTCGTTTCGCTCAGGAATTGTTGGATAGTCATTACATAATATGATTTGGAATGCCAATTATACCCCCCCTGCTCGGGGGAAAGATCTGATGGGGAGGGGGTTAAGTGCTAATAGTCAAAACATTGAGATGGTAATATAGGTTTATATTTCGGAGGTAACTAAGTTCAATGGCACTATTTTCCGCACTGGTATTTTGCATTTTAGCCAAAAGAAAATGTCAGTGTAAACATACTTCTAGTTGATCCGCCTATGCCAAGGTAGGATCTGCTTCTCATGTTTTTCAAATATTTAAACGATTTGAGGGATGTTTTGTTAGGAAAGTACGAAGAAAGTATCCAACATTGCATCCTGTTATGGTTTTCTACCAGTTGGAAATGAAGAGGTTTTTTCTTTTTTTCTGTTGCTACAGGCAAAAATTCCAGATATTGAGAAGTGCTTGGATATAGTTGCCACATTACAAGCTAAAAAGGGTTCTGGTGAGGTTCGTTTCATTTTCTTCTTGTTCTACGATTGTTGATTATTAAAAGATCAGATCGTACATAGCAACAAAGAAGGCCGTTGGATGATTCCATTTCTTTACAAATAATTCGAACTTGCCATGCAAGCTGAAGGGCATTTCGATTATCGTACCCTCGACGTTGCAGAGTAATGTTAATGTAGAAACCGAGGTCATTGTATAAAATTTCAACACCTTCAAGAAAACTGCTTTCAACCAGGTCCCGAGGCGTGACAGTTTATCTAGAAATTTACCGTCTGGAGAGTAGGGATTATTTAATTTTGCTCATTGGATATGCATGGAACTGCTTGAATCTTTTTCAGAAGATTGAAAAACTCTAGTTTTTTATGCTAAATATTCACTTCGCTCCCTGCAATTTGTTGGACGAGCTCAAAAACTCGTCCATCGAGGACCTTTATGCCATGTTTTTATTTTCATTAGAACTCACACATCCTGATCCATAATCTTCCACAGCCAGTATTTTTTTCGAATCTCTTTTCTCCATAAACATCCTCGCCAATATGTGGAACTGTACCAGCAGCTCTGCAAACTCAGTATATGTGCGGCGCCCTCACATATTTTCAGGGCGTATATATGCAAAACTCATCGCAGCCATATATGACTGGCGTCCCAATTTATTTACGCAGGCCCTTATTGCTGATTTTGAAGTTTCTGAGGGGATCTATTCACGTGCACGAATTGAAGACGCTGATTCGGTGTGTCTTTGGTTGGGAGCGAATGTGATGTTGGAGTATTCTTGTGAAGAGGTAATATTTACTTGTATATCGCACGAAAACGAGTGCCTTTTGAGATAATTCATTTCTATTCTGCAGGCCGACGCTCTTCTGAAAAAGAACTTAGAAAATGCAAAAGCCAGTTTAGAAGTCCTTGTCGCCGATTTGCAGTTCCTGAGAGACCAAGTAACCATCACTCAGGTACTCTCGACTCTAAAATTCTTGTAATTCGCAATTTATTCATGACTAAGTTGAAAATGATTTCATTTTTAGGTTAAGTTTATCCGATGATTTTACATAATTGGAAATGGTGACTTTTCAATTTGTAGCATAGGGAGGATAAAGAGTTCATTAAATGCGATAACTGTCGCTTTGCTAGTCACAATTTCTACAAAAATGAATTTGGAATGACATGTACAGAGATGAAAGAAAAACCACGGTCGGCGATAATCAGAATTTACATCTGCATTGTAGGTCACGATCGCGCGGGTGTACAACTGGGATGTTCACCAGCGACGAACCAAACAAGCCGCGAAAGAAACATGAGATACCACTTGTGGCGTTTTCCGACCCCGCGCCTGTTTTTTGATCCTGTCGCCATTACCGACGCCGTTTCTCTCATTGTAGAATGTTTATTTAAATTCCCCGCCGTTGGGTGTTGATTCTCTTCGAAACTTCGGTTATCGGTGTGGATTAAACTGGTATTTGTAGGAGATTTTACTATGTATTCTGCGGCGAAAAAGTTCAGAAGATCTGAGATTGGTATTACTGCTGGAGAAAATTTCCCTGTTTGTTATTATTATTATTTTTTTTTGAAAATTTTACTATTGAATATTTGTTTTACTGAATATGAAGTTTAGGGTGAAGTAGATTTTCGGATGAATTATAATTTAGGTAAAAATTAATTTTCTTTCGCTGTTTGTATCTATAGTTATTGAACTAAATAGTTCTTTGTTTGTTTATTTGGCAGAAAATAAATAATGTAAAAATTAAAGACGCGAGAGATGAATTAATTAATATTTTATAATAATAATAATAATATGGGACGATAAATTGTAAAAGTGACATATTTAAATATAAACTATAGGCAAGTTGTTGGTAACAACTATTTTATTAAAAGATACTTCTAAAAGTAGAAGTTGTTTCTATAATTGTTTTTTCTTTATTGCCAAACAAATTCTTTAATTAGGAAGTTCCCAAATAATTTCCTTATTATTTATGAAGAAATTTTATATAACAAACAAAAAGAAATCAACAATTATTACTGGCTAATTTGCATAAAAAATTTATTAATTTTGAGATTTTGCAAAAATAAGTCGTTTTTTTCGATTTTGCTTCAGATCGAATTTTCGAGAAAAAAGAAGAAAATGCCCATATTCCCTATTCTATTTCCCTTTTTTTTTTTCTATTATTATTATTATTATTATTATTATTATTATTATTATTATTTTCTTCACTGCCTTAGCGGCCCTATGTGATAGTACCAAGGGCAACACTACATTTTCTTCTTCAACACCGTCTTCGCGGATAGCATGCTATCCGAGCACACAGGTGGCAAAAGAGTTTAGTGGTTGGTATCCGAAACCTAAGTTCGAATTCTAGTTGATTCAGGGTTTAGGGTTTAAGGTTTAGGGTAGCTAAATTTATTTGTAAATGAAATAAACGTGGATAGCATGCTATATTTTTTTAAAAAAAACATCGTCTCAGTGGCTCACTGTGATGGTAACGAGGGCAGTAGTGTATCCTCATCCTCCGCCTTCGTCGGCGTAGCTGCTGATGCCGGAGAAGGTCTCGGAGCCGCCGCATTCGCCGGTGTCAACACTAGAGAAAAAAGAGAATTTTTTTTTTTGAAAATTCAAACGTGATATGCAAAATCTAAAATAGTGGTCTATTTTTTACAAAAATTCAAAACTAGCCTTTTTTTTTTTTATGCAAAATTGACCATTTAATAACAAAATACATAATTAAACTGATTCAAAAGTGTTGGAGCCAAACAAAGAACCCCACTAAATTAATAATAACTAAATATTATATATTTTTTTTGAAAAAAAAAAAAAACTTATAATTCAACACGGACGGGTTCGACTCGCCCCCACACGCACATCCCTCTCCCCCGTAGAGAGAGAGAGAGAGAGAGAGAGAGCGAAGAGAGAGAGAGAGAGAGAGAGCACCGCCCCTCCGCCGCCGCCGCCGCCGCCGTAGCTCCCCGCCGCCGCTCGCGGCGCCGCGTAGAGGTACGACGATTCCCGACCCCTCACGAATCCGACCCTTCCTCTGTAACGATTAGCGCGAGGGATCCTCTTACGAATTGGTGCTGTGGATCCCTTCCTATTCTCAGTTCTAGGGTTTCTCGCTACGATTCCTACTTGTGTTGCGGTATCTTAGGTTGATTTACTGTAATTGCGATTTTAGATACGTGTACGCACTGATTGTTTGAATAAATGCTCTATTACTTCGAAATATAACCTAATAATGTTGTTGAATGTGCGACTTTGTTAAAAGTGGAATCTTTAGGTATGAATATGGGCTCCTACAAAGTTAATCGATTCGATCGCAGTTGCCGACGTAGTTTGCACTTACTGTGGGAAATGGATTATTGATAATGTGTTTTAGTAGTTGCAAGTTGCACAGATGTAATTTTCTTATTATCAGAGATAATCTTTTTCGCGAGAGAGGAGTTTCGGCACTATGGTTGATTTTGTTTTGTTTTGAAATTAGAGCTTCAAATGCTTGTTTACTTTTTAGCAGGTTCTTTGTCAAATCAAAAACTGTCATGTTTTTTCTCTCTACTTTCTCTATCTTCGCTTTTAGGTTCTTTTTGTTCCCTCTCAGGGCAGCTTTTTTATATAATAGAATCACTTTCTCTCCCATTGTAATTAAGGATTAAAATGCCGTGGCGCGGGGTGGTGCCGAGAACTTGCTGATGTGCCGATCATAAAGTACCTGTGGGGCGGCATGTTATGGCATGAAATATTTTTTTTTTGGCAGTGATATTATAATCGCTTAATTTATATTTTTATCAAATTTGTTGCATTATATTGAGATAACTACTTGCTAATTTGAAAGAAAAAAAGATTTTGAGCTGCGTTATCGGCGCAGGGTCATATCGTGTTAATATTTTATTGGCATAGTACGGCACGGTGGGTACGGCCTATATCGATAGGCACTTAAATCCTTGACTGTAATATATAGTCTCTGTTAGACGTGTGGCATGTCCAAATAATTTAACTTGGTTTCTAGCAACTTATCCTCTAAGAATTCTGCTTATAACTTGTTCCTGATACACGTGTTTTATCTTTCTAGTAATTTTGGCGATCCATCTTTACATCCTTTTCCTGGTGACATATTGTCTTGAATTTGCCTAATGTCCCAGTCGATCATTTATAGCACTTAAGGGTTATATATAGCATATGTTGCTTGCTTAGTGTTTTGTGTTAGACACCTTAGCTGTTATGTTGTCGTTGTCTTCAGGGCTTGCTGCAAAATTACTTTTTTGCTTACTATTTTACATGTTTTATTTCCAGGATTTTGTGAAACTTTGTAACCAACTTTGCATATTCATGAGAAAACGATCTTGGTTCTGAAATGTGCAATTTATGATAGTGTCGAGAATAACAAAGGCTGATTTGTATCGATGAATGAGTATAGGTGAAAAATGTCAACTGCTAGGGAGAGAGCTCCTAAAGAGAATGTTGCTCCTGTCATGTCGCTAACTTCCAAAGGGAGTGATATTGGCTCCAATACTTTGGTCTTAGAAGATAGCAAGAAGTTGAATGAATCGATTAAAGATGCAAATGCCACAAAAGACACTAAAAAGGATGAAATTGTGGCAGATGGAGCAGTTAAAGAAGACACTAGTGTTGCTGATGAATCGCTAAATAATATCACTCTCTTGGATGCCTCCTTACCTGAAAATTTACAATCAGACCCTAAAGTTGGTATGTATTTCCGTTCAGAAGAGCAAGCATACAATTTCTACAACTCCTATGCTAAGAGAAGGGGTTTCAGTGTTCGAAAAGGCCATCTTTCTCGGAGGAAAGATAATAGCATACGTGATCGACATTATGTGTGTAGCAACGAAGGCACGCGCCAGGAGCACCGTACACATGTTACTAAAAAACCCCGCCCACTTGAGAGAACAAACTGTTTGGCTCGAGTTGAGTTCAAAGTGAACCGAGATAATTTATGGGTCATCAACAAATTTTTTGATGAACATAATCACCCCCTTGCGAGCCCTAATAAGATTCACATGCTAAGGTCTCATAAAAGGAAATTACCAGTTCAACGGGCTATCTTTACAGAATCGGACTACTATTATGGAGTAAAGCCCACTGCAGTTCAGGAATCTAATTTAGACGAGTCTCGTGGTATAGTAGACGTTGGTGTTGTATTTAAGAACCAAAGCCATTGTTTGAGCTCGAAAAGATTAAGGGATCTTGAGAAAGGAGATGCTCAATTCCTTTTAGATTTTCTCAAAGCTAAGCAGTGTGAGGATCCTTCCTTCTTTTATGCCGTCCAATTGGACGAAACAGAACGTCTTACTAACTGCTTTTGGGCGGACGCACGATCTATAATTGATTATTCCTACTTTGGTGATGTGGTTTTATTTGAGACGACCTACCGGTCTAGCAGTTTTGACTTACCTTTTGCACCATTTATCGGCATAAACCATCATAAACAGATTGTTATATTTGGTGCTGCGTTACTCCTTGATGAAACCGTAGAATCATTCGTGTGGTTATTTAAAACTTTTTTGGCTGCCATGTCTGGGAAGAAACCGGAAACCATTTTGACAGACCAGTCCGCCGCAATAACAAAGGCAATTGCTATGACATTTTCGGGCTCGGATCATCGATTTTGTTTATGGCATGTATTTTATAATGCGTCGAAACGTGTGCATAGTTTATTTATGCGAGAGCCCACATTTCAAAAGGAGTTTGAGAATTGTATATTTGGAGGGTGTTCTGAAGATGGTTTCCGAAAAGAATGGGATAGCTTTGTGAATAAGCATGGTCTCTCTGCTAGTTCATGGTTAAACGACTTGTACGCTGCTCGAGATAAGTGGGCTTTACATTATCGTCAAAACTCATTTTGTGGTACGATGACTACGAAAAAATGGACGGAATATATGGACAATCTCTTTAAAATACATTTCTATAGAAAATTACCTCTTTCCAAATTCATGGTCCAGTACTTCAAATCATTAGCTCAACTTCGCGAGAAGGAACTTCTCGAAGATTATGAATCGAGGCAAAGTAAACCAGTTCTACTGGTTGAGATACCTATGCTATCAGAAGCAGCGGAGTCGTATACAAGAGCAGTTTACTCTGATTTCGAATTTGAATACAAGAGTCAGCTTGCTTGCCTTTGTGAACCGGTTGCGGTCGATGGATCGGTATACACTTTTAGGGTTTCTGTTCCCCAAAAACAGATTAATGGGATTGTCGATTTTAACCCCTCAGAATCCACAGTCTCGTGCAGCTGTAAGAAGTTCGAGTCCTTCGGTATTCTGTGCATGCACGCATTGAAGGTGCTTAACAATAATAACATTCTATACCTCCCTCCCCGCTACATATTAAAGAGGTGGACAAAATATGCCAAGGAGGGGATAGCATATCCCGAACATCACTCCGCAATCAATTCAAATGTCCAAGAATCTCTTCTTTTAAGATATCGGCGCGTTTGCCATAAAGCGGTTAACGTCGCCGTCAAAAGCGCGCTTTCCAAAGATGCCCTAGTTTCCCTCGAACACGGGCTCGACGGAGTTTTCGAGAAGATGGAGAGTTTGTTGCATAATATACCATTTAAACAGGCGGATGATGCGAATGTTTTGGATAACATGGGGCAGAATTCGCTAGGGACGAGCAACATTTGTTTCGAAGGATTCGAGTTTTCCGCGAGATGAGTCGGACCTGTAACATGCATCAGAAATATACAAATGCCACATGATTTCTTCAAATAACGCGAGTTATGTACTGTTTGTAGAGTATCAAGATTTTTGCTCTTTAGACACCTCAAAATCTTCCTAGGGTTGTCAGCAGATTGTATTGTAAATAAGAGAAAGTGTAAAGAGTCTTTCTGCAAAACATTCAAAGGTCCATTTCTTGGTGTCTTTTATACTTGAACTGCAGTTATGGAAACTTCTATTCATTCTTTAACTCTTGTGAGTTCTTCTCTTTTGAGTGTGCCTGGCTCTTTTCTGTCTTAACTTGTGATTTAAATGAATGCCTTTTCCTGCAAAGAGAAGCACCTTTTGTGCAAAATAAGGTAGGTACATGTATTAACATGCTAAATATGTATGAAGCCCCACTCAAACGTAGGGGTGTAAACGAAAAGTAGGGGTGTAAATGAGCAGAACACGAGCGAGCTGAGGTCGGCTCGTCTCGGCTCGTGTTCGGCTCGTAGACGAGCTGGCTCGTTAAGGTATCGAGCCGAAAAATTCGGCTCGTGTTCGGCTCGTTTAATAAACGAGCCGAATACGCTGTAATAAAAAAATTAAATTAAATATATTTAAAAAATAAATTTATAAAATCTTATCCATTAGACTTTGATCTAATAGTTAAAACTTTATATACAAATGAGTCTTTTTATAATTAAGCTTGTATTTATATTTTTATTTTACTAAAAATTAAATAAATATATATATATATATATATATATATATATATATATATATATATATATATATATATATATATATATATATATATATATATATTATATAATTATTTATTTATATATAAAAATATAAATTAAATAAATTATATAAATATAAAATATGTGTATTCGAGCGGTTATCGAGCCGAACACGAGCGAGCTGACCCCAGCTCGTGTTCGGCTCGTTTATTAAACGAGCTGAAAAATTCGGCTATGTTTGGCTCGTTTACTAAACAAGTGAGCCAATCTCGAGCTCATTTCGAGCCGAACACGAGCTGGCTCGCAAACAGCGAGCTGGATTGCCACCCCTACTCAAAAGTAGTTATTGTTTCGACAAATATGAATTTCTATATGAATTTGACAACACATTAATAATGCATATGAGCAAACATTGTGTGGGGTTCGATCCTTACCTCTACGTTTAGGTTCTCGCTGCTATGTTGTAGTTTTGCTTGTGCATTTAAAATAGAAGTTGAGCTAGAATACTGTTAGTAGCAATCGAGCTTCAGTGCTATCAATTTATTTTCGATGTTGAAGCTTTTGAATCAACGATCGTCATTGTTAAACATAATTTTGAGCATTGGAAGTATATAAAACTTAATTTTTATGGTTTTTTTCAATATTATTCTTTTGTGCATGAAGTGGACACAAAAGTAAATGGTTAAGAATAAACATCCTTTAAAAATTGATGGTAGAATTCTTATAATCGAATTTAAGGATTTTTTTCATTTAAATTTAATTGATTTAGAATTTTTTACATCGTTCAGCGAACAAACTTCTCATATCAGCCATTAAATTTATAAATTCTGCAATTCTTTGATTTTTAGGTCAATAGTATTGAAAATATTTAAAATTTAATTTCTTGATACTTTAAGCGGTATAGATCATATTTAAAGGTACCGGTCATTGATTTAGAGCCTCTATCATCGGAAATAAATAGCAGTAACGAAGTCCGTTTGATACTGATAGTATTTTAATCCAATTCATTAAAATAGTATATATATACAAGAGTTTTTGACATTTTTGAGATCATATTAAAATTTTAGTTAACCATATATTAAATACTTAACCCTGGCAAGTTTTTGACATTTTTACTTCTCTTATATCATACTATTTTTTTTTCTTTTGAAGAGACATATTTGTAATGGCAAAATTAAAAATATAAACAATTCTCCAACGATAGCAAACCAGAGAGACATATTTAAAAATATCAGGATTTTTGTAAACACAACATATAAAAGTTAAACTCAGACGTCTGGCAGTGTTTGGTTAGGGGATAGGGATAGGGATAAGCTCTTATCCCCCCCTTTATACCCAAACACTAATTTTTTATCCGAGAGTAGTAGTTCTCGGTTATTTCCACCAACACCTTCATTTTCTATATAAAACTATCTAATATTTTTCTTATCTCCGGGAACAATCCAATTTTCATCCAAACGCTATTTTTCTTATCCTCATACTTGTACCTATCCCTATAATAGCTATTTATTACTTATACTCGAACCAAACGGTACTAGAAATATATTTGCAATTCACTATATTTACAAGGACCTGAATGAAATTAACCCAACTACAACCGCATGTGCCGCGCACGTGCCTCAAAATTAAACTTTGTAGGGATATTTTCGGCAAGGGCGAGGCAGTGGAGGACGGCGAGGCGGTGCGAGCCGGAGGGAGGCGAAGCAACAAGGAAGAGGGCAGAGGGGTATTTTCAGCATAAAAAAATATTTTATAACGGAACCCTAACGGAACTCTAATTACAAGGGGGCAAAGTGTAGGTTTTTAAATGTTAGGGGAAGAAAGTGAAAAAGCGGGTTATTACGAGGGTTTTTTTTTTTTTGTAATTTAGCATTGAAAATATAAACAATTCTCTAACGGTAACAAATCAGAGGGACATATTTAAAAATATCTGAATTTTTGTAAGCACAACATATGCCCCAAAATTAAACTTTGTAGGGATATATTTGCAATTCACTATATTTACAGGGACCCGAAAGAAATTAACCCAACTACAACCGCACGTGCCGCGCACGTGCCTCCTCCCCCGGGGGGTCTCAAACGCTATAAAAGGCTACGCTCATTTGCAGAGGCGAACGGAGCTTCTCGGAGAAGCGCTTTTCGTGGTCGGGGGTGGAGAGAAAAAGTGCGGCGGCGTTTTTAGGGTTTTTGGCGCTGGGGGAGGAAGCGCCCCCTCCCCCAAATCCCCATCCTCTCTCTCGCTCGATCTCGCATTCGTGAGGTGAGAGAAGAAGCTCCCTCGATTCCTCTTTAATTCGCATCTACGCTTGTTAATTCGGTTGATCCCTCACTTTATTGTATCATTTCGTATAACGTAATATAATTTTTTTTTTTAAAATTTTCCTGCTTATTTTGTGTCGTAATTGGAACGTTGTTGCAATTTAGGGTTGGATTTTTGCTTTTGGATTTGTTAGAATCTCGATGGGGTATTATCTATCTAACTTTTGATTGGAATTTAATGGTTTCCTCAAAGAAAAAAACATTAGAATCTTCTATTAGAACGCAAAATGTTTCATCGAAATAGTTAAAAATAGTGTTGAGTTCGAGTAGGAACATAGTTAAATCAAGCTCACTTCTAAAGTTAAGGGAGTAAAATCAAAATTTGAATGCTCAAATATCCATCTCGAAATGTGCTAAGAGCATCCAAAATGTTTCATTGAAATAGTTAAAAATAGTGTTGAGTTCGAGTAGGAACATACTTCAATCAAGCTCAGTTCTGAAGTTAAGGGAGTAAAATCAAATTTTGAATGCTCAAATATCCGTCTCGAAATGTGCTAAGAGCATCCTTTTATGCTTTGAGAGGCTTGAAAAATTTGCAAGCTTGTAATTGCCACTGCAGCTGCGGTTTCCACTGCAATTTTATTACATTTGAGGTGGATGGATGATTGAAAGAGCTTTTAAATTTTTTAGACCTTTCAAAGCATAATAAAAAGGATGATGCTTTTAGCGCATTACCAAACTGGGCCTAGGTAGGTTTATTTGTTAGAAAATTTACTTCTCTTTGACGTATTCAAAATATAAATTTTATAAATTTTGTTGCACTTGTGGTTGTCGCATGCCGAGGTAACATTCTTGCAAAGCATGCTTTTGCATGCACCGCCAAAGTACACACCATGTGTTTTTTTAATACACTTCCCTTCTACGAATAAGTACTATAATAAGAGATTGCTGCGGTTGTTTACTTATGCTCTATGGAGGTCTTTTTGCACCCCTTAATCCTTTTTTTGAGAGATAGGTAGCATGCTATCCGCTTCGTTTCTTTCATTTAGAAATAAACTTAGCTCGAAATGCGAATAAATTAGAATTCAAACTTGGAACCTCAGGTACCAACCACCAAGCCCTTTTTACACCCTTAATCCTGTCTCTGTTTTCAGGTGGGTTAAACTTTTTGACAGGGGGAAAAAACGGTTTCTGCATAATTGTTTTCGGGAACTGCAAAATTTGCCTGACCATGATAAATCCTGCCTCTTGCTATCTCGACCTTGTGAAGTTCAGGGCTTCTGATGAATTTTAAAATAACTGGAGAAATCTTTCAACAGTGTGTGTCTAGATTTAATATATTTTACAACTATGTTGATTGGTGTTTTATTAGTGAACTGTGTGTTACTGATTCTATGCCGTCTTCGAAAGTTAAATCCCAATCTGTAACACTTGCTTGCTATTGCTCACGCAATGATCGCATTGTGGGAATAATTATATGGCTCATTGTTTTTGTGTTCCTTGGTTGTTTTAGTTCTTCGCAATTCACAATAGCTTACAATTTCAAGTTTATGGGATTTTTTTCTTTTAAGTTTTAAGATTTTTTTGTTGATCTTCTATGTATTAACTCATGCAAATACTGTTTATACTTTCTTCGCAGGACTACTTAATGTAGCAAAGAAATCTTTGTGGGTTCTTTTCACTGCATTTAAGTAAGCTAAGATAGTTATTTTGTTGAAGATTCCAAAGTTTGGTTTTCATTAACGAGTCGATAATGGCACCTGGTGGTATGTCGCCACCAAAACATTAGACGTAAAGAAAAGAATTGCTGATGCTATGGATGAATCGGCAGAGACTACTGACAAAAATGATCAATTAGAACCGAAAATTGGTATGGTATTTCATTCGGAGGACGAAGCATACAGTTTCTACAACACATACGCGAAGAGAAAGGGGTTCAGTGTAAGAAAAGACCATCTGTCGCGAAGGAAAGATGGGAGCATTCGCTACCGCCACTACCTTTGCAGCAACGAAGGCACCCGCCACGAGCACCGTACTCATGGAGTTCGTAAAGGGCGCTCAATTGAGAGGACCAACTGCCTTGCCCGGATTGAGTTCAAAGTGAGCAACGATAACAAATGGGTGGTGAATAAGTTTGTCGACGAACATAATCACCCGCTTGCGTGCCCGCAGAGCTCCCACATGCTGAGATCCCATAGAAAGAAACTACCAATTCAACGAAAAGTATTTACAGCATCGGATTATTTCGGCGTAAAAGCAGTTCAATTGCACAATTCTCAGCAAGAGGAGGCGCATCGTGTCGAAGATTATACGGGATTTACTCTCAAGAATCCGGTCAATTTCTTGAAAATTAAGCGGATGAGAGATTTGGAGGAGGGGGACGCACAATTCCTTTTGGATTTCCTTAAAGCTAAGAAATCCGACGACCCGTCGTTCTTTTATGCCGTACAAATTGATGAAAAGGATCGTTTAACAAACTGCTTTTGGGCCGATGCCCAATCCATTACTGATTATGCCTACTTTGGTGATGCAGTTACATTCGACACCACCTATCGAATGAATAAGAATGAATTACCCTTTTCAGCATTCGTCGGCACAAACCACCACAAACAAATTGTTATATTCGGTTCTGCATTACTTCTAGACGAAACCACAGATTCGTATATCTGGTTGTTTAAAACTTTTTTGGCTGCGATGAACGGGAAACAACCAAAAACAATTTTCACCGATCAGTGTGATGATATTTCAAAGGCGGTTTCCATGACTTTGCCCGACACGTATCATCGGTTTTGTCTACGACATATACTCTACAATGCTCAACCGCCTGTTGGTCAAACATTTCAGGAGTTCGAAAGATTCTTTTATGATGTTCAAACAGAGGAAGATTTTCTCAGAGAATGGGACAGCTTGATTGACAACTCCGGTCGCCTTACTAGCTGGTGGTGGAACGGCTTATATGCGGCTCGAGAGAAATGGGCTTTAGCTTATTTAAGACGCTCATTTTGTTCGATCATGGCGACGAAGCAGTGGAGCGAATATATGGAGAGCCTGTTCAAATTTTATTTCGATAGGAAACTACCTCTTTCCGAGTTTATTTTCCGGTATTTGAAGGCGCTGGTACGAATTCGTGATGGGGAAATTCTCGAAGATTATGAATCGGCTTTGACCAAACCGGCTTTATTTGCTGACGTACCGATGCTCATCGAAGCAGCTGAATCGTATACTAGGGCAATTTACTCGGACTTCGAATTGGAATACAAGGGTCAACTTGCTTGTCTTTGCGAGCCAATTGGTACCGACGGAAGTGTTTATTCTTTCAGAGTTTACAGTTCCCAAAAGCAGTTCAGCGGAGTCGTCGAGTTCAGCCCCTCCGATGCTTCAGTAAATTGCAGCTGTAAGAAGTTCGAGACCGCCGGCATCTTATGCATGCATGCATTGAAAGTTCTCAACAACAACAACATGCTTCGATTACCGACTCGATATTTACTAAAAAGATGGTCCAAGAACGCGAAAGATGGTGCATCAAATGAGATCGTCGGCGGCTCTAGCTCTAGATCTTTGGCATTGCTTTATAGTCATGTTTGTCGGAAGGCGATTGCGGTTGCGTTAAAAAGCGCGGTTTCGAAAGATGCTCTCGACATTCTCGAGCACGGGCTCGACAAGTTCATTGAAGAAATGGAGAATGTGTTGCATAAATCCTCCTCCTAAAAGTTGTTGAATAGGAGGATATGAAAAGGTTGTTTTTTTTTTGCCCTTTTCTTTTACTTTTACATCAAACATGCCAAGTTGAGGGGAGTTTACATTGTGGTTGTAACCCATTTTTACCATCATTTGTATGTATATTTCTAACTTTTACTACACTTAATTACTTTCATTTAATCACAATATTTCCTTTTTTGATTTTTTTTTTTCCTATTCTTTTTTCTTGTTTTTTTTGTGTGTGCATATTTTAGTTCCTTTTATGGGCTTGTTTAGTGGCTCATATTTTATGGCTTGTGCATATTTTTTTTTTTTTCCTCTTCTTTTATGGGCTTGTTTTTTATGTGTGCATATTTTCCTATTCTTTGATTTAAGTCATTTTATTTCTATATGAAATAAACGAAACGGGTAGCGTGTTATCTTTTCTTAAAAAAAAAAAAAATTATAAAATAAGCTAATACCTTTAATTTTGTAGCACAAGGATCATCAAATGACATAAATCAAAATTTTAAAAAATTAGATAGTCGAATCAAAATGGTCTACAATTTAGATACATTGTACATATATTTTTTTCGGTTATAACAATTAGAGGAAAATGTATAAAACTTATCTGAATTATAAACCTTTCAAAATTTTGAATTTACTCTCAAATCTTTCAATTTATTTGATTTGAGCTGGTCAACGAGACTTTTAACTTTAAAGTTTAAATACATCATATATCTTTACAAATTTAGTTAGTATATTTCATATAATTCTCTGAACTAAAAATTCATTAAGTGAAGCAATTGACTTAAATTTCGAAGTCAAAATACCGTGACGGACTCAAATCAAACAAATTGAAAGGTTGGATAGTAAAATCAAAATTTTAATAGATTCGCTAGTGATTCAAAATGATTCATAATTCGTGTAAGTTCTGTATGTTTTTACCTAATTATAATACTAATTAGGGATGTCACCGGATCGAATTTGGGGCCAGATTTCAAAAACCCGTATCCAACTACCAAGCCCGAAACTCGAAGCCAAACCCGACCCGAATTTGGCGGATTTTAAAAATTTATATAAAAATTCGAATCCGACCAAAAATCCCAAACACGAACTGGGACCTAAAACTCGAACCCGAAACAATTATTTCTCATTACCGTATTTCAAAGCATATATATATATATATTATATAATAATAGAATCAATTCGAGTTTGGGTTCAATTCGGATTTTGGTCGGATAAAGATAAACTTCATATTCGAATCGATTTAGTATCAAATAAATTCGTTCGGTTTGGATTCGTATTCGAATAAAATTTCAATTATCATCCAATTTTTACCTTAAAAATAAGAAATAGCTCACGTGCATTGCACGTGCACAATGTCTCCTCCTCCTCCTCTCTCTCTCTCTCTCTCTCTCTCTCTCTCTCTCTCTCTCTCTCTCTCTTCAGCTTTATCCGCTCAATCTCTCAATTTTTTTTTTTATTTTTATATTATATATTTTTTACATTTTTATTCTCCATTTTTTCCCTAATCTCTCTCCCTCTCTCGCTCTCGCTCTCGCAAATTCGCAAATTCGATCTTTGGGATCTGCAAATGCAGCTTCGTACTTCGAACCAGAATCGCCCTTTCGATGGTATGAGCTCGTAACCCTCTCCGATTTCGAGCAAATTTCGTATTTTTTGAAGCTTCGTGCGTCGTATTGAGATCTTGCTAGAGTTCTAGGAGTAAAAGTTTGATTTTTTCCCCCCTTTTTCTTAAATTTCTGGGAATGATTATTTATTTAGCTACATTAATGCTTGCTATCCTTTTTAGGGTTTCAGTGTAAATAATCCCCCCAAAAGCGCTTTTTGTTGAAGTTTGTGAAAAAAAATCGTTTTTTCCTAAAAGCTTAAGCTTTATTTATCTTCTACTTTCTCCCTCGTGCGACCACTAAACAACCATTAATCTCCGTTAGCTTAAGCTCTTTAAGAATAATATTTTTAATATTTTATATTCAGCGGTCTCCGTCACGTCTGGAATTGAGACTTTTTGACAGGTCCATAATGTGGACTTGAATTAAATAGGAGGAAATTAAACGAGACTATTAGCCTTGTGGGTTGCAGAGAACGGTATTTTTAATATTTATGTTCAAAACCTTTTAATTTGGGGATTACACTTTGCATTTGGTCAAATCTTATAGGGCCATTGTGATTCCTTAGCAATTTTTACAATATATTTCCATGTTGGATAGAATAAAACAAGAATCATGCCTTGCATGTAATGGATAAAGCTTTGTTTGGATGTCGGAATTACTTGCCCAGTGATAACTTTAATTTGGCATAAAGATTTTCTTTTTGATTAGAAGTTTGAAGTTTGATTTTTGTTCGTTCGGAAGTTTTGGCATCCATGCAACCAAACAGTTCCCACGGGTCTCTCCACCTGTTCACGTAAGCATTTAGATTGTGTTCGACCCCTTTAACATGGTATAACACCTCGGTTAGCATCTCCCTTTTTTTCTTTCTAACCCAGTGAGCGTGCGCTAGTTGTGTCTCACACGTGAAATTGTTTGCGCCATATTTATGTGGGCTTCATGTGACTCAAGGATTAAAGCGTCCATAGGTACAGGCAGTATTCACCGTGCAGTCTCGTGCCAGCAAGATATCGGCACGATACAGTCCCCGTGCCGATGGTACAACTCAAAACCCTCCATTTTTGAAATTAGTAAATAATTTTCTCAATAAAGTTCAAAAAATTTGATAAAAATATATAACAAATAATTGGCATAATTTGTTGCTAAAGAACATAAATATTTCATACCATTACGTGTTGGCACACATATTTTTTATGATCGACACGCATCGGCACGGTTTGACACGCACTGTGCTGTACCGTACCGGCAAGTTTCCAGCATGACTCCGTGCCACGACACTTAAATCCTTGATGTGACTACATTGAGTTTGTGCCACGTGCTAGTGTATCTTCACCCTTTAGCTTAAGCTTTTGTGTTGGGTTTGAGCCTATTAATAGTATATTTAATGATTATAACCAATCTTATAATAACTGCAGGAGTATGATGGTTAAGATTGCTTGGATGGCCTTCTAGTTGGATTCTATTGGGTTCTTTCCGAAGGTAGTGGAATACTTTTTGATGGGTAATTTGGAAAGAATCGAAGTATTTCTAAACATGACAATCTCTTTTTCACAATTCGACACGTTCTCGTGATTGCGATTGTCATGGATTCTGATAATTGGAAGGAAGCAGATCTTGTGATTGACATTGAGAGCGACAAAAACATAATGCTAAATAAAGAGGAAGTATTCTCAGATAGACTAAAGAAGTATGACGAAACCCTAAATTGGGAAATGAACTTCTCTACCTCTCCAAATACCCGTCACGACTACAGAGAGACTCTAGACAACAGAGGAGACAAGCTAGGTCTATTAGAAAAAGCCGTGGGGTTTGAAAAGCCAAGAAAGAAGTCCTCGGAGAAGCCACCGAGGCCACCCCGACCTCCAAAGTCGCATTCTCTTGGTGCTGCTGATCAGAAGCTGATCCAGGAAATCTCCGAGCTCTCGTTGTCAAAAAGAGCACGACTTGAACGCATGAAAGCAATGAAGAAGATTAAGATTGCAAAGGCGTCGTCTTCTAGCAGCAGCACCAACTGCGGTGCCTTGGTTGTGACTGTTCTCTTCCTCCTAATCATAATATGGAAAGGTATCATACATTTTGTGATAAATATTCAGAAATGCACGCAGAAATAATAAATATATGCTGCACATTACACTATGTGTAAGTGACTCACTATCTAATTGAATTAGAAGAACTCTCTCGATTTTATTAGCTGATACTAACATATAATATAATTATCTATATTCGCCATTTTGACCTTGATTTTTGTAGATATAAGATAAAAACTTTTCATTTTCTTGACTAGGTTTATTCTGAAGAGCAAAAAGGAGTTCAACACCATGCTTTCAAAGGGAAGAAATCCACACGGCCCCATAGGTGAAGCATAGATTAGGAAAAGTTTCTGACTATTCACATGGATTAATGTACAACTTTTTGAACCAAAATATTGCATCGTATATTTAGACTTAAGAGCTAAGTCTATCTTGTTCATTCAGTTTGATGTGGTACTAGCTGTTTCTCTATTGACCATATGCCAAATATTGTATGTAAGAAGATTTAGTTGATTAATCCTAAATATACTGTTAATAGGGGCTCCGTAATTTGGTTCAGTTAGTGACTGTTACTTGTATGCATTTTTTTGGAACGCTACAAGGTTGTATGTGCGATATTGAGTCTGTGCCCCGAAAACATAGCCACTATCTTTCTTCAAAATGAAAGCTCAATTGTTAACCGATTACGTTCAAAAGTTACCATTGTAAGGTCAAAGAGCAACATATATGTTACGACTTCTAGAGAGGTATTATAATTATCAGTCAGTGATTGTTGTGTTTTATTTCTTTCTAATGTACTACTGGGATCATTATCTGTTCATTAATTTTCAACTCTCTCTAATGCTTTTAGTTCTTACGAAACATTTATTTTATCAGATACTGGCAGTGCTCAAATGTGGGGGGAGATTTATTTGGATGTTTTGAAAAATATCCATCAAAGCGAAGTTTGCGATGAAATTTCTCGTTAGTTCGCTAGTTTGTTAGGCAGAGCCACAGAAGCATCTTTTATCTTGTAAAGTGAAAAAAAAAAAAAAACTCTTCTCAAGAATCCAACATTTTAGGTTATTTGATGGATAGTTTAACTTTCCCATTGGATTGTTTGAATATCAGCATATCTTATGTAGAATGCCTCTTCCTAATTACTTGAAGATTTAGTAGATTGTTTTTATTATTATATCATAGGAATTTGAATTTCAACTACCGTGTAGTCTTAATAATTCTCCTTGTGCAGGAAACAGGATTTCACCTACAAGATGATTAATTCAATAATGGGAAAAACGAAGAAAATAAATTAACTAGTCCTTCTTATATTTTATGTAGAAATGTTCTCATGCTCAATGCCTAACCACCAAGCATTTCTTGTGTGGATAATGTGATCTAGGTTGGGCTAATTTCCATGCATCTAAGCAGGAGAATTATTGTTTGTGTTCGGTACATCCATACATGTGCATTCGTTATCCATTTGTCATTCATCATATCTTATACTTTCAATTCAATCATTTAATTTTTAAATAGAAAAAAAGGCTGCATCTCACTGGGGCAATAGAGGATTGAGACATAATGAGATGGAGCATAGATAAGTAAGTGGTGTGCATTTCCATGCATCTTTACAGAAGAATTATTGTTTGCATTCGGCACATCTATACATCTTTAGCCATTCATCACATCTTATACTTTCAATTTAATCATCTAAACTTAAATGGAGAAAAAGGCTATACAACTCACTATACAGTAGGAGACCAAAATATGAAATGAGGCGGAGTGGGGATGAATAGATGGTCTATACAGGCGCAATTTTCTCTCCAACAAGCCCTTAGAATTTTTTTTTGACAGAGCTATTACATAATTTCAATGGCAAACTTGTCATGCTGAGAACTTAACAACAACCCTCCGCCCCTTTAATGGATCAATTACATGATTTCATTGTCAAACTTGTCATACTGAGAAGCGCAGATCTAATTTTCCTTTAGATTTTTTTTTTTTGAGATGTTTGAACTTTTATCTTCTTCTTACTATTTTCTGACTAGCGTTTCTATATATCAGCATGCTGGATTTTGAATTAGATATCAAAGCTTTGAAAAGTATGAACCTTCCTTTTCAATTTGGCTTTCTTTTCTCTTCATTCTTACGGTGTTGAAGTTTCTTGGATGCTATGATGCACAAATATTTCATTTTGGCTGCTGTGTTGTATCATTTACGTTTCAGATACTGATACTCGCCCAATACGTATCAGATACTTCAGATCTTCGAGGTATACTCGGCAGGCATGCGAGGGATATTTCGGGGATATAAGGTGGAGCTTTTCGGGTCTAACCAGGGACAGAGTCACTTCATTTTGGTTGACACTTGCATCAAGGACTCATGCTTAATAGAACTCAAGATCAATATGAGTCTGATTAATTTAGTTTCTTGATATATTAAAGCTCGACTATATTTACGTAATTCACACAAGTTAGTTGAGTTCATATTTTTATGTTATTAAATCTTCTTACTGAATTTTAAATCTGTAGTATATATATATCTCTTTTCCCTGTTGCCGTATCCTTATCGTGTCATATCCATATCTCATATTTGTTTTTATGCAGCGTAGCGTAGGTGACTTGTAAAATTAGGATTATATCTCTGATAGTTAGCCCTTCTCGCAGGAGTTTTGACCGAAACAGTTTTTCGTCATTTCATGCATGTAATTTCCTAAATCTATTTTCTTTAATGCAACAATTTTTACGTGTGGATGAAAATACACTGAATTTTCTCTGACATACATAGCATGAGGATTATTTCCATTTAGTGAATCTTTTTGTTGTTTAGCAAACTGAAAATTCTCTCTAGATAAAAAAAACTGTAGCATTAGAAAGAGAAGATTATCAAGCAATATGATATGACTGTGTCTAATGGTGGCGATATAAAAGGGTCGGTAGATGTACCGCTTGTGAAATAACTTCTCTACTCTGATAGACAGCGTTTCGTTGTTTATTAAGCATGCAGTCTGCAGTTTTTGCTGTGGTGTTGCAACCAAAAGGTGGGTTATTTGATAAACTGTTGTTAGATAGTGTTATCACAAGGAGCAGTATATTAGACCCTTCAAAAGCTTCTCGGCGGCAGAATTAGAAGCTCTAGTTAAAGATATTGACTTCAAAATGTAGAAGTTCTAATCTGAAACTCCTTCTGGCGCGCCGTAACGAGAAGCTGTTGGAGCTATTCTGACTTGAGAACGAAAAAAAAATGTGAGAAGAAAAACTGTTGGTGTTTCTTTAAACATCCTATACAAAAGAGTATTTTTGCAGATGCTGTAATTTGGCAGACTGCCGAATTGACTTGTAATCTAGAAAGGGAAGCTGGTTGGACCTGCAAATTGTGAGACATGAAGTTGAATTACATCTTATGCTTTGAGCTACAAGGGAAGCTAATTGGACCTGCAAAATCTGTCACATGTTAGTTGGATTATATCTGTGCTCTTTCTTCTCTCTTTCTGATTCAACCTTCTCAAGCATGAGTTTCTCTGACTTTCAGCATCATTTCTCATGGCTTTTTGCTGTCAGCACCTAGCAATACCAAGATGTTCTTCTTGACTTAAATGTGCTGCCTTCCCAACTAATGCAGAGAGAAATAACAAGTTCCCACTTATTATGTGAACAACAATGGAGACCATGCATATGCTGCTCTTATTGGAATGCATTGACTACAAGAAAAGTTTTGAGCTTCTGCTGCAGCAGAAAGCAGAAATGTGATTTCGAGGCGCCGCCGGCGGCAACCGTCATTACTACACAAAAGCAATCTCTTCCTGGTATGTTACCAGAATCTTACACATCTGGATAATTAATCATCCCCTTTCCCTCTTTGACATTTCAATCACTGCAAAACAAATTCAAACCTTGCTTTGTAACTTTTTTTCCAAGATCTTTGCTTGCTGAGAAATTGCTTCTGAGTTTATCCACATGGGCACAGGTGTGGATCCTCCTCCCAAGGAAGAACCCTACAAGAAAGTGCCTAAAAGAAGATGAAGACAAAGGCCAGAAGGTGCAGTGGGAAACCTGCAAACCTGTCCCAATTTGTTGGATAGACAGATATGTCCAAATTGAAGAAAGCACACAAAGATTTAGGTAGGGCTTCAAATTTGCATCATATTCCTTTGTGGAAAAGAAATTAATGCATGGCTTGTCAAGGTTGCACCTACCCTGAAATGCAAGTCCAAAATGCATTCAGATGGGAGGTTCTTGTTTGAAATATGATGGGAAACCTGCAGGCTGAGTACAAACTTTTGAATTTAAGTAAAGTATGTACAGATTGATAGTGTCTAGTGCAGTTGGCCTGGAATTTAATGCTGGTATCAGAGGTCCAAAGTTTATTTTTTAAATGATCAAAGCAGGTAGATTACTATCTTTCTTTCACTACAAAAAAATGTTACATTTAAGGACTTTTTTTTTTATTTAACGATGTTTAAAAGCGTCCCAATATATTCCAACGTTACTTTTGAAAGCGTCGGCCAAAGCGTCTGCAAATGAAGAGTCGCCACGTATATATTGACGCTTATACCAAGCGTCGGTAAAATACATTCTGACGCTTTAAACTGTCGAAAAATTAAAAATAATAGTAAAAATTTATCATCATTTAATAAATTATTTTATATCATATAACGATGCTTTTCTGAAGCGTCGGTATTTTCTATATTGTAAAAACGCTTGGAGACGCTTTCCCTAAGCGTCGTCTAAAAAGCGTCCTTATATTAACTTTTTTTTTGTAGTGTCTCGATCAAAACAGTAGACACTTTTTACCTAAATTACAGACTATTTTAAATCAGCTACCAAATCTTTTAAATTTTTGATTTTTCTGTCCAAACTTTTAATTTGTTTGATTTTAGTCGGTCAACGATACTCTGACTTCAAAATTTAAGCTAATTATTTATTTTAATAAATTTATAGTTACGAAAATTGTATAAAGTATACGAACTAAATCTGTAAAAATAAAAGACGCATTCAAATTCTAAAGCTGAGAGGTGTCAACTACAAGAAAATTAATTAAGGGATCGCTTTCAAAACGGGCTATAGGTGAGGGGGTCCCCTGCAAATGTTTCACCTATAAAACATCACATCAGGATGTGTATGTAACAACCAAAATGTGTTTGTATTTAATTGAATGAAACACTTTTATATATGTGGTGCCAAAACTAATCTTATATATTATTATTATTTTATTATTATTATAATAATATTAAAGTAGTGGTGCACCAAATGGCGTAATTTTGAAGCAAGAGATTTTGTGGTGGATTGTGACACCTAATTTATTCTGTATTATTAAATTTAGGTTAAATTAATTATAAAAAATTCTCCAATAAATTTTCACATATTTTAAGTTATTATATTTAGGCTTCGTTTGAGATTGCGGGCAAATTGCGTTACGTGGGGTGAGAAAATACGTTAGAAAAATATTATGTTTGTTTCGTAATGCCTTGATATTACGTTATGCGTATCGCAATGAGTCGGTTCTGTTATCTTTACGTGGTCGGAGAATGCAGAAGCATATCCATATATACTTTTTCCACAACTCTATTTTATCTAAGATAGATCTTAATACCAAACTAAGCCTTATTTTTCCTGTGCAAAGTTCTATCATAATTCTGTTTAATTTATGCAAAAAATACTATTCAAAATGATAGAAACATATTAATTTCTTTTTTTTATAAAAGAAGCAGTAGTAATTTGGTCATTTTGTTCTCTCCATTGAGGCCGTATTCTTTTGAAAATATTTTTAAAATTTTAACGGGGCAAAATATATATTTTAAAAATCAAGAAGGAAAAGTAAAAAAAAAAAAATTATAGAAAGGTTTTATCTAATTTAGCCTGAAATTTATTCCCTTTATTCGGTTAGAACTCCATGGTCTTAATTTACTTCTAAGCTTAAAACTAAATGGTTCTGTCTAGCTAATCTATTTTTTCTTTTCAATTTATTTCAGTAAAACTCTTTTGATTTGATTTATGTTAAGCTCAAAACTCAAATTGTATGGTTAATTTGGTTTTATACTAATCTAAATACATACGATATATATATATATATATATATATATATATATATATATATATATATATATATATATATATATATATATATATACTAGTACTATCAATATGACTGCTATCGAATTTTCATTTTGATGGAAAAACATACGATTACGATCAAGGTTTTAATTGTCCGTCGCCGTATCCACGTCTGTCAAGTGCGACAAGATGCGTGCAATCTGAGGTACCCGTCGATACGATTCAAAATCCTCTATTCTTTAAATTAGTAAATGATTTTTCTAATAAAGTTCAAAAGATGTGATAAAAGGACATAATAAATAGTTAGAATATTTTGTTGCTAAAGAAAATAAATATTTCATGCTATTATGCGTCGGCACACAAGGATTTTTTGGCCAAGCACGCATCGGCACGGCTCGGCACGTACGGTCGTCACCGTCTTACAAGTTTCCGACACGACCACGTGCCACGGCACTTAAATCCTTGGTTACGATGATATGGGCCCTCTAGGATTGAGTAAGTTATTTATTGAATAGTATAATCTAACGGATAAAAATAGTTAAATGGTTAAATTTAACGGTAGAAAATTTAATAGCACAAAATGCTTGATACTATCGATAGTATTCCAACCGGACACATCATCCTAACCACACATCCCTCAATCCAATGGCCAAAAATTTGGTAGCACCAATGACTTGGTGCTATTAATAGCATAGTAGCCTCTATATATATATATATATATATATAGAACTAGGCTACTATGCTATTATATATATATATAGAACTAGGCTACTATCTTATTAATAGCACCAAGTCATTGGTGCTATCGGTTTTTAGCCATTGGATTGAGAGATGTGTGGTTAGGATGATGTGGGTTCCTTAGGGTTAAGTGGGTTGTTGGTTGAATAGTATAATCTAATGGGTGAAAATCATCAAAGGGGTAGATCTAACGGCGGAAAACTTGGTAGCACCGAGTCTTCGTCTTATCGATAGCATGTAGGACTAAATATATATATATATATATATATATATATATATATATATATATATATATATATTGAAAAATCATGATTGTGACATTTTCCTAACTAAATATGTCTCTAGTTCTCAAATTTTAAGGTTAATTAAATACATGAATTATGAGATTTGACTAATAACTGTTAAAGCTTATGTCACATGTGGTGTTTAATTTTCTAATGAGATGGTCAATATTGTTTCATATGATTAAGTTCAAATTACTAACCATTTAATGTAGACTTTTTTCATGTGTGGTGATGATGTGTTTTTACTTTTTGTTTGATGTGATTGTTATGATGTATTAAACAAATTAACTTTCATTGTCTTAGTATTTGCATTCTTGTGAGTCATATTGTCATATTATACCTACAAATGTTTAATTAATGCTTCTGTAAAAAGCAAGCATAAATTTGTTGAATATAAAAATATTATTTTTTATCGGTTTGCAATTGTAGAGTAATTAGTTATTTTCTATGATATCAGAGTAAAAAATTTTGAGTTTGAATCATGCCTCAATTTGGTATTTGAAATTTATCTAATATTAATAGATCGACGAAATAAAGTTATGATTAAAGCGTATATAGATGTGTTTGTTGTGATATTCGAAATGCGATATTATTGTAATTTTCAAGGCACGTGTAACAAACGGAGCGTTGATTCAAAGTTCTAATTAAGTGCTTTTTATTTATTGTACTACTAAAGCAATAATTTTTTTTTTTTTTTTTCAAATAGTATAATATTATATTGTAGAACAAATAGACCCACAACAAACGCGGAAAATGATGTAGTAGTTCTATTTTTCCAATCATGGTGGATCATACGATTGAAAGGCTGAGGCTACGTTTAGAATTATGGGGAGATTATATTACGTGCGATGATGAGTAAGTACGATTAGAAAATATCTTATTTATTTTCGTATGTAATATTACATTCTGCATATCGCGATTAGTCGGTTACGATATATTTTCTACGGTACCACTAGAAAACACTTAGCATTTCTGTATATACTTTTAACCTAATTTCATTTTATTTAATAGCGTCAGATCGACCTTAATACCAAACTAAGTTTGAATCAATTGTTCTTGAAAGCTAGGAATCATTAAGATTTCAAAAGTTTCTTATCAAATAACTGCGATTTATTGAAATAATTGTTGGGATTCTGATAGTGATATCGTATTTTGAGAATTCGTAATCTGTTTTGATACTGATTGGCGATTGTTGTTGATTTGGTACTCATTTCGATACCGGGTGTGGGTATATATTTTGTAACGGAAGCATCTAATCGAATCAAATTTTTATTATAAAAAGTGCTATAATTACAGAAGAGAGAAAAATCAAACAAAAAAAATATGCAGATGAAATAAGATTCACTAACAAAAAAGGGAATTAGACCTACGAACGTTAATGGGTACGGATACCCGAAATTTTATCGGAATCTCAACCCGAACGAAGCGGATTTATCCGATACTAAACGAATATGATTTCGGATATGAATATGAAAAATAAAAATCTAACGGATATAAATTCGGATATGAATTTTGACTGTACTTGACCCGAACCCAAACCCGATTGAATCTGAATTTGTTTCACATTATATATAATATGTATATAAAAATTTAATATTATATTTGAATTTTTATTTTAAAAATTTAGATTTAATGTAATATATTTTGACGTATTGAAAAGAGAAATAATTGTTTCAAGTTCGAATTTTTTAGGTTCGGTTTCGGGTTTCGGTATAGATTTTTTAAATCCGTCGGGTTCGGGTTTGGATTCCGAGATTGGAATCGGGTTTGGGTTTGGATTTTTTGAAATCCGTTCCGAATTCGATCTGTTGACATCTTTAGTTTGACCCTGACTCCTCTTTTGTGTAAAATAAGTAGCTAGTTTCAATCCGAAACTCTATAACCCCTCTCTCGATTCTCTTTTACAAATCCATAAAACTATTCTCTCTCAACGTATGGGTACAGTAAATGCATTAAATTCGAGTAGATGCATTAAATTCGACCTAATCGATGTATTCGCGGCGCCGACACCACCTAAGAGATCTCTCTCAGCCGTACCAACAAAGAGCTTCTACACTCATGAGCTCTTGACAATATAGGCCGTACCTCACCTATAGCCTAATTAATAATTGAATACCATAAATGAAGCTATATATATATATATATATAAATTCAAATACAATTAAAATTCTACTCTAACTAAAACCTAAGTTGAAGTGAATTTATTTCTAATAAACTTAAATATTTATCCTAATTTAATTAGAATTTTACTATAAATCTAATCAAATTCTAATAGATATATCAACAACTTACTCGATCCCTTTAGTTGAACCACTGTGTATGGCTATCGAAAACCATTCCGAACTATATGTATCGTCACACAGAACCAGTTGATCAATCGTGCATCGCAGATGTTATCCTCAACTGCTTGTCGACGATGATCACAAGAGTGGAGTGGTCTTAATTAGCGTCTTTAAAACCCACCTAGCTAATTGCGCGCTAATTACTAGAGGAGAAGAGGATGAGATCGATCGAAACATGTTTAGACCTAATGAGTTACTAATACTAGTAAGCTGAGCTAAATTTCTTATATGACTATCAAATCATTCTCAAAATAGTACACACTATCATAATTGATCATGCATGATCAGATAGATGTTGCCCTCAACCTTGGATGGCAACAATACCAGCAATAATAAATGCGCATTTATTGGGAGGAGATTGGGACATCTTTAGACTTCAATAAGTAACCAGCGATAAAAATATCGTTGACCGATGAGTCAAGTTTTTTACATATGACAATCAAATGAAGATCATTTCTAACTGAGCCTACTCTCATGCCAAGCTAGTTTGATCGTGAGTTTCAGACGTTATCCTTAATCGATGCGGGTGGCCACGAGTACAACAATTGGGGCCATGCCCTCGAAACCCACTGAAGTACGTACACGCGGTAAATTACTAATACTAATAAGTGGAGTTAAATTTTTATGACACTCCAGTAGTCCCACATCGAATGATGTAGGAGGATGTGATCGCTTATTAGTGACTGACATATTAGTAATAATAGTTTGGACTTAAGCATTTTGTACTGATAGTTTGGGTCTAACGAATTCTATATTGTTGGCTGCGGTGGCGGAGGAGGACGACAGGGAAGGGCTCTTCGTCTAAAATTTCAGTAGATTGAGTGAAGAGAGAAGGAAAGATGGTAATCGAATTTTTTTTTTTTTTTTCTGTTTGTAATCGGGCCAAATGGACTGAGTGTGGTGGGTTGAGTAGAGTAATTTTTTATTTTTGGTTGGATTGAGCTTTATATTTAGACAGTAATAGATATTTTTTTAAGTGTTTCTATAACCTAATTCTGTTGTAGCGATGCTCTCTGGAAGATGCACAACAATTAATGTATAATTAATTAGCCTCACAAAAAGTAAAAATAAGTTAGGTTCCACAAAATCCCTATCCCTTGACCATATTTGCTACAAGAGTCCAAATTAGTGTTCCATTCCAAACCACACAACACAAGAGTTGTCCCATTCCCATGGAGGAAACTTATATAGGAAAAAAAATTAGTTATTGTTCCAATTTTTTCTTTCTATTTTTCTATTTATTATTTCCAGTTTAAAAGCATAAGCCTTTTCCAACCTTCTCTCTTTATCGCAGTGTTTGATTCATCGGCAAAGCATGAAAAAAAAAATCTGAGAAAAAAAAAGTTTTTTTTTTATGAAAAATCTCTTTTTTAGTATTTCGTCGATCTAATTTGGTTTATTTTATTTTATTTTTTGATAATTTATTTTTTAAGATTTTATGATAAATTAGTATTTTTGTTTTCCCATTTGTTTAGACAAATGAAAATTCTTATTTTTCATAAAATTTGGAGACATTTTTTTTTTAAAAAAAAAGCTAGTTTTTTCTTATAAGCAAACGGATGAAAAATAAAAAAAATTATGAACAAAGAGTCCCTTAATTAGCTATGACTTAATTATGTCACAAATAAACAAACAGTGTAGGCTTATTATTATTATTATTATTATTATTATTATTATTATTACTTTTCCTCTCCTAACTAATTGAACTCAAACTGTTCACGTAAATCACGGCGCAATGACATGCATATATCACCCAAATAACTTTAATTCCACACGAAACCCGTGTTACTATGTATGCCACGTAGGATGCGTCACCTAAAAGTTGGTAACTAATAGTTTATAAATATTAATTAATTTATAACTATTTATAATATTTAGGAAAAACTTCAAATACACCGCTCGTAGTTTTACTTTTTCTCATTTTAGTATCCTGTGTGGTTTAACGTGTAGTACCATGTGGTTTAATTTACACTTTTTCACTTTAGTACCCTGTGGTTTAAAGTGTATCAAGTTAATACCTTGTGATTTCGCATTTTCTCACTTGAGTACTCTGTGGTTTCGTAATTTCTCACTTTAATATATATATATCCTGTGGTTTAAAAATCACGTGATACTAATTTAATATAAAAATAAAATAATAGGGTACTAACTTGATACAAAAATAAAATCAGAGGGTACTAACTTGATATATACAAAAATAAAACTACAGGGCACCAACCTGATACACTTTAAAGCACAGGGTACTAAAGTGAGAAAGTGCGAAACTATAGGGTACTAACTTGATACACTTTAAACCACATGGTACTAGAATGAAAAAATACTAAACCACAGGGGTTTTTTTGAAGTTTTTCCTAATATTTATATATGTTTAACATTCTCACTTATATCTATATATATAGTGTGTATAAGATTGTTATTATAAAGCTAAATTATAGAGATAGGTTGGTATACTATCGGTAGCACAGAGGCCTCCATGCTATCAAATTATTTTCAACGATGTGGCTTCCAAATCGACGATCGGCTTCGTTAGACTTGATCTACACTATTAAAAGTATTTAGAAATTAAATTTTATAATTTTTCGACATTATTTGGCTAGTAATCAAAAGATCTCAAAATTGATAATTTTAATGGTAGATGTGTGATTTTAATGGTGTAAAACAATTCAAATCTGATGAAATTTTTATAGAATTTTTTTTTTCACTATTTAGAGTAAGATCAATGCCTCTGATCTTAAATTCAAGTCTTTTATTATTATTATTTTTAAAATTTTTATTTTCAATCGTTTATTTTTAGACTACTCGTTTGATAGGTAAATAATGACAAAAAATTATGAAATTTAATTTCCAAATACTTTTAATAGTGTAGATCAAGTTTAACGAAGCTGATCGTCGATTTGGAAGCCGTATCATTTAAAACAACTTGGTAATTAACATATAGACTTCCATGATACCGATAGTATACCGGCATAGTAATTTTTAATGCAGAGGATAATTAAGGCATGGGCTAAAGTGCAATGAGTCTTTTTATAATTTAGCCTAATATAAAAGATACTTGAAATATTACAGATGATTAAATATATGAATTAGATTTAGTTAATTAGTTATTGAGCTTTAACATGCAGATTTAAACCTTGTGTAGTAGGTAGAGGTTGAACCCAAAACCTTTTTAGGAGGAGAAAATAAAGTCATATATAATTAAGTTATATATATATATCTCCGTATATATAATTTGCATAAAAGTGTACGAACAAAACTTTTCGTTGTTAACATCGTAAGTTGAATCGACTGTCCCAAGCGCAAGTGGGAAAGGATTTGATGGTTTGTACTATATAGTCAAATACAAGTTTTATGTGAAATGCTTGTTGTAGAAAACAAGGTTTTAAATGCCCGGCCATTGGCACGGGCCGTATAGCGTGCCAATAAAATACCGACATGATACAGATTCCATGCCGATGGCACAACTCAAAATCCTCTATTCTTTAAATTAGTAAGTAATTTTTTCAATAAAATTCAAAAGATGTAAAAAAAAAAGATATAATAAATAGTTAGAATATTTTGTTGCTAAAGAAAATAAATATTTTATATTATTATGTGTCGGCACACAAGAATTTATTTGACCGACACGTATAGACACGACTTGACACGCACTATGCCGTACCGTGCCGATAAGTTTCTGGCACGACCTGTACCACGCCACTTAAATCCTTGATAGAAAAGACATAATATTTGTAGCAGAAGTGGCTTAAAACATGTTCTGATGTCTTGTACGTAATAGCTAACACTACAAAAAATCTTGCATTTAAGCACACTTTAAATGATATTTAGCGACGCTTTAAAGCGTCGGCAAAAATAATTCCGACACTTGTAAAAACGTCATGTAAAGAGTCGTTAAATAAACATGTCGGGATAAATATACCGACGTTTTAATATAGCGTCAGAAAATTTATATAAATATTTGATAAAAATATGTTTATTAGCGACGCTTAATTATAGTGTCGGCATATGCTAAATATTAAAGACACTAGAAGAAAGCGTCGTTTAAAAAGCGCCGTCTAAAATATATTTTGTTGTAGTGTAACAGGTTGACGCGTATAAGAGGAAAATGGTCCAAAATAAATGCTTAACATGATGGATAAAGTACAAACCTAACTAACTAGACATGTACATAACTTGCTACAAAGAAATCCAAATAGTATAGGTCAAGGTCCAAAATAGTTGGATGGATTGTTGTGAGGTTCCAATCTATAAAAGGACCCAAAGGGTAGCTTGAATTTCCCTGTGATCAGAAGATTTCGATATGGCGAAGAAGGCTAGCTCATTTTTGCTCTCTTCTCTTCTCTCTTTTCTCTCTTTTCTCCATGCCAAACCTCTCTCTAGGAGAACTCCCACAACCCTATACTCAAAGTTGCAACACTACTACTCTTCTTTAGATAAAATTTCCAACCAAGTTATAGTTTGTGATGTGGAGGGAGGGTTGTTGAGGACTCAATCCACATTCTCCTACTTCATGCTTGTGGCCTTGGAGGGAGGAGGGTTCTTAAGGGGACTTCTCCTCTTAGTTTTGTACCCTCTCCTTTGTTGCGTTAGCGATGAGTTGGGGCTCAAAATCATGGTTTCGGTTAGCTTTTGCGGGATCAAAAAGAAGGGGTTTAGAGTAGGGAGGAGTGTTTTGCCTAAGTTCTTCATGGAGGATGTGGGGTTGGAAGGGTTTGAGGCATTGAACAAGGGTTCTAAGAAGGTTTGTGTTAGTAGAATGCCAAGGGTGATGGTGGAGGGTTTTTTGAAGGATTATTTGGAGGTGGATGTGGTGATAGGGAGGGAGTTGAAGGAGTTTAATGGTTACTACACCGGGTTTATGGAGGAGGAAGGTAAAGTGAGGGAGGGGTTTGATTTGAAGGAGTTGATCAAAATAGAGGAGCAAAAGGATATTGACATTGTTGGTTTCTCAAGCTCCACTATGTCTCTTCATATCCCTCTCTTCTCTCTTTGTAAGGTTAGTGTCTCTCTCTCTCTCTCTCTCTCTCTCTCTCTCTCTCTCTCTCTCTCTCTCTCTCTCTCTCTCTCTCTCTCTCTCTTTAAGGGGATTCACAGTTTGGTTCCAAATACAAAACCAAATCGAACTCAACCAAATAAGGCAATTTGGTTCAGTTTATATGATTTTAGTTTAGTTCGGTTCGGTTTTTTGAAAGTAGCTAAAATTCGTATTTCGGTTTGAACAGAATCGAAAACCGAATAGTAAGTAATACTGCTATCAATTTTTATTTTATAATCTAATCTTGATCATATATAAACACACTGTTTAGAATTCTATGTTTATGATCAATTTTTTGTTATGCAACTTTTATAATTAATGATTCAATATTGATTCTTATATTATAAATTAATTTATAAGAAAATAGGAATTTTAAAAGCTACCGAACCAAACTGAATCAATTTGATTTGCTTTGGATTGGTTAAGTTAGTTTGATTCGGTTCGGAAGTTTTTTCAAATCGAAAAATTGGGTTTTTTGTTTGAAAATTTCGTAAAATCTAAACCAAACCGAACCAAGTACAGCTCTCTCTCTCTCTCTCTCTCTCTCTACATTAATTTTTGCTTGGGCCTGGTCCACTAAATCAATCATGGACCATCCAGTGGATATATACCATGCAGCCAACTCTTGTTTTAATCCTCTAGTCTTTTACAAATGCAACAATTGTATTTAATTTTTTTTCTAATTGTAACAAAATTGAAAGTAAATATGTAATGAATGGCAGGTCACTGAATAATACATGCAAAATATGGTGCAATAAGTCCAAAAATAGTTTCTGTGCTAGATCTTTAATTCTAAAAAAATTATTAATTATTGGACCTAGTCCACCATGTCGGTCTCTCATCAACCACTGAAGTGTAATCTTTTTTCAAACTTGAGAGTTATTATGTTTTTTTTCAAGAACGGCGGAGTTTGAAAGTAGAGATGAGATAGATAACAGATTAATTACTATATATGGTAGTCTCCTGGATCCCCTCTCCTCTTTTTTCTCTCCCTAACTTGTTTTTGTTCTCTTGTGTAGAAAATATACTTGGTGGGTGAGAAGGACAAAAGAGTTTGGCACCCTTTGCCAAGGGAAAATTATCCAAGACCATTGATTTTCCATGATGGGAGGATTGCATTCAAGCCCACCCCAACAAACACAACATTCATGTTTATGTGGCTCCCCTTTGGCCTCATCCTTGCAATCTTTAGGCTCATCATTGGGGTCTCACTACCTTATAAGGCCTCCACTCCTGTTCTAGCCCTAACTGGCATGAAATGGAGGCTCAAGGGAGTACACCCATCAAATCTCTCACCAAAAAGTTCAAGTGATATTCATCATGCATCAAAATGCAAGGGTCAATTGTATGTTTGCAACCATAGGACTCTCATCGACCCCATCTACGTTTCAATTATGCTTAACAAGCCCGTTCGCGCAGTCACCTATAGCTTAAGTCGCGTCTCCGAGATCCTGTCGCCTATAAAGACTGTTAGGCTGACGAGAAATAGGGAAAAAGATGGGAACATGATGGCGAAGAAGTTAAGCCAGGGGGAGAGTGTCGTCGTTTGCCCCGAGGGAACTACTTGCAGAGAACCATATCTACTGAGATTCAGTCCTCTGTTCACAGAACTGAGCGACGAGATAGTCCCAGTGGCGTTAAATGTTCATGTTAGCATGTTTTACGCCACGACGGCCGGAGGATCGAAGAGTCTCGACCCACTGTACTATTTGATGAACCCTAGCATGTGTTATGATGTGGAGTTGCTTGAGAAGGTAGATACAAGTTGTGTGAGAAAGGGGGAGTGTAGCAGCATTGACATGGCCAACCATGTACAAAGAGAGATTGGTAAAGCATTAGGGTTTGAGTGCACCATGCTTACAAGGAAAGATAAGTACATGATTCTTGCAGGGAATGATGGGATTGTTAATGCACCTCCTAAATAAGCACATAAATAATAATCTTGTTGTATAAAAGTCTATACAATTAAAGTGGTTTATTAATTTCTTCATTTTAGTTAATAGGTTTAGTTATTTTTCTTTAATGTGTTTGTTCCTTTATATGGTTTTTTTTTTTTTTCTTTTTTTCTCCATATGTTGTTTTTTTTCCCCTTTTTCCCTTAATGGATGTAATATATATTGTTGAAATATATTGTATGGATTTTTTTTTTTAACTTTTATTAGCACTCTATATTTGTATAAATTAGTTTCTTTTTGTAGCATTAAGAAAGATAATGATGAATTTTTGGTATTATTAGTTAAAATTGATCCAATATCCTGAATTTATATTTAATTATTAATTAATTATAGAATAATAAAACTGCTTATATATACTCCAAAACCCAAGCGCCAAAAAATAAATAATGAATTTTAAAAGTTAAAGAAATAACAATCATTGAACACCATGTAAAAATAATTTTTTCCTTATTGATCGAAGTAGGTAAAATGCATGTCTATGAGCAAAGTTTAGAGACTAATATTTAAATTAAAAGTTAAATATACATTTATTAGCGCAGTATTATTTTTTTTTTGAGAAAAAGATAACTTGCTACCCGCTTCATTCATTAAAAATATGAACTTGCAGCTACATGGGTGAGGTAATAGACCTCAGTCGAGACGAAAAAAAAAACAAAAAAAACAAAAAAAACAAAAAACAAAAACAAAAACAAACACAAAACAAAATAAAGTAGCTACTTTGCCGAGGTGAATTCCTCCCAGAGTACTTCAAGTATCTGATTTTATTAACCGCTAAAAAAGGATCAGCCTTTATCTTTCTAAATATCGTATCGTTTCGACCTTCCAAATAACCCACGAATATCATCAGAGTCCGGCTAATCATATATATATATATATACACTATACACACGTACACCTCATTTGTTCTCAATTTTTGCATATTGGTTTTGTGGCCCAACCCATGCTGTGCCGATATTGGGTTTAGACCATGGGCCAAATGGCGATCGTTATATTATTAGGTCCATTAATTAACACGTATAATGTAAACTAGTGTAGTGACCCGCATGTTACGACTTACGACAGGTAGATACTGTTAAAAAAAAAATTTATAAAAAATAAAATATTAGTTAAGTATAAAAAATAATAAATATATTCTATATTATAGACACACACTTTTTTTAACAAAAAACTATAATGAAAAAAAATCAATCGGTCCAAGAAAATTATTAAATCTTATTCAAAAGAGGTCGCATATCATGCAAATAAATAATTAAAATTATTTTTATAACACAATAATAAAAAAAAATCAAGTTTTTAATCCTTGGATGAGAAATTGTAGGGTTAGGATGATATTAGTCGGTTAGAGTTGAATGGTCTCCCTAAGGTTGAGTGGTCTCCACTGGGTTATAGTATTTAATCCAATGGTTATAAATGATGAAAAGAATTGATCCAAAGGCTTAAAAACTGGTAGGACAAGTGCTCCTATCCTATTAAAAGGATAGTAGCCGGACTCTCTCTCTCTCTATATATATATATAATTTGCGAATTACTCACGAATTATTCGCGAATTATTGAAAATCTGAATTAAACGGTATGTTTATGAATTTTTTTTCCAAAAAAAAAAAATTATTCGTAAATTTTTGGGCTAGCTGAATAATTTGTGAATAATTCGCAAATTATTCCTGAATTATTGAAAATATGAATAAAAAATTTATAATTTTTATTTTTAAATATAGATTATCTTATATTTTATATAGTATATTTAATTTATAATTTATATCAAATTTGTTTTTTAAGCCGAATTTTTCAACGAATTTAAAAATTGAAAAATAATTTTATACTATCATATATATCCGTATTGAATTTTTGCCGAATCCGAATTAACTAACTTTGCTCCGTATCTGTATCTTTAAATCTAAATAAATAGCGTTAACCAACACTACAACAAAAATGGTCTATAGCGACACTTTTAAATATAGGTATATGCCAAAAAAGTGCTGCTAGCTAAAATTACCGACACTTTTAAAAACTGTTGCTATATGTGGGGTCGCTAGATATATAGTTACAGTTAAAGAGTGTCGCTATAACCTAAAAGAGTGCGGCTAATTTACCAAAACTTATTTAATCATTTAGCAACCGCGGAAACTCTATCTAGTTGGCTCCGGTGGCGGAGGAGGACGACAGGAAAGGCTCTTCGTCTAAAATTTCAATGGATTGAGTGAAGAGAGAAGAGAATATGGTAATTATTATTATTATTTTTTTTTTCTTTTCTATTTGTAATCGGGCCAAATGGACTGGGTGTGGTGGGTTGAGTAGAGTAATTTTTTTATTTTTAGTTGGATTGGGCTTTATATTTAGGCATTAGTAGATGTTTTTTTTTAAGTTTTAGCATAAATGAGACATTTACTCAAAAGTGTTCCAAACATTTGTTCCTATAACCTAATTCTGTTATAGTGCAACTCTCAATACTAAAGAAGCCCTTAAAATTAGCAACATGTTTTGATTTGTACAGAGCTAATAATGTCACCAAAATAATAATAAAACAAAAGAATGAATTAAAAAAAAAGAAAAAGCTGAGAATGTTCAAACGTATTTCCCAGTTTTTCCAAGAAGCTAAAGAAAAGAGTAACGTCGTTCAACATATCTTTTTCCTTTCTTAAAAAAAAAAAAAAATCTTTTTCATTTTTCTGAGTTGGTTTATGATTAATGATGATTTTGACATGATTATACAAGCGCATAACACGTATGCATATTAAGACCATATTTGGATCCCGGAATAAATTATCCAGTAATATTCTATTTGGACCGAGCATTTTTTATTATGAGTGAAAGTAATTAAGAAAAAAGCCTTTTTGCATAAAAAATTCACTTATTTTGAACTTTTGCAAAATCGGGCCATCTTTTTTATTTTTACAGATTTGGTCCACTTTTTAAGCAAACTGACTAAAATACCCTTATACCTTTTTCTCTTTCCTCTTTTTTTTTTTTTTTCTCTCTCGTTCTTTTTTTTCTTTTTCTTCCCAAAGAGCGGCGGAGGCGGAAACGCCACCCTCTCCTGCCCCGGCGACGTCGCCCTCGTCCGCTCCGGCGACGTCGCCGGCGATCAGCCCGCCTCCCCCGCCTCGGTCTCTCCCCCGACCTCTCCTTTTACCACGTCCTCGCCTAGGCCCTCTACCGCCGCGGCCAAGCCCGCTCCGCCGCCTCCTTGCTCGACGACAAGCTCTACCGTGACCTCTTTATTCCTTCTCCTTTTCCGTCGGCGCGCCAACGCGAGACGAAGATAGAGGGATGCGGACTCGACCCGGAGACAGTCGAAGTGACAGGGGAGGAGCGTGGAGAGGTGGACGATGCCACTGAGCCGCGCGGTGCATGAGCTCGCGGTTCTCAGCGCGCGAGGCGGCTCTAGAGCTCCTCGAGGTGGAAGGAGGAAGAAAAAAAAAGAAGAATAAACTGAGGGGAAGAAGGAGAAAGAAAAAAAAAAAAAGAATAAATGGATGAAAAAGAGGAAGACCTCGGTTTTAAAAGATTTTTGTTGTTATGGTGTAATGGTGTAATGGTGTTAAAAAAAAAGAAGAAAGAGGATAAGGATAAGAATGAGAAATTGTGCAATTTTGAGTGAAATGATACAAAATTTGGCAAAATGGTATAAGTTTGGACAAATTTCACCCAAAATTGCACCATTTTTCCCAAATTTACACAATTTCACCCAAATTACACAATTTCTCCTTCTTATCCTTTTCCCCTTTCTTTTTTTTTTTTTTTTTACACCATTACACCATTATACCATAACAATAAAAAATTTTTAAAAATCGAGGTGGCGGAGACGCGGGAGCTCGACGACGACGCCGACGCCTTGGACGTCGTCGTCAACGTTTTTTTCTTTTCTTTTTCGTTTTTGCAGATTAAATGGTAGTAGGGATGAAGCAAAATATTGAAAGCAGCGGCTCGTCGTCTCCGACGAGGGAGGAGGCGATGGAGCGGGGTTGGGGGGATGCACGGGGGACTCGTGAAGCCGTGCGAGGCGGGTAGGGCGAAGGCTGGAGGGCGCGAGGCCAAGCGCAGCTTCGCCGCTGGAGACGACGACGCCAACGCCGACGCCGGAGATGACGAGCAGAGGACGGGGAAAGGTCGGGGGAGAGGCCGAGGCGGGGGAGGAGGGCTCGTCGCCGAAGCGGACGTGGGCGACGTCGCCGGGGCAGGAGAGGGTGGCGTTTCCGCCTCTGCCGCTCTCTGGGAAGAGAAAGAAAAAAAGAACGACAGAAAAAAAAGAGGAAAGAGAAAAAGGCAAAATGGTATTTTGGTCAGTTTGCTGAAAAAGTGGACCGAATCTGCAAAAATAAAAAAGGTGGCCCGATTTTACAAAAGCCCAAAATAAGTGAATTTTTTATACAAAACGGCCTAAGAAAAAAAAATCTTTTTCATTTTTCTAAGTTGGTTTATGATTAATGATTATTTTGACATGATTATATAAGCGCAGAACACGTATGCATATTAAGACCATATTTGGAAGTCAGAATAAATAAATTACCCAGTAATATTCTATATGAAGAGGAACTGAGGGATTACTAATTACATCTCAAACCCTCACAGTACACCAGTCCGGTAGAAATAAGATCTTTTGTAGATGAAAATAAACAAGAATTATAGTAGAAAAAAAGCATAAAGATAACAAAGTAATAAAATGATTAACAAAAAATTACAAAAACATAGAATTTATGTGGTTCGGCCAATGGTGTCTACCTACGTTCATAGGTAAGACCACCTCAGTATGTTCTTCAATTAATTCATGGCACAAAATTATAAGAAATAAGATTGGAAGCCAAGAAACTCACTCTCAAGAGCGCTCTCCACATTTTCCTCTCAACTAGAGATCTACAATGAAGCTCTCGTATTTAAAAAATGAATTGCGGGAGTTCATATATATATAACACTAAAATCCAAATTCTAATTGAAAACATTCTCTGAGTGCCCGATTCACTTCTAGCCATCAATCTCCTTTTGAGAATCCTCTTTAACATGTAAAGGAGAATCCTCTTTAAAATGTTCCTTGACCATTTCTAATCTTAAGGAATAAGATTATATCAAATTAGAGTCAAATCCAACATATCTAGCCTATTAATTACATAATTGAGTAGTGGTACTCAGCAGTACTGAATTTGATTGAATTGATTGAAAGGAATGCATGGTACAATGAACCAATGAAAGAATTTGAGTATTGATGCTGACGATACCGCGTACCATAAATAATACAGAAAATAATTTTCATATTTTCAGGCTTTGATAAACTCCTGAGATACTTTAATTTCAGCGCCATACTTAAATTTCAAGTTTCGGTACTTAATATTCAGAAACCTAAACTTCAAATTTTTGACTTTTTTTTATCATGATATCGATTTGGATCATGGTTTTACATAATCCAACATAATAGGATATTCATCCTTTAAAGTCATTTTTTAGAATAATTAAGATAAATTTAAATTACATTATGTATGAGATATATTATTCTACCAACTCAAGGATAGAATGGCCTTTTAAAAATTAATTAAAAAGTCAAACTCTTACCTTCCAATTGTATAAGAAATTTCTCACATCATTTAAGTTATCTTCAGAGAGCTTATTCCAACATCCAAATAAGACCTAAGGCTATTTTTGAATATCGGAATAAATTATCTACTAATTAATAGTCTATTCGGTTTGAGAATTTTTTATTATAATTGTATGGTCAAATGTGAAAAGAGAAATAATATATCCAATCTTTAATCCATTTTTTCTGAATAAAATAAATCACATCATAGGTCATGCAAACTAAGTAATAGAAAGGTCTTTTAAAAAGCAAAAGTTCAAAGTCCTAACTTCCAATTACATAAATTTTTTTTTTCACACCGAATAAGTTATCGTCGGATAATTTATTCCGACATTCAAACAACGCCTAAAATATTTTTCTAAAGCAACTATCCTAACAAATTAAAGATATGAATACTTTACAATAGGTAAAGCTTGATATCCTATGTTGTAGTCTAATGTTACTCACTTGTACTCCTGTAGGGCATAATTAAAATAGAACATTAACTACAACAAAAACGGTCTATAGCGACACTTTTAAATGTAGGTACATGTCAAAAAAGTGTTGCTAGCTAAAATTACCGATACTTTTAAAAAGTGTTGCTATATGTGGGGTCGCTAGGTATATAGTGATAGTTAAAGAGTGTCGGTATAACCTAAAAGAGTGTTGATAATTTATCAACACTTATTTAAGCATTTAGCAACCGTCGAAACTTTATCTCGTTGGCTGCGGTGACGGAGAAGGATGATAGGAAAGACTCTTCGTCTAGAATTTTAGTGGATTGAGTGAAGAGAGAAGATAAGATAGTAATTGATTTTTTTTTTTTTTTCTTTTTTTGTTTGTAATCGGGTCAAATGGACTCGATGTGGTGGGTTGAGTAGAGTAATCTTTTATTTTTGGTTGGATTGAGTTTTATATTTAGGCATTAGTAGTTATTTTTTTAAGTTTTAGCATAAATGGGACACTTACTCATAAGTGTCGCAAACATGTGTCCCTATAATCTAATTCTGTTGTAGTGATATATATTGTCCACAGATTCAATCACCGTAGTGTGACTTTATTGGATCGAAACCACCGGTCCAAAATGATGCTGGCTTAATCGTCATATAGAAACAAATAGTCTGTTTTCATCTAATATGAAAATATTGGAGTGTCACATCCCTAAATCCAAGACGCTTCAGAATTGTAACCAGATATAACATGCGATGCTTGATGCTTGGGCACAAACTCACCTTTTTTTTTTCTTTTTTTTTTTCTTTTTTTGGGTGCACTAGTAGTTGTGGAGATATATATGAACCTCTAACCTTAAGTGTTGAAAATATTCAAATAGAAACAGTAAATTAAAAGAGCAGAAAAACTCTCTCTCTTTTTCTATATTCTCCATTAACACTAATATATACATGATTCTTACATCCCAAAATGACAACTTGGCTTCTAGTGGTATCAAATTTACCAAATTGCTGACGAATTGATTTGATGGATGTGTTACCAAACCAAGAAATCACTTTATGATTGTTGCTGTCCCATTCTTCTATTCTAAGCCTGTACGCACCATCACCTTCATTCGTCCGACGGACTGGTTCTATGATGTCCCCAGTGACATATCGCCATAATTTACGTCCTTTGAGAAAGTTTCGCATGTCTTGAACCCATAGAGTATAGTTGGATCCATCAAGAATAGTTTGGATAGGTTGTGCAATATCTGCTTGAGCCATATACGAGATAATTTGTAAAAAGATGAGCAAATTAATAAGGCTAGAATCTCACCAACGAACAAATCCTCTCGGACCACTGAAGTGTATCTTCAGTGCGCAAGGAATTACTATCTCCTCAAAAGAGTGGCTCTGATACCATGTTGAAAATATTCAAATAGAAACAGTAAATTAAAAGAGCAGAAAAACTCTCTCTCTTTTTCTATATTCTCCATTAACACTAATATATACATGATTCTTACATCCCAAAATGACAACTTGGCTAATCATAGAAATAAAATCATATACATAGTAGAGTAGCACAAATTATGTTGTAGGATTTTTCCTATATGGAAGGTTGCAGGAAATCCCAATCAAGGAATAATATTTCTTCAATCAAGGAATAATATATCTTCAACATTAAGGAGAGCCTTCAAAACAAACATCCAACTACTTTGATCGCGACTATTAATTTTGTAATTTCATTGAAGTGTAGTTTTTTTTTTAATTATTGTAAAACATGTTTTTCGTTTTTCTTTTGTAATTATCTCCTTTTAGAACTTTTGGGATCGATCCACTCTACCTCATTAATTCAAATGTCATCTTCTTATATTACACCATGTGAAAACCTTTGGAAATGTATGCACAACTAACACAGGAAAATATGTTTATGTTTTTTAAATAAGGTAGATGCTTTGTAACTTTCAAGGAGCCATCAAAGTAATTACACTCCTTATTAATTGTCTTAGAATAAAGGGATCGTTTTCCTGTAACATCCTTATAGTCCTACATCAAACGGAAAAGAAGTTGCGATTGAGAATATAACACGCCATGCATACACCTTAATAATAATAACTGGATTTAAGTATTTTTGGCTGATGGTTTAATCCCAACGAGTTATTATTGCTAGCGAGTCGGATCGTTACACTTAGTATCAGAGACGAATACTTGTTAAAAGTGTGAGCGTTAAGTGTTATAAGAGGCAAATTAAGTGCTACACCACGAATTTGGTATAAGCCGCCTCTTGAAGAGACATGAACCACTTCTAGAATCTTACATTGCCTGAAAATTCTTATCTATGCGTGTGGCGCCTAATAATTTTGATCTATACGATGTGATTGGGTTTCGATCGACCTAATGTGTGAGAGCTAAGTGTTATGCAGGGTAAAGTGTTACACCACTGAGCTACCTATAGAATCTCACACCGCCTGATATTTCTGATCTATATGTTTGATTGGGTTTGGACCTGATCAGGATGTCAAGGTCTAAACGGAAAAAGTTTGTCACATCTTAGGGTTTAAACGGAAGAAGTCTGTAACACCCTTATAGTCTCATATTGGATGAAAAAGAGAGAAGTCTGTAATGAAACGGGGGAATGGGAGAAGCCTGTATCACCCCAATAGTTCCACAATATTGGATGAAAAATGAGAGAAGCCTGTTACACTCGAATAGTCTCATGTTGGATGGAAAATGAGCTCTGATTGGGAATATAACAATAGTCCCACATTGCATGAAAAATGAGAGAAGTTTGTAACACCCCAATATATTAGATGTAAAATGAGTTCTGATTGGGAATATAAGAGGCTAGAATCCTAATAATTAACCATTTTCGGATAATATCTAGCCAATAGATTGCCGTATATGATAGAAATAAAAAATAAGTACTTGACATGATTGAGAAAGTGCAAACCTAACTAGACACATAACTTACTACAAGGAAATCCAAGTAGTATCTTAATTTTGGTTAACCCTATATAGGTCAATTAAGGTCCAAAATATATAGTTTTTTTTTTTTTGAGAGATAGGTAGCACGCTATATACCTGCTTTGTTTATATCATTTAGAAATAAACTTAACGTGAAATGTGAATCAACTGGGATTCGAACTAGGGTCACGGGTACCAACCATCAAATCCTTTGTCGGTTGCTTTAGGGACGGTCGGTGTCCAAAATATATAGTTGGATGCATTATTGTGAGGTTTCAATCTATAAAAGGACCAAAAAGGTAGCTGGAATTTCCTGGTGAGCTGATTTCGATATGGCAAAGAAGGTTAGCTCATTTTTGCTCTCTTCTCTTCTCGCTAGGAAAACTCCTACCACCTTATACTCAAAGTCGCAACACTACTCTTCTTTAGATAAAAATTCCAACCAAGTTATAGTTTGTGATGTGGAGGGAGGGTTGTTGAGGTCTCAATCCACATTCTCCTACTTCATGCTTGTAGCCTTGGAGGGAGGTGGGTTCTTAAGGGGACTTCTCCTCTTAGTTTTGTACCCTCTCCTTTGTTGTAGTAGCTATGAGTTGGGACTCAGAATCATGGTTTTGGTTAGCTTTTGTGGGATCAAAAAGAAAGGGTTTAGAGTAGGGAGGAGTGTCTTGCCTAAGTTCTTTATGGAGGAGGTGGTGTTGGAAGGGTTTGAGACATTGAACAAGGGTTCCAAGAAGGTTTGTGTTAGTAAAATGCCAAGGGTAATGGTGGAGGGTTTTTTGAAGGATTATTTGGGGGTGGAGGTAGTGGTAGGGAGGGAGTTGAAGGAGGTTAATGGTTACTACACTGGGTTTATGGAGGAGGAAGTTAAGACTATGGAGAGATTGGATTTGAAGGAGTTGATCAAAATAGAGGAGCAAAAAGGTAGTGACATAGTTGGTTTCTCAAGCTCCACCAAATCTCTTCATATTCCTCTCTTCTCTTATTGTAAGGTTGGTACATGTCTCTTTCTCTCTCTATTGGTGTTCATAGTTTGATTCCAAACAACAGTTTCTCTTCTCTTGCTGAACCTAGTCCACCATGCATGTCAACTATGAAGCATCCTCATCCTATCTCTTATTTCAGTGCCTATATATATATATATATATATATATATATATATATATATATATATATATATATATATAGTCCCCTCCCCCCTCATCTTTTCTCTCTCTAACTTGTTTTTTTTTTTTATCTCCTCTAGAAACTATACTACGTGACTGAGAAGGACAAGAGGATTTCGAGCCCTCTACCAAGAGAAAAGTATCCAAGACCACTGATTTTCCATGATGGGAGAATTGCATTCAAGCCCACCCCAACAAACACAACATTCATGTTTTTGTGGCTCCCCTTCGGCCTCATCCTCGCAATCTTTAGGCTCATTATTGGCGTCTCACTACCTTATAAGGCCTCCACTCCAATTTTAGCCCTAACCGGCACGAAATGCAGGCTCAAGGGAGTACACCCATCAAATCTTTCACCAAAAAGTTCAAGTAATATTCATCATGCATCAAAATGCAAGGGGGGTCAATTGTATGTTTGCAACCATAGGACTCTCATCGACGCCGTCTACGTTTCAATTATGCTTAACAAGCCCGTTCGCGCAGTCACCTATAGCTTAAGTCGCGTCTCCGAGATCCTGTCGCCTATAGAGACAGTTAGGCTGACGAGAAATAGGGAAAAAGATGGGAACATGATGGCGAAGAAGTTAAGCCAGGGGGAGAGTGTCGTCGTTTGCCCCGAGGGAACTACTTGCAGAGAACCATATCTACTAAGATTCAGCCCTCTATTCACAGAACTGAGCGATGAGATAGTCCCAGTGGCGTTAAATGTTCATGTCAGCATGTTTTACGCCACGACGGCCGGAGGATCGAAGAGTCTCGACCCGCTGTACTATATGATGAACCCTAGCATGTGTTATGAGGTGGAGTTGCTTGAGAAGGTAGATACAAGTTGTGTAAGAAAGGGGGAGTGTAGCAGCATTGACATGGCCAACCATGTGCAAAGAGAGATTGGTAAAGCATTAGGGTTTGAGTGCACCATGCTTACAAGGAAAGATAAGTACATGATTCTTGCAGGGAATGATGGGATTGTTAATGCAACTCCTAAATAAGCACATAAATAATAATCTTGTTGTATAAAAGTCTATACAATTGAAGTGGTTTATTTCTTCATTTTAGTTAATAGGTTTAGTTATTTTTCTTTAATGTGTTTGTTCCTTTATATGGTTCTTTTTTTTTTCTTTTGTTTTTTCCCCCTTTTTCCCTTAATGGATGTAATATATATTGTTGAAATATATTATATGGATTTTTTTTAACGGATTTTTTTTAACTTTTGTTATATAGCACTCTCTATATACATATATAAATTGTTGCTTCTTGTGTTTCTTTTTGTAGCATTAAGATATATATAAAGATAATTATGAATTTTTGGTATTAATAGTTAATTAAAACTGATCCAATTAATATCCTGAATTTCTATTTAATTATTAATTAATTATGGAATTAATAGTAAAACTGCTTATACTCCAAAGCCCAGGCGCCAAAAAATAAATAATAAATTTTAAAAGTTAAAGAAATAACAATCATTGAAATTCAGGTAAAAATAATTTATTGCTTATTAAAGTGGGTAAAATGTCTATGAGAGGAAAGTTTAGAGACTAAATATTTAAATTAAAAATTATAGGGATCATGTCGAAATATCTAGATATTACATGGACAATCCATCATTAATTGTAACCTAAAAAATAATGTGAAAATTACCTAAACCCATATAAAGTCCTTTTCTCTCTAATGTAATGCATCATAATTAAATACACATTTGTTAGCCATTTGTTGGAGCTTCCGAATCAACGATCGATTTCGTTAGACTTGATCTAATATATTTGAAGTATCTAGAAAATAAATTTTACGAATTTCTGATATCGTTTACCTAGTGATCGAAAGAGTTCAAAATTAATAATTTTTAATGGTTATGTATGCTGTTTGCAAGTTTAACGGTATGTGTAGAAATATTTAAATTAGATAAAATTTTGATAGAAAATTTTTTATACTGGCCACAACAAGATTAATATTTCTGATTGAAAATTTTAGTACTATATCATAACTTGTTGTAAAATTTTTATTTTCAACCGTTGATTCTGAGTCCTTTCGATCACTAGGTAAATTATATTAAAATATCACAAAATTTATTTTCTAGATACTTCAAATGCGCTAGATGAAGTCTAACGGAGTTGATCGTCGATTCGAAAATTTCATTATAAAGAGTGGCTTAGTGGCACGGAGGCCTCTGTATTCCTAGTAGCACACTAGCCCTACTCTCTCTCTCTCTCTCTCTCTCTCTCTCTATACCACATTAGTTCTCAATATTTGTAAATTGGTTTTGTGGGCCAACCCAAGCTATACAGATATTGTTGGGCTTAGACCATGGGCCGAAAGGCGATAGTCATATCATTAGGTCCATTAATTAACACCTATCTATCTATTAATCTATTAACTATATATTAATCCCCGATGTTGAAGCTGACGTGGCGAGACCTAATTTTTTTAGAATTTTTTCTAATTTTTTTAAGGTGCTATCTCTCTTCTATGAAACCGTGAGATCCCTTCATCTTCCGCCTGACGTGGCGAAACCTTACTTTTTTTAAATTTTTTTTAATTTCTTAAAAGTGCTATCTCTCTACTTTGAAACCGTAAGATCCCTTCATCTTTCGCCTCCGCTCGCCTTCCCCATCCACGTCCCCCCATCTCCCTCCCTCGCGCTCTCTCTCTCTCTCTCTCTCTTCCCCTACACCCTACCCTACCCCCACGATCTCTCCGAGCTCCCCTCTCCCGCTCTCCCGCTCTCCCCTCCGTCCCCTCCCTCGACCGCCACAACTCTTCCCTCTCCGACCTCACACAGACGCACGCCATAATCATCTGGATCGCAATGGGCAAGGTAAGCTCTCACAAATTAAGATACTTTAAAACCATAAATTTAACAATTAGAGATAAATATAGAATTTTTTTTTTAATAGCTTGCTTAGGTTTTGTGGTTTGTAATATTTATTCTTAAATAGATATAGGTATAATATAATCTTATAAAAGAAAGGTTAACTTAGGCACAATGCAATCCCTATTATTCTCCTCTTCCTCTCCCCCCACGAAAAGCACTAAATCGAGCGCACGGTAAATCCAACCCCTTCGCCACAACACTACCATCACCGCGCCCAAAACCCCTCCACGACATTTTGATTTTTGATGAGTCACAAGAATCGCTTTGAATGGGAACTCAACAAAGCATTCACGCAGGTAAAGGTCGGATTTTTCCTCCCACTTCTCTCTCAAAATTCCCTTTTTTTGGCCTTTTTTGGTTCAGTAATCGGTTGTTTATGAGTTGGGTAGTGATCTGTATTGTTTGTTTTGATCAAATAATGGATCAGCGAAGGTCGATTTCAATGTGGACTTCACCCAGATGCTATGCGAAGCGCTTTTGTCGCCGCCCATAAGGTGTTTGTTATATTGTTTCTCTCACAGCGCATTTATTTCAATGACCAAAATTCACTTTTAAAATAAAATATCTTTTTTCTTTCCAGGAACTCTAATTTTTCTGTATCCCAGATTACTAGAATGTACTGCTGTTTATTCATTACATTTGCGTCGTCGAATTTGTCGAAAAATCGAATGGAACTGATCAGAACTCTATGTGATTCCCAACCTTTCAATTCGTTTGATTCAAGCTATGAGAAATTGGTGCGTGCGCCCAGTGCATCCGTGCATAGGGCGCAAAATGTCATAATCGAATGGTTCGGTTGCGAAATGATGCAAATTTACGTTACTTCCGTAAGTTTTTAACTAAAATTTTACTTGGTAAGTGCGGATTTTTTATTAGGAAATGTCTTACTGTTAGGCTCTCTATCAAACATCCGAGTCTCTTCGGAAGGTGTGAGGAGTTGGACGTGTTGTGGGATAGAGGATTGAACGATTCCAACATAGTTATCGTCGTTAGGCGTCTGCGACCTGATTGGCTCTCTTAGCAGCAAAAATAAAAGAAAAGAAAAATAATACAAGAGTGTTTATTTTTACTATTAAAATAGGTAAGGTTTATAATTGTGTGGTGTATTGACCAGATGATGAACTTGCTTACTGTGGGTAAAGCTTTGAATTGCAGTTATATTTTTAGCCACTATTTGAACTGTTCAATTTTTTAAGTGTCATTGTGATGGTGTGCGTGCTGATAAAAAATGGAGTTTCAAAATAAAAATATAGATCAATGCACAGTTTTGAAATTCTTATAAGCTTTTAGTTAATTTATTATTTTTTATATTATGTATTTTGAAAGTTCATGTTAAGATACCAGTTTTACCAGCTTTTTTTGGTTCTTTTTTTTAGTGTTCGACATGTATTTTGAAAGTTCATTTAGAAGACCGCTTTTACCAATACCAAATTTGTTTGTTCTTTTTTTTCATGTTCGCCAGGTATTCTATTATGTTGTCTTGACAATAGCTTAAGATTGCTAGAGACTCAAAAATTCTATGTGGCTTTTTTTTTATTGAGCTATTTTTTTTCCTTTTTATGCTATTATTGGATTGTATTGTGGTGAATTGTGTTCTCTTTTTACTGGTTTTTATGCTCTTATATCACGTTCTGTATGCCAATTGGTTTCAATGTTTTTTTATTATCTTGTTTTCGTACTCATCTACTGTCAACAATTATGTTTAAATTGAACTATTCCTTTCTTATGCGCTGAACCAAATTATTTCAGTAGCTTTGTGATGACGGTAAATAATCAGAGTGCTCCATTCACTAAACATTCTTTGATCGATACAATTTGATAATACTGGAGAAAGAATTATTTCATATAATGAATGTTGTTAAATCTATTTTGGGTTATGGGAGTTCGATTAGAATACAAATTTGTTGTTCTGTACAAGCTAAAAAATATTATTTTTAATTTTTAATTTGTTTATCTTTTTTTTTTTCTTGCATTCAATGAATTTTTTTTTTCTTTCAATAAACTTTTTTTCGATCTAACTATTGTGTTATTGTTCAAGTTTATAGAGAAAATAATAAAAGAGATTACATATTCCGTTGAATTTAGAGTAAAAAATCTGTAACTGATAATTTCTCATATGCTATGCAGAATGTGTTAATCATTTTTAGTTTGCATCTGTGGAATGAAAAATAAATATAATGCTCGAAGAACACCATTGAAAATTGATAATTTCGTATTTTACAGTTTTGACTTGGTTATATTTTTTATTTCTTCTTAATATTTATATTTAAATTTATATTTATTTATTTAATATATTATATTTTTATTACAAAATTTATCCGCCGCATCGCGCGGGTTTCTACACTAGTATAATATAAATGATTCTTCTTTAATTTGCATGGGCTGCTTCAAGGATTGCATGGAGTACGCTCAGCGTGCAGTAAAAAATAAAAATAAAAAATATATAGCTAAGTTTATTTCACATTTCTAGCCAAGTTTATTTCTAATGAAATAAACGAAGGGGGTAGCGTGCATGCTATATACGTACCTATCACTCAAAAAAAATATTCTCGTTTGTTTTAAGTAAAGAATAGCATATAACTTAGATCGGATTAGTTCGATCAAGATATATAGTATGCAGCCTTATTGTAAGCATATCTTTACATATATACCCTCTCTCCAACTCATTTTGGTTTAAATCTATATATGTCTCACAGACACTTCAATAAGTCTCGTGTGTTTGTATTGAACACGCGCATCTCTGTGTCAGACTTAATATTCTATTTGTCACTACAACAAAAACGGTCTATAGCGACACTTTTAAATATAGGTACAGATAAAAAAAGTGCTGCTAGCTAAATTACCGACACTTTTAAAAAGTGTTGTTATACGTGCGGTCGCTAGGTATATAGTGACAGTTAAAGAGTGTCGCTATAACCTAAATGAGTGCTGCTAGTGACACATGTTTGGGACACTTTTGAGTAAGTGTTCCATTTATGCCAAAACTTAAAAAAATATCTACTAATGCCTAAATATAAAGTCCAATTCAACCAAAAATAAAAGATTAATACTCTATTCAATCCACCATAACTAGTCCATTCAAATTATTACAAATAGAAAATAAAAAAAAGAAAAATCAATTACCATCTTCTCTTCTCTCTTCACTCAATCCACCGAAATTCTAGACAAAGAGCCTTTCCTGTCGTCCTCCTCCGCCACCGCAGCCAACAAGATAGAGTTTCGATGGTTGCTAAATGCTTAAATAAGTGTTGGTAAATTAGCAGCACTCTTTTAGATTATAACGACATTCTTTAACGGTCACTATATACCTAGCGACCCCACATATAGCAACACTTTTTAAAAGTGTCGATAATTTTAGTTAACAATACTTTTTTGACATGTACCTATATTTAAAAGTATTGCTATAGACCGTTTTTGTTGTAGTGATTGTTCCACACATTCAATCACCATGATGTGACTTTTGTTGAAATTGTATTAAGTAATTTTAATACTTGTGTTTTTTTTTGTTTGTTTTTTTCTCCTAGTACCAATAACTTATTTGATCTAACCAGATCGATGCAGATGTTTAAATTAGAGGCAATTGCTTATATACTCCTGAAAAGTTTCCGATTTTTCGATTTACCCCTCTTAGAAGGCTAATATTGAAAATACCCCTCCTACGTTCCAACCTATTTCTAATATACCCTTAGAGTTAAAATCTGTTAAGTTACTCTGTTATTCCTGTAAAATTACTATTTTGCCCTTTTCAAATATACCCTTCTATCATCACTGTCTTTCTTATTTGCCCTTAACATCAGGGCACAAAAAGTATTTCGACTTTTGATCTTTTCCAATATATCGCTCTACCATCACCAACCTTTCTTATTTGCCCTTAAGTTAAGGGCAAAATTGGTATTTTAATTTTTTTTAATTGTGGTAGATATTTAACTCACGTTTAACCCAGATTAACTTAACATGAGATAACTGCGGGGGTATTTTGCAATAACGGTGGAACGTATGAGGGGCATGTTAGAAAAAAAAAAGTAGGAGTAGATCAGATATTTTCAGACGCATGAGGGGTATATAAGCAATTATCCCTTTAAATTACCTAAGTTACTAGTACTAGAGTCCTTGGTTTTTGTGTATAAACAGAATTATTTTTTTCATTTAATATGGGACGATTAAGGTGTCAAAACCTCTCCTCGTTTAGATATTGACGTTTTTATTTAGCCAATTACATATATACTTAATTTAGAATCATCCAATGGGCAATCTTGCTCTAATCGTAGATAGAACAATTAATCCAGTTTGTTAATCCCAAAAATTTATTGGATCGAAATCGCTGTCCCAAAATGAATGCTAGCTTAATTGTCATTGAAAACAAAATAATCTTTTTTTCATCCAATATGAAAATATTAGAGTGTCATCACATCTCTAAATCCAAGACGCTTTGGGATTGTAACCAGATATAACATGTGATGCTTGTGCACAAACTCCCTTTTTTTAAAAATAAAAAAAAAAAAATTTCGGGTGCACTAATTAATAGTTGTGGAGATATATATAAACCTCTAACCTTAAGGATAACCTTTAAAATAAGCTGCCAACTACTCTGAATGTGATACCGACCGTCCCTAGCACAAGTGGCAAAAGAGTTTAATGTTTGGTATCCGAGACCTAAGTTCGAATCCTAGTTGATTCACATTTTCAGCTAAATGAAATAAATAAAGCGGGTAGCATGCTACCTTTCTCTCGAAAAAAACTACTCTGAACGTGATTATTAATTTTGTAATTTAATTGAAGTGTAGTTTTTTTTCTCGGTTAATTTCTATTGAAGTGTAGTTTTTTTTTTCCCCCTATTACTAGTGTAGCAATCCGCGCGATGCGGGGGATATAATCATATTTGATTAAATTTAAGAATATAAAAAATACTTTCAAATTTTTAGAATAGAATTATAGTTCAATGAAATACAACGAAAGATAAAAAAAAAAATTATAGGAGAAAAAAATTTATTACATAGAAATTGGACCCCTTTGTATTTTTTTTTAGGGCATTCTCTACCACCACCGACGATTTCGTGAAGTACCATAGTGCCTTCAACCCCTTTTCGGCTAGTCCATATCTTAGCCGATGCTTCTCGTCCTCCGAGGCTATTAGAGGAGAGGGATACACACCTTTGCATAACTATACATTACAAATTTAAATGGTCGAGATCGATGGAGGAGGGTTGGGGGCCAGCGTTAGAGTTCGACTCACCCTACGTTGACGGCGAGGGCGAGGGCGAGGGCGAGGGCGGCGCGTCTGCGGGGCATGAGGTTGGAGCAGACGTAATAGGCGAGGTCGTTGTCGAGGACGCCGTATGCCGTGCCCACGGGCTCCTCGGGCAACGTCTCTTAGAAAATATAAACTAATGAGGTGGAAAGTCGAAGCAGTGACGTTACAGAGAAAAAATTAATCAGATGGGAAGCCGAAGAGGTAGACGTTACGAGGAAGGAATTAATGAGACAGAAAGCCGAAGAGAAAAATGTTACAAGGAAGGAATTAATTAAACAAAAAGTAAAAGAGGCAGATGTTACGAGGAAGGCGAGCGGTTGCAATGATTGAAGAGCAGAAATTTTGAGAATGAGAGACTATGGTGCTGCTACGTGGAAAAAGATTATGAAAAATAATATATGTGTATAGATTACTGAAAGCTATGATTATTGTCAAATGTCAATAGAGAAATAATATATTCAGTCTTTAATCTATTTTTTCTGAATAAAATAAATCACATCATAGGTGAGATCACTATTCAACAAACTAAAGAATAGAATGGCCTTTTAAAAAGTAAAAATTCAAACTCCTACCCTCCAATTATATAAAAAAATTTCACACCGAATAAGTTATCTTTGATAATTTATTCCGACATTCAAACAAGGCCTAAAATTTTTTCTAAAGGAAGATAAATCATCTTATAAGTAAAATTTGCTATCCTAACAAATTAAAGATATAAATATATACTTTACAAATTAAAGGTATAGCTTGATATTCTATGTTGTAGTCTAATGTTACCCCTAGGGCATAATTAAAATAGAACATATATTGTTCCACACATTCAAATCACCATAGTGTGACTTTTTTTGTCTGTTTTTTTTCTCCTAGTACCAATAACTTATTTGATCTAAACAAGATGCACATGTTTAAATCACTGTCCCAAAATGAATGATAGCTTAATTGTTAGAGAAACAAATAGTCTTTTTTCATCCAATAAGAAAATATTGGAGTGTCACATCCCTAAATCCAAGATTTTAACATGTGATGCTTGGGCACAAACTCCCCTTCTTCTTTTTTTTATTTTTTATTTTGGGTGCACTAATAGTTGTGGAGATATGAACTTCTCATCTTAAGAATAGCCTTCAACATAAACAGCCAACTACTCTAATCATACTGACCGTCCCTAGCGCAAGTGGCAAAAGGGTTTCGTATTTGGTATCTGAGACCCAAGTTCAAATCCTAGTTGATTCACATTTTCAGCTAAGTTTATTTCTGAATGAAATAAACGAAGCGGGTATCGTGCTATCTTTCTCTCTCTCTGCCTCAAAAAAAAAAAAAAAAAACTACTCTGATCGTGTTTATTAATTTTGTAATTTTATTGAAGTGTAGTCTTTTTTTTTTTGGGTTAATTTCTAGTGAACTATAGTTTTTTTCTATTATAACTGAAAGCTATGAGTATTGTCAAATGTTGCAAACTCCCATTTTTTTAATTTTTTGTAATTTCGGGTGCACTAATAACTGTGGAGATATGAATCTCTAACGTTAAGGATAGCCTTCAAAATAAACAGCCAACTACTTTGATCGTGATTATTAAATTTGTAATTTTATTGAAGTGTAAGCTTTTTTTGGGAAATATAGTTAACGACAAATATATTCCTATAAAGTTCAATTTTTATATGTTATCCTTACAAAAGTCATAAAGTTTTCAAATATATTCCTACCGTTAGAATCCGTTAGAAAACTTTAGTTAACCATAAGCTAAATACTTAACATTGGTTAATTTTTGATATTTTTATCTCTTATATTATACTATTATGCCTTTTGAAGTGACATATTTATGATAACAAAATTGAAAATATAAACAGTTCTTTAATAGTAACAAACCAAAGGAATATATTTGAAAATATTAAAATTTTTGCAGGAACAACATATGAAAGTTGAATTTTGTATGAATATATTTGTTATTTACTATATTTGCAGAGACCTTGTAACGATCCAGCCCACTAGCAACAATAACTCGTTGGGCCCAACCACCGGCCCAAAATGCTTAAGTCCAGTTATTATTACTAGTGTCTAAGTCTCTTATAAACCCAATGACAACCCCATTCCCATCCGATGTAGGACTATTGTGGTGTCACAGACTCCACCCGTTAAGGCCCTGACGTCCTCGTCAGTCCAATCACACACACAGCCCACGATCATCAGGGGATGTGAGACTAGTCTCGCTAGCCCGTCATTCGGACTCTCGGTAGAAACTCGCCACAAATGTCAGGTAGGTGAACCTACGATACCAAATGTAACGACCCAGCCCACTAGCAACAATAACTCGTTGGGCCCAACCACCGGCCCAAAATGCTTAAGTCCAGTTATTATTACTAATATCTAAGTCTCTTATAAACCCAATAACAACTATTGTGGTGTCACAGACCAGACCTGTATAAAATTAACTCTTTTTTTTATTATTATTGTAAATCATGTTTTTCTTTTTTTTTTTTTGTAATTATCTCTTTTAAAACTTTCGGGATCGATCCACTATTCATCATTGGAAAAATCCCTCACCTCATTAATTTGAATGTCATCTTCTTACATTCCACTATGTGAACAACTTTCGAAATGTATGCACAACTAACACGAGCAAATATGTTTGTGTTTTTCAAATAAAGTAGATGCTTGTTACTTTCAAGGAACCATCACAGTAATTACACTCCTTATTAACTATCTTAGAATAAACAAAGAGATCATTCTCCAACTGTAATATCCTAATATATATAAAGTCCTATGCGTCAAAGGAAAAAGAAGTTGTGATCGATGGAGAATATAACACGCCATACACGTTAATAATAATAATAACTGTATTTAAATATTTTGGACCAATAGTTTAGTCTTAATAAGTTATATATTACTGTTAGCGAGTCGGATCATCATTGTTTGTATTAATTAGAGACAAATACCATCTAGAAATAAGAGCTAAGTGTTATGCTAGGCAAAATATTATACAACAAATTTGGTGGGAGCCTCTAGAACCTACATGAATCACTTCTATAACCTCATACACTACAACAGAATTAGGTTATAGGGACATGTTTGGGATACTTTTGTTTGAGTATTCTATTTATGTTAAAATTTAAAAAAAATATCTACTAATGCCTAAATATAAATCCCAATCCAACCAAAAATAAAAGGTTACTCTACTCAACCAACCCTACCCTGCCCATTTGGCTTGATTACAAACCAAAAAAAAAAAGAAAAAAAAAAGAAAAATCGATTACCATCTCCCCTTCTCCATTCACTCAATTAATCTACTGAAATTCTAGACGAAGAGCCTTTCGCTGTCGTCCTCCTCTGCCACCGCCGCCAACAAGATAGAGTTTCAGCAGTTGCTAAATACTTAAATAATTGTTGGTAAATTAGCAGCACTCTTTTAGGTTATAACGGCACTCTTTAACTGTCACTATATACCTAGTGACCCCACATATAGCAGCACTTTTTAAAAATGTCGGTAATTTAGTTAGCAGCATTTTTTTTTGACATATACCAATATTTAAAAGTGTCACTATAGACCGTTTTTGTTATAGTGTAACATTCTTTCTAGGATTTAAACGGAAGAAGTTTCTTTGTAATAAAATGAGGGAACGTGTAATAACCACCCACTAGCATTAATAATTCGTTGGGCGGACCACCACCAAAATGCTTAAGCAGGTTATTATTACTAGTGTCTAAGTCTTTTATAAACCCAATGATAATCCCATTTCCATCCGATGTGGGACTATTGGGTTATCACAGACTCCCCCTGTTAAGGCCCTGACGTCCTCGTCAGTCCAATCACACACACAGCCCACGATCACCAAGCGATGTGAGACTCGTCTCGCGAGCCCATCATCCAGATCACCAAGCGATGTGAGACTCGTCTCACTAGCCCGTCATCCAGATCCTGGCTCAGTCGAGACTCGCCACACATGTCCAGCTGGTGAACCAACTCTGATACCAAATGTAACGACCCAGCCCACTAGCAATAATAATTCGTTGGGCCCAACCACCAGCCCAAAATACTTAAACTCAGTTATATATTATTACTAGTGTTTAAGTCTCTTATAAACCCAATAACAATCACATTTCCATTCGATATGAGACTATTGGGGTGTCACAGAACGGAAGAAGTCTGTAATGTTCAAGAAATTCAATAATTTCTCCATTACTATTATTATTTTTTTATTTATTAATTCTTTTTTCTCTTATCTGTTACTATTTATTTTATTATGACTATATTATCTTTTTGTTTAATTAACGCACTCACGCGCTTATGCACGCGCACCCTGCACTCACCGGGTGCAATTAATGAGATTGAACGTGGGGTGAATCCACATATACAATCTTTTCTCTTCTATATATTTACATACTTTGCACAATGTTGAAATGATGATATGTACATTGCAGAGAAAGTATTTAAATTTTGTTTATTTAATCTCTTTATCATCGGATATTGAAAGAATCTCCGTCAACCTCCTTCGATCACTATCGTACTGGTAGAAAGAGGAATACGGCCGGTTGTATCTTGGGGTGTTATTTCTGGTTAATCCCGCACGTAAGGACGTACGGGAATACGACTTATGGCAGTGCCTCGCACGTTTCCGATTCAATTAAGAATTTATTTGGATTTAGCGATCATCTGTAAATTTGATTTATTTATTTTATCACAATATTAGTTAGATTTTAATCACGATCAGATTTTCGCTGCGGTATTTATTCTAACATGTAACATCCCAATGGTCCTACATTAGATGAAAAATAAGAGAAGTGTTACACCCCAATAGTCTCATATTAGATGAAAAATGAATTCTGATTGGGAATTAATATAACAATAATCCCACATTGGATACAAAATGAGGGAAGTTTTGTAACACCACAATAGTCTCAAAGTAGATGGAAAATGAGTTCTGATAGGGAATATAAGAGGCTATGAAAATTTTAGTAATATTAACCGTGCTTAAGCATTTTTGGACGATGTTTTAGACCCAATGAGTTATTATTAATATCGGGTCAAGTAGTAACACCCTAATAGTCCCACATTGGACTTGACGATGGCATGTAGGTCTAAACGGGATAAAGTCTATAATACCCCAAAATTGTCAGGTCTAAATTGGGAGAAGTTTGTAATAACCCAATAACTCCATATTATATTAATTGGATGACATTTTATGGAAAAGAAGTTTTGATTGGAATAAGAGGCCACTTATCTTAACAATATTAATAACACGGATTCGAACTTAATATTTCAGGTAGATTAATTTGATGCATTGCTATTAATGGTTCTAATCCCCTCATTATTGACAATAACCACTACAACAAAATATGTTTTAGACGACACTTTTTAGACGACGCTTTCTTCTAGCGTCTTTAATATTTAGCATTTGCCGACACTATGATTAAGCGTCGCCAATAAACATATTTTTATCAAATATTTATATAAATTTTCCGACGCTATATTAAAACGTCGGTATATTTATCCCGACATGTTTATTTAACGACTCTTTACTCGACGCTTTTACAAGCATCGAAATTATTTTTGCCGACCCTTTAAAGCGTCGTTAATTATTATTTAAAGTGTCCTTAAAATAAGATTTTTTGTAGTGAACCTTTCTTGTGTTGAACCGGCCGTCCCTAGAACAAGTGGCAAAGGGCCGGCTTGGTGGTTGGTACCGAGATCCGAGCTCGAATCCTAGTTGATTCACATTTCTAGCTAAGTTTATTTCTTAACGAAATAAACGAAGCGGGTAGCGTGCTACCACTACAAAAAATCTTGCATTTAAGGATACTTTAAGTGATATTTAGCGACGCTTTAAAGCGTCGGCAAAAATAATTCCGACGCTTGTAAAAGCGTCGTGTAAAGCATCGGTAAATAAACATGTCGGGATAAATATACCGACGTTTTAATATAGCATCGGAAAATTTATATAAATATTTGATATTTGATAAAAATATGTTTATTAGCGACGCTTAATCATAGTGTCGGCAAATGCTAAATATTAAAGACGCTAGAAGAAAGCGTCGTTTAAAAAACGTCGTCTAAAATATATTTTGTTGTAGTGTACCTTTCTCTCTCTCCAAAAAAAAAAACCTTTCTTGTGTTGACAAATCATACACAAATTCTAAAGAGATATGTTCTAATTTTGAGATTATCTTAAATAGTGATGAGTTAAAGCTCCGTATAAGTTTCCATAAAAGTTTATGAACAAATATTTTCTTTGTTAACATTTTAAGTTGAAGTTATCATATTATTCTTGATGTGACTTAACAGGACTACATGATTATATACAAACTTCATGTGAAATAATTGTAGTAGAAAATATGTAATATCTCTAGCATATATAAGGGGTTTAGAATTTGTTCTAATATTGTAATAACCAACATATCGACGTCTATGATAGAAAAAGGTCAAAAATAATTAAGTACTTAACATGATAGAGAAAGCACATAACTTACTACAAGGAAATCCAAGTAGTAACTTTTGATTAACCCTTTATAGATCAAGGTCCAAAATAGTTGGATGCATTATAGTGAGGTTTCAATCTATAAAAGGACCAAAAGGGTAGCTTGAATTTCATTGTGAACCGATTTCGATATGGCGAAGAAGGCTAGCTCATTTTTGCTCTCTTCTCTTCCCTCTTTTCTTCATGCCAAACCTCCCTCTAGCAAAACTCCTACCACCTTATACCCAAAGTTGCAACACTACTCTTCTTTAGAAAAAATTTCCAACCAAGTTATAGTTTGTGATGTGGAGGGAGGGTTGTTGAGGTCTCAATCCACATTCCCCTACTTCATGCTTGTAGCCTTGGAGGGAGGTGGGTTCTTAAGGGGACTTCTCCTCTTAGTTTTGTACCCTCTCCTTTGTTGCATTAGCTATGAGTTGTGGCTCAAAATCATGGTTTTGGTTAGCTTTTGTGGGATCAAAAAGAAGGGGTTTAGAGTAGGGAGGAGTGTTTTGCCTAAGTTCTTTATGGAGGATGTGGGGTTAGAAGGGTTTGAGGCATTGAACAAGGGTTCTAAGAAGGTTTGTGTTAGTAAAATGCCAAGGGTGATGGTGGAGGGTTTTTTGAAGGATTATTTGGAGGTGGATGTGGTGATAGGGAGGGAGTTGAAGGAGTTTAATGGTTACTACACTGGGTTTATGGAGGAGGAAGGTAAGGCTATGGAGAGATTGGATTTGGAGTTGATCAAAATAGAGGATAAAAAAGGTAGTGACATAGTTGGTTTCTCAAGTTCCACCAAGTCTCTTCATATTCCTCTCTTCTCTCATTGTAAGGTTGGTGTCTCTTTCTCTCTATATTGGTGTTCATAGTTTGATTCCAAACCAAAAACTAAGTCGAAACAAACCAAACAAGGCAATTTGGTTCGATTTATATGATTTTCGGTTCGGTTTGATATTGAAACTAGCCAAAAATTTGTTTTTGATTTCGGTTCGGTTTTAACAATTGTTAGAACTGAAACCGGACCGAATTGAAAATTGAAAAGTAATATTACTATTGTTTTTATCTAAACCATATATTTGAACTTCTACATTTATAATCATATCCAACTTTTAAGAATTCTATGTTTATGATCAAAATTTTTATATATGTGACGCCCCACTTCTCAGGGGCTAGCTTCACCTATCCTTGGACTACTCTAATCCTGGCACACTTAACTCTGTTTACTTTTTGGGCCTAACCACCGCCTAATATGCTATAGTCGGGTTAAGAATTTTAACCTTATTATATTTTATAAATAGAACTACCTGGAATCTTACATTCTCCTCGATCCTCTTTAATCCCCGAGGTCCTCATCAAACATAACTCACAAGTATCAGACGATGTAAGACTCGTCTTGCCTACCTTAACCAACCTTGTAGAGGGAGCCGTACGTGCTCCTACCCACAATAATTATCAGTATGAAAGTCTTACTCTCCTCGATGTATAACCATGGCTTAATTGAAACTCATCTTACATTTCAGGATGATAATTAATTGGTTATGATACCAATTATGACACCCCACTTTCTAGAAGGTAATCTATCATAAAATTACTTCAGTCCTAGCTAACACGCTTAACTTTCTTAATCTCTTGAGCCTAACCACTGCCCAATATATAGCTGGGTCAAGAGTATTAGCTCGCCCTATTATATCTTATATATAAGACTACTTGGGATCTCATAATTTGTACCTTTTATAATGATTCACTTTTTGTTCTCACATAACAAATTAAATTAATAAGAAAATAGGAGTTTTAAAAGCTGGTTGCAAAACCGAACCAAACCAAATCAATTTGGTTTGCTTTGGATCGGTTCCTTTAATAAATCAATTTCATTCGGTTCTGAATTTTTTTCAAATTGAAAAACTTGGTTTTGTTTGCAAATTTCCTAAAAATTGAACAAAACTAAACCAAGTATACCTCTCTCTATCTCTAGAGAGAGAGAGAGAGAGTCCAGTTACTATCCTCGTAAGAGGATAGAAGTCTCTGTCCTATCACATCATTTTAGATGATTGGGACTTCAAATTAATAATCAGCACCGTTGAAATTGATGTATATTATTAAAAATATTTAGACACCGAATTTTGTAATTTTTAAAAGTCATTATCAAGTCCGTCGAACTGTTGAAAAATGAGCAGTCAAAAATGGATAACGTTTTGAAAATAGAGGTTAGACTTTTTCAATTCATGATCAGATCAGCTAGCTAACGTTATCTAAATAGTATAAGAAAAATTTTGTAAAAAATTCAAGCAACTTAGATTGATCTACACTGTTAAACAAGCAAACAGCTTATATATATAGGCCGTAAAAACTATTGATTTTGCAATCCTTTGACACTATGCAAATAATTTATAAATACTATGAAATTTAGTTTCTAAACACTTCAAATACTCTAGATTAATTTTAACGGTTTTGATCATCGATTTTGGATTTTTATCATCAATACAACAAAAGGTCTATCTCCGTCCTCCTAAAATGATAGTAGCTGAATTATATATATATATATATATATATATATATATATATATATATATATATATATATATATATATATATATATATATATATATATATATATATATATATATATATATATATATGTATGTTAATTTTTGCTTGGACCTATTTGAAAACATCAATCATGGACCATCTATTGAATTTGCCATCCAACCATACAACTATTTTTTTAATTGTAACGAAATTGAAAGTAAAGATATAATGGATGGCGGAACGATCGAATAATGCATGCAAAATATGGTGCAATTAGTCCAAGCAATTAATAATAGTTTCTCTTCTCTATCTTTTTCGGAAAATTACTGCTGGACATATATAGTCCACCATGTCAACCATGAAGCATCCTTATCCTATCTCTTATTTCAGTACCTCACGAACCACTTGAAGTATAATCTTTTCAAACTTGAGAATTTTTTTCCCCAAACTAATGGAGCTTAAAAGTAAAGATGAGATAGATAACAGTACTACATATATATATATATATATATATATATAGAGTAGAAATTTCTTATCTTATTATGAGTATAGAGCCTACTCATAAGTTGTTTTCGATGTTGGGATTTTCGAATCGGCGATCCACACGTTAAACATGATCTAGAGTATTTGAAACTTCTAGAAAATAAATTTCGTAATTTTTCGAAATCATTATAAAGTCCATCAAGCGGGCATAAAATGAACGGTCAAAATCGAACGACGTCCTAAAAAAGGATGATCGGATCCTTCAATTCAAGATCGGAGTTATTGATCTTTATCTATGTAGTGAATAGAATTTTCTATCAAAAATTTTAAATTTTAAAATTTTATAAAATTTTAAATTTTAAAAGATCCGAAAAATTATAAAATATTATTTCTAGAAGTTTTAAATGCTCTAGATAACGTTTAACGGTGTGGATCGTCGATTCGGAAGCTCTATCATCGAAAAACAACTTATGAGTACGAGGCGATCGTACTCATAATAATAGATAAGACTCTCTCTCTCTCTCTCTCTCTCTCTCTATATATATATATATATAGTCCCCTCTCCCCTCAACTTTTCTCTCTCTAATTAACTTGCATGTTTTCTATCTCATTCTCTAGGAAATATACTTCATGACTGAGAAGGACAAGAGGATTTCGAGCCCACTACCAAGAGAAAAGTATCCAAGACCACTGATTTTCCATGATGGGAGAATTGCATTCAAGCCCACCCCAACAAACACAACATTCATGTTTATGTGGCTCCCTTTTGGCCTCATCCTTGCAATCTTTAGGCTCATCATTGCCTTCTCACTACCTTATAAGACCTCCTCTCCAATTTTAGCCCTAACTGGCTCGAAATGGAGGCTCAAGGGAGTACACCCATCAAATCTTTCACCAAAGAGTTCAAGTGATCAGCATGCATCAAAACGCAAGGGTCAATTGTATGTTGGCAACCATAGGACTCTCATCGACGCCGTCTATGTTTCATTTGCACTTAACAAGTCCGTTAGCGTAGTCACCTATGGCGTGAGTCGTATCTCCGAGATCATATCACCTGTAAAGACAGTTAAGGTGACGAGAAATAGGGAAGTGGATGGTAGCATGATGGTGAAGAAGTTAAGCCAAGGGGAGAGTGTTTTCGTTTGCCCCGAGGGAACTACTTGCAGAGAACCATATCTACTAAGATTCAGCCCTCTGTTCACAGAACTGAGCGGATCGTACCGGTGGCTTTAAACATTCATGTCAGCATGTTTTACGCCACGACGGCCGGAGGATCGAAGAGTCTCGACCCGCTGTACTTTTTGATGAACCCTAGCACGTGTTATGAGGTGGAGTTGCTTGAGAAGGTAGATACAAGTGGTGTGAGGAAGGGGGAGTGTAGCAGCTTTGACATGGCCAACCATGTACAAAGAGAGATTGGTAAAGCATTAGGGTTTGAGTGCACCATGCTTACAAGGAAAGATAAGTACACGATTCTTGCAGGGAATGATGGGAGTGCTGGACCTTCTAAATAAAAATAAGCATACAAATAACAGTACTCGTGTTGTTTATAAAGTCTATACAATTAAAGTGGTTTCCTTTATTTTAGTTAATAGGTTTAGTTATTTTTATTTAATGTGTTTGTTTCTTTGTATGGTTCTTTTTTCTTTTTATTTTCTCCATATATAGGATGTGTTTTATTTCTTCTTTCCTTAATGAATGTAATACATATTGTTGAAATATATTATATGGATTTTGTAACTTTTATTAGCAATCTCTCTCTCTCTCTCTCTCTCTCTCTCTCTCTCTCTCTCTCTCTCTCTCTCTCTATATATATATATATATATATATATATATATATTGGTGCTTATTATGTTTCTTTTTGCAGAATTAGGAAAGATCATTATGAATTCTTTTTTTGTATTATTAGTTAAAAGTGATCCAAAATAGTGAATTTATATTTAATTATTAAGTTGTGGAAAAGTGAAATTACTTATAGTCCAAAAGCCAGGTGCAAATGGATAATTAAATTTTTTTTTGAAGAAATTTAAAGAAACCACAATCACTAAAATTCATGTAAAAATAATTTTTGCATATTAAAATGGGCAACATGTCTATGAGTCAAAGTTTTACCTAAGATTTGATTTCTAGATAATTTAAGGGTCTAACTCATGTTCAACGGTGCCGATCGTCGATTTGGAAGCTCTACCATCGAAAACAAATCGGTAGTAAACCGTTCTGTTTACTACCGATAATATTCTAGCAAAGTTCTATATATAGAGAGAGAGAGAGAGAGAGAGAGAGAGAGAGAGAGAGAGAGAGTTGAACTAGAACACTCTCAAAAGCACCAAGTGGGTGGTGCTTTTGAGTTTTTAGTCATTGGATGGAGAAATGTAGGGTTGAGATGATGATAGGTGGAATAGTGTTTGATTCAAGGGTATTAGTAATTAGTAATGAAGCGGTAGATCCAATGACTAAAAACTTAGAAGCACTTAAAAAGTCTAGCTAAATTATATTGAAAAGTAAAAGAGCAATTAATTAATGAATTCGGAATATCGAGATAATACATGGGCAATCCATTATTACAACTTAAAAATATAATGTGAAAACTACCTAATTTTCTAACAATAATCTAATGTTACACACCTAGGGCATAATTAAAATCGAATTTTATTCTTCACATTCAATCACCATAGTGTGACCTTTGGTGAAGTTATATTAAACAATTTTTATACTTAATTTGTTTATAGAAAAACCCAGTGCATTAATCCCACAACAATTTATTGGATACAAACCCCTGACCCAAAATGAGTGCTTAATCCTCATATACATACATATAATCTTTTTCATCCAATATGAAAATATTATAGTGTCGTGCCCCTAAACCCCAAGATGCTCAAGAATTGTAATTAACCATATACCGACGTCCGTCCAGAAAGTGGCAAAGGCAGTGATTATATAGTACTCGAGACCCAAGTTCGAATCCTAGTTGATTCACATTTCTAGTTAAGTTTATTTCTAAATGAAATAAACGAAGGGGTAGCGTACTATCTATTTCTCAAAAAAAAAAAAAAGAAAAAAAAAAAAGAAGAAGAATTGTAACCAGATACAGCATTGTGATGCCCCACTTCTCAGTAGGGGTGGAACTGGGTCGGACTTGGATCGAGTCATACTATGCCCAAGCCCGCCCAAAAAAAAAGATACCGGGTTTTGGGTCGGGCTGGCTTCTTTTTAAAATAATTAAGGTCTGGCCCAGGCCCAAGCCGAACGCCCAATACCAATGGGGCGTTGCGAACGCCCATTTTATGCATTTGTCAGGTAGTACATATATATATATATATATATATATATATAGAGAGAGAGAGTAGAGCTCACTGTGCTTGTAAAAGCGCAAGAGCTCTTGTGCTTGGAATTTTATTGCGCTTGGATCGGCTCGCGCCGAGATCGCAAGAAACAAAAAGACTAGGCTAATAAAGTTTCTTGCGCGGATCTCGAAGCGAGCCGATCCAAGGATAATAAAGTTCCAAGCACAAGAGCTCTTGTGCTTTTACAAGCATAGGAGCTCTACTCTATATATATATATATATATATATATATATATATATATATATATATATAGAGTCCCTACTATCCTATTAATAGGATAGGAGCACTGTCTATCGCTTTTTAGCCTTTGGATCAACTTTTTCATCATTTCTAACCATTGGATTAAATACTATAACTCGGTGGGGACCACTCAACCCTAGAGGGACCATTCAACTCTAACCAACTAATATCATCCTAACCCTACAATTTCTCATCCAAGGGTTAAAAACTTGATAGGACAAGTGCTTCTATCCTATTAATAGTATAGTAGCCCTAGCCTATATATATAGAGAGAGAGAGAGAGAGAGAAGAGAGAGAGAGAGAGAGAGTACTATCCTTTTAATAGGATAGGAGCACTTGTCTATCGATTTTTTAGTCTTTGGATTACTTCTTTTCATCATTTCTAATCATTGGATTAAATACTATAACCCCAAAGAGGACCACTCAACCCTAGAGGGACCATTCAACTCTAACCGACTAATATCATCCTAACCCTACAATTTCTCATCCAATGGTTAAAAACTTGATAGGACAAGTGCTCCTATCCTATTAAATATGATAGTAGCCCTAGCCTATATATATATATATATATAGAGAGAGAGAGAGAGAGAGAGAGAGTAGGGCCTACGTACTGTATGAGCACGAGAGAGAGTAGGCACGGCGGCGCTATTGAGCACGGCGGCCTTATAATAACTCTAAATTCCTAACCACTCATCAAATTTGAAGAGAAATTTAAAGAGAAGAGAAATTAAAGAAATCCAATTTCTCTTCTTTCTTTCACCCAAACCACCCATCAAATTTGATGGCCGGTTAGAAACTTAGGAGCACAAGGGATGCATGTGCTCCTAATAGCACAAAGAGTCTCTACTCGTATTATTTATTCATATTAGATATTTTATTTTATTTTGATGGGTGGTTAGAATAAGTGAGGAAAGAGATATTGGGAAGAAATTGAGTGTTTCAATTTCTCTTCTTCTTGAATTTCTCCCAAATATCTCTTTCCTCTTTTATTCTAACCATCCATCAAACTTGATGGGTGGTTAGAAATTTAGAAACACAAGGACTGTTGTGCTCTTAATAGCACAAGCTACTTTATATATCCTTAATAACACTATATCTATACAATATATTATATCATTTATTCCTTATATAGGCAAATATATTATATAGAGTTTGGTTGGGATGCTATCGATAACACCAAGCATTTGGCGCTATTAAGTTTTCCACTATTAGATTTAATTAATCCTTTGTCTATTTTTAGATTAGATTTAATTAATCCGTTATATTATATTATTAAACCAATAACTCACTCAACCCTAGGGGCCCACATCATCCTAACTTTATATTTTTTCATCGAATGGACGAAAACCTAATTGCACTAATATATATTAATAGTATTAATATATATATAACTAAATACTTTATTTTAGTAACTAACCTATCGAGCTTTTGGGTCAGGCCCGGGCCGGTCTTGGATATGTCCAAATAGGCCCAAACTTTTACAATCCTAACTTTTAAAGCGGACTTTTTTTGAAAATAACCCTGTGAAATCTCATATTTGCCGAAATAACCCTCTAAAAATTTTATTTGTGAAACTAACCCTACTCGCGCCAGCTCGGCGGCCACGTCAGAATTTTCTATGAAGACGGTGAACGATTCACCGTCTTCTGGACGCCTTATGAAGACGGTGATTCACCGTCTTCTCAAGGCGCCCCCCTCTCCGCCTTCTGCCCAAAAACCCGCGCGGACACCCCTGCTTGGTGCCCTAGAGAAGGCGGTAAACGAATTACCGCCTAAAATTCAAATTATAACTTAACCATTAATTACATACGTTTCAATGACTTTTTAGATTCTTATTACATGATTAATTAATTAATCAACTACATTAACCATCAAAATTATATATCTAATCCAACCATAAGAATCATTATAGTTTTAATATGCAATACCTACTAACTACGTTTATGTGGCCCTTTAGATTCTCATGACTAATTGATTAATTGATTAATTAACTATGTTAATCATCAAAGCTATATATCTAATCTAATATAATAGTTCTATTGCTGATCTCGCCAGTGGCACGTGCGGTATCAGTCGGATTGCACAGCTGCAAAGGAAGAGGTGAACAAGGCTGAGGTGCTAGCCTGGGTGGCGGAGAACAATGATCTTGGTAGCGGCGGCAGAGTCGGCGCTCCATCGGTCGAGGTGATTATGGGGACGAGAAGAAGGCTTAGAAACTTTCAGATATACACGATGTTGAAGCTGACGTGGCGAGACCTAATTTTTTTAGAATCTATTAACTATATATTAATCCCCGATGTTGAAGCTGACGTGGCGAGACCTAATTTTTTTAGAATTTTTTCTAATTTTTTTAAGGTGCTATCTCTCTTCTATGAAACCGTGAGATCCCTTCATCTTCCGCCTGACGTGGCGAAACCTTACTTTTTTTAAATTTTTTTAATTTCTTAAAAGTGCTATCTCTCTACTTTGAAACCGTAAGATCCCTTCATCTTTCGCCTCCGCTCGCCTTCCCCATCCACGTCCCCCCATCTCCCTCCCTCGCGCTCTCTCTCTCTCTCTCTCTCTTCCCCTACACCCTACCCTACCCCCACGATCTCTCCGAGCTCCCCCTCTCCCGCTCTCCCGCTCTCCCCTCCGTCCCCTCCCTCGACCGCCACAACTCTTCCCTCTCCGACCTCACACAGACGCACGCCATAATCATCTGGATCGCAATGGGCAAGGTAAGCTCTCACAAATTAAGATACTTTAAAACCATAAATTTAACAATTAGAGATAAATATAGAATTTTTTTTTAATAGCTTGCTTAGGTTTTGTGGTTTGTAATATTTATTCTTAAATAGATATAGGTATAATATAATCTTATAAAAGAAAGGTTAACTTAGGCACAATGCAATCCCTATTATTCTCGTCTTCCTCTCCCCCACGAAAAGCACTAAATCGAGCGCACGGTAAATCCAACCCCTTCGCCACAACACTACCATCACCGCGCCCAAAACCCCTCCACGACATTTTGATTTTTGATGAGTCACAAGAATCGCTTTGAATGGGAACTCAACAAAGCATTCACGCAGGTAAAGGTCGGATTTTTCCTCCCACTTCTCTCTCAAAATTCCCTTTTTTTGGCCTTTTTTGGTTCAGTAATCGGTTGTTTATGAGTTGGGTAGTGATCTGTATTGTTTGTTTTGATCAAATAATGGATCAGCGAAGGTCGATTTCAATGTGGACTTCACCCAGATGCTATGCGAAGCGCTTTTGTCGCCGCCCATAAGGTGTTTGTTATATTGTTTCTCTCACAGCGCATTTATTTCAATGACCAAAATTCACTTTTAAAATAAAATATCTTTTTTTTTCTTTCCAGGAACTCTAATTTTTCTGTATCCCAGATTACTAGAATGTACTGCTGTTTATTCATTACATTTGCGTCGTCGAATTTGTCGAAAAATCGAATGGAACTGATCAGAACTCTATGTGATTCCCAACCTTTCAATTCGTTTGATTCAAGCTATGAGAAATTGGTGCGTGCGCCCAGTGCATCCGTGCATAGGGCGCAAAATGTCATAATCGAATGGTTCGGTTGCGAAATGATGCAAATTTACGTTACTTCCGTAAGTTTTTAACTAAAATTTTACTTGGTAAGTGCGGATTTTTTATTAGGAAATGTCTTACTGTTAGGCTCTCTATCAAACATCCGAGTCTCTTCGGAAGGTGTGAGGAGTTGGACGTGTTGTGGGATAGAGGATTGAACGATTCCAACATAGTTATCGTCGTTAGGCGTCTGCGACCTGATTGGCTCTCTTAGCAGCAAAAATAAAAGAAAAGAAAAATAATACAAGAGTGTTTATTTTTACTATTAAAATAGGTAAGGTTTATAATTGTGTGGTGTATTGACCAGATGATGAACTTGCTTACTGTGGGTAAAGCTTTGAATTGCAGTTATATTTTTAGCCACTATTTGAACTGTTCAATTTTTTAAGTGTCATTGTGATGGTGTGCGTGCTGATAAAAAATGGAGTTTCAAAATAAAAATATAGATCAATGCACAGTTTTGAAATTCTTATAAGCTTTTAGTTAATTTATTATTTTTTATATTATGTATTTTGAAAGTTCATGTTAAGATACCAGTTTTACCAGCTTTTTTTGGTTCTTTTTTTTAGTGTTCGACATGTATTTTGAAAGTTCATTTAGAAGACCGCTTTTACCAATACCAAATTTGTTTGTTCTTTTTTTCATGTTCGCCAGGTATTCTATTATGTTGTCTTGACAATAGCTTAAGATTGCTAGAGACTCAAAAATTCTATGTGGCTTTTTTTTTATTGAGCTATTTTTTTTTTCCTTTTTATGCTATTATTGGATTGTATTGTGGTGAATTGTGTTCTCTTTTTACTGGTTTTTATGCTCTTATATCACGTTCTGTATGCCAATTGGTTTCAATGTTTTTTTATTATCTTGTTTTCGTACTCATCTACTGTCAACAATTATGTTTAAATTGAACTATTCCTTTCTTATGCGCTGAACCAAATTATTTCAGTAGCTTTGTGATGACGGTAAATAATCAGAGTGCTCCATTCACTAAACATTCTTTGATCGATACAATTTGATAATACTGGAGAAAGAATTATTTCATATAATGAATGTTGTTAAATCTATTTTGGGTTATGGGAGTTCGATTAGAATACAAATTTGTTGTTCTGTACAAGCTAAAAAAATATTATTTTTCATTTTTAATCTGTTTCTTCTTTTTTTTTTCTTGCATTCAATGAATTTTTTTTTTCTTTCAATAAACTTTTTTTCGATCTAACTATTGTGTTATTGTTCAAGTTTATAGAGAAAATAATAAAAGAGATTACATATTCCGTTGAATTTAGAGTAAAAAATCTGTAACTGATAATTTCTCATATGCTATGCAGAATGTGTTAATCATTTTTAGTTTGCATCTGTGGAATGAAAAATAAATATAATGCTCGAAGAACGACCATTGAAAATTGATAATTTCGTATTTTACAGTTTTGACTTGGTTATATTTTTTTTATTTCTTCTTAATATTTATATTTAAATTTATATTTATTTATTTAATATATTATATTTTTATTACAAAATTTATCCGCCGCATCGCGCGGGTTTCTACACTAGTATAATATAAATGATTCTTCTTTAATTTGCATGGGCTGCTTCAAGGATTGCATGGAGTACGCTCAGCGTGCAGTAAAAAATAAAAATAAAAAATATATAGCTAAGTTTATTTCACATTTCTAGCCAAGTTTATTTCTAATGAAATAAACGAAGGGGGTAGCGTGCATGCTATATACGTACCTATCGCTCAAAAAAAATATTCTGTTTGTTTTCGTAAAGAATAGCATATAACTTAGATCGGATTAGTTCGATCAAGATATATAGTATGCAGCCTTATTGTAAGCATATCTTTACATATATACCCTCTCTCCAACTCATTTTGGTTTAAATCTATATATGTCTCACAGACACTTCAATAAGTCTCGTGTGTTTGTATTGAACACGCGCATCTCTGTGTCAGACTTAATATTCTATTTGTCACTACAACAAAAACGGTCTATAGCGACACTTTTAAATATAGGTACAGATAAAAAAAGTGCTAAATTACCGACACTTTTAAAAAGTGTTGTTATACGTGCGGTCGCTAGGTATATAGTGACAGTTAAGGAGTGTCGCTATAACCTAAATGAGTGCTGCTAGTGACACATGTTTGGGACACTTTTGAGTAAGTGTTCCATTTATGCCAAAACTTAAAAAAATATCTACTAATGCCTAAATATAAAGTCCAATTCAACCAAAAATAAAAGATTAATACTCTATTCAATCCACCATAACTAGTCCATTCAGCCCGATTACAAATAGAAAATAAAAAAAAAGAAAAATCAATTACCATCTTCTCTTCTCTCTTCACTCAATCCACTGAAATTCTAGACAAAGAGCCTTTCCTGTCGTCCTCCTCCGCCACCGCAGCCAACAAGATAGAGTTTCGATGGTTGCTAAATGCTTAAATAAGTGTTGGTAAATTAGCAGCACTCTTTTAGATTATAACGACATTCTTTAACGGTCACTATATACCTAGCGACCCCACATATAGCAACACTTTTTAAAAGTGTCGATAATTTTAGTTAACAATACTTTTTTGACATGTACCTATATTTAAAAGTATTGCTATAGACCGTTTTTGTTGTAGTGATTGTTCCACACATTCAATCACCATGATGTGACTTTTGTTGAAATTGTATTAAGTAATTTTAATACTTGTGTTTTTTTTTGTTTGTTTTTTTCTCCTAGTACCAATAACTTATTTGATCTAACCAGATCGATGCAGATGTTTAAATTAGAGGCAATTGCTTATATACTCCTGAAAAGTTTCCGATTTTTCGATTTACCCCTCTTAGAAGGCTAATATTGAAAATACCCCTCCTACGTTCCAACCTATTTCTAATATACCCTTAGAGTTAAAATCATAAGTTACTCGTTATTTACTAAAATTACTATTTTGCCCTTTTCAAATATACCCTTCTATCATCACTGTCTTTCTTATTTGCCCTTAACATCAGGGCACAAAAAGTATTTCGACTTTTGATCTTTTCCAATATATCGCTCTACCATCACCAACCTTTCTTATTTGCCCTTAAGTTAAGGGCAAAATTGGTATTTTAATTTTTTTTAATTGTGGTAGATATTTAACTCACGTTTAACCCAGATTAACTTAACAGGAGATAACTGCGGGGGTATTTTGCAATAACGGTGGAACGTATGAGGGGCATTTTAGAAAAAAAAAGAAGTAGGAATAGATCAGATATTTTCAGACGCATGAGGGATATATAAGCAATTATCCCTTTAAATTACCTAAGTTACTAGTACTAGAGTCCTTGGTTTTTGTGTATAAACAGAATTATTTTTTTCATTTAATATGGGACGACTAAGGTGTCAAAACCTCTCCTCGTTTAGATATTGACGTCTTTATTTAGCCAATTAAATATATACTTAATTTAGAATCATCCAATGGGCAATCTTGCTCTAATCGTAGATAGAACAACTAATCCAGTGTGTTAATCCCAAAAATTTATTGGATCGAAATCGCTGTCCCAAAATGAATGGTAGCTTAATTGTCATTGAAAACAAAATAATCTTTTTTTCATCCAATATGAAAATATTAGAGTGTCATCACATCTCTAAATCCAAGACGCTTTGGGATTGTAACCAGATATAACATGTGATGCTTGTGCACAAACTCCCTTTTTTTAAAAATAAAAAAAAAAAAAATTTCGGGTGCACTAATTAATAGTTGTGGAGATATATATAAACCTCTAACCTTAAGGATAGCCTTTAAAATAAGCTGCCAACTACTCTGAATGTGATACCGACCGTCCCTAGCACAAGTGGCAAAAGAGTTTAATGTTTGGTATCCGAAACCTAAGTTCGAATCCTAGTTGATTCACATTTTCAGCTAAATGAAATAAATAAAGCGGGTAGCATGCTACCTTTCTCTCGAAAAAAACTACTCTGAACGTGATTATTAATTTTGTAATTTAATTGAAGTGTAGTTTTTTTTCTCGGTTAATTTCTATTGAAGTGTAGTTTTTTTTTTCCCCCTATTACTAGTGTAGCAATCCGCGCGATGCGGGGGATATAATCATATTTGATTAAATTTAAGAATATAAAAAATACTTTCAAATTTTTAGATTAGAATTATAGTTCAATGAAATACAACGAAAGATAAAAAAAAAAAATTATAGGAGAAAAAAATTTATTACATAGAAATTGGACCCCTTTGTATTTTTTTTTAGGGCATTCTCTACCACCACCGACGATTTCGTGAAGTACAACCCCTTTTCGGCTAGTCCATATCTTAGCCGATGCTTCTCGTCCTCCGAGGCTATTAGAGGAGAGGGATACACACCTTTGCATAACTATACATTACAAATTTAAATGGTCGAGATCGATGGAGGAGGGTTGGGGGCCAGCGTTAGAGTTCGACTCACCCTACGTTGACGGCGAGGGCGAGGGCGGCGCGTCTGCGGGGCATGAGGTTGGAGCAGACGTAATAGGCGAGGTCGTTGTCGAGGACGCCGTATGCCGTGCCCACGGGCTCCTCGGGCAACGTCTCTTAGAAAATATAAACTAATGAGGTGGAAAGTCGAAGCAGTGACGTTACAGAGAAAAAATTAATGAGATGGGAAGCCGAAGAGGTAGACGTTACGAGGAAGGAATTAATGAGACAGAAAGCCGAAGAGAAAAATGTTACAAGGAAGGAATTAATTAAACAAAAAGTAAAAGAGGCAGATGTTACGAGGAAGGCGAGCGGTTGCAATGATTGAAGAGCAGAAATTTTGAGAATGAGAGACTATGGTGCTGCTACGTGGAAAAAGATTATGAAAAATAATATACGTGTATAGATTGAAAGCTATGATTATTGTCAAATGTCAATAGAGAAATAATATATTCAGTCTTTAATCTATTTTTTCTGAATAAAATAAATCACATCATAGGTGAGATCACTATTCAACAAACTAAAGAATAGAATGGCCTTTTAAAAAGTAAAAATTCAAACTCCTACCCTCCAATTATATAAAAAAATTTCACACCGAATAAGTTATCTTTGATAATTTATTCCGACATTCAAACAAGGCCTAAAATTTTTTTCTAAAGGAAGATAAATCATCTTATAAGTAAAATTTGCTATCCTAACAAATTAAAGATATAAATATATACTTTACAAATTAAAGGTATAGCTTGATATTCTATGTTGTAGTCTAATGTTACCCCTAGGGCATAATTAAAATAGAACATATATTGTTCCACACATTCAAATCACCATAGTGTGACTTTTTTTGTCTGTTTTTTTTCTCCTAGTACCAATAACTTATTTGATCTAAACAAGATGCACATGTTTAAATCACTGTCCCAAAATGAATGATAGCTTAATTGTCAGAGAAACAAATAGTCTTTTTTTCATCCAATAAGAAAATATTGGAGTGTCACATCCCTAAATCCAAGATTTTAACATGTGATGCTTGGGCACAAACTCCCCTTCTTCTTTTTTTTATTTTTTATTTTGGGTGCACTAATAGTTGTGGAGATATGAACTTCTAATCTTAAGAATAGCCTTCAACATAAACAGCCAACTACTCTAATCATACTGACCGTCACTGTGTAGTGGCAAAAGGGTTTCGTATTTGGTATCTGAGACCCAAGTTCAAATCCTAGTTGATTCACATTTTCAGCTAAGTTTATTTCTGAATGAAAAAAACGAAGCGGGTTTCGTGCTATCTTTCTCTCTCTCGGCCTCAAAAAAAAAAAAAAAAAAACTACTCTGATCGTGTTTATTAATTTTGTAATTTTATTGAAGTGTAGTCTTTTTTTTTTTGGGTTAATTTCTAGTGAACTATAGTTTTTTTCTATTATAACTGAAAGCTATGAGTATTGTCAAATGTTGCAAACTCCCATTTTTTAATTTTTTGTAATTTCGGGTGCACTAATAACTGTGGAGATATGAATCTCTAACGTTAAGGATAGCCTTCAAAATAAACAGCCAACTACTTTGATCGTGATTATTAAATTTGTAATTTTATTGAAGTGTAAGCTTTTTTTGGGGAAATATAGTTAACGACAAATATATTCCTATAAAGTTCAATTTTTATATGTTATCCTTACAAAAGTCATAAAGTTTTCAAATATATTCCTACCGTTAGAATCCGTTAGAAAACTTTAGTTAACCATAAGCTAAATACTTAACATTGGTTAATTTTTGATATTTTTATCTCTTATATTATACTATTATGCCTTTTGAAGTGACAAATTTATCATAACAAAAATGAACATATAAACGATTCTTTAATAATAACGAACCAAAGGAATATATTTGAAAATATTAAAATTTTTAAAGAACAACATATGAAAGTTGAATTTTGTATGAATATATTTGTTATTTACTATATTTAGAGACCATAACGATCCGTGCATTTAAATAACAATAACTCATTGGGCCCAACCACCCCAAAATGCTTAAGCCCAGTTATTATTACTAGTGTCTAAGTCTCTTATAAACCCAATGACAACCCCATTCCCATCCGATGTGGGACTATTGTGGTGTCACAGACTCCACCCATTAAGGCCCTGACGTCATCGTCAGTCCAATCACACACACAGCCCACGATCATCAGGGGATGTGAGACTAGTCTCGCTAGCCCGTCATTCAGACCCTGGCTCAGCCGAAACTCGCCACAAATGTCCGTAGGTGAGCAAGCTCGATACAAATGTAACGACCGATTACAGCAACAATAACTCGTTGGGCGCAACCCACCAAAGAATGCTTAAGTTATTCAGCACTAATATCTAAGTCTCTTATAAACCCAATAACAACTATCGGTGTCACACATTGTATAAAATTAACTCTTTTTTTATTATTATTGTAAATCATGTTTTTCTTTTTTTTTTGTAATTATCTCTTTTAAAACTTTCGGGATCGATCCACTATTCATCATTGGAAAAATCCCTCACCTCATTAATTTGAATGTCATCTTCTTACATTCCACTATGTGAACAACTTTCGAAATGTATGCACAACTAACACGAGCAAATATGTTTGTGTTTTTCAAATAAAGTAGATGCTTGTTACTTTCAAGGAACCATCACAGTAATTACACTCCTTATTAACTATCTTAGAATAAACAAAGAGATCATTCTCCAACTGTAATATCCTAATATATATAAAGTCCTATGCGTCAAAGGAAAAAGAAGTTGTGATCGATGGAGAATATAACACGCCATACACGTTAATAATAATAATAACTGTATTTAAATATTTTGGACCAATAGTTTAGTCTTAATAAGTTATATATTACTGTTAGCGAGTCGGATCATCATTGTTTGTATTAATTAGAGACAAATACCATCTAGAAATAAGAGCTAAGTGTTATGCTAGGCAAAATATTATACAACAAATTTGGTGGGAGCCTCTAGAACCTACATGAATCACTTCTATAACCTCATACACTACAACAGAATTAGGTTATAGGGACATATGTTTGGGATACTTTTGTTTGAGTATTCTATTTATGTTAAAATTTAAAAAAAATATCTACTAATGCCTAAATATAAATCCCAATCCAACCAAAAATAAAAGGTTACTCTACTCAACCAACCCTACCCTGCCCATTTGGCTTGATTACAAACCAAAAAAAAAAAAGAAAAAAAAAAGAAAAATCGATTACCATCTCCCCTTCTCCATTCACTCAATTAATCTACTGAAATTCTAGACGAAGAGCCTTTCGCTGTCGTCCTCCTCTGCCACCGCCGCCAACAAGATAGAGTTTCAGCAGTTGCTAAATACTTAAATAATTGTTGGTAAATTAGCAGCACTCTTTTAGGTTATAACGGCACTCTTTAACTGTCACTATATACCTAGTGACCCCACATATAGCAGCACTTTTTAAAAATGTCGGTAATTTAGTTAGCAGCATTTTTTTTTGACATATACCAATATTTAAAAGTGTCACTATAGACCGTTTTTGTTATAGTGTAACATTCTTTCTAGGATTTAAACGGAAGAAGTTTCTTTGTAATAAAATGAGGGAACGTGTAATAACCCAGCCCACTAGCAGTAATAATTCGTTGGGCCGGGCCCAACCACCAGCCCAAAATGCTTAAGCCCAGTTATTATTACTAGTGTCTAAGTCTTTTATAAACCCAATGATAATCCCATTTCCATCCGATGTGGGACTATTGGGTTATCACAGACTCCCCCTGTTAAGGCCCTGACGTCCTCGTCAGTCCAATCACACACACAGCCCACGATCACCAAGCGATGTGAGACTCGTCTCGCGAGCCCATCATCCAGATCACCAAGCGATGTGAGACTCGTCTCACTAGCCCGTCATCCAGATCCTGGCTCAGTCGAGACTCGCCACACATGTCCAGCTGGTGAACCAACTCTGATACCAAATGTAACGACCCAGCCCACTAGCAATAATAATTCGTTGGGCCCAACCACCAGCCCAAAATACTTAAACTCAGTTATATATTATTACTAGTGTTTAAGTCTCTTATAAACCCAATAACAATCACATTTCCATTCGATATGAGACTATTGGGGTGTCACAGAACGGAAGAAGTCTGTAATGTTCAAGAAATTCAATAATTTCTCCATTACTATTATTATTTTTTTATTTATTAATTCTTTTTTCTCTTATCTGTTACTATTTATTTTATTATGACTATATTATCTTTTTGTTTAATTAACGCACTCACGCGCTTATGCACGCGCACCCTGCACTCACCGGGTGCAATTAATGAGATTGAACGTGGGGTGAATCCACATATACAATCTTTTCTCTTCTATATATTTACATACTTTGCACAATGTTGAAATGATGATATGTACATTGCAGAGAAAGTATTTAAATTTTGTTTATTTAATCTCTTTATCATCGGATATTGAAAGAATCTCCGTCAACCTCCTTCGATCACTATCGTACTGGTAGAAAGAGAAATACGTCCGGTTGTATCTTGGGGTGTTATTTCTGGTTAATCCCGCACGTAAGGACGTACGGGAATACGACTTATGGCAGTGCCTCGCACGTTTCCGATTCAATTAAGAATTTATTTGGATTTAGCGATCATCTGTAAATTTGATTTATTTATTTTATCACAATATTAGTTAGATTTTAATCACGATCAGATTTTCGCTGCGGTATTTATTCTAACATGTAACATCCCAATGGTCCTACATTAGATGAAAAATAAGAGAAGTCTGTTACACCCCAATAGTCTCATATTAGATGAAAAATGAATTCTGATTGGGAATTAATATAACAATAATCCCACATTGGATACAAAATGAGGGAAGTTTTGTAACACCACAATAGTCTCAAAGTAGATGGAAAATGAGTTCTGATAGGGAATATAAGAGGCTATGAAAATTTTAGTAATATTAACCGTCTTAAGCATTTTTGGACGATGTTTTAGACCCAATGAGTTATTATTAATATCGGGTCAAGTAGTAACACCCTAATAGTCCCACATTGGACTTGACGATGGCATGTAGGTCTAAACGGGATAAAGTCTATAATACCCCAAAATTGTCAGGTCTAAATTGGGAGAAGTTTGTAATAACCCAATAACTCCATATTATATTAATTGGATGACATTTTATGGAAAAGAAGTTTTGATTGGAATAAGAGGCCACTTATCTTAACAATATTAATAACACGGATTCGAACTTAATATTTCAGGTAGATTAATTTGATGCATTGCTATTAATGGTTCTAATCCCCTCATTATTGACAATAACCACTACAACAAAATATGTTTTAGACGACACTTTTTAGACGACGCTTTCTTCTAGCGTCTTTAATATTTAGCATTTGCCGACACTATGATTAAGCGTCGCCAATAAACATATTTTTATCAAATATTTATATAAATTTTCCGACGCTATATTAAAACGTCGGTATATTTATCCCGACATGTTTATTTAACGACTCTTTACTCGACGCTTTTACAAGCATCGAAATTATTTTTGCCGACCCTTTAAAGCGTCGTTAATTATTATTTAAAGTGTCCTTAAAATAAGATTTTTTGTAGTGAACCTTTCTTGTGTTGAACCGGCCGTCCCTAGAACAAGTGGCAAAGGGCCGGCTTGGTGGTTGGTACCCGAGATCCGAGCTCGAATCCTAGTTGATTCACATTTCTAGCTAAGTTTATTTCTTAACGAAATAAACGAAGCGGGTAGCGTGCTACCACTACAAAAAATCTTGCATTTAAGGATACTTTAAGTGATATTTAGCGACGCTTTAAAGCGTCGGCAAAAATAATTCCGACGCTTGTAAAAGCGTCGTGTAAAGCATCGGTAAATAAACATGTCGGGATAAATATACCGACGTTTTAATATAGCATCGGAAAATTTATATAAATATTTGATATTTGATAAAAATATGTTTATTAGCGACGCTTAATCATAGTGTCGGCAAATGCTAAATATTAAAGACGCTAGAAGAAAGCGTCGTTTAAAAAACGTCGTCTAAAATATATTTTGTTGTAGTGTACCTTTCTCTCTCTCCAAAAAAAAAAAAAACCTTTCTTGTGTTGACAAATCATACACAAATTCTAAAGAGATATGTTCTAATTTTGAGATTATCTTAAATAGTGATGAGTTAAAGCTCCGTATAAGTTTCCATAAAAGTTTATGAACAAATATTTTCTTTGTTAACATTTTAAGTTGAAGTTATCATATTATTCTTGATGTGACTTAACAGGACTACATGATTATATACAAACTTCATGTGAAATAATTGTAGTAGAAAATATGTAATATCTCTAGCATATATAAGGGGTTTAGAATTTGTTCTAATATTGTAATAACCAACATATCGACGTCTATGATAGAAAAAGGTCAAAAATAATTAAGTACTTAACATGATAGAGAAAGCACATAACTTACTACAAGGAAATCCAAGTAGTAACTTTTGATTAACCCTTTATAGATCAAGGTCCAAAATAGTTGGATGCATTATAGTGAGGTTTCAATCTATAAAAGGACCAAAAGGGTAGCTTGAATTTCATTGTGAACCGATTTCGATATGGCGAAGAAGGCTAGCTCATTTTTGCTCTCTTCTCTTCCCTCTTTTCTTCATGCCAAACCTCCCTCTAGCAAAACTCCTACCACCTTATACCCAAAGTTGCAACACTACTCTTCTTTAGAAAAAATTTCCAACCAAGTTATAGTTTGTGATGTGGAGGGAGGGTTGTTGAGGTCTCAATCCACATTCCCCTACTTCATGCTTGTAGCCTTGGAGGGAGGTGGGTTCTTAAGGGGACTTCTCCTCTTAGTTTTGTACCCTCTCCTTTGTTGCATTAGCTATGAGTTGTGGCTCAAAATCATGGTTTTGGTTAGCTTTTGTGGGATCAAAAAGAAGGGGTTTAGAGTAGGGAGGAGTGTTTTGCCTAAGTTCTTTATGGAGGATGTGGGGTTAGAAGGGTTTGAGGCATTGAACAAGGGTTCTAAGAAGGTTTGTGTTAGTAAAATGCCAAGGGTGATGGTGGAGGGTTTTTGAAGGATTATTTGGAGGTGGATGTGGTGATAGGGAGGGAGTTGAAGGAGTTTAATGGTTACTACACTGGGTTTATGGAGGAGGAAGGTAAGGCTATGGAGAGATTGGATTTGGAGTTGATCAAAATAGAGGATAAAAAAGGTAGTGACATAGTTGGTTTCTCAAGTTCCACCAAGTCTCTTCATATTCCTCTCTTCTCTCATTGTAAGGTTGGTGTCTCTTTCTCTCTATATTGGTGTTCATAGTTTGATTCCAAACCAAAAACTAAGTCGAAACAAACCAAACAAGGCAATTTGGTTCGATTTATATGATTTTCGGTTCGGTTTGATATTGAAACTAGCCAAAAATTTGTTTTTGATTTCGGTTCGGTTTTAACAATTGTTAGAACTGAAACCGGACCGAATTGAAAATTGAAAAGTAATATTACTATTGTTTTTATCTAAACCATATATTTGAACTTCTACATTTATAATCATATCCAACTTTTAAGAATTCTATGTTTATGATCAAAATTTTTATATATGTGACGCCCCACTTCTCAGGGGCTAGCTTCACCTATCCTTGGACTACTCTAATCCTGGCACACTTAACTCTGTTTACTTTTTGGGCCTAACCACCGCCTAATATGCTATAGTCGGGTTAAGAATTTTAACCTTATTATATTTTATAAATAGAACTACCTGGAATCTTACATTCTCCTCGATCCTCTTTAACTCCCGAGGTCCTAATCAAACATAACTCACAAGTATCGGACGATGTAAGACTCGTCTTGCCTACCTTAACCAACCTTGTAGAGGGGACGTGCTCCTACCCACAATAATTATCAGTATGAAAGTCTTACTCTCCTCGATGTATAACCATGGCTTAATTGAAACTCATCTTACATTTCAGGATGATAATTAATTGGTTATGATACCAATTATGACACCCCACTTTCTAGAAGGTAATCTATCATAAAATTACTTCAGTCCTAGCTAACACGCTTAACTTTCTTAATCTCTTGAGCCTAACCACTGCCCAATATATAGCTGGGTCAAGAGTATTAGCTCGCCCTATTATATCTTATATATAAGACTACTTGGGATCTCATAATTTGTACCTTTTATAATGATTCACTTTTTGTTCTCACATAACAAATTAAATTAATAAGAAAATAGGAGTTTTAAAAGCTGGTTGCAAAACCGAACCAAACCAAATCAATTTGGTTTGCTTTGGATCGGTTCCTTTAATAAATCAATTTCATTCGGTTCTGAATTTTTTTCAAATTGAAAAACTTGGTTTTGTTTGCAAATTTCCTAAAAATTGAACAAAACTAAACCAAGTATACCTCTCTCTATCTCTAGAGAGAGAGAGAGTCCAGTTACTATCCTCGTAAGAGGATAGAAGTCTCTGTCCTATCACATCATTTTAGATGATTGGGACTTCAAATTAATAATCGCATTGAAATTGATGTATATTATTAAAAATATTTAGACACCGAATTTTGTAATTTTTAAAAGTCATTATCAAGTCCGTCGAACTGTTGAAAAATGAGCAGTCAAAAATGGATAACGTTTTGAAAATAGAGGTTAGACTTTTTCAATTCATGATCAGATCAGCTAGCTAACGTTATCTAAATAGTATAAGAAAAATTTTGTAAAAAATTCAAGCAACTTAGATTGATCTACACTGTTAAACAAGCAAACAGCTTATATATATAGGCCGTAAAAACTATTGATTTTGCAATCCTTTGACACTATGCAAATAATTTATAAATACTATGAAATTTAGTTTCTAAACACTTCAAATACTCTAGATTAATTTTAACGGTTTTGATCATCGATTTTGGATTTTTATCATCAATACAACAAAAGGTCTATCTCCGTCCTCCTAAAATGATAGTAGCTGAATTATATATATATATATATATATATATATATATATATATATATATATATATATATATATATATATATATATATATATATATATATATATATATGTATGTTAATTTTTGCTTGGACCTATTTGAAAACATCAATCATGGACCATCTATTGAATTTGCCATCCAACCATACAACTATTTTTTTAATTGTAACGAAATTGAAAGTAAAGATATAATGGATGGCGGAACGATCGAATAATGCATGCAAAATATGGTGCAATTAGTCCAAGCAATTAATAATAGTTTCTCTTCTCTATCTTTTTCGGAAAATTACTGCTGGACATATATAGTCCACCATGTCAACCATGAAGCATCCTTATCCTATCTCTTATTTCAGTACCTCACGAACCACTTGAAGTATAATCTTTTCAAACTTGAGAATTTTTTTCCCCAAACTAATGGAGCTTAAAAGTAAAGATGAGATAGATAACAGAGTACTACATATATATATATATATATATATATATAGAGTAGAAATTTCTATACTATTATGAGTATAGAGCCCCTACTACTCATAAGTTGGTTTCGATGTTGGGATTTTCGAATCGGCGATCCACACCGTTAAACATGATCTAGAGTATTTGAAACTTCTAGAAAATAAATTTCGTAATTTTTCGAAATCATTATAAAGTCCATCAAGCGGGCATAAAATGAACGGTCAAAATCGAACGACGTCCTAAAAAGGATGATCGGATCCTTCAATTCAAGATCGGAGTTATTGATCTTTATCTATGTAGTGAATAGAATTTTCTATCAAAAATTTTAAATTTTAAAATTTTATAAAATTTTAAATTTTAAAAGATCCGAAAAATTATAAAATTTTATTTCTAGAAGTTTTAAATGCTCTAGATAACGTTTAACGGTGTGGATCGTCGATTCGGAAGCTCTATCATCGAAAACAACTTATGAGTACGAGGGCGATCGTACTCATAATAGTATAGTAGCCGGACTCTCTCTCTCTCTCTCTCTATATATATATATATATATAGTCCCCTCTCCCCTCAACTTTTCTCTCTCTAATTAACTTGCATGTTTTCTATCTCATTCTCTAGGAAATATACTTCATGACTGAGAAGGACAAGAGGATTTCGAGCCCACTACCAAGAGAAAAGTATCCAAGACCACTGATTTTCCATGATGGGAGAATTGCATTCAAGCCCACCCCAACAAACACAACATTCATGTTTATGTGGCTCCCTTTTGGCCTCATCCTTGCAATCTTTAGGCTCATCATTGCCTTCTCACTACCTTATAAGACCTCCTCTCCAATTTTAGCCCTAACTGGCTCGAAATGGAGGCTCAAGGGAGTACACCCATCAAATCTTTCACCAAAGAGTTCAAGTGATCAGCATGCATCAAAACGCAAGGGTCAATTGTATGTTGGCAACCATAGGACTCTCATCGACGCCGTCTATGTTTCATTTGCACTTAACAAGTCCGTTAGCGTAGTCACCTATGGCGTGAGTCGTATCTCCGAGATCATATCACCTGTAAAGACAGTTAAGGTGACGAGAAATAGGGAAGTGGATGGTAGCATGATGGTGAAGAAGTTAAGCCAAGGGGAGAGTGTTTTCGTTTGCCCCGAGGGAACTACTTGCAGAGAACCATATCTACTAAGATTCAGCCCTCTGTTCACAGAACTGAGCGACGAGATCGTACCAGTGGCTTTAAACATTCATGTCAGCATGTTTTACGCCACGACGGCCGGAGGATCGAAGAGTCTCGACCCGCTGTACTTTTTGATGAACCCTAGCACGTGTTATGAGGTGGAGTTGCTTGAGAAGGTAGATACAAGTGGTGTGAGGAAGGGGGAGTGTAGCAGCTTTGACATGGCCAACCATGTACAAAGAGAGATTGGTAAAGCATTAGGGTTTGAGTGCACCATGCTTACAAGGAAAGATAAGTACACGATTCTTGCAGGGAATGATGGGAGTGCTGGACCTTCTAAATAAAAATAAGCATACAAATAACAGTACTCGTGTTGTTTATAAAGTCTATACAATTAAAGTGGTTTCCTTTATTTTAGTTAATAGGTTTAGTTATTTTTATTTAATGTGTTTGTTTCTTTGTATGGTTCTTTTTTCTTTTTATTTTCTCCATATATAGGATGTGTTTTATTTCTTCTTTCCTTAATGAATGTAATACATATTGTTGAAATATATTATATGGATTTTGTAACTTTTATTAGCAATCTCTCTCTCTCTCTCTCTCTCTCTCTCTCTCTCTCTCTCTCTCTCTCTCTCTATATATATATATATATATATATATATATATATATTGGTGCTTATTATGTTTCTTTTTGCAGAATTAGGAAAGATCATTATGAATTCTTTTTTTGTATTATTAGTTAAAAGTGATCCAAAATAGTGAATTTATATTTAATTATTAAGTTGTGGAAAAGTGAAATTACTTATAGTCCAAAAGCCAGGTGCAAATGGATAATTAAATTTTTTTTTGAAGAAATTTAAAGAAACCACAATCACTAAAATTCATGTAAAAATAATTTTTGCATATTAAAATGGGCAACATGTCTATGAGTCAAAGTTTTACCTAAGATTTGATTTCTAGATAATTTAAGGGTCTAACTCATGTTCAACGGTGCCGATCGTCGATTTGGAAGCTCTACCATCGAAAACAAATCGGTAGTAAACCGTTCTGTTTACTACCGATAATATTCTAGCAAAGTTCTATATATAGAGAGAGAGAGAGAGAGAGAGAGAGAGAGAGAGAGAGAGAGAGAGTTGAGATCCGTAACACCTCAAAAGCACCAAGTGGGTGGTGCTTTTGAGTTTTTAGTCATTGGATGGAGAAATGTAGGGTTGAGATGATGATAGGTGGAATAGTGTTTGATTCAAGGGGTATTAGTAATTAGTAATGAAGCAGTAGATCCAATGACTAAAAACTTAGAAGCACCAAGGGGCTGGTGCTTCTAAAAGCATTCTAGCTCAATTATATTGAAAAGTAAAAGAGCAATTAATTAATGAATTCGGAATATCGAGATAATACATGGGCAATCCATTATTACAACTTAAAAATATAATGTGAAAACTACCTAATTTTCTAACAATAATCTAATGTTACACACCTAGGGCATAATTAAAATCGAATTTTATTCTTCACATTCAATCACCATAGTGTGACCTTTGGTGAAGTTATATTAAACAATTTTTATACTTAATTTGTTTATAGAAAAACCCAGTGCATTAATCCCACAACAATTTATTGGATACAAACCCCTGACCCAAAATGAGTGCTTAATCCTCATATACATACATATAATCTTTTTCATCCAATATGAAAATATTATAGTGTCGTGCCCCTAAACCCCAAGATGCTCAAGAATTGTAATTAACCATATACCGACGTCCGTCCCTAGAGCAAGTGGCAAAAGGCTTGGTGATTATATAGTACTCGAGACCCAAGTTCGAATCCTAGTTGATTCACATTTCTAGTTAAGTTTATTTCTAAATGAAATAAACGAAGGGGTAGCGTACTATCTATTTCTCAAAAAAAAAAAAAAAGAAAAAAAAAAAGAAGAAGAATTGTAACCAGATACAGCATTGTGATGCCCCACTTCTCAGTAGGGGTGGAACTGGGTCGGACTTGGATCGAGTCATACTATGCCCAAGCCCGCCCAAAAAAAAAGATACCGGGTTTTGGGTCGGGCTGGCTTCTTTTTAAAATAATTAAGGTCTGGCCCAGGCCCAAGCCGAACGCCCAATACCAATGGGGCGTTGCGAACGCCCATTTTATGCATTTGTCAGGTAGTACATATATATATATATATATATATATATAGAGAGAGAGAGTAGAGCTCCTGTGCTTGTAAAAGCACAAGAGCTCTTGTGCTTGGAATTTTATTGCCCTTGGATCGGCTCGCCTCGAGATCCGCGCAAGAAACAAAAAGACAAGGCTAATAAAGTTTCTTGCGCGGATCTCGAAGCGAGCCGATCCAAGGATAATAAAGTTCCAAGCACAAGAGTTCTTGTGCTTTTACAAGCATAGGAGCTCTACTCTATATATATATATATATATATAAATATATATATATATATATATATATAGAGTCCGGTTACTATCCTATTAATAGGATAGGAGCACTTGTCCTATCAGTTTTTTAGCCTTTGGATCAACTTTTTTCATCATTTCTAACCATTGGATTAAATACTATAACTCAGTGGGGACCACTCAACCCTAGAGGGACCATTCAACTCTAACCAACTAATATCATCCTAACCCTACAATTTCTCATCCAAGGGTTAAAAACTTGATAGGACAAGTGCTTCTATCCTATTAATAGTATAGTAGCCCTAGCCTATATATATAGAGAGAGAGAGAGAGAAAGAGAGAGAGAGAGAGAGAGTCCCTACTATCCTTTTAATAGGATAGGAGCACTTGTCCTATCAATTTTTTAGTCTTTGGATTACTTCTTTTCATCATTTCTAATCATTGGATTAAATACTATAACCCAGTAAGAATCACTCAACCCTAGAGGGACCATTCAACTCTAACCGACTAATATCATCCTAACCCTACAATTTCTCATCCAATGGTTAAAAACTTGATAGGACAAGTGCTCCTATCCTATTAATATGATAGTAGCCCTAGCCTATATATATATATATATATAGAGAGAGAGAGAGAGAGAGAGAGAGAGAGAGAGAGAGAGAGAGAGAGTAGAGAGTTATGAGCACACGAGACTTGTGCTAAATTCCTAACCACTCATCAAATTTGAAGAGAAATTTAAAGAGAAGAGAAATTAAAGAAATCCAATTTCTCTTCTTTCTTTCACCCAAACCACCCATCAAATTTGATGGCCGGTTAGAAACTTAGGAGCACAAGGGATGCTGCATGTGCTCCTAATAGCACAGTAGCCCTACTCGTATTATTTATTCATATTAGATATTTTATTTTATTTTGATGGGTGGTTAGAATAAGTGAGGAAAGAGATATTGGGAAGAAATTGAGTGTTTCAATTTCTCTTCTTCTTGAATTTCTCCCAAATATCTCTTTCCTCTTTTATTCTAACCATCCATCAAACTTGATGGGTGGTTAGAAATTTAGAAACACAAGGATCAAGTTGTGCTCTTAATAGCACAAGCTACTTTATATATCCTTAATAACACTATATCTATACAATATATTATATCATTTATTCCTTATATAGGCAAATATATTATATAGAGTTTGGTTGGGATGCTATCGATAACACCAAGCATTTGGCGCTATTAAGTTTTCCACTATTAGATTTAATTAATCCTTTGTCTATTTTTAGATTAGATTTAATTAATCCGTTATATTATATTATTAAACCAATAACTCACTCAACCCTAGGGGCCCACATCATCCTAACTTTATATTTTTTCATCGAATGGACGAAAACCTAATTGCACTAATAGCTTGGTGCTATTAATAGTATTCAAGCCTAGTTCAATTATATATATAACTAAATACTTTATTTTAGTAACTAACCTATCGAGCTTTTGGGTCAGGCCCGGGCCGGTCTTGGATATGTCCAAATAGGCCCAAACTTTTACAATCCTAACTTTTAAAGCGGACTTTTTTTGAAAATAACCTGTGAAATCTCATATTTGCCGAAATAACCCTCTAAAAATTTTATTTGTGAAACTAACCTACTCGCCAGCTCGGCGGCCACGTCAGAATTTTCTATAAAGACGGTGAACGATTCACCGTCTTCTGGACGCCTTATGAAGACGGTGATTCACCGTCTTCTCAAGGCGCCCCCCTCTCCGCCTTCTGCCCAAAAACCCGCGCGGACACCCTGCTTGGTGCCCTAGAGAAGGCGGTAAACGAATTACCGCCTTCTCAATGTATTGAGAGAAGGCGGTGAATCGTTCACCGCCTTCTCTCAATACATTGAGAAGGCGGTAATTCGTTTACCGCCTTCTCTAGGGCACCAAGCAGGGATGTCCGCGCGGGATTTTGGGCGGGGGCGAGGGCGCGCCTAGAGTGAATCGTTCACCGTCTTTCAGAAGACGGTGAATCGTTCACCGTCTTCATAGAAAATTCTGACGTGGCCGCCGAGCTGGCACGAGTAGGGTTAGTTTCACAAATCAAATTTTTAGAGAGTTATTTCGGCAAATATGAGATTTCACAGGTTATTTTCAAAAAAGTCCTTTTAAAGCTCCGCACATACCTAAATTTATAATTTTGATACCCAAAGCCCGGTCCACATCAGGCCCAGGCCTAGTTTCCCCATCCCCCTCCCGGTGTCACTACTACAGTCCTAACATGCTTAACCTTTTTAATCTTTTGGGTCTAGCCACCGTCTAAAATACTAATAATTGAATTAAAAGATTTAATTATATTATATATTATATATATATATAAGACTATTCCAAATTTCTGAGATGTCTCCTTTTTATTATTTCAGGCACCCTAGCATGTGTGACGATCTAAACATCTAATCTTAAGGATAGCCTTCAAAATAACAATTACCAACTACTTTTGTCGTGATTATTAATTTTGTAATTTCATTGAAGTATAGTTTTCTTTTTTCTCTTTTTTTTTTTATTGTAAATAATAACATTTTTTTCTTTCGTAATTATCTCTTTTTAGACTTTTCAGGATCCACTATTGATCTCTGGAAAATTCCCACATTAATTCCAATGTCATCTTCTAATATTACACCATGTGAAAACCTTTTGAGATGTATGCACAACTAACACAAGTAAATGTGAATGTGTGTTTTAAATGAGGTAGATGCTTGTAACTTTCAAGGAACCATCAAGGTAATTACTCTCCTTATTCACTATCTTAGAATAAATAAAGAAGACATTTTCAAACTGTATAACATTCCAATAGCCCACATCAGATAAAAATTAATAAGATTTTAATTGGAAATATAAGTGGCCGTACACACTAGCAATAATAATTGGATATAGGTATTTTTTGGGCCAGTGATTTATGCTCAACGAGTTATTATTGGTAGCGGGTCAGATCGGATCGTTACAGTTGATATTAGAGACGAATACCAAGGAGCTCTCTAGAGCCTCACATCGCTTGGTAATTTTGATCTATACGTGTGATTGGATTTGAACCTGATGCGTAAGAGCTCAGGACTTTGCCCTGACGGGTGAGAGCTCGAAACTATGCGGGGCAAAATGCTACAATATGAGTTTGATGGGAGCCATCTGTTAAACGCGCAGGAGTCACCTTTACAATCTCAACCTCATATGATAATTTTGATCTATACATAAACATAAAGTTTGAAACAAAAGAGATTTTGAATAGAAATATAATGTAACGCCCTAATAGTCTCACATCGAATGGGATACTGATTCCGATCGGTTTATATGAGGTTTACACGCTAGTTATAATAACTCGGCTTAAACATTTTTGGCCGGCGGTTTGAGCCTAAAGAGTTATTGTTGCTAGCGGGTCAGGTCGTTGCAATTAGTATTAAAGCCGAATACTAACCGGAAGTATGAGAGCTAAGTGCTTTGTGGGATTGGTAATTATGATCCTGGTATGTCCGTCAGACAGTTATAATAACCGGGCTTAAATATTTTGAGCCAATAGTTTAGACTCAACGAGTTATTATTGCTAGCGGGTCGGATCGTTACAAAACTCAAAAGATAAATATAATTTGTGTGAGAAATTCTCAATAATTTCTTTTGTCCTTCGTGTTATATATATATATATATATATATATATATATATATATATATATATATATATATATATATATATATATATAGAGAGAGAGAGAGAGAGAGAGAGCTAGAGAGAGAGAGAGTCATGTGTGTGTGTGCGCATCTGGTATGCATCTAGAAGCACGGAGCGCTCCGTGCTTCCAAGTTGTTTCGATGTTCGGTCTTTTGAATCGACGATCGGCTCCGTTAGACTTGATCTAGAGTATTTGAAGTATCTAGAAAATAAATTTTGCGATTTTTCGATATCATTTGCCTAGTGATCGAAGTGGCTCAAAATATTTTTAAGATCAGATACATTGATTTTACTCTCAATAGTGAAAAGAATTTTCTATAAAAAATTTATCAGATTCGGATCGATTGTTTTACACCGTTAAATTGACAAACGCATCACATCGACCATTAAAATTGTCAATTTTGAGACATTTTGATCACTAGCCAAATGATGCGGAAAACTTATGAAATTTTGTTTCCAAATATTTTTAATTAATAGTGTAGATCAAGTCTAAACAGTGATCGTCCATTTGAAAGCATCATCGAAAACAACTTTATAGCATGGAGGCCTCCATGCTACCGATAGTATATATAGCGGCTCTCTCTCTCTCTCTTTCTCTCTCTCTCTCTCTCTCTCTATATATATATATATATATATATATATATATATATATATATATATATATAGAGTCCGTTATGCTATCAATAGCACGAAACACTCGGTGCTACTAAGTTTTCCACCATTAGATTCATCCCTTTGATGATTTTCACCGGTTAGATCATGCTAATCCTCGGGGGCCCACATCATTCTAACCGCACATCTCTCAATCCAACAAAAAAAAGCACCAATGACTTGGTGCTATTAACAGATAGTAGCCTAGTTCTATATATATATATATATATATATATATATGTGGGTTATTTGCATACAGGTCCCTACAAATATAGTGAATTGCGGATATATCCCTACAAACGCGTAACTAGGTGAGTTGTCCCTACAAAAGTCCAAAATTATGCAAATATGTCTCTCTTTCTCCAAATATTAGCGCGTTTTGTTTAATGCAGTAATGTAATACTGGTTTGCAGTGTTTATAGCATTATTACGTTTGGTTCAGTTTATAAAATTTAGTAATCCAGATATAAAAGTGTTGTTTTTCCAAAATTGCCATTCAAATCAGATCTAACTTCAGTTCGAAAATAATGTGTTGGTAGCGAGAGAGAAAACGTGATTAAATATATATGCGGATATGGCGAATAGAGAGAAAGAGATCGTGATGATTACCTGGGAGGACGATACAATAGAAGATGATAGTGTTCGTGCGAGAGAGAAAGAGAGAGAGGAGTGCAAAAGAGAGCAAGAAAAAGAGACGTGCGAGAGAGAAAGAGATAGAAAGAGAGAGAGGCGTGCAAAAGAGAGAGCAAGAAAAAGAGACGTGCGAGAGATGAGAAGGGAGAATCCGAGAATGAGAGAGAGATATATATGAAAATAATGCTATTAATTGGGTTTCGGATTGCTGGAGGGTAAAATTGTCATTTTACATAATAAGTAGTATTACCGGATTTAAGTAATACAAGATACACGATCCCCCTCCCGTTAATATTTTTGGTGTAATCCTGCTCGATTTGTAATGCTACATTAACAAGTAGATTGCATAGCGGATGAACCAAATACAGTAATCCTGGCAGGATTGGCTGTAATCCTGCCAGGATAACTCGAACCAAACGCGCCCTAAGAGATTCACAAAATAAATATCCAGAGGGAAAAAAAGGAAAAATAAATAATTTTTTTTTTAAAATAGAGAAATAAATTATAATATAATATATTAATATAGAGAGACTTGAGCTAGAACGCTATTAGTATAGCAAATAGACTCCGTTACCACCCATTTGTTTTCGTTGATGAAGACTCCAAATCGATTATCAGCATTATTAGACATAATCTATATACTTGAATTATCTAAAAATCAAATTTCAAATCTTTTCGACGTCAGTGGCTTAATGATCAAGAGATTTCACAATTTATAATTTTAATGGTCGATACGTTTTCTCATTTAACGGCGTAAAGATATCCAAACTAATTGAATTTTGGTCCAAACGAATTGAATTTTGGTTAGAAAATTTTTTGAACTATTTAGAGCAAGATCTATACTCTTGATCTTGATTATAATTAAGACTCTTATCATTCCTTTTTAAAAGATATTTATTTTCGGTTGTCCATTTTTATGTCCACTTATAGACAAGATAACAATATCGAAAAAATATAAAATTTGATTTTTAGATGCTTCAAATTAATGATATCGATCTTGTTCGATAGTACCGATCGTCGATTTGAATACTCCATCATCGAAAACAAATGGATAGTAATAAAACCCGTTTACTACTGGTAGTATTTCAGCTCAACTCTATATATAAATAACAACTTATTCTATTAAGCTAGGAAATTTTTAGCCTTGAAAAGGTACAAAATTAATTTCCATCAATTTTGTTATTGAAATGGTTATTTTTTCGCTAAAAAACGAGCCATGCACGTTTGGTTAGGGAATAGAAATAGGAATAGGCCCTTATCCCCCCTTTATACCCAAACGCTAATTTTTTATCTGAGAATAGTATTTCTTGGTTATCCCCGCCAACACATTCATTTTTATATAAAACTATATAATATTTTTCTTATTCTCGGGAACAATTCAATTTTTATCCGAACGCTGTTTCTCTTATCCCCATCCTTGTACCCAAGGATTTAAGTGCCGTGGCACGGGGTCGTGCCGGAAACTTGCCGGCACGGTACGGCACGGTGCGTGCCGAGCCGTACCGATGCGTGCCGGTCAAAAAAATTCTTGTGTGCCGACACATAATATTGTGAAATATTTATTTTTTTTAGCAACAAAATATTCTAACTATTTATTATGTCTTTTTATCACATCTTTTGAACTTTATTTTGAAAATTACTCACTAATTTAAAGAATAGAGGGTTTTGAATTGTCTCGAAACGATGCAGAATCGTGTGTGTCAAGGTAACATTACTGATCACGAACGGTAGATACGGCTCTTGCACGCAAGACTTAAAACCTTGCTTGTACCTATCCCTGTAATATATAACTAGTTCTTGTTTATACCCGAACCAAACGATATATCTCCAACAATTAAGAAATAGCATAAACTCAGGAATAAAAAAGATAGAACCCCTAAAAAATGGCATGAAATTTCTATCATTTTCTTTTTTATGCATTATTGAAAACAACTCACATTTGGATTTGCATATATAAGATGAGGTAGAGGTATACTTATCATACAAAGCTCTCTCTCTCTCTCCTAATATTGACTCGCTCTCTCTCTCTCTCTCCTAATATTGACTCTCTCTCTCTCTCTCTCTCTATCTCACTTAATTAGGCAACTAATTGCATTTATTAAGATCTTGTTGGGAACCACAAATTTTCTTCTTTTTTTTGTTTAATTTGATTCGCCCGCGATATAATCTAGCCCGATCGATGCAGATCGAATAACATCATATTCGAAGCAATAATGAAGCAAATGAAATATCACGAATGCGTTAATTACTTGGCATATTATAATTAAATTCTACCTAATTTATTTGCCATTTCTTAAGAAATATTAAAGAAGCAAAGGGAATGATCTTCTTGGTGAGAAACAAATTAATGCACTAGACTCAAAGTTTGTAAGCAATTCACTGCCCACTCTACACATACTACAATAAAAACGGACTATATATAGCGACACTTTTAAATATATGTACAGATCAAAAAAAAGTACAGCTACTTAAATTACCGACACTTTTAAAAAGTGTTGCTATATGTGGGGTCGCTAGGTATATAATGATAATTAAAGAGTGTCTCTATAATCTAAAAGATGGCTGCTAATTTAATTACCAACACTTATTTAAGCATTTAGCAACCGTCGAAACTCTCTCTCGTTGGCTGCGGTGGCTGAAGGACTTTTCGTCTAGAATTTGAATGGATTGAGTGAAAACAGGAGGGAAGATATATGGTAATCGAATTTTTTTTTTTCTTTTCTGTTTGTAATCGGGCCAAATGGGCTGGGTGTGGCGGGTTGCGTAGAGTAATATTTTATTTTTGGTTGGATTAATGGGCTTTATATTTAAACATTAGTAGATATTTTTTAAAATTTTAACATAAATAGAACACTTACTTAAAAGTGTTCCAAACATGTGTCTCTATAATCTAATTCTGTTGTAGTGTATTTATGTAAAAATTCTATTTTAAAAAAAGAAAGTAATTAAAAGCTATATATATTTATAGAGAGAGAGAAAGAGAGAGAGAGAGAGAGAGAGAGAGAGAGTCCGGCTGCTATGCTATCAATACTACGAAGCACTCAGTGCTACCAAGTTTTCTGCCGTTAGATCCACCCCTTTGATGATTTTCACCCGTTAGATCATACTATTCAACCAACCACCCACTTAACCCCAGGGGAACCACATCATCCTAACCGCACATCTCTCAATTCAATGGCTAAAAACTTTGTAGCACGAATAACTTGATGTTATTAATAGTATAGTAGCCTATATAGTTATATATATATATATATATATATATATATATATATATATATATATATATATATATATATATATATATATAAGATTAAAGATTGTTGTTAGTTCAAACTCAAAGAGTTCATTAATTATATAGATTTTATGTTTATAAAATTAAAAGACCGACAAAAATACCAAACAATATCTTAAATTAATTAGTTCGCGGCTTAAAAGTACAACTGCCTCATTAAACCCAGCAGCATCTCTATTTTGTTCCATTAAGAATGTCACAAAAGAGCTAATATATAGAGCTCAATACATATAATTAGGGCAATAATTATTAGCTTATAACTTAGTTCTCCTTGTTGGGGTACGTGCTTAATTATCTCTTCCTTAGTTAATAATCATCATGGTGTGCATATTATGGGTGGTATTTTTGGTCTAACAAAGGTTTTTATATTGTGATAGTATATTTTGGTTTCAGTGACTTCGACTGCTGCTTCTAATTTTACATTCAACTGCAGTTAATTTGAGATAAAATAGTCAGATTTCTACTACAATGGAAAAGTCGAAAGATAATAATAAATATTTAATGCTCTAGCTTCAAGATTTTACAATTCAGCTGTAGTCGACTTGATTGGAATATTCAATAGTGAGGTTTTGACTGTGATGGAAAACTAAAATTAGGTTTTAAGTACATACCTAATACTCGACCTTCAAATCCGCACGCGCTTCTACATTTGTTTGCAAAGAAAACTTGTTGAAATTGTGAAAGGTTTTAACACAGTATTTTGCTGATCAAAAACATTACTCAGATTGCAATTCAAATAAACGGTACCAAACGCGATCTAAATTAGTGCGCAACTTAAAAGTACATATGCCCTCTCTCTTCCTTAATTAATCATCATGGTGTGCATAGTTCTATGGGTGGCCTTTTTGGTATAACAAAGGTATTTATATTGTGATGGTATATATATTTTGGTTTAGTGACTTCGACTACTGCTTCTAATTTTACATTCAAGTGCAATCAACTTGAGTAGAGCATTTATTAAATAAAAAAGTCAAATTTCTACGTACTATGATGGGAACGTTGAAAGATAATTATAAATATTTAATGCTCTAGCTTCAAGATTTTACAATTCAGCTATAGTCGACTTGATTGGAATATTCATTAAATAGAATAGTGAGGTTTTGATTGTGATGGAAAACTAAAATTAAGTTTTAAGTACATACCTAATACTCGACCTCCAAATCCGCGCTTCTACATTTGTTTGCAAAGAAAACTTGTTGAAATTGTGAAAAATTTTAATACAGTATATATTTTGCTGATCAAAAATATTACTCAGATTGCAATTCAAATAAACGGTACCAAACTAGATCTAAATTAGTGTGCAACTTAGAAGTACATATGCATGCCCTCTCTCTTAGGGATGTCAACGGATCGGATTTGGGTCGGATTTTTAAAAACCCGAACCCGAACCCGACTACCAAATCCGAAACCCGAACCCGAACCCGAACCCGAACCCGAACCCGACCAAAAACCCGAACCCGATTCTAAACCCAAAAACCCGAACCCGAAAATAACATTTACCAATTATATATATATATATATATATATATATATATATATATATATATATATATATATATATATATATATATATATATATATATGTATTTTGGTTTAGATTACAAAAGTGTAAGTATTTTTTTTGGCCTTTAATTCAGATCTAAAGATTGAATTTTTTTTATATATTATATTATATTTTTGTTCGTGTTCGGGTTCGGGTTTGGATTCGGGTTCGGGTTCGGATCAGGTACAGTCAATATCCATATCCAATAAATCCATATCCATCGGATTTTTATTTTTTATATCCATATCCAAATCCATATCCATTTATTTCGGATAAAACCCATATCTATCGGGTTTGGATTCAGGTTAAAGTCGGGTATCCATATCCATTTACATCATGGTGTGCATAGTACTATGGGTGGCCTTTTTGGTATAACAAAGGTATTTATATTGTGATGGTATATTTTGGTTTGGTGACTTCGACTACCGCTTCTAATTTTATATTAATTCAACTGCAATCAACTTGAGTAGAGCATTTATTAATAAAAAAGTCAAATTTCTACTATATATATGATGTGAACGTTGAAAGATAATTATAAATATTTAATGCTCTAGTTTCAAAATTTTACAATTCAGCTACATTCGATTTGATTGAAATATTTATTAAATAGAATAGTGAGGTTTTGACTGTGATGGAAAACTAAAGTTAAGTTCTACGTACGTACCGAATAATCAACCTCCGAATCCGCGCTTCTACGTACGTTTGTCTGCAAAGAAAACTTGTTGAAATTGTGAAAGATTTTAACACAGTATTTTACTGATCAAAAACATTACTCAGATTGCAATTCAAATAAACGGTACCAAACGAGATCTAAATTAGTGCGCAACTTAAAAGTACATATGCCCTCTCTCTTCCTTAATTAATTAATCATCATGGTGTGTATAGTTCTATGGTGGTCTTTTTGGTATAACAAAGGTATTTATATTAATGTGATGGTATATTTTGGTTTAGTGACTTGGACTACTGCTTCTAATTTTACATTCAGCTGCAGTAAATTTGAGTAGAGAATTTATTAAATAAAATAGTCAGATTTCTACTATGATAGAAAAGTCAAAAGATAATTATAAATATTTAATGTTCAAGCTTCAAGATTTTACAATTCAGCTGCAGTCGATTTGATTGGTATATTCATTAAATAGAATAGTGAGGTTTTGACTGAGATGGAAAACTAAATTTAAGTTCTACATACATACTTTAGGGTTTAGGGTTTAGGTTTTAAGGTTTAGGGTTTAGAGTTTAGGGTTTAGTCCGCGCTTCTACATACGTTTGTTTGCAAAGAAAACTTGTTGAAATTGTGAAAGATTTTAACAGAACGTACGTTTTGCTAAAATACTTTACTTAGATTGCAATTCAAACGATCGGTACCAAATGAGGCCTAAATGAGCGTTTTGCTCGAAAACTTTACTCAGATTGCAATTCAAATTCAAGTAGATGATACCAAACGAGGTCTAAATTAGTGGGGTACTTAAAAAGTAGTACATGTACCCTCTCTTTTCCTTAATTAATCATCATGCATGGTGTGGGATTGTACTATGGATGGCCTTTATGGTACAAAGAAGGCATTTATATTGTAAGATCTTATTTGTATTTTTTGTGAATGTACTTTGACTAAGCTTCTGATTTTATATTTAGGTACAGTTTGTTTGAGTAGAGCATTAATTCCCTTCATAGAATAATATTCCAAAGAATAATAGTAGTTCTGATGTTGACTTAAATGAAATGACATCCATAGCACTTGTCGCGGGATGCGTATGGCAGAGTTATGTTCGAAATGGCGTGAAGGCTGAGTTGGTAAGAGCCCGTATTGGTTACGTGGCGAGGTGGGGCGTGTGATAGAGGCCATTAGTGTTGTTTTACGTACGCTTTAAGTGAATTGATTGTATATTTCTAACAGCTCGAGTTTTAGGGATTAATGGTTAGCGCCGACGATCCCGACAGTTTCCTTTGTAATGAAAAATCGAAATAAAATCCGTAGTACCAAAGACTCAAGCTAGTTTCCAAATAGAGCTTCTGCACTTGAAGCAAAGAAATTAAAACTGTTGAAGTATTTTAATGATATTACTTGAATATTTACATTTCAAACGAATAACATTACACCTTAAAAAATATATATATATATATATATATATATATATATATATATATATATATATATATATATATATATATATATATATATATATATATATATCCTAGTTGACAAAAATATCTTATTGGTTTCTAAAAATTAAAAGTTCCTCCAGATCAAAATTTGAAATTTAAAAGAATATTTAAAAAATAGAAAAATAAATATAAAAATTTTGAGTAGTAGTGAAAAAAAAAAAAAAAAAAAAAAAAAAAAAAAATCCCTTCAAAAGGAATGTCCAACTAGTCTTATGTCTTATGCCCCACTTTCCCATGTGCTGCTCATCCTTCACTTTCTAGTACTTATAAGACAGTTGGACATGTGGAATGCTACCAAGTTGGACCAGCTGAAAGTCCACAAACCATATATGAAATAATAATAATAATATTAATTGAGTATATATGCATATGTGTGACAGTATCTACTATACCAGGAATATCTTCTTCTTCCTTCTTCTTTTTTTGAGAGAGAGAATGTTAGCACGTAACCTGCTTAATTTATTTATTTCATTTAGAAATAAGCTTAGCTGGAAATGTGAATCAACTAGGATTTCAATTCGAATCTCGGATACCAATCACCAAGCCCTTTGCAACTTGCGCTAGGGACGGTCGGTAAGAGTCATATCGTCGGATTATGTGAGTTTTAGGGTGCAACATACGTACGTACTTTTATATATAGAATATTATTAGAATAGTATTTCTAAATTTTGATACTCCAACTCGTATGGATATTAGTTGTCGCTTCATGCATTTAAGAGAGTTCCATGCGCACGGCGGATCTGTATACGCTTCCGATCCACTACAATAGAATTATGTTATAGAGACACATGTTTGGGATACTTTTGAATAAGTGTCCTATTTATACTAAAACTTTAAAAAAATATCTACTAATGCATAAATATAAAGCTCAATCCAACCAAAAATAAAAAATTACTCTACTCAACCCACCACACTCAGTCCATTTGGCCCCATTACAAACAGAAAAGTAAAAAAAAAAAATCAATTACCATCTTCTCTTCTTTCTTCACTCAATTCATTGAAATTCTAGACGAAGAGCCTTTCCTGTCGTCCTCCTCCGTCACTGCAGTCAACGAGATAGAGTTTCGGCTATTGCTAAATGCTTAAATAAGTGTTGGTAAATTAGCAACACTCTTTTAGGTTATAGCGACACTCTTTAACTGTCACTATATACCTAGCGACCCCACATATAAGAACATTTTTTAAAAGTGTCGGTAATTTTAGCTAGCAGTACTTTTTTGACATGTACTTATATTTAAAAGTGTCGCTATAGACCGTTTTTGTTGTAGCGCGAGAGTTGATAAATATTGCTAGTCTAAACATAACAAGTTCTGTAGTAGTGAACAGGTCATGATAATACGACAAAATAATGTGGTACGTGTGCTAAGAAAGAGTCATACTCGAGAATTAGGGTAAGAGTCAAACATTAAATAGTTTCACATAAAATAACTAATAACAAAATTAAATAAAAATAATAAATAAATAAGTAAATAATTGATTATTAAAAGGACAAAAAAATAAAGGTAAAACGGTACAAATTTATTCGAACTATTTTTAATCAACTATGAATAGTTCTTTCAAAATTTTAATTCCGCAACTTAATCTTATAATTTCTTTTAATGTGAATTAATTAACGATACTTTGATGTCAAAGTTTAAATATGTCGTATATATTTACATGTTTAGTTAATTCTCACAATTATAAATTTATTAAAATATATAATTAACTTAAATTTTAAAGTTAAAATAATTTATAGTTTGACGGACTCAAATCAAATACCTTAAAAAATTGAATAGTTAAATAAAAATTTTAAAAAGTTGAATAGTGAATTAATTCTAATTCAAAATAACTCATAATAATTTAATTAAGTTAGGAAAAAAAAAATGTTAGATTTTACACCCAAGTGGGGCCCATCGAAAAAAGTGCCATGCACGTCGGATTAGTTGCCGTGCCGTATCGGGACGGGAATTTTAGTTGAATAGTTCTGTGGATAGTACGAAACAAATGTGGTTGGGGATACATTTATGAGTAGGCCCCTATACTTTTTACAATTTACAAAACTAGTACTCTCCTGAAATTTTTTTAATCTATTTATTTATAAGTTGTTTATTTATTTTGAAGATACGTACACGAAGGTCACATCTATATGTATATCTCTCTTGTCCATTTATTTATTAGAGATTATTTGGTTGGATATTGGATCGGGTGAAATAGCTTTATATCTTTCTGTTCCGTAATAATAGACTTAAAAGACTAATTAGTTGAGTTTAATAGAGCTGCGTTCTATATATAATAGATTGTTCTGGCCGCAAGAGAGTCGACAAGAGACCTAATGTTTAAGGAGATTGAGTTAGATTGAAGCTCGTGAGCATTGTAACTGAGCCCTTAAGTGTCATGAATACACCCTTTTTATCAGCACAGATCGTTGTTGGTGCGCTAACGATCTTGCAAGTGGTATCCGAGCCAATGGCACGGGTCCAATTTCAACACGGCATGAATTTGTGCAGATCATGTGGAGGGGTATTGATGTTAGCTTAAAGAACTCTCAGTACCATTCTATCGCGTGGTAGGAAGTCAGGTTGGGTCGAGTCATGTTCGAGACTCGTGAGCATTGTATCTGTACGTACACTTCAAGTGAATTTTTTGTATTTTTCTTAAAACTCGATTTTTGAGTTAATGGAATTAGCTCCAATAAACACAATATAATTGGAGATCCATGCATATAGTTAAAAATGCATATAGTTTAGTTAGATGCAGTAGAAATATATTATTACAACTATAAATACTATGTTTAGTTGCATACAGATGAGAATTTTATATAAAAGAAAAATTAATTCTAATTCTTCAAAGGAGACGAGGTAGATGAATTTATTTCTAAATTTAAATTACTCTGTTTAACTGTTGCAATTGGAACCTAACTGCTACAATTGATTTTTTTTTTTTTTTTGCACCCTACAAATTTGACATATATAAATTATATAAAAATCATATAATTTATATATGTAAATATAAAATATATAAATTATAAAAATATCAAGCACATGTATTTGAGCTGTTATCGAGCTGAACACGACATAGCTGACCCCAGCTCGTGCTCAACTTGTTTATTGAACGAGTTGAAAAATTCAGCACATGCATGTTCAGCTAGTTTATTAAATAAATAATTTGATGTCAAGCTTCTTTCAAGCAGAACACGAGTTGGCGCTCACAAACAGCGAGCTAAATTAGCACCCTTACTAGTAGCTGTACTGCTTGATGTGGCCACCAATGATGGAGACTAAATTTGCACCCTACAAATTTGACACATGAGTTACCCCTAAATAAAAACCAAAAACCAAAAACCAAAACATCCACCCAACCCTAGAGCCACATACACAACCCCCTAAGAGCCTTAACAAGCACTATTGTTAATTAAATGCACTCAGTTGATTAATGGTGAGTTGGGGTGCCAAGTGAGATCACTATCATAAAGGCAATCCACTAAAGCTATGGCCCAAACATTAACTTAGATAGAAGTTGGTTCATTAGACTCCATCAACAATAAAAGCCAACAAATTAATATTGGTCTTTGATTCCATGCACCACACACTCACCAACATACTTGCCCACATGGGGTGAGGAGGAGAGTACATATATACAAGGGTTGTTGGGTGCCCACTATTGTAATTGTCTCAAAAACCAAGCTCTAATTTAAGTAACACTTCCTTATATATACCCATGCATTTCTCAATATATACCAAAAAAAAGGAGACATATATGCATGCATCTTGGGTTCCTAGGATCCTAAGAAGGTTGAGGAAATAATTAGGATGATCTCAAAGGTGTTGTACAAGTACTTCCTCTTCTTCTACAAGGTCCTCCTAAGGAGGGTGAGGCTTGCACATGGATCCCATGTGAAATTACAAAAGTCCCCTCCTCTTGAGAAGCTCTCCAACTCCAACCAAGCCATAGTGTGTGATGTGGAGGGAGGGCTACTTAGGTCATCCTCCACCTTCCCCTACTTCATGCTTGTGGCCTTGGAGGGAGGTGGGTTCTTTAGGGGGCTTCTCCTCTTAGTTTTGTACCCTCTCCTTTGCTGTGTTGGGTGTGAGCTAGGGCTTAGGGTTATGGTGATGATGTGCTTTTTTGGGATCAAAAGGGAAAGGTTTAGTGTTGGGAAGGCCATCTTGCCAAAGTTCTTCATGGAGGATGTGGGGTTGGAAGGGTTTGAGGCATTGAACAAGGGTTCTAAGAGGGTTTGTGTTAGTAGAATGCCAAGGGTGATGGTGGAGTGTTTTTTGAAGGATTATTTGGAGGTGGAGGTGGTGATAGGGAGGGAGTTGAAGGAGTTTCATGGTTACTACACTGGGTTTATGGAGGAGGAAGGTAAAGCTATGGAGAGATTGGATTTAAAGGAGTTGATGGGGATGGGAGATGGACTACTTGTTGGTATGGGGGGATATGCAAGTTCTCTCCACCACCCTTTGTTCTCCCTTTGCAAGGTATATATATTAATTAGTCATGAATCATTTTATATATATATGTTTATGTTTCTTCATTTTTTTAATTGAAGATTAATTTATAGAATGTTTTATTTAAGTAGAACTAGCCCTACATAGGTATATATTTATTATCATGAATTGTGTGATCCAAGGTTTTTGTGTGCGTGTGTGTGTGTGTGTATATATATACATATATATTAGCCTGACTTACGAAATAACTTCTTTATATAGTTGGGACGTTAAAAAGATATACTCATATACATAATTCAAAATTACTATTTTGAAAATTCTAACTACGTACGTACGTTGAAAAACAAAAATAAGCTTTTGAGCCAGAAAGCGAAAGATCGACTTAATAGGTAGGTCACATATATATGGCCCAACTTCTTCGTTTCAGACGACTGGTCTCAAATTCTTGCCAAGCAGTGCCGGTTTTCGTGCTGGGCTTAGATCCGCACCCGAGTCAATCCTGGGCTGATTCATATTTCTAAAATGTTTTATTTCTAAACGAATAAACGGGTCAGAGCTGCTACCTATCTCTCTCAAAAAAAAAAAAACTTCTTCGTTTGTAGCGTAACCTGTTGCTATAGAACCAGCTAGTTTGCTCTAGAACCCTTTATGGTACGTAGTAGTTACCCTGATCACTTAGCAAGTAGCTTCTTTAATCGAGACATTAAAAGATATATGTAATTCAAAATAACTATTTAGAAACTTCTAACTACGCATGTTGGAAAACAAAAATATATAAGCATTTAAACCCGAGAGTGTAATAACTCCTATATATATGTAGTAAACTACATTAAAAGATATATGTAGTTTACTAGATTGCAATAACTCCTATATACATAAGTTGATGAACTTTTCATGGATTAATTACTGTATTGTATAGTATTATCATAGCATGTCAATGTCAATTTTGAAATGTATATATAGCTGGATAAATAATTAATTAGGCCTTTACTTAGTTCATTTTTATTTCCAATGGTATAATTTGAACAGGAACTTCTTAATTAGGGCTTCTTGAAACCTCCAGGCCAGTGGTCCAAATGCCATTTAATGACCATCTTGCTTACTTTTCTTTCCTATTAATGGCATTATTTAAGAACTGCCTCATCCTTGATATATACTTTTTATTTCCAAAAATAGAAAGCAATCCAAAATTACTATAGTGGTCAAAGAACAATAAGTGGTTAAAAGTTTGCTAGTTAATTGTTTATAGTTTGGTTAAAAATACGGCACAGTAGATACGGCCCGTGCCGATGGACACTTAAAACCTTGAATCATAGCAACTTTTCTACATATATGTTTTCATTGAATGCACATTATCAATTTCCATATTGTAATTCTAGGAAATTCAATTTTGTATGTTTATTTTCAAAAAAACTTTTGTTAGGAAGTATACTTGGTGAGTGAGATTGAGAAGAGGAAATGGCAACCCCTACCAAGAGCAATGTACCCTAAGCCCCTTGTATTTCATGATGGAAGAATAGCCTACAAGCCAACTCCCTCCTCCACCCTCTCCATGTTTCTTTGGCTCCCCCTCGGCGTCCCCCTCGGGATCGCACGCGCCGTCGTCTTCCTCTTCCTCCCTTTCAAGCTCTCCATCCCCCTCCTTGCCCTCATGGGCATGCACAGCACCGGCCTTTGCATCCCCTCCTCCTCTTCTCCCTCTCCCTCGTCTCCGCAACTCTTCGTTTGCAACCACCGCACCCTCCTCGACCCTCTCTACATATCCGCTGCCGTCAAACGAAACCTGACCGCCACAACATACAGTCTGAGTCGCATGTCGGAGCTCTTGTCGCCTATAAAAACCATTCGGCTAACGAGGAACAAGAAAATTGATAGGGAAAAGATGGAAAAGGTTCTCCAAGATGAAGGTACGTAGCATGCAAAATAAACCACCTATCGATTTCTGTAAAAGCTTATAGCTATGAGAGAACGGTGTTTTTAATATTTTATGTTCGACAGGACTTGTGGTTTGCCCTGAGGGGACGACATGTCGCGAGCCGTATCTCCTACGGTTTAGCCCGCTTTTCGCTGAGCTAGGGCGCGAGATTGTGCCCGTCGCGCTAAACTCACGGGTCGGGATGTTCTACGGCACGACGGCGGGCGGGCTCAAGTGCTTGGATCCATTGTACTTCCTCATGAACCCAATACCTGCTTATAGGGTTGAGTTCTTAGAGAAGGTGGACACTACATCTATTGAAGGGAGGGGTTGCAATAGTGTGGAAGTGGCTAACTATGTTCAAGAGAAAATTGCAAAAGCTCTAGGGTTTGAGTGCACAAGTTTGACAAGGAGGGACAAGTACTTGATGCTTGCAGGGAATGAAGGGTTTGTGGAGGCAAAGAGGAGGTGATATATATAGATCATACACTACTAAGAAAAAAAAAAAAAACCCTTTTCTAATTACATTTTCTTTGTGATAGATTTGTTGGAACTTAGAATTAAGTTTCATCTTACATGAAAAAAGAAATTAATTAAGATGTTTATATAACTTGCTTTATTTGTTTCCTTTATTAGAGAACATAGTGTTGTTGCTGCACTCTATTCTTTTTTCATGTAATTAAGAGAATAAGATTTGTTGATCATGTACATTAATTTAATCATCAACATATATATATTGCACAACTTAAATTAAGTGTACGTAATGCATGCATGGCAATTGATCACAAGGTTAATTATATGGCCCTTAATTTTTACATGCATGTAAATGTATGTGTGCATTTGTATATATACATACGTAAATACGTACGTATATCTAACGAAAAATGTTGGTTATATATATATATAGCAGCTAGGTCTTGTGTGCTATTAGAAGCACCAAGGCCTCCGTGCTCCTAAACTATTTTCGATGATAGAACTTGATTTCGAATCGACGATCGGCTCCGTTAGACTGGATCTAGAAAATAATTTTTGTGATTTTTCGGTATCATTTTTCTAGCAATCGAAAGGGTTCAAAATCAACAATTTTTAATGCTTGATGTATACCGTTTGCAAGTTTAACGGTGTAGAAGTATTCAAATCAGATAAAATTTTGATAGAAATTCTTTATACTACCATTTACAACAAGATCAATATGTTTGATCGAAAATTTTAATACTATATCACTATTTTTTATAAGATTTTTATTTTCAGCCGTTGATTTTGAACCCTTTCGATCGTTAGGTAAATAATATCGAAAAGTCATACAATTTATTTTCTATATATTTCAAATATACTAGATCAAATCTAACGGAGCCGATGGTCAATTCGGAAGCTCCATCGATCATCGATAACGGCTTAGGAGCATGAAACCCTCCGTGCTCTTAATATATAGCACATATATAAGACCTACTATATATATATATATATATAGAGAGAGAGAGAGAGAGAGAGAGAGAGAGAGAGAGAGAGAGTAGGGCTACTGTGCTCTTAGGAGCACAGCAGCTCTTATGCTCCTAACTTTTTAACCACCCATCAAATTTGATGGGTGGTTAGAATAAAAGAGGGATGAAATATTTAGGAGAAATTGAATATCTCAATTTCTCTTCTTTTTTAATTTTTCTTCAATATCTCATCCCTCTCTCATTCTAATCACCCATCAAACGATTGATTGGTTAAAAAGTAGCATATGCTATGCTCCTAATAAGACAAAGAAATTCTACTATATATATATATATATATATATATATATATATATATATATATATATATATATATATATATATATATATATATACCAAATGGATTATTTCGGGATAACCCATTTGGGGTGGAGTTAGCTAATCCCACCACACCCGACTACACCAACTAAACAAAACAATATTATATCCACTATCTTTCTTATCCCAATTACTCAAACCAAATACTATTTTATCTATATCGATCTGAACTAAATTCAATTCTCAACCAAACACAAAATTACTCTAATCCTATCTTAATCCTGAACTTAACTCTATTTCTAAAATAAAAATTTTTTACTTAATTCGGAACCAAACGGTGGCTTTATATGTAATCTGCATTAGAATTGCATGTGATATATATGAAGTGGATCGGTATCAAATTAAAGCAAATAACGCTTCCACCCGTGCAAAAGCATGTGTGTATATAGTGCCTTGTTATAAATTAGCACATACTTAACCATTACGACTTGTCCTTTCGCATTAATTAGATCTTACCCGCAAGCTTTACGTCGTTTTCAAATGTCTTTAATAAATATATTTTTATTAAATAATATTGATACAAATTTTTTGATGCTATATTAATTAAGGCTTAGTTTGGTATTGAGATTTATCTAACGTTATTAGATAAAATAGAGTTGTAGAAAAAGCATATAGGGATATGCTTCTGCGTTCTCCGGTGGGAACGCAGAAAATATATCGTAACCGACTCATCGCGATATGCGGAACGCAATATTACGTACGGTAACAAACAGGGTATTTTCCCAACGTCCTTTCTCACCGCACGTAACGCAGTCTCCCCGCAATACCAAACGAAGTCTAAAGCGTACGTCGGTATATTTATTCCGACATATTTACTTAACGAATTTTTGCTCGACGTTTTTATAAACATCGATTGGAATTTTTCTTATCGATGTTTTAAAGCGACGCTAATTATTATTTAAAGTATCATATATACTATCACAAATATCATATTAATAATATAATAAAAGTCTCTTTATCTAAGAACTCCACTTAATCAAATCCCTTCATTTGTTATTAGGGAAACTTCAAAAACCCTGGTTTCTCATTTTTTTCATTTTAATACCATGTGGTTTAAAATGTATTAAGTTAGTACCCTGTGGTTTCATACTTTTTCACTTTAGTATTTTATGGTTTAAAGTGTATCAAGTTAATATCATATGGTTTTATTTTTGTATCAAATTAATACCCTGTGATTTTTAAACCATAGGGTATATACTAAAATAAAAAATTGCGAAACCACTGAGAAAATGTGAAACCGCAGGGTATTAACTTGATGCACTTTAAACCATAGGGTAATAAAGTGAAAAAGTACAAAATCATAAGGTATTAATTTGATACACTTTAAACCACAAGATACTAAAGTGAGAAAAAATAAAACCACATGGGGGATATTTGAAGTTTTTTCTTGTTATTATTATTATGGTTCATTAAATGCTTAGACACAAACAGGTGAGAGTTAATTGAATATTCATCATATATATATATGCATAACAATGATTGAGAGAAATAGTGAAGTAGCTCTTTGATTAATTTCAATTTTATGTACAATTAAAATCCTTAAATGGAAAAAAGAAATTGAATTATGTACAACAATATTCTTAAATGTGATATTTGACTTATTTTATTTATGAAGAAAATATGTTAAACGAATTGTGTAAAATTAATAAAAGGACAAAATTAATTGTTCCAAAATTTAGTCAATAATTAATTAATTAAAGATCTAGTATTAATAAAATATTGACAATTAAAGCCTTGTTTCCCATGGTGGCCTTTTTTGTTTCTCTATCAAAAATAATTTTTAACCTGTCATTTTGTTGGGATTTATTTCAAGTTAACTAATGATAACAATGAAAGAAAAATTCTTATAATGGGATATTAAATTATGTATAATTACTGTTTAAAAAATTAAAAAAAGTATTTCAAAGTTTTCTTATTCATTAGTACAATGCAATTTCTATATTGTCAACTCCTCTATTCTAAAAGCATTGTCTATGTGTTGATAAACAAAAAATCTTTATCTTAATAGAAAATGTAAAAAAAAAAAAGAAGCTTAGGTTTTGATCAATTATTATAAAATTATCACAAAATCATAAATTTATTTAGATGGGGATTACTATAAAATTATCAGTAAAGTTAATAAAACACTAAATTAATTTGATTAAGTAGAAAAGAATTTAAAGATTAAAACAATGTCAAAAATAAAAAAAGATTATTGATGAAGTAGTTGGGACTTGGGAGGGTCATTCCACTGTGGTTTACTGTTGAGAGATCACCATGCATATATAATTCACCTCAATATTATTTGAGCATTAATATTAATTGCTATTCATTATTATTTTTCACCTCTTAATTCACCTCAATATTATATTTCATATTATCTTGTGAAAAATGTATGGAGACCCCCTCAACAATATAGGACGTTTTGAAATAGACCCTCAACTTTTTTTTTTCTTTTTCTTTTTTTGAGAGAGAGATAGGTAGCACGCTACCCACTTCGTTTATTTCGTTAAGAAATAAGCTTAGCTAGAAATGTGAATCAACTAGGATTCGAACTCGGGTCTCGGATACCAACCATCAAGCCTTTTGCCACTTGCTCTAGATTATATTTATCATTGTATTCAGACTTCTTTAACTTCTATTCAGACTTACTTATATATTCATGAAACGTTTTTAACTTTTTGATTTCACTACAACAAAAACGTTATATAGTGATATTTTTAAATGTCAGTATAGGTCAAAAAAGATGATACATGCTAAATTACTGACACTTTTAAAAAGTATTACTGTATGTAGGGTCGCTAGGTATATAGTGACAGTTAAAGAGTGTCTAATAACCTAAAAAAGTGCTACTAATTTATCAATAATTATTTAAGTATTTAGCAACTGCTGGAACTTTACCTCGTTGGCTGCGGTGGCGGAGGAGGAGAGGGAAGGGCTCTTCGTCTAAAATTTTAATGGATTGAGTGAGGAGAAAAGAGGAAATGGTAATTGATTATTCTTTTTCTTTTTTTCTTTTCTATTTGTAATTGGACCATATGGATTGAGTAAAGTAGAATTTTATTTTTGGTTGGATTGAGCTTTATATTTAGGCATTAGTAGATTATTTTTTTAAGTTTGGATATAAATAGGACACTTATATAAAAGTGTCCCAAATATGTGTCTCTATAATTTAATTCTGTTGTAGTGTCAAGGATATATTGGAAAGAAAAAAAAAGGTAAGGTAAATGAGATATTTCACAAGTTTTGAAGGATATATAGGCAATTAATTATCTCAATTTTTTGTTATTTTAGTTTTTATAGTTAACTAAGTTTTAAGTTTTTGTTAAATTCCATAGCTTATTTAGCCACAACCCCTATCTACACATGCAGCATCAACATAGAGCACATGTTAAGTATGAACACATAAAAATCCAAGATTTTCATACCTTAATTATATTTCCCTTCCTAATTAAGGCTATTACAAAGTATGTGGTTACCTAATACAAAGTTAATTACAATTCTTTTTTTGCACAATATGCCGAGTATATTTATTGTCCAAAACAAGATTTTAAGTGTCCGTCGTCACGGATCGTATCCACCGTGTCATACCGTCCTAGTTAGATGCCGGCACGATACAGACTCCATACCGATGGCACAGTTCAAAACCCTCTATTCTTTAAATTAGTAAGTATAATAAAGTTCAAAAGATTTGATATAAAAATACATAATACATAGTTAAAGTATTTTGTTGTTAAAAAAAATAAATATTTCATGCTATTATGTGTCGGCACACAAGAATTTTTTGACCGGCACGGATCAGCAAGGCTCGGCACGCACCGTGCCAGCAAGTTTCCGGCACGATTCCGTACCACGGTATTTAAATTTTTGGTTCAAAATACAAAAGGTATGACTGTTTTAGGATGAACTATCAATACATGTCAATATTTGTTTTTACTAAATAGGTTGTGAGAAACTTACCCTTGTGGTCATGTGAATATTAGTTTTTACTAAAATATCAGTAAATATAATTGCGCTTGTAAATTATAAGGATATGTTTGGTTCGTATATTTTTGATCCAGAATGAGAATCGGTTTGATCAAATTCTGCTAATTTTGTTTGGTTTACAAGAATCAATTTGGAATTCCCATTTCGGATCGGAATGGGAATGGTCCGTTAGCTTACAAATTAATTTCGGTTTTTAAATCCAGATTGAAGTTTCAATTTCAAGCTCATACTCACATCTTCCTCAAGTCCAGCCCAATGTTTCTCCATCTTATCTATCCTGTCTCTGCCTGTACCGATCTCTTTCCTCTTTTCTCATCATTACAAAAAAAAAAAACATGATATATTATTTTTATTATAATTTATTTAAAAAAAATTTGCATTCTTTTGTAATTTATTGCATAAAAATTTTTAAAATAAATTCCTTTTTTTGGCATATCTCTCAAGAATAAAATAGAAGAGAAAAAATAAAAATGTGATTTCGTTGGAGTTGGTTTTATTACTTGACGAATTAACGTAAGAAGTATTTGAAAGGAAATTAGCCCTACCTTAATTAAAACAGAGAGAATATGGGCTCCACAAAAAAGGAGGGGAACAGTCCGAGAGAAAAAAAAAAAACATGTGAAATATTTAAAAAGAAGCGATTCCATTCGAATTAAAAAGAGAGAATATGAGTTTCATGTCTCCACTAACATCATAATTAAAAAGAGAGTGAATATTGTGAGCTCCATCCTAATTAAGAAGAGAGAATATAGGGCTCCATATCTCCACTAACATTCTAATTAAAAAGAGAGAGAATGTGGGCTCCACTAATTAAGAGAATAATTCTATAGATTTAGAGCCAGGAGGGGGCCTGCCCACTCTTTTTCATGAATTGTGAAGATGGCTTAAAATTATTTATAGATTATAGATCTTATAGATGATAGGTGCATTTTAAAATTTTTTCTAAAGCTTAGTTTGATATTAAGGCCTATCTAACGCTATCAGATAAAATGGAGTTGTAGGAAAATTATATAGGGATATGCTTCTGCGTTCTCCGTGGAAACATAGAAAATATATCGTAACCTACTTATCATGATATGCGGAACGTAATATTACGTACGAAATATTTTCTCAACGTACTTTCTCACCGCACGTAACGCAATCTCTCGGCAATATCAAACAGAGTCTAAAATCAATAATGCACAAACACTTCCCAAGAAAAAAAAAAAAAAAAAGAAAAAAAAAAGCAAATGAAACCAAAAAAAAAAGAAGCAAGGGCCTTTTTTTGCAAATAGCCCCTAACAAATTTTTTTTTTACAATTAATCCTGTGTAAAATTTATTTGCAAAAATGGTCATACCCCGCCATGCAAGCCACGCACGGGCGGGTCGGCCAGATATTTGTATTGGACACGGTGAACCATTCACCGCGTCCAATACAAATACCCTGGATTTAGCCATATTTTGGCTAAGTCCGGAGTCCGAAGTATTTGTGGGTCTTACGTGTATTGGACACGGTGAACCATTCACTGTGTCATTCATCATTCATCGTGTCTAAACACGGTGAATGGTTCACCGTGCTCAACTTAAACACGCGTCCCGCCCCGCGGGCGCTTATGGTAGAGGCCATATTTACAAATAAATTTTATATAGCGCCAATCAGAAAAAATTTTGTTAGGGCGCTATTTGCAAAAAAAAAAAAAAAAAAAAAAAAAAAAAAGCCCAAAAAGCAATCGCACTACCTACTCCACCTTGCATACGCACTAGAGCAGTAGAGCCAACTCCACATGACATGGACCACATCGAAAGAGTCGCTCACGCTACCCACCGAGGCTTCACTTCCCCGCCACCGACACAATGGGGAAGAGCGCCCGGGCGGCGGCGGCGGCGGCGGCGGAGGCGGAGGCGGCGCCATCTCCGCCGCCGCCTCAGGCGGAGCCGGCGCCGGCGCTGAACCCGCGGACGGGGTTGCCCTTCTCGAGGCGGTTCCAGAAGCTTCTGGAGAGGAGGAAGAAGCTCCCTTTGTGGGCCCAAAGGGAGAAGGTTCGAGACGCGCTCGCGAAGCACGCCGCCGTGGTGGTGGGGGCGGCGCCGGGCTCCGGCAAGTCCACTCAGGTCGTCGTCGTCGTCGTCGTCGTCATCCCCTCTTCTTCTCCTCCGTATAAATCTCGTGTTATGAACCCGATCGGAGCACTATCTATGCATAGTTTGATGCTTTATGATCTCTTCCTACATACGTTGTGCTTGATTTTGATGTGTCGGAGTGTTATTCGGTTGCTTAATTTGAGGCTTACCCATGTTGTTGAATTTGTTCTTTTAGCTGTGATCTACTCATGCTGGTAAATGCGTTCTTTTTGGCCGTAATCTACGCAAAATCCTAATGTTGATTCTTTTGATGTTGGAATGTGATCCTCGTTTTGATCTGTGGGGGTGTTTTATGGTTGATTCGAGACTTACCCATGCTGTTAAATATGTTCTTTTAGCTGTAATTTAAGAGAAAAATCTTAATGTTAATTCAATTATAAACTGTAATGACCGGTATCTGGATGAATCAAACCCTTGTGAAGTGATTGCTGCTCTACACTTAGTTTGATGTTTCATGGTCTTTTCATATAGAGTTAGATTGCACTAAAAGATATTGAGATGTGAGCTTTGTTTTGATATGTAGTTGTGTCATTTAGTTGGTTTGAGACCTACCCTTGTTGTCACTATTTAGATGTTCCTTTAGCTGAGATTTGGTAAAATTTGATCTACCCAGCTCTCGACTCCCAATCGTTTATTTATCGTTAATTTGACAATAAATTTGCAATATTGCAAGTTTGGGCATACCCATTCGGTTTAGTCCTGTAATTCAGTAGAATTAGGTCTGACTTGGCGATATTATAATCTCTTCCTGTCACATGTCTCTTATTCTTGTGCTGTGAGCTTGATTTTGAAGTGTAGTTTTGTTATTTAGTTGGTTTGATTCTTTCCCATATTTCCAAATATGTTCTTTAAGTAAAATGGTGAAACCCTAAGCTAATTGGCTTGTATCTGGCTCTACTCACCTCCCATGTTTTGGAGTTTGCAAATCTCAATGCGGTTTTAAATCTTTAATCTTGCAAGTTTGAAGACGCCCATTTGATTGAGCTTGTAATTTTGATAGAGTAAGGTGCTAACTAAATCTACTTTTGTGCTAACCAATTTGGCCATTCTTATATGTGTAAACTGTAAATAACTGAAGAAGCTTCTAGTTCTTTTGCATTAATTATAGTGGTATGCTGTAACTTGGGTATTGAAAGAAAATTCCATTTTTATGAAACAGATTCCGCAATTTGTGATTGAGGCTGGTTATCCGAGGACTGGGAAGCTGATTGCCTGCACCCAACCTCGAAGGCTTGTCGCCACAGCGGTTGCTCGTCGAGTGGCACAAGAGATGGATGTGAGTTTGGGAGAGGAGGTCGGTTATTCCGTACTGTTCGATGAATGTTGCAGCACAAAAACCATTCTGAAGTATGTTTACGGACAATGACACCAAACTTCAATATTCTAGGGCCCTCGTTTGGTACAGCTTCTATTTTTCCTTTTTTTAAACTCAAATTCTATACGGTTGAGTGAAATGGAGGACAGATTTTCTCCGACCTCGTTATTGTTCATCATCTTGTGATGCGCCCCAGGTCGATATTAATCCTTGTTTGTTTTTAAGGAAAACAAATTAAATAACAACAAAGAAGTGAGAATAGTTGCCGACTAAAATTCTTCGGTGCATACATTGTAAACAAGTGTCTCACTCAATTACAATGAGTTTGAGTATTTTTTTAAAAAAAGAGAAGGCAGTACCTAACCCAATCACACTTTTTCTGTTCTGTGTTTGGTTTGTAATTTTAATGTCGTAACATTGTCTTTCCAGTCATATGTTAGGAATTGTGCTAAATGTCGTAAAATTAATTAGTGCACTTCAGCAATCACGTGGCTTATAAGATACTGTACACTGGGATTTAATTGCTTGATGTTGTTGATCTACTTATATACAGGGATTTAATGAGCAAAACAATTTTCACATGCTTGGGATTTAACTGCAAGATGTGCTATCCAACCACCATGACAATTGTATGTTTCCATGTTATTTCCTTTTGTAGGTATTTAACCGATGGTGTGCTTCTAAGAGAAATATTATCCGATCGATTTCTAGAAAAATACGAGGTCATAATTCTCGATGAGGTGCACTTGAGAACCCTAGCAACCGACATTCTCCTTGGCTACTTGAAGAATCTCTTATCCTCGAATGCTCGGCCCGACCTTAAACTTGTCGTGATGAGCTCTCAGTGTGAGGCGACAAAGTTCAAAGAATACCTCAAAAGCGGACGAATTGTGCAACCAAGTCCCACTCTTCATCCTATAGAGATCATGCATGAACAACAACCTGTCAAGGACTACGTTGAGAAGGCAATTGAGATAGTTGGGCGAGTACTCACGACCGAACCAAATGGTGACATACTGGTTTTCTTAACGGGGACGGAAGAGATCGACACTTTCTGCTGGAATCTTAAAAAGGTGGTTGCAGATTTGGGAGATAAAATCGGGGCAGTTAATATTCTTCCGCTTCACTCTACAGTGTCTGCTGATCAACAAAAGAAGGTTTTCAAGGCTGCACCCCCTTCAAAGAGGAAGGGCGGGCCCATTGGTAGGAAGGTGGTTGTGTCAACCGACATTGGAGAATCATCACTAGCAATAGAAGGAATTGTTTACGTGATCGACTGCGGCTACACAAAGCAGAAGGTTTACAACGCCCAACTTAATGTAGAATCCTTATTGATTTTACCCATATCGAGAGCTAACGCACAACGGAGGTCAGCATTGGCTAGGAGAATGGCTTCTGGGAAGTGCTTTAGGCTATACTCGAAACAGCGCTTTTTAGCTGCAGAGGCTGAGGTGTCGCCTGAGATTTTTAGGGCGAATCTCGCGAGCATTGTTCTATTGATGAAGAAGATGGGGATTGAGGATCTTGCCAATCTCGATCTGATGGATCCTCCTCGTGCTGAAATGGTCGAACGAGCTTTTGAGACTTTGAAATGCTTGGGTGCTTTGGATGGAGAGGGAAGTTTGACTGACTTAGGGGAGCTTATGAACCACTTTCCTTTGGATCCACAGATGTCTAGAATGATTGTTACTAGTCCAATGTTTCGATGTTCAAATGAGATTCTTTCAATTGCTGCAATGTTATCAGGTATGTATTCTATAAGTAAGACTCTTTGTCCTACATAAGTAAAACCTATTTTGTATGCCTTACCCAAACAACTGGAAAAAAAGGAAATTTTGTGACTCCTTGTCTGGTTTAAGGCTTAGGGCTACTGCAGAAAGTGCTTGTTAAGCAGAGCGGCTTAAAGAAGCGCTAACAGTTCTTTCATTATAATATCCTCAACAGCTTCTCATTTGGTAAAAGTAGAAGATTCAATTTAGAGCTTATATTTCTAGGCACAATAGCTCATATATGCTCTTCTCAGGTTTACCTCAGGAAAGGCTTCAGACTTTTCGTTAGCCACCTAGTTTGTCAAATCTTCTGCTTTCTAGAATAGAAAAGTTGTTCAAAAAACCAGGCCAGAAAAGCACTAATAAGGCTTCAAATTGGAATATATGAATATGGTTTGATTGAAGTAAAATGCGAATAAGTGGAATTCAATTCTTAATTCTTATTGATATTTAAGTTCTGTGAGTTTCAGCTCCCTCCGCCAACCCATTTGAACTCTTCTCTTTTACCAAAATTTTTCTTTTCCAGTACCTTATTGCTTTTTAAGGCCTCTTGAGAACCAGCAAACCGCTGATGAGGCGAAACGGAACTTCAATCACATCAACGGCGATCACCTCACTCTATTGAACGTCTACCATGCATACAAGCACTTGAGTAAGTTCCATCTCTCTGTAATTTACCTTAATCGTCTCGTCCCAACTTCTCTCTATTTATTAAAATCAGCGATCTTTCAGATGGTGATGCCACCTGGTGCGAGAAGAATTACATCAACAAGGCAGCTTTAGTGTCTGCTGATAGTGTGAGGAGAGAGCTTGCCAAGATTATGAGTAAGCTTAAGTTAGAGCTTTGCTCAACCGAGTTTAGCAGTGGCGAGTACTATGACAACATAAGAAAGGGCATTTTGTCTGGTTATTTCATGCAGGCCGCGCAACGCGAGCCCACGGGACAGTACTCGATTGTGAAAGATCATCACGTGGGTATCTTCTTTTCTTCTTTCTTAGGACTTGTTTTGGCCTTCTTAGAGCTTCTCGTACCGTTGATTGTGTAGAGCTGTTTAAAGAAGCTGCAAACATACTTTTCATAAAATGTCCTTCCTAAAAGCTCATTTTAACTCCCCACTATAGCAGAAGCTCTTGATTTCTCATTCACCAAACACCCGGTTTCTGCCTTCTACATTAGAGAAACTGCTTTACAAGCTTGGGCAATCCGGCACTTGACACTGTCTATAGTTTATTTACTGTTATTGTCCTTGTTATGTAGGTTGTCGACCTTCATCCTTCGTGTGGCCTTGTGTCAAGGCCGCAATGGGTGGTATTCAATGACTTTGTTTTGGCCAGCCGCAATTTCATTCGAACCGTTACGGAAGTGCGCATGGACTGGTAAGAGTCGCTCAGATGTTTACATATAAAATATGAAAGAAAGCGCAATGTCATTCGAACCATACATGTGTTGCTAGACTCCTGCAGTTTTTGTAAGCAATCGCGAATATATCTTGCTGCGCCAAAACTATGATGAGCATTTACAAGTAAATTCAAATTCACAGCATACAAAACATGGAGTCTTAATAAAAATAATAATAATAATTTTGTTTCTTATTTCTGATTCTCTTTGATCTGACAGTGTTAAACTCTGTAAATTTTGTTTTGCGTTGTAAATTAATTTGCTCGAAATTTTCTTTTCCCTTTGATAGGTTAATCGAGGTTGCTCCGCATTATTATAAAATAGCTACCATATGAGAGGAACTGCCGATCGGACCATTATTTTTTCCCCTTCCATTGGATGTGCTTACTGTTTTGAATGATCATCGCTGCATCAACGGCCCATTTGGACGTCGAAATGAATGCATTGGTGATTATTTGCTCGACCACTCGCTCGTAAATATACGCCACAAGAAGAGATTTGCCGAACAATATATCATGAAAGTGAAACAGCCTCCGAATATATATATCCACCATATATATATATATATATATATATATATATATATTACTGGTGCTTCCACTAGTTGCAGTAGAGTCGATTTTTCGGATTATCCGACTTTTCGGTAATATTCAGCATAGTTTCTTTGTGTTTTTGGTTGTTGTTGTTGTTGTTGTTGTTGTGATTACTTCTTTTGAGAAATGTATAGAATCTATCTACTTTGGGAACTCTCTCAAGCTGAGAATTTCACATCAAATATGTGTGATGTAATCAGGAGCCACTTACTTGGATTAATACTAGGGAAAACTTCTAAAACCCCCCTGTGGTTTCACACAATTTTATTTTAGTACCCTGTGGTTTTAAGTGTATCAAGTAAGTATCCTGTGGTTTCTCAATTTATCACTTTAGTACCCTGTGGTTTAAAGTGTATCAAGTTAGTATCCTATGATTTTGAACTTTATCACTTTAGTACCCTGTGGTTTCATACTTTATCACTTTAGTACCATGTAGTTTAAAAAACCACAGGATACTAACTTGATACAAAATTAAAACTACAGGGAACTAAAGTGATAAAGTGCAAAACCATAGGGTACTAACTTGATACACTTTAAACCACAGGGTACTAAAGTGATAAAGTCAGAAATCATATGGTACTAATTTGATACATTTTAAACCACAAGATACTAAAGTGAAAAAAATTGAAACCACATTGGGGGTTTTTGAAGTTTTCCCTTAATACTATATGCTTTTCCTTTCTATTTTTAATTGTGTGTTTTTTTGTTTCCCTTCTATTTTTGTCATATTAGATTGTGCCAAAGCCATTTTTTATTGGTACAAATCTTAGACACATGAATTTAATCAGTTTGAAATTCCAATTTATTTTGATCAACAATAGTTAAAAAAGAAAAAAAAATAAATCTGAAAAATATCAAAAATTGAGAAAATCAAAGAACAACTATATATATATATATATATATATATATATATATATATATATATATATATATATATATATATATATATATATATATATATATATATATATATATATATAGAACTTAGCTTATCTTTATTAATAAGATGCTCATCTTACCAAATTTTTGACCATTGGATTGAGAGATGTGTGATTAGGATGATGTGGGCCCCTAAGGATTAAATAGTGATTGGTTGAATAGTATGATCTAACGGATGAAAATCATCAAAGGGTGGATCTAATGAAAAGCACCAAATGCGCTATCGATAAGATCCCACGGACTCTATATATATATATATATATATATATATAACAGTAACATACTAAACCAGTAATGTAAAATATCACTAAAAATTGAGAAAACATATTATCAGATAATTGAAACATTTTACTAAACACTGTAAAGCTAAAAAACATAGTATGCTTGTACAAACTGTAAATTGCATCAACAGTCCCTAAACTTTTGGCCAACTATCATTTTGGCCCTCGTACTTTTGAGTGCGGCATTTTGAAACCCTAAACTCTCGAAAACCATTTCGCTCTAGTCCCTATCCTTCGTCTTCGTCTCCGATCTCAGACAATATTGTTTTCTCGAAAGGACTAAACCGAAAGAAGTTTGAAAGTTACAGCGTCTTAAATATCGAACTTGAAAAGCTCGAGGGCTAAATTTAAAACTTGAGTAGGAGGAGTTCAGGGACCTGCAGTTCTACTATTATACTGAAGAATCTGCAAACATTCATACCAGCATCTTTGGCAGGTTAAGCAACACCAACGAAAAGGCGTAGAGTGTAACGGAGACGATCACAGCTACGATGATGTTATACATCAAGCGCTTGTCGTCTCCGCTCGGTATGAAAACCATCTTGAGTTTGTTTGTCAATCCAAAGACTCTATGAGCAACCTGCACATCATTGCATCAAAGCAAAAAAAAAACGATAAACTGACGCCGAAACTGGGCTGAAAAGTGCAGAGAAACCACACTTTGTATATCGCGACTTTCACTTTGTTCCTACAAATTTTGAACCTAAGATACGATGCGAACCGTGATATATACGGCAGTGGTGAGCAAGAAGTTGAGCATTGGATAGTCGGCGGGGAGGAGAGACAGATCCTTTCGAGGTTGTTTGTCCGGCCCGCCTGTTCTGTAAGCACACGAGAAATAATAACAAATTATTCCAAAAAAACTAAAAAAACGAGCATCGCCGATGATGTGGAATGAAACAACGCGAAGAACGTTTTGGCTTGTCGTTTGGAACAGCTTCTCGACTTACAAAAAATGAAGAGTTTAGCAATCCAAAAGTCGAAAGCTCCTTAAAGCCAAGGTTTTGTTTATGCTATAACATGGAGCCAGTGCAGATAATTCAGTGAAAAGACGGTCGACAGTGCTCTGTCGAACAGCTTTACTCAAACAGCACTTTTACAGAAAGCTAAGACCAAGGTAACGAAGAACTAGAAACTTATTTAGAAACCTCATCCAGATGTGGTACTGCGATATGTAAGTCTCCAGCGTAATCTTTCCAAGCCACCTAACAGTTTCTTATCGAAAGTTAGTAAAATAACAAAATTTGCCGAAAAAAAAGTGAGAGCTTCGACATAGTGTATGTATTGGGAGGTAAAAGGAGGGACCGAGAGGCACTCACCCGAAGAGCGCGAGAGTATAGTTTCGGAATCGCTGAGTTATGTTCCTCAGAACAATGTACACACTGATCTTCGACGAATTAGAAAACAAAACATATAAGTTTATCAGTATCTGACATGGACCAGAGCTATAAAGCATCATTGTGTTGAGGTTAAAGCGTACGTGATCGGAATCCATGACGTATACGGGTGATATACGTTATACGTATACTTTTCGAGCTTGAACAGATACTCGTACCACACGTAACCAATCTGAAGAAGCAAATTGCGGATTCGTCAATGAAAATTTGAAGTGTTATCAACAAGAAATAACAGTTAGGATTCGTACCAGTAGGCAAATTGTGGCAATGGATGATTTGATCAGTATTTGAAGCGAAACTCTGGTTTTTTCCAGTTTCTCCATCCACCTCTCGACCTTATATCAGCAAACAATCAGAAATGAATTAGTCGAGTTCGTTGTTTTTGGTTTGAGATATGTTCCTGAAATGGAATTCGAGATTCATTACAATTTACTGCTCGAGTACGAATCGGCCATTTACATAAACCGACGAAGCGTTCAGAACAGTTAAATCTGACAAAATCCCCAGAATAACTTAAATCTTTTAAAAATTCGAATCGAGTTTGCCAATTGATACAAAAGAGCATGCATTTTGAAAACTCACCGTCGGATGATAATAGGCATAAATCATTCCCACGATCCATATATACCGATCGAGCCCCGACCGGAAATGCCATTCATGCATGGGTGGATATGGTTTGCTTACGTCCGGATCATTATAAGCTGCATTTGTTTGACAATAAATCAAACAAAAAAGTAAAAAAACCATGGAAGAACCGAAAAAGAAAAGAAGTTTGTAAGAACTAACCTAGAAGGAAAGCGAATGGGCTCCACACGAAGTCGAAGACATTAGGGACTTCCCACACAATAACAATGACCGAAAAGCAAGCAACAATTTTAACCGCGATGACCCAGCCATGTTTATTGTACTTGTTAAAGAGGCCAAGCGCACAATACACCAATAGAGTGAAGAAGGTGTGCATTGGGCAGATGTAGTACAACATGTAATGGTTGTCGAGAGCAATGCAGCAAAACGCGACGAAGAAATTGAGCCTCCACATCATCTGTTCGAACACAGAAAAAGCAGCTCACCAGGCGAGCGAGGGTACGTGTAGATAGTATTTGAACTGAGCTCTAGATTTTGTAATAGAATAGTAGAAGGTTTAATTTGGTTTATACTACCAGTGTTTCTAACTCGTCATTCGATGTTAGAATTGTAGAAAATTTTATGATATTATCCTGAAATGTCATGTACTCTATTGACGAGTGCTCTATATCGACGCTGTACAGGCAATTTCAAAGGTCTCAGCAGTTCGAGTTCGAGGGAAAAGTGAAAATTGTGGTGTTATAAAGAGGTGTTTTGATTTCGACATGAAATGGTTGAAATTACCTGAGCGAACCGCGCGAAGCTGAAGTCTTTGCGTACGTAGTAGTAGGAGAAGTTCCCAAATCCAGTCATCCACACATATGCGGCGATGAAAACTCGAATCGCGTTGTAAATTTCTTTTGCGGCAAAATAGTGGTACATCACAAAAAGTACCTATATATGCATTGAAAGTAAAAAAATCGAACATTTTAGATGTAGTCGTCATCGTCAGCTCAAATGTTTACAAAAGTTTAGCTGTTCATTTTCAGATTTACATATGAATGGTAAAAGAATCAGTGAATATCTTCGAATTTGTGAGAAAATTTTAACTAAAAGCTGGTCTCCTTTGTGCAATTGTAACCCATTGTTTGCTTTAAAAAAGCTAATAGAGCGCGAATTTATACCTGCATCCACCCCTTCCATTCCTCGGTCTGATCCCTGTTAAGATACCGCACGGACTTACCTAAAACTGGCGAGTTTTCTTGGTGCTTCTTGAGAGAAGTAATCGCTGCGACGATAATAAGAAGGAAGTAGAGAAACAGGAAAAGATCTCTGTCGTAGTGCTACACGGAATTAAGAAAACAAAAAATAAGAAAAAGGAATACATATAATCTATCTGCAAAAGTGTTGTTTTAACTTTCAAAGGACTAGAAACAAACCTTAGTCGACTCTCCGAAGAGATTCGTGCGGTCGCAGATGTAAAAAAACACCGTGACAGCTCCAAATTCTGATCTGTAAATCGTCGAATCGAATCAATCACTGCGTATCTCTTAGAAAAGAAGTTGTATTAGCTAAAAGTGAAAAATTAGCCCCACTTACAGGGATCTCAGCGTCGAACGGTTCTCCAACAAAAACTCCTTGTCCATCGCAAGAAATCTGAAAGTAACATAACAAAGAAAGAAAAGAAAAGAAAAGGACATGAAGCATGAATGAAAAAGAGCATTAGAGTGATTTGATTATGTAGAAAACTTTTGTGTGTGTGTGTGCTGTTCTTGCAACACCTGAGAAAGCTTGGCGATGATTTGCGAACTTGCGAAGGCGATGCTAAAGAAGGACCTCCCTTTAGCAAGTGAACTTTCTCATTGTTTTCGACGAAATCAGAACCAAAATCGGCGCCACTGAAAATCGAAGAAGGTAAACTTGTACTGAGACCGACAATCATTAAATGCGACGAAATCATCGATGAATTTGATAAAAGCTTCAGTTTATTTGACTACAATCACTCAATTCAAAAAGAATCAAAAGTTAAATTCTCTAATTTGAAGCTTCTACTTTCACAGCAGTGACAAGTTATTAAGAAGATCTTAAAAGGACGAAAAAGCTGTTTGTGATTCATTGCATAGCTCTACTCAAAAAACTTTTCTAAATATGAGAAATATATATGTTCATGTAAAACTCACTTCTTCGAGGGATTCGAGTTGTTTAGGTGTTCCAACAGCTCAGAATAAAGCCATGCTACAATTACAGGCAAAAGTCCAAGAAGTAGTGAAACCTGCTACAAAGGGCATTTCATCTTAGAATCAGAAAATATCTAAATCAAATGAAAAAATTAAACCACTTTTAGCAAAATTCATTCATCAATATCCATAGCCAGAACCAAAAGAAATGCATTAAAGACCCAGAAAATATACCATTGATTAATCCAATGAATCTCAGTACCAAAACCCAAAATCAGAAAACTTTATTTGATTGTGAGCTTAAAAGCATTGCTGTAGAGTTTAGTGCTATTTGAAAAAGTGTGATGCAGTTAGAAGAAGCAGCACATTAAAGTCCCGCCGGCAACTTCATTTTGCAGCAAAATCAGAAGCGTCAAATTAGAGCTTGTGCTTTCGAAGCTCGAAATCTTATTTCTGAGTTTTTCTGTGATATGTACTGCTCGTACTGAAAGCAGAAACAAAAGTAAGGCCAAGCAGACGTTAAAAATAACATTTACAATCGCGTTTTCTTAGCATATATAGAAATTAAAGGTGAGGACTAAGGAATATGATGAGACAAATTTGTAATAAAGAGATAGAAAAAAAAAAAAAAAAAAAAAAAAAAACAAGTACCTGGCTAGGAGTTATGGGGCCTGAAATCTCCATTGATGATAGTACACTAATTAATAAAGAGAATTCAAAAGAAAGAAGAAATAATTAAAACCCAAAAGCATGCATCCCAATGTGGAGAACACCCACAAAAAGGAAAACACAAATGAATCCAAGGAAAAAAAGAAAAATGCACCACTCCACACATAAATTTCCATTTAGAGAGAACCAAGCCACTTATATAGGCTAAAGCAGCTGAGGAGAAACAATTGCATGCACCCGGTGCGCCGTTCATGCTGCACCACGCACACTAATACATTATTTTCTAATCAGAGCTGGCGCGAGGGGATGGTTGATGCACCGAGACCCGAGTTCGAATCCTAGCTAGTTGATTCACATTTAGCTAAGTTTATTTCTTAAAGAAATAAACGAAGCGAATAGCGCTACCTATCTCTCAAAAAAAAAAAAAAAAAACATTATTTTCTATCAGGTCGATCTTTTGGATAGTATGGTATCAGAATCGATTAGAGTTTTATTCAGCAGCCTCAGAATTAGAACTCAATTTTACAGCTTGTGTTTTGTGACATTTAAAAAGCCTGCAATCCAAAAATCATAAATTTTTTTATAACTATTCCTTAATTATGAATCTACTAATGATCTTTTATATACTACTGGATTTTGGGATTAATTATATGATGCTTAATAACATGTTTCCAACACTTGTAGTGGATCGTATCTGTCAAATTAAATTTTCTCAGGTATTTAATGTAGGAGTAAGTCGTTATACAGAGTATTTAATATAAATATTAAAAATGTTGAGGCGTGACCTGAGTTACGAATTTGAGTGTGGCCCCGTAGCTTCATTTAATTTCCTTCCGTTTAATTTAAGTCCACGTCCTAGCCGAAAAGTGAGAGTGTTGAATATAAAAATACTATTTTCTCATAGCTTAAGGTATTGAAAACTAATGTGGAGCATAATATTTTATCTAGGTGAGAACTTAGATAAATCAAAAACATGGATAGGACAAAAATGGTAAATTATGCTTCTGGTACTCAAACTATGAGAGACCTCATATTTTGGTCCTCAAATTTTAATTTATTATAATTTCTTTTTCGAACTTCTAAATTATTTCAATCAAGTCCCATAGTCCAATTTAGTTAGCTAAATATTGATAAATTGTTGATGTAAAAGTGATGTGCAAGACCGTATAGAACTTATCTGAACTATAAACCATTTTAAATCTGCTATCCGATCTTTTTAAAATTTGATTTTACTATTCAACCTTTCAATTCGTTAGATTTAAGCCAGACAACGATACTTTAACTTCAAATAATACCGGAAAAATCCGATATTATTGAAAAGAAAATTGCTACTTAATGTACCCTTTTATATATGATCCTGAAATTTAGAGAAGTGTAAAAAAGAAAAAGGTTGATAAAACAGGTGAGTAAATTTTAGCCTTTAAGGTGTAAATTTTACACTCCATAATTCTACAATTTAGATAGCTCTTTTGAATTTTTAGCATAAAAAAAAAAAAAAGATTGATAAATCTTACATATTTATGTTAGGTGTAGAGGCAGCATATATTGCTCTTTTGGTTTTAGTTAATTTTTGGTTGTAAGATCAAAATCAAATTTTTATAAACTGATCTTTCTTTGTACATATTCCCTAAACCAATTGATCATGTCACTACAAAAAATCTTGCATTTAAGTACACTTTAAATGATATTTAGCAACGCTTTAAAGCGTCGGCAAAAATAATCCCGACGCTTGTAAAAGCGTCGTGTAAAGAGTCGTTAAATAAACATGTTGGGATAGTGTCGGCAAATGCTAAATATTAAAAACGCTAGAAGAAAGAGTCGTCTAAAATATAGTTTGTTGCAGGGTGAACAGCTAGTAGTCTAGGTATATGTCCTTTCTCTCAATTCATTTTTTATTTTTTATTTTTTTCCTTTGGATTCCTTTTACCATTCAATTTAAGAACTTAAGGTCAGCCAAACAAGAAAAAGAAAAACAAAAAAAGGAATCCCATTTGGTTAAAAAAAAAAGGTGTTTTAATTAACACTGCAATAAAATAGTTAAAGAAAACTAAGTTTTCATACATTTTTGCAATAACCAAACGCGTTGCTTATTATTACTAGCTATTTCTAAGCTCATTATAAACCCAATAACAATTTCTTTCCTATCCGACATTATCGCACTATTCAGCGACTCCCCTGCTAGCGCCCGACGCATCTGTCCACCAATCACACGCACGGCCCAAGATCACTGCGCGATGAGATTGCTCGCTACTCAATTATCCGTATTCTCATTACCGGCATCACACACGCTCCAAATTTGAACCTGCCCATACCATTTTAATCTTCAAGTATCGGCCATTGATTGGAGGTAGAGGATGCCTCCCTTCACAGTCGATGAGTTGATAGGCCCCGCCATCGTAAACTCTTTCCACGACGTATGGACCCTCCCATTTGGGTTCAAACTTGCCTTTCAAGCGCTGGCGTGACATGACAGGTCTTCTTTGGACAAGCACCATTTTAATCTTCAAGAATTAATCTTTGGTTTTTGTTTGGGAATGATTGCTAAACTTTTAATTGAGAAAAATTATAGCTTATTGGATGGTAGAGATTGAACTATCAAATAAAATAAACGGCCGATAAAAGTACGGTGTACGAATGTACACAAATGCACCTGCTGCAAGCTACTACAACAAAATATATTTTAGACGACGCTTTTTAAACGACGTTTTCTTCTAGCGTTTTTAATATCTAACATTTGCCGACACTATGATTAAACGTCGCTAATAAACATATTTTTATCAAATATTTATATAAATTTTCCGACGTTATATTAAAACGTTGGTATATTTATCCCAACATATTTATTTAACGACTCTTTACACAACGCTTTTACAAGCGTCGGGATTATTTTTGCCGACACTTTAAAGCGTCACTAAATATCATTTAAAGTGTCCTTAAATGCAAGATTTTTTTTGTAATATATATATAGTTCTTCAGAACTAATAAACAACTAAAATAAAACAAAATCAGATAGTAAAATTAAAATTTTTAA